>JAUPFN010000010.1:3988681-5188681 GCA_036924255.1 Apodemia mormo | reverse complement strand
TATTTATATTTATTTTTGTAACTTTCATATGAATTAATAATTACGATTTTAATAACCAATGCCAAAAATGAAAAATTTACTTTTGGAATCTTCGCCAGTCGTTTTTGTGTATTTCTGAGATTTAACTTATGATGGAGTTGGCCATGTTTGAAATTTAACGACTCAGTTATCCTTCAACTTCTCTAAAATTTAGCAAATATTTTAGCGATGGCACGCTTTTAAAGTTGTAGCCTATTCCTCTGTGGAATCCATTACCGGCGCGGCGGGGTGTTTTCGAACGGATACGACTTAGGGACCTTCAAGAAAAGAACATACTCCTTCTTAAAAGGCCGAAAACACAGCTGCACGACCTATGGTGCTGTGGCTGTCCATGGGCGGTGGTAATCACTTACCATCAGGTGAGCCTCATGCTCGTTTGCCCCTTATTTCACAAAAAAAGCTGACGTGACATTGGTTACGTGTTCAACGCGCCGTTTTTAACTAAGACTTACGTAATTTCTCATAATTTGTATTGCCATGGTAATTTTATAAATATAATTTACGATTAATCATTTTAATTCGGAAAATTAATTATCTATCAGTACCCAAAAAATAATTGTTTCACGAGATAGCAAACAAGCAAAGGTCTCTCCGGATGGAAAGAGATAATCATCGCCTATAGATACCAAAGATGTTAATCCTTGTGGCGGGGTCCTAATACTACATGCATGAGTTTACCGGCTACCTTAATCTCCGAACCGGAACACGACAGTGATAAGCACTGATGCTGTTGCGGTAGGAATGAGTAAATTGGTGATACCAGACTCGGGCGTGACTATGCAGAACTCTACCACTTATAGCCACGATTGTAGTGACTCCCATAGGAAATCGTTCACCTCTTACAAACTGTCTGGTAGAACAGCTGACGGTCTATTCTTCCAAAGAAGCCGGACCAACACGGGGTAAACCAAATAATGCCTTTGACAGGGTTTTCATTACATACTGTATCACATATACATACACTTATCTCGTGCTAGGGAAAATTTTTAAAAAAGTGTAATTTTGACACGACTGTATTTGAACTAGCGACCTTGCCTAAAGACGGGTAACGTGGCCAACTGAGCTACGTGTCGGTAGTTCAACGTGACGCAATTCTTTGCTTTGCGATAGATTCCGTCGATTGTACGAATTACTATAAATACATGCGTTACTAGTTAAATGAGTTCATCATTGTAGGTGAAATTCACATTTCTGGTATTGATCAATACAGATATACAATGCGAATGTGGAAGGATGTAGGTACCGGGGAAGACTTACGGCGCGGCCACAGCTCGCGTGGCGCGACCGGCGACGCGAATTGCGGCGCGGCGAGCGAAAACAAATGTAGGAAACTGTATGAAGTATGCCACAGCTACCGGCGCGGAAAAACGCGCGACCGGCCGCGCGGTGTGATGAGCGAATAAAACAAAAGAGTACTTTTGTTTTATTCACTTGTAAGCCAGGGTTGGAATCAGAATAACACAAAATTATTACCAACGGAAATTATATAGATACTTACATTATTTTATTAAATTTTTACTACTATTTTTAGCGTCCGACGCAAAAACGAAGGTTGTTATAAGTTTCAGAGGTGTGTTTTTGTATCTGTCCGTGCATCGTAGCGCCCTGGCGGATGGTCCGATTTAGTTGCGATTTTTTTTACTTGAAAGCCCTATTTTGCGAGATGGTTCTTAGCTATGATTCAACAGAATCTGTGCAGCCGTTGAAAGCTCACCATCTCTTTTCCACTTGATGAAAGGAATTTAGCAACTTGTAAAGGCTTTATCGATGCTAAATTTTGTATTTTATTACTTCAGTTATATTGTAAGGACATGGTGACTTAGACCTGATGCTACAGTATCTTCATTCGCATATATCAGCTTTTATTTAACTAGTAATATTTGTATGTAAATAAAAGATTTTTTAAATATTGCAAACCATATTTATCGACTTCCTGATATTTATTTGTACTGAAACTCGGGAAAATTTTGTAATTTCAATGACAATGCAATATTATGGTACTATCAAGCTAATATCATGATGTAGCCTGGGTATAGGGACTAGAACTTTCAGATGTAGAGTTTTGACGAGGCAACCAAGTTTTGGGTCATTGGTTTTGTTGCTATAAGTACTAAGTTTAATTAGTACTCATAATGACGAGAAATAGAACATAGAGCCGCTAGAGTGTTATTGTAAATAGAAAGTGTTAAGATAGTAGAGTTTGGAGTCGTTCGTTTCGTTGCAATAAGATATTTTTCATTATTACGAGACTCTGAAGATGGAGCCAAAAAAAGTAATATAGAAACTTCTCACATTCAGATGCAAAATGCTTAGATAATAAACTTCTGAACTCAACAAGGTAAGGTTATTGAGTTAGCGCTCAATTGTCTTGTACTGACAAACATTTTGATGCTGGACTTCTAGGATCTGATGATCATCATAATTTAGGATTTAACGATCAAACTCGAAGGTGGCCATTGTAAGTTATAAACTAAACAAGAAAAACCCATTTAGATTGAACATCAGTTGTTCTGTTTTGACAAATACCCTGGTACTAAATGATTTACAGGGTCTTATGATGAAACAGGAAGGAGGTTATCAAAACTTTTAATTAAAATTGAGCAGCACGATCAATTTTGGACTCGTTTGATTTTTTAATTTAAGGAATGTGGAATAGGATATCTTTCAGTATTTGATGATAGAGCGGAAGGAAGTCCATGTGATCTTCTAAGCTTGATCAATTAAAAGCCACTGAGTGTAGGCTACTTCGATTTGTTTTGGCAAACACTTAGACGCTGAATGTTTTTTAAAATATAACGATGGAACTGGAAAGTGGACACTTGAAATTGGGCTGATATAGCCTTTATTCCTAGAAGATTCACATAGTTTGATAGAGTTACATGGCGGAGCTGGAGACCTCGGGAGCTTGGCAATAAAACAGCTCAAGCTCATTGAGTAAGGGACCACAGGTCAAGGTTACCTTTAACTTTATGCTGCAGGATCCTCTTTCGAAGATCATCAGCTCCTTTTACGTTTTGCTCTTATTATGAAACTGAAGTAAAATGGTGGGCTGACGATAAAAAAGTGTCGGTTTTTTAAATTTTAATTTAGAGTTAGTATGCTGATTTATTGATTAAGTAAATAATTGGTTATTGAGATATTATTTTAATATTATACTTAAAATAATATTAAACTTAATTTAGTTTATATACCGAAACTTAAACTTAATCTAAAAACTTTACAGCATTTTCTCAATTTAATGTCGGCAAAATTTGTTCCTATACATTTATCTCACTCATATTAATAAAAAATACATTCTTTCTACAGCCCACTACATAAAAAACGATCATAGTTACTAAAAATTGCACGGAAAATGTCTACGTTGCCATACGTTAAAAAAATGGGTGCGTGTACTTATATACGCGGGTGAGAAGTTATACTTCTTTGGCGTCATTAAAAAATAGTGGCCGTGTTTCCGATCCGGTAGTTGCTTTTAAAAAATATGCTGACGTGTCAAAATAACTTGTAAAAAGTTTTATTGAATAAAGTACTTCTGATTTCTGATAGATTTTAATTGCATGCAAATACTTAATTACATTAAAATAATAAAAGGACTGGAAAAGGATAGTCAAGGATTTCGGGACTTAATGAGCAATTTAGCGAACAACCTGTAACTTTTAAGTTACGGCAATGTGCGTGCATCTTAAAATTTCACTCGCTGCCTAGAGAAATATTACGCGCCTAAAGAAATATAATTTCAAAAATCCTGAATTAATGATAAGGTAATATATGTAAGTATCAACATTAATGTTATTTTTGCGTACAATCCTAACGTTACGATAATATATACTACGCTTCAAAAGAATATAGTAAAAATAGTATTACAAAATCCGACCCTGGTACTAGCTAGTATAGGTGTAGCAGTTCAGAGTGGCACGCCGCCGCGGTCGCAAACAGTCGAGCTTTGGCATACCCAGATGGTCGCGCGACTCACCGCGCCGCATTTCGCGCCGCAGGTCGCGCCGCGGGTAGCTGTGGCCGGGCCGTAAGACTGACATACCATGATCAGATTGATCGAGTACTGTCCGAAGGTGGTGTCAAGAGTCTTCGCAACCGGTGTGTGTGTATGAAGAGAGTGATGAATGTGGAGGAAGCGAGACATGCCTGCAAGGATTGTGATGTATGACACTCGGTTCTTTCTGCCTACCCCGTAAGGGATCTGGCGTGAAGATATGTGTGTATCAATACTTGTTTATCATATTGATCAGTAGGTACTTGATCGCCTGACCACACATCAAAGGGGCTCGGTTTCGATTCCCGACAGGAACTATTGTGTGATAATATCTGTATTTCTGGGTTTGGTTGTTTATTAAACCTATTTGAGTATTTATACTGTATTCCTATGTATTACCAACGGTTGTCTGAGACGCATATTACTTGAAGCAAATAATTTGCTTACTTTGGAGGTAGATCAATTCGTGTGATCTGTCCTGTGGTATTTATTTATTGCTAGCTACAGCGTGCAGCCCGCTGCATTATCCCGCGGGATCACCTACAAAAAATAGGGTTAAAAAATAGCCTATGTGCTATATATATATATGTATATATATATATATATATATATATATATATATATATATATATATATATATATATATATATATATATATATATATATATATATATATATATATATATATAGTGTTTATTCACGTTTCTAACTATGTAGATATGCTTTAGCACTTACCCAGTTAGGGAAAACTAAAAACTTAACAAAGAGAAATGTTTGAAATGACTGAATTTCAAATGCCTTAGTGCTAACACATAATATTATACTCACATTTATAGAAAATTAGCTGCAGTGTGCAGTCCGTTGCATTATAACAGTTTTTGGCGAATTCCGCGGGATTACCTAATTTTTCCAGGATAAAAAGTAATCTATGTAATATTCCAGGTTATCATCTACCTGTGTGCCAAATTTCATTCAAATCCGTTCAGTAGTTTTTGCGTGATTGAGTAACAAACATCCTGCCATTCATCCAAACATCCAAATTTTGCTCATTTATAATATTAATATTGATAATTTATATCAATGACATTTTACTAAAATGTCATTGATAATACGTTAGCTATATTAATATTTACACATCACTGTATATTATATTACATTACAAGAATATAATATGTAGCAAACTTTTCCTTTATTATTCGAGAACGCTTATGCTTCACCAATCGAAAAAATCCATTCTGATAAAGGTAAGAGATATGTCATCTCATTTTTTCGTTCGTAATATTTGTGTGATGTTTCTTTACTTTAAATTGTATGTCGGTGGCTTTGGTTGAAAATACAAAATAGTATCTGTCAATTTGTTACGAAGGGGTCGTGATATCGGCGATGATATACGTATAGTTTATTTTGTAGACAAAAGGGAAAATGGCTTTATATCTTTTATTTTATACTAGCTGATCCGGCAGACATTGTTCTGCCTTTTTAACTACTATTATTTTTTCTATATTTGCTCACCTTTTAAACCTTCCCTGGACTTGAACAATTAATTCAAAACTAAAATTAGCCAAATCGATTCAGCCGTTCTCGAGTTTAGCGAGACTAACGAACAGCAATTGATTTTTAATATATAAGAAGATGTCATTGTTACTCGTTAAAATTTTTGCCACACAAATGTAATGTGTGTAATGTTTTTTTAAAGTTTAAGTTAAAGATAGCAAACAAGAGATGGGATAATGGAAAGCGTCAACCATCGCCTATAGACACCAAAGATGTTAATGGTGCGTTACTATCTTGTGGCGAGGTCTAATGCGGCAGGAATAGGTAAGGCGGTGGTACCAAACCTGACCGAGACAATGCAGAACTCTACCACCGTGTAGCCACGATGATATTGACTCCTACAGACAATCGGTCGCCTTTTGCAACCTGCCTGGCAGAACGTCAGTTGGTCTATCCTTGAAAGGAGCCCGAACCAACACGGGAAAATTTTATTAATTTGTTGTAGTTCTGATGTAAATTATTTAAAAATACTAGGTTTTTGCAGTGCTCCGTAATAAAGACTTTAAAGCGCGGTGCACAGGCGGGGCGGGCCGAGCCGGTCAATATCGCCGCGAATGATAGCATAAAGGGAATCCTATATTACCAACGCACGTAGAGGACAAAAAGACCGCAGGAGGTGCCCGGATCGCACTGCCGGCGCGGCATACCCGTAGTGTGGGCAGCCCCCGATATCGGCAGGCAGACGTCAGGTCTTTATTGCTTCGTGGTCAAAAAGGCTGAACGTCCCACCGTTTGCAAAGCGCCTAACTGTACAAGAAAAGGGTACTTTATATATAAAGGATACAAACACACATACACACACACCCACACACATATGTGTGTTTGTATCTTAAAAAATATTTTGTTTTCATAATTATTTGTTAGTAATAAAGTTAAACGTAGTAAAGCTGTAACAATCGACTTCCGACCTTCTGCATATTTCTAGAATCATAAATTTGATCGTCACCATGATGAGACAAATGGGAAGAACACCATCTCAAACAAAAGCTATTTTTCTAAACCAATTAATAAATTCGAATTCTGAGGGAACAAACAGAAAAAATACAGTCAAGTTAAAAATCTCCTCCTTTCTAGAAATTTCGTTAAAAATAAGAGTCTTTCGTCTTGTAGGTCTTTGCTTTCGTCTTTGAAGTTATTTGTTTATACCCAAGAACATTTTTATTTTTGACTAGCTGCGCCTGCGTCTTCGTTCGCGTGTAAAAATTTCTAAAGTAAAAGTCCCGGGGTTTCACCCGCATAGTTTCCGTTCCCGTGGGATTTCCGGGATAAACACTATCCTATATCCTTTCTCGGGTTTTAAACTAAATTTGTACCCATCTAAATCGGTTTAGTGGTTTAGGCGTGTAGAAGAGACAGACAACAGAGTTGCTTTTGCATTGATAATATTGCATTGATATTCAGCGTTTTGTTAATCTATACAGATTAACAACAAGCTGAATTTTGGTTAACAGTTTCGTTTTAACGAGACACCCGTCTTTTCTATCTTCGAAAAATTTCGAATCGAGTAACTAATAAAGGTAGGTAAAAAAGAAACCTAGTGTCGGACTAAGAAAAGTTTCCACTATGTAGAGACGTGTAGGACAAAGTTACCCTTGAATTAGGTATAATAATGATTAACAAGCTGTTGTGAGAAAATTAGAAAAAAGTAACTTCACGTCCGTATCCCCGAAGCGGTAGGTAGAGGTACAACAATGGCACCCACGATTAGCCGAAGATACTTGGTCCCACAAATGTGATAGGCGGCAAGCCTATCGCCAACCGGGCACTTTCCAATCCCGGGCAACTTTGTGTTTATCAGAAAACTGAAAAAACATTTTTTAAGTGCCCGACCCGGGAATCAAACCCGGGACCTCGTGTGGTCGACGCCAACGCTGGACCAGTAGACCACAGAGGCGATTAAGAGGTCGTTATGAGAAAATTAGGTTATTATTAAATTGATTAATATCAATTGTTGTTATTAACCTATACTAATATTATTTTATTTATTTTATTTTATTTTATTGGTTTACCAACGTTTGAATACAATAAATAATTAATTTTAACACTTGTCAACAACCATGCTAACTGTATCAAACATTTACAGGTAAACACCACATGCTTATAATATTATAAAATAACTTATTTAACTTAACAAAAAGAAACAAGAAATTACAAAAAAAAAAATGAGATAAATAAACATAACAAAATTTAAATCTTAACATATACAACTCAATTCATTTCAAAATTTAAAAATCATATTTTTGGAATATTTTATGGAATTTGTTAGACGAATCAGCATAAATGTCAATGTGGTCACTGAACTCATTGACTACTTTAGATAATCTAGCTAGAGGAGAGTTTGCACCTGCAACAGTTCTACGAAGTGGCGGGCAGATAGGCGTAATTTGACTTCGAGGACGTCCCCTGGGTACACGAAAATCTATTTTACTTAGCAAAAGGGGGCAGTCTATTTCATTTCTAATTATTCTAACCATGAATAAAAAATCTAAAAGCTTCCTACGGCATTCTAATGATGTCATTTTAAATTTAAGTAGCCTAGTTTTGTAGGAATTATATTTTCTTGCTATGCCGTTACTGTATGCCATGTTCCATAGGAAACGCTTTTGCACTCTTTCTAATCTTAAAGAATGAGTAGCATAATGAGGCCTCCATACGACACTACAATATTCTATTAAACTTCTTACCAGGCTATAATACAAACAAACTTTTGCTTTATTAGATTTAAATACTTTGACGGTTCTAATTAGGAACCCCAAAATCCTTGAGGATTTCCGAACAACTTGCCCAATATAGGTACAAATGTGAGTTTTTGGTCAAAGGTAACTCCAAGATCTTTGATTTCCTCCAAACGACGTATTTTGTACTGGCCAATATAATAGTTATAATGCTGAGGATTAAATTTCCGTGTAAACTTTATGTAAAAGCATTTGTCACAATTAAGAATCATTCCATTAATCTTACACCATTCACTCAGATTATTTAGATCTTTTTGGAGTAGTGAAGCGTCGGCTTCGGATCTAATTTCCTTAACAAACTTTAAGTCGTCCGCATACAAAGATGGTTCTGAGGATGAAAAGCAAGTATTAACATCGTTTATAAAATAGTTAAACCACACCGGACCCAAATGAGAACCCTGAGGTACACTTGAGGTAATAGGGTAATATCGAGATCTATAACCGTTAACAACAACAGAAAAAGAACGACCACTAAGGTAAGAATTAGCCCATTGAATTAGTGATCCCGACACTCCATAACAAGATAATTTTTTTACTAACAAGTTGTGAGGAACTCTGTCAAATGCCTTACTGAAGTCCGTGTAGATAACATCTACCTCACTATTAGAGTCTATAAACTGGGATAAAGTTTCAGTAAAACACACTAAATTTGCAGCCGTTGAACGACGCTTCACGAATCCAAATTGATTAGCACTCAAGTACAAATCCAAATGGCATTGAAAATATGGGCAAACTAGAGATTCCAGAACCTTGGCAAAGGTAGGTAAAATGGATATTGGTCTATAATTAGATATCATGTCATGTTTGTCAGATTTAGGTACAGGTACTACTTTAGCTATTTTCCAGGCACTAGGGAAAATTCCAGAACTCAATGACCTATTGTAAATTAAGCATAGAGGATATGCTAGACATTCAGCGCATTCAATAATAAATATTGGTGGAATCCCATCTTCACCAGCAACTTTGTATCGATCAAGTGACTTTAATTTTTTAATAACGCATTCACTATAAATTTGAGGGGCATTCAGATTTTCACTATAATTACACAATTTGCTTAAGGAATTAAGACTTTCATCTATAACTATAAATTGCTGATCACTGAATGAAGAAGAGAATGATGATGCAAACATATCACAAATTTCTTTTACATCGGTAGTATATATTATTCCATTTGTAATACATGATGGATAATTGCTAGTACCTCCGCGTTTTGCCTTAACAAAAGACCAAAAGAGCTTTGTATTTTCGGGAATTTTATTTTCTATCGTTTTAATATATGTTTTATAGCAATCCGCAGCCAATTTCACACATCGCTTACTTAGTACATGTAATTGAATTTTATCCATCGGATTTTTGTACTTTTTAAATCTGACAAACATGTTATACTTTTCCTTTAGTGCTCTTTTAAGATTATGATTAAACCATACTGGATATTTTTTATTAGGTGGTTTGCGAGTAGGTACAAAATCTTTAATAGTTGTGCGAATTATATCGTAAAACACAGACACCATTTGATTAACGTCCTTTGTATTATGGAATTTATTGTTCCAATCCACTGACTTTAGATGATTACGAATACTGTCATAATTTGCTTTAAAAAAGTCTAACTTTGTTTCATGAATATTATATGAAAGTCTATCCTCAATTATTTTATTAATAGAGGCTAATAAAGGAGGGTGGAGTTGATCAACTACTGACAGTGCTACATGTGCCTCCCTTACTTAACATGAAGGAAGGTCTGTTATCACGAGGTCTAAAATATTACCCGATTTATTTACAATGCGATTATATTGAACTAATTTATTTGTATTAATGAAATCAACCAAACATTCGCCTATTTAAATTTATTAATTTTGAATCTTCTAACAAGTTCCATTTAACGTTTATATTAATGTCACCAAAAATACAGCAAGGCAAATTCGACTTATCAAATACCGTATTACAATTACTAAGAAAACTTTCAAGCAAATTCATAGTTACTGGTGGTGGTAAGTAAACGACGCACAGTGCTATCCGATGTACAGTTGTCGAAATATTAACATTGATAGTAATCCAGAGGTCCTCACAATTACTTTCCCAGTTTATCATACGTTTAGAACTTATTCTACTGGATACAGCAATTAATACTCCGCCACCATCTTTTTTAGAATTTGGAGCATTAACTTCTCTATCCTTTCTATAGACAACATATCTTTCATCAAACAGCTCACTGTTAATGATACCACCGTGTAACCATGTTTCAGTTAATATTATTATGTCATAATTTTCACAACATAGGTTTTGATAAAACTCATGGGTTTTGGTTCGGAAACCACGAGAATTTTGATAATATATATTTAAAGAATCGAGTTTCATAATAATTATAACTAAAAACAAATTGAAGCGGAAATACTATTAAAAATCTACTCTACAGAACACTTTAAATTATCTAATGTTAATTTACTTTTTACCAAAATGTATGATGAATCATCAGATCTGCGCATGAAAATGCGTCCGTTTCTAACCCAAACATATTTATAACCTAACTCTTTAGCTTTCTTTCTGGTAGCAGCATGAAGTTCTTTATAAAAAGTTGATAGATGCTCCATAACATAAATTGGTTCTTTGCTTTTTAGACCAATATCTTCACAGTTGAGTTTATTATTGGCATGTTTCTTATTAAAAGATATTGAAGAAGCCAAAAGTTGATCACGCAGCCTGGGAGAGGAGAGTTGAATAATTATAGAGCTAGGGCGAGTACTATTTTGGTTACGCTTTGCAACTCGTGTGCAGTGTAGAATATCCCTCTCAGCTATTTCAAATCCCACAGCTTTACTCAAGTCTATAGCAATACGCACTAAGTTCTCGGTTTTGCTCTCAGGTACACACTGCAGCTCAATGTTATTACTGCGAGATATTATAAATGTGAAAGTAACTCTGTCTGCCTGCCTGTCTCTTCTTTACGCCTTAACCTCTGAATCGATTTGGATAAAATTTGGTACATAGATAGTTTGGGACCCAGGAAAGGACATAAGATAGTTTTAATCCCGGAAATCCCACGGGAGCAGGAATTATGCGGGTTTATATTAGCAATTTAATTATTCATATATTAGCAATTTAATTAAGCATAACACAAACAAAATAGTCATCCCTAACTCCAAAAACACTAAATGTCCATGGATTATCACTATTATATTAAAGTCAATTAGACGCCGTGACGCACTTCATGCTAAAGTTAAAAAGTATCCTTATGACACAAACTTACTTGCCACTTATAAAACGTATAGAAACCATTACAATAACATACTTCATTCTACCAAAACAAACTACGAACGTCAAAAAATACTTGATAATAAAAATAACATAAAACGTCTCTGGAGTACCATCAAAAATCTGTGCAACATAAAGGACAACAAAAAAAAAAACTGTGAATTTATCAATAAAAGTGGTAATCCTAAAGAATCAGTTAACAATATGAATACTTTTTTCTCAAACATTGGAATCTTGCAGATCTAATATTAAATAATCTTAAAAAAAATGAGGAACAGTTAGTAAAGGAGATAATGGTCACAAAAACACCACTAGACTCTTTATTTTTAGCACCCACAGATCAAGAGGAGGTAACTAAAATTATTTGCAACCTTAAGCCTAACTCAGCATCGGGCCCCTCTGTTATTAATAACGGATTTCTCAAGAAATTTAGTTCTTTACTGTCTGCTCCGATTGCGCACCTTTGCAATTTAAGTATGTCCCAAGGAGTGGTGCCAAACAGTTTAAAAATAGCTCATGTTTGTCCCATTTACAAAAGTAATGACCCTATGGACTCCAATAACTACCGCCCCATTTCCCTACTGAGCGCAATTTCAAAGATACTGGAAAATATTGTTAATAAACGGTTAACTTCTTTTTTGCGGAAAGAACAAATTATTGCTAGCAATCAATTCGGCTTTCAAGAAAATATTTCAACTGAGGATGCTGTGGCCTATCTCGTTAATGAAGTTGTCAACAAACTCGATAGTGGCCAAAAGTGTCTTGGCGTTTTTATTGATATAAAGAAGGCCTTTGATGCAGTTTCTAGGCCAATCCTTTTGAAGAAATTGGATTTATTAGGTGTGCGAGGTACGGCTTAAAAATGGTTCCATTCCTACCTCACAGATAGAAAACAGATAATCAACTTTGAAAGTATTAATATTAAAAGTGACCCTCAAATAATTTTATATGGTGTGCCGCAGGGTAGTGTCCTCGGTCCTACTCTGTTTCTCCAGTACATCAACGACTTATGCAACTTATCTCTGAAACAAGCACAAATAGTAACGTTTGCTGACGATACAGCTATTATTTTTAATGCAAATAGTTGGAATGAAGTCATTGATGTTGCCGAGGAAGGCTTAAAGCGCGTGTCGATTTGGCTCCAACATTATCTGCTATCTCTGAATATAAATAAAACTAAATATTTAGCCTTCAAAGTTTCACAGCGCTCTGCTCCATCTTTCCCTTTATCACTAAGATTCCACACATGCCTCACGCCAAAGTCTGACTGTAATTGTTGTATAATTGAACAATCAAATAAAATTAAATACTTGGGTGTCCTAGTTGATGACAAATTAAATTGGGTCCCTCAAATTGATGCTTTATTCACACGCTTACGAAAACTACAGTATATTTTTAAAAGGCTGGGTGCAATCGCAGACAGTAACACACTTAAACTCGTATACAGTCTGTGTGAATCAATAATTCGTTACTGTATAACCGTTTGGGGTACGGCAAACAAAACTCACCTTCTAAAACTAGAAATTTGTCAAAGAGGTATACTAAAACCTGCTTACAGGAAACCATTTAGATATTCAACTGAATTACTATATCGAGAATGTGAAGTTCTAAGTGTAAGGCAGATTTTCATTCTTTCTACTACCCTCCGATTTCATGCAGAATTAGAATGCGACTGCAGAATTAACGCAAAAATCTTCAACTAGGACATATCGACACCATACTTGGAGTTACCCCAAAAGAAAAACTTGCTTCGCAAGCAGAAACTATAATTTTTTAGGACCATTACTGTATAACAAATTACACAGAGAACTTAATTTGCTACATGACACGAGGTATAAAGTAAAAAAAAAATTAAGTACATGGCTGGCAGCCATAAACTATGAGGAGACAGAAAAACTACTCATAATTACCACCTGATTCTAAAAATTACCTAACAACCAGCGTTATAGCTTATATTATTATGTTATTGTTTGACATTACTTACCTACTTACTTTTTATTAAATTAAAAGTTTTTACTAAACACCTAATAATTAACTCTAATACGTGAAACTTTTTAAACCTCCTATATTAATAGCCCTTTATTTATGAAAATTTGTGTGGACAGAGGAGTATGAGATACTCACTTTACTTTGTCTAATGCATTGTATTTAAAGGAGTAAATGTTGTTCGTCGTTTTAAGATTGTTAATGTGGTTATCCGTGAACGGCAAGCAACCAACAAAACAATGGCCGGTTGATGTAGACGAGCAAAGCAACTGCTTCGTGTTGCGCTCCTTACGGCCCATTTCCGGAGTGCAAATCAATTTTAACAAGCAATTGTGTTGAACATATTTTTTACAAACAAATGATTTGTTAAACACAGATTAATTCCTTGTTAAAATTAATTTGCGTTTCGGAAACTGGCCATTAGTCTTGGAGAGCGAACAAGACGCTACATCGAAAAATCTACGCTTGTGACTGAGATAGTAATATGTTTATCTGTGTGTTTTTGATCACAGACGGGGTATTAGAAGTAGCTATGTAAAAACATCGTTCATAAAACATCGCTCATGAAGAACGATATATCTTGTATATTTGGGGTTTCAATATCGAGGGTAAAATATCGATGTTTATGAACGATATGTCGATCTATGAAAAAAATCGATACATCGTTTGCACCCCTAAATTTAAAGTTTCTTGTTTACAAACAACGATTTACAGAATGTTTGTTAAAACGTTTTTTTTTTCGAAATGAACTTAAGCAGTTGGTCCAAATGACCGCTACTGCGAAACCGGGCTTTTGGGTTTAGTTTAGAATTTAAGTTAGGTGGGCTAAGAGCCCGCCCTAAGGGTGTCTCCTGTGAGACCGAACCTCGGTTTAGGGCAGCATCTTGACGATTGGTGGGAGAGTAAGTGGCATCAGGATCGGCTCGCCAACGGCTCTTGACCGGAGTCTCGAGTGTTTGCGGGCCGAAACAATGGGCCGAGTCGCCGCCGGCGGCGACTTTGGCGCGTGCGTGTGCGTGTGAATTGTGAAGCGTAAATAGTGATGGGATCGTCAGGATCGGATAGGACGTGACGTGGCCTTCTATATTTGTGATCGGCGACCGCGGCCGCGACGTAGTCTGTCGCAGTTTTCACCAGAGGGTTTGGGTGTCTCATCGCTTTTTCAAAGTGACGTGCTGACGTCTCTTTGAAGTGTTTTTGTAGCGTCGGTAATTCTAGGTCTCTGTGCAGATCTATGTCACGAACGTACCATGGGCTGACGGTAGCAATACGCATGAATTTATTTTGTATGACTTTGGGCGATTGAGCACGCTTACGAGTCTCGTGACTCGTTAGTGCACCGCTGTCGGCTGCGTCGTGAGATTGACCATACCTTTTGAATATTATAGCAATATTCTCTTTTTATTATATTTCAGTTGGTTACATATGACCATTAACATTATTGTAACCGCCAATACGGGTTTCGCCGAAATCGGTCTACTGGGGATCTTCTAGCGTATGCCACTTACATTTTGAGCTCGGCCATCAAGAAGCATGGTGAGGCACTAGCTGTCTCCCTTGTTATCTCGAAGGCCTTTGACAGGGTCTGGCATGATAGTCTTATTGGTAAGCTTCCATCGTATGGTCTGCCTACTAGTCTCTGCGCCTGGATCTCAGATTTTCTGAGTGGCTGGTCGATCAGAGTAGTCGTCGACGGCTGCTCATCCGACCAAATGGCTATAAATGCCGGAGTCCCTCAGGGATCAGTTCTCTCCGCAACTCTATTCCTGCTACACATTAACAATCTGCTGAAGCCCGGTATCTATGGGTACGCAGATGATAACACTGTTGTGGAGAGTTACGTATCCAATGCGCGGGCCAGTACGGCACAGATCCGGTCTCTCAGAGAGGTAATGGTCGATCGTATGAACCTGTCCTTACAGGCAGTCTCCGATTGGGGCGATGCTAATCTGGTCAGGTTTAATGCAACTAAGACCCAGGCGTGTCTATTCTCCGCTAAACGGAGTCCGCTCCATCTATCTCCGTCTTTCCAGGGTGTGGCCGTGCCGATAAATGACCACCTCGAGATCCTTGGTATCACGTAAACGCCTACTCTCAACTTTGGTTCGTACATCGAATCTAAAGCCCAAGTTGCCTCAAAAAAGCTTGGTATTCTGGCGAAGGTGAGACAGTATTTCAGTCCGGGACAGTTGCTAAACCTTTATAAAGCACAAGTCCGTTCGTGCATGGAATACTGCTCTCAGCTCTGGGATGGATCCGCTAAATACCAGCTGGAGACACTTGAGGCCATCGAGAGGCGTGCCAAGAGGCTTATAAACGACGATGATCTGGTAGGCAAAAAACTCCAAAGCCTCGCTCATCGCCGCAGAGTGGCTAGTTTATCGGTTTTTTATCGAATACCCTTTGGAGAGTGCAATGCGGAATTGCACGACTTATTTCCGCCATCCCCGTTTTTCTATCGATCGTCGAGGTGCACAGAATCTAGGCATCGTTATATGGTGGACGTTCCACGTACCCGGACAAAGCAGTTCGACTTAACATTCTTCATTCGAACCGCAAAGAACTGGAACATGCTTCCTGAGTCTGTGTTCCCGGACGAGTACAATCTGGAGATCTTCAAGAGAAGAGTGAACAGGTACCTTCTAGGGAAGCGCGTTCCATCTTAGGCCTCATCTTAGCTTACCATCAGGCGAGATCGAGGTCAAGCGCTTACCTATTGATAATAAAAAAAAAACATGGGCGTACCCAGGTTCTGGGCCAAGGGGGGGGGGGGGGGGGGGAATTCGCAACATTTTAAGACAATTTTTATCTCAATATCTAAAATAGTACATAGCTAATAGAGAGGTAAAATAATTCCAAGGGGGGCGGGGGTAGCTGCCCCTCCCTGCCCCCTCGGTACGCCCACGACCATTAACTATCATGTTCTTATGTTCGTACAGTTTTTTTATCAGTCATTTTGTATATTGTAGCCGGTTTATGTGTACACGGGAAAAAATAAGTAGAACGTGATAAGGCGTTGTATTCCTCCCGGCTCTGTAACTTATACACGTAATAAAATTGCAAGACAGCTCGTGTCCGTAGTCAATTGGCCCGGAAATTGTTCCCGGGACGTTTTGATTTAGAAAACGTACCGTTTGCCAAGTGGGGCGGACGGTTATATGGATTTATGAATATATTCTTTATATCAGATGTGATGTATTCAGAATATAGCTGGTAAAAAGGTATCTTTTGAGAAAGCCGAGACGAATTTTATAGGTAACATAAATATATGGAGTTATCATAACATGTGTGGTTTAGTTTATTGAGATCCTATATTTTATTTAAAAAAAAAACATATTATTATAGAAATAATATGAGCTGGCTGAGATTTTTTCCCCGATTTACTCTTTTGTTATTACAAAATACAAATCCCAGTTGTGGTTTTTCCGAATGAATTGGATTTAGATATCTTCAAGAAATAAATTGGTAAAGAGCGTGTCGGGCTACGCGCAATGTAGAGTCCCAAAACTGCCCATCATAATAAGAAGACTGCGGACTAAGAAGAGGGCTTTTCTTGTTTCATACTATGAATATTTTACCTACTTAATATCATTGACGGATATATCCGCACCATAGATTTACCACCTTTTTTTGTTATCGCATGAAAAATTCGTTTACGCGCAACCGGGCCATTCAATGCGGCCCGAGTGTGGGACTCAGGAAGACCCACTAAACCCCTGCGGTATCCATCTTCGATGCTTTTGTTGGTAGGGTGATGGATACGCGCAAGCATTTGTCCACTTCCCCGCCAACATCTACATTCATCTTGGACCGTGGTTTGTTAGAAATTCGGCGGGCGATTTTGTCATTTTTTAAAAGAAATTGGCCTCCCTTACATACTGTGCGCAGGCAAGGGTAGAAACGTTGCCTTTGTGCCGCGGACCTTGCAGGCCCAGGACTCGTAGGTCCTCTAGGCAAAAGTCCTTCTTGTGTGTGAAGCGCGATGCGCACCTCTACTCCCTATTTCGTAAAGAAGGGTACGAGACCAGCCTCCTCGGTCCAATTAGCTTCCTTCGCCACTACAAGCCTTGGAACCATGGTGGGATAGATTCACCGCCTATAATAACTTCTCTAACAAAAATTACCACTTTATGCTGGGTATTTATTAGCGAGCAGTAACTGTAACTGTTGCATGTATTGTTACCAAAAAACAAAGTGTGTGTGTGTGTGTGTGTGTACGTGTGTTTGTGTGTGTGTGTGTGTGTATGCACTTCGAAAACTTCCTGAGAGAGGTTCGCGAGCCGCTAGCAGCGAGCCGACAATTACAATCTTCAATCAATTTCTGATCGAAGATTACAACGTACTCATTCTGTAACTGGAACGTTGAACTTAACCGTAACCGTTACGTTACTAAAAAAATAGTATGTACGTGGTTCGCGAGCCTGCAATGAGCGCTATACGAGCGACTCGCAGCAAGCCGAAGATTGTCGGTTTTTGCCGCGGATCAAAGGCAGCTCGCAATGCGGTCGTGGCTGTCAAGGGTGAAGGTTGATGCACGCCACTACGAACCATCAAATGTTTTCATGTTTAATAATAGTATTAGATTAGATTAAATTATTTAGATAATCAAAATCAGTGGCAGTCATTCGTGTGAAATTTTTGTAATGGCCACTAATTTCCTTTTAAATTAAAAGTAGATTTATTCTTTCTCGATAAACTCAATGGATTCCAACATCTTCGTAATCGTTTACTCTGCCTACCCCGCAAGGGAACCTGGCGTAATGATACTTTTTTCTGAAGACTTGTTTCATCACCTCGTTGGTCACCTTGTTTCATCCCCGTGTTGGTCCCGGGCTCCTTTGACCTCGGCCGGACCGATTGGCTATATATGAGTCACTAACATCGTGGCTACTAGGTGGTAGAGTTCTGCATTGTCTCACCCGGGTCTAGTACCACTGCCTTACCTATTCCTGCTGCAATAGCGCCAGTGCTTGTCACTGTCGTGTTCCGGTTTGGGGGGTAAGGTAGCCGGTAAACCTATGCATGTGGCATAAGACCTCGCCACAAGATAGCAATACACCATTAAAACACAAAAAAAACCTCAGGGGAGTTGTTCGCTTGCAGCGTTCAGTTGGAGCAGTGTTCGAGGTACTACATTAATTTTTGAATAAGTAGCTGCACTGTGCAGCTCGCTGCGTTATAAAAGTTTTTGATGGATCCCGCGGGGACAGCTCATTTTTCTGGATAAAAAGTAGCCTATGTGCTATTCCAGGTCATTAGCTACCTGTGTTCCAAATTTTATCCAAATCCGTTCAGTAGTTTTTGCGTGATTGAGTAAAAAACATTCATACATCCATACATCCAAACATCCAAACTTTCGCATTTATAATATTAATATAGATATACTGATTTTTCAAATACTCTGTGTTATCCGATTATGTAAAAATGTGTCGTTACATTAGTTTCGTTAGATCATAACGTGAGAATTAGCTTGTAGAGAAATATTTGACGCTTTTTTTTTCTTTGTGTTTTATATTGTGGCATAAGTGCGAAAATGCTTATGACTTTTTTTTTTTAAAGGGCAATGGGCCCACCTCTCGTTCCCACCACTGTAACTTCTGTAAACCAGAATCAACAGCGGCAACCGTCCTGATAACCTCTGAGTTGCGAGCTCAGGGTGCCCTGGGGAAAAGCTATGCTGTCTTGGGTCCCGCAACGAAATTAATCAGAAGTATATAGGAGGAGTAGGAAAATACATCCTGTTTCCCTCCCTTTTTAGCAGGAGACAGCAAAATGTTAAAAGCATAAAAATGCTACGAAATGAGACTTTTACAATCAGGTTAAGCCTGATTGCTATTGCACCACGGAAGTTTGGAAATTAGGGACCTACCAGAATGGCCTACTTAATTTTGCTTCCAGTAGTAAGTGTGACAAAATCGTTTGAAGGCACGAAAGTTCCCACGTGTACCCACAAGATCGGAGTAATAAATTACACCGGATATACATTGGATACTATCAAGCATTTGACGACGTTCGTTTTGCCAAAGATTACACTCCCAAAGAATGTGATGTGCAGTTTGTTCATATTTACAGTTTAATGTAGAGCACTCGCAAAAGGGAGAAGGAACTAATTTAAACGAGAATAATTTAGCTTTAAAATTACCGTGGCTAGTGAGAAACTGTGCAACGCAATGATCTATTTCAATCCAAGTTTTACTTAAGCGATCCCGGATGCACGGGAAAAAGTTATATAAATGCCGTCCTTTAGTTGAACAAGACCAACGCGACTGCCATTCATCAATTAATTCATTAGTAACGTCGATTACGGGATTAAAAAGGCGACGTATTTTTGTTTGGGCTTGCGAGTTGATAAATTCTGGGTTAGTAAAATTCCTAGAATTGTAATACATTGAAGCCCGACGCTGAATTTCTAAATCTAATGGTAAGACGCCTGATAAAACGGGTAAAGCTTCGGAGCTTACAGTGCGATATGCTTTGCAGAGAAATATTAGTGCTAGACGCTGATTTTGAAGTAGTTTGCGCCGGATCGCACCACTCGTAACTTTATCAGCCCACGCTGAACAAGCATAACAGATACAACCTAAATACGTGGCGTTATAAATTATCTTTAAAGTGTTAAACGTTAAACCCCATGTCGAGGTAGATATGCCCGCAAAGGATAAGAAATTCCGTTTAGCCTTTTCACCGATATAGTTAATATGATTTATAAAAGTATAATTTTTTTCTATGACCAAACCTAAATATGTTACCGATTCTTTTCTCTTTATTGTGCTATTATTTATTTTTATACTGGGAGATGATAGGAGCGAACCTTTTAATATTAAGTAAAACGTTTTATGGGGCGCAAAGCTTAAACGATTTCTCAAGCCCCAGTTGATGATCAAATTAAGACTAGTGTGAGCCAGCGACTCTATCTGTGCTCGTGTGTTAGCTTGTATCATTAAAGCAACGTCGTCTGCATAACCTATTAGCGAGCATCCTTCCGGCAAGGCTAATGAGAATAAATCGTCAAATCCTAAGTTCCATAGATATGGTGAAAGTACTGATCCCTGAGGGCAGCCTAGAGTAAGGCGTTTAGACACTGCGTAATGCCCTAGCTGCAATTTCGTATGACCGTTTTCTAGATACGATTTAATTAGCTTATATATATTTGAATAACACCCCCTTGTTTTTAATTTCAACAATAACATCGGCCACCAAGCGTTGTCAAAAGCACCAGAAATATCCAAAAAAATACCTACAACATAATTATTTCGTGACAATTCTACCATTTTTCTCATAGACAGCACTGCATCGATAGTGGATTTTCCGGCGGTAAATCCAAACTGTTGTTTATTGAACGTGGGCCCTCGTGGTAGAAGTCGAGGAACTATCAATCTTTCTAACAGTTTACCAAGGGACGGCAGAAGTGTAATGGGACGATAAGATTTAGGGTCATTCGTAGGCTTGTCACCGGACTTTGGAATAATTTTAAGATATCCTTGGCGCCATATTTTGGGGAAAACTCCTTCAGCAATACAACGATTTATTATTTTTAAAATAGAGTCCGGGGCCGCTAAACACGCATGTTTTATCATATAATTTGAGATTTTATCCTCTCCGGGGGCTTTTTTCGATGGTAAGTTGTTAACGGTGTTTAAAAGTTCGTCTAACGTTACAAGGCTCGACATGGGGGACACAGGTATCACGTCAACTTGCGATCTAATTTCACGATGATATTCGTTATCGCGCTCTAGATTATCATCCGGAATTAACGTATGCAAAAGAGCGTTCGCTGTCTCCTCTAAGCTAAGCGTATACGTATCGTTAATTTTAATATTATTATAAAAAGATAAATTATTTTTCGTACGATTTTTGATTTCATGATACATAGAAGACCAAGGGCCTTCTTTTTCTAATCTATCCGTAATTTTTAGCAGAAAATTTCTTTTTGCTAATGCAGTGGCGGCTCGATAGTGTGATCGGGTCTTTCTTAAATTAGCAAGAGCTTTAACATATTCGTCGCCTTCCAAACGACGGCGCTTAAGTTTATTAAGGTGGCGTCTAGCTTTCCTAAAGTCTTGCCGTTTTTTAACTACGCTGTCGTTCCACCATTCACACTTTTGAGTTTTTATTTTTGCATGACGACCTATAGCAATATCCGCGCAGTAGGTAAAAGTATCAGACATTATTTCTGATTGTTCTGACACTGTTAATGAATGGCGAGTGAAATCTTTGGCATGTGCAGAAAATAAATGTCGGAAGAGATTCCAGTTAGCAAATTTAGCGTTATATATATAATCAATCGTATTAGATTCCGAGCTCACAGGTAATTGTGGGTTATACTCGAACACAATCAAACGATGGTCACTACAAGACGCATCTGGAATCACGCGCCAGTTATTCAAACGAACGTACGCACTAGAAAGTGTGACGTCAATAGATGATTCACCCATAGGGCTACTGTATGTAGGTGGTGCGTCGGGGGTGTTATGGATGGTGAGATTTAGTTCAGCAATGAACTCTTCTACTGCAGATCTACGCTCCCTGTCGTTGGATCGTAGTTTACCGTACCAAAGAGGGGATGAGGCATTAGCGTCAACACCAATAATAATTTTTTGTCCGGCAAGAGATCGTAGGACGTGTCGGAGGTGATGCAAGTGAGGAGCAACAGGATCGGAATACTGGAAATAGCAGCTAATGATATATATTTTAAGTTTGGAACAGGATACCTCCGCTACGGCACAATGTTGGGACGAAAGATTAGTAATAGCCGTTACTGTATAAAAAGAGCGCGAGACGTATATACCTGCGCGAGCTTTTGTGTTGTGTTGTAGTACTTTATTACGAAGTTGGGTACTTTGGTATTGTTCTTGAATAAGCACTACATCAAGGTTGTATTCAGTAACGAGTTTATTCAGCTCCGACGTAGCCGCCTTATCGTTATGGAGATTTAATTGTCCTATTACCAATCTATCCATAATTAGTTGTTAAAATTAGCTGTTCCATCTTTGCCTTAAAGGTTGGACAGTCAGGAGAACCAGTCGCGTGGTCACTGGGTTTTTTATAGCGTTTACAGCTGCCACAGGTCGGTGTAAAATCACTGCGGTCTTTATTTTGGCAGTCTTTAGTTTGATGAGTGCCAGCACAATGTGCACAGCAAGGAGTTTTCTCGCGACAGAACTTATAGACATGACCGTATTGTTGACACTGCGTGCATCGAACTAGCTCCACGTCGTCGACAAACCTACACGTAGCCCAATCGATAAACAGTTTTTCTTTCGATTTAATTAGATGTTTACGAATTGCCGGGTCTAGTTCGACACCTACCCACTTACGGTTAAATTGATCGAAATTACGGCGCCTTACTATTTTAATAGACTTGAGAAATTGATCTTCTGAGATGTTCATTTCATCTTTAATATTTTGTCTATATAAGCACGTTAAAAATACCTCGTCGGATAAGTTTTGGGGAACATCTTTAACCAAAATACGCGGGCGACGACCGGTTGGAGTTTCTAAACGCAGCCCTGCCATTTTTATGGCATTAACGGATTTTAGTTTTTGGACCTGGCGTTCGTTAGTTACCCTAAGTACAACTCCTGAGTTTGCGGCTTTCTTAACACCTACGATTTGGAAGCCGTCATCGGATGGTTTAATAGCTTTCATTAACACCTCTTTGGTTTCGTTTGAGGTTTTTATAATGTTTGATTTTTCCTCGGTCGGATAAGCAATCACACACGGTAACGGAGCGCGCGTTTGAACCGGCGGGATAGTCTTCGAGAGTTTTAGCTGTAAGGCATCTGAATATGAAGACGGGGCGTTATTATTAGTTTTGTTCGCAACGACGTCTTGTTCAGCTAAGGCCAGTCTAGTTTCAAGCGATGATGACCGCAAGGCTAACAATGAAACAATCGCGGTAACTCGTTGGGTCATGTCCATAACGCCGGATTTATTTGCGACATTCATACGCGAGCCCTGTTCGTTAACTAATTCATTTATTTTCGCCAGATATGATGAGGCCTCGCGGACTAATTCGTAATAATTGGGCTCCTCTTGCGATGAAGAAATGTTTAAAATAGTGGTGTTATTTTCATCATTCGCGGCTACACAACTACGTTTGCCGTCAGGAGTTAATTGGGACGGTGAAATATCGCTAATGCATCGTTTGTTTGTGACATTAGTAGGAGATCGCGGAGTCATCTGACTTTTAGCGAAAGGATTTTTACTGTAATCCGTAACAATATTATCCCGATTCGACATAATGACTTCAGTATGAATTACAACGAAAGTTAATAACCGGCCGCGAAGAGCGGCCGGTAACGTGGGTACTTGAAAATAAACAAATAAAAATGTACTTACCGAACACGACGAATAAATATCTATCAATTTAACTATTTACTGCGCAATTTATACGATTAACACTTACGGTTTAGATGGCCTATACCTTTATTAAATTTTTTAAGCACACACAACACCAAAACTACGCACATAAACAATTAAACTTAATTAATAACACCGAGCGCACGGAGAACAAGTGATGCACCGAGCGAAGGGAGGGAGGGGATGCTTATGACTTTGCTACACTACACGTAATGGTATTATTTTATCTATATTTCATGTAACAGATTCAATAAAACCTAAAATGTATAGGGTAATCGAATTCCAGGGCCTGTACAGTGTTAACATAGGGGTAATAACGTTTATGTTCAGTGTCTGTACGGTACTGAGAGCATTTGTTAGCGTAGACCGCAAGTATAATTTATATTTTTCAACATCGGACTTGGTGAAACCGCATTGTATTGATTTTGTTAAACACTTGTACTGTTTCACAACTAACTTAAGTAGTAATTATACATAATATGAATGTTTAATAAAATCAGTAGAGCGTAAGCTTAGAAATGAAATGAAATAAAATTTATTGCTCAGAATACGGTTACAGCAAAAAATTGCATATTAATAAGATATATTTAATAACGTAGCAAACATAGAGACGGCTAGTTTTAAAATAAAAGACTGCCGTATAGAGTGATATATATTACTAATACGTTATTTCTTATATTTTACTAGGTGTAGCCTGCAGTATAAATGTTTTTTCAGGATTCCTACAGGAATAACTTATATTTCTGAGGTAACTTATGTTTCTACATATAAATTATTTCAGGTCATCGTATCTATGTGCCAAATGTTAACCAAATCGATCAAGCCGTTTTTGCGTGATTGAGGGACAAACGTCTATATATCCAAATATACAAACATTCGCATTTTTTATATCATACGATAGTAAATAAGCAAATGGGTCTCACCCGGGTCTGGTACCACCGCCTTACCTATTCCTGCCGCAATAGCGTCAGTGCTTGACGCTGTCGTGTTCCGGTTTGGAGGGTAAGGTAGCCGGTAAACTTATGCATGTGGCATTAGACCTCGCCACAAGATAGCAACGCACCATTAACATCTTTGGTGTCTTTAGGCGATGGTTGACTCTTTCCACCAGGAGACCCATCTGCTTGTTTGCTATCTGATGATATAAAAAAAAACCTGATGGAAAGAGTCAACCATCGCGTATAGACACCAATGGTGTTAATGGTGCGTTGCTATCTTATGGCGAGGTCTAATACTACATGCATAAGTTTACCGGATACCTTATTCTCCAAACCGGAACACGATAGTAACAGGAACTGACGCTATTTCGGCAGGAATAGGTAAGGCATTGGTACAAGACCCGGGCGAGACAACGCAGAACTCTACCACCTAGTAGCCACGATGGTAGTGATTCGGTCCGATAAAACCAATCAGTCGCCTTTTACGACCTACCTGGTAGAACGGCAATTGGCCTATTCTTCAAAGGAGCCCGGGATCAACACGAGGAAATTTATAATATTAATACAGATTTACACATGATTGTAGAAAATGGTACAGCAAATTAGATGATATACGCACGTCTTGGCTATTAAAAACATTAATACGATAGTGACAAGCGCTGACGAAAGTGTGGCAGGATAGACAAAGAATTAAATTATTCAAACGAATTCATGGGCTTAAGTTGTGTGCGTCACACTTATATACATTGCCTTTTCTAAAATTTGTATGGTTCAAAGCTATTGAAAGCTATACAGTTTTGAAAAATAGCTTCTAAGCAGAGTTTGATAGCTGAGCTAGTCTTTTTTAACAGTAATTTTATTATATAATTTGTTTTATTGCCCAATTCCTATTCATTGTCACGCATTTATGTGACAATGAATTAGAATTGCTACATTATTGCTATATTAAGCCACACTGTAAGCATTGTATATCACTTATCCGGGTTGTTAAATGTTAATATACCTTAAAATATAAAACTAACTTTACTCTAAGGCACACTTTAATTTGCCTACACTAAAAGATTTTGCTTACATGGAGATTTGACGCTAAAGTACGCAAAATATTTGCTTGTGTTAGGGGTGTTAGTCAACGATACTAATACAATAGAAATAAATATATAAATACTGAAATATATTTAACATACACTCAAACCCAGAATTACAAATTTTTATGTTCATCACGCAAATGTTTGTCCTTGTCGGGAATCGAACCGAGCCCCATTGATGCGAAGGCAGATTTGTTAACCACTCGACCAACGGGCACTCAAATCAATTTTGTAACGAATAAACTTTAAAATTACTAGACCGATCTTAAAAATATTTTACCATTAGAAAGCTACACAATCCAGAAGTGACGTAAACTACTTTTTCCCCGACTGAGCAAAATGAAGAAATAATTTTGGGTTACGCGAATGAAGTCACAAGTGACAGCTAGTATTTAATAAACACTCAAACTGACAAAACTACCTTGTTAGAAGTCAAACCCGAGCCCCACTGATTGTGTAGTCAGGGCATAGTAAAAATTATATAATCTATGGTCAGGGTCATAATTTGGGTGATCAGGTAATAAGGTAACATTATCTTTAATGTTGGCTACATGACAATTTACAACCAGTACACTCTCTATAGTAAGTCTTACGCCAAGATTCGTGCACTCTGTATTATGAGGCAGCCGAGCAGATGGCTGGCAGCTAGGTTGGTATTATTAAATTTAATAACAGGTGCTATGTACTGTACTCAGATTCCAGTCACTTGGTCATCGTATTGTTGTGTTTATATTTTAAAATGTCAAGCAATCTCCATTGACACAATACATAAAAGCTCAAGTAAATTCTACACAATTATTACATAACACTAGCTGACCCGCGCAGCTTCGCTCGCGAGTAGATTAACATGTCATCGATATAGTTTTTCATACAAACTTCATTCCATATTTCAGCCCCTTGATTTTTGAAAAAAATATTAGGCTATGTTTGACTCCGGATGTTCAATTATTTTTATGCCAAATTGCATGAAAATCGGTCCAGCGGTTTAGACGTGAAAGCGCAACAGACGGACAGACACAGAGACTTTTTCATTTATAATATTAACAAAGTAAATAAGTATATAAATATATAAGTATATAATTATATAACTATATATAAGTATGGATAGTATGGACTAGTATGGATATATTTGTCTTGTAACGCGCTGTCTTTGGTGTATATAGGCCATGGTTTCCATCAGGAGAACCGTCTCCTTGTTTACTATCTAATGATATAAAAATACTCTTATGTAGTAGGCAGAAGTAATTTAACGTAAGTACAGGTTTTGGTTTACTACGATAGCAGGGGGTGTCATTCCGCAGTTTAGGTATATTCGTTCGCGCGCGCCGCCGCGCCCGGTCGGCGTATGGCAGTGGGTTATACGACAGTCGCGGTCAGGTTGCGCTCGCGAATACTACATCAGCTAGGTATAAAAACTTCTCAAGCGACAATTCGGCGACGTTCACAGCTCGGTCATAAAACTGGGGTGCGCTAAGAAAATTCAGTTCGCGCGCGGTTATAGGTTTCAATTTTGCTTGCAGGTAGGTAGCTCTGGCGAGTCTAGGTATATTTTTGTACCTAAACCTGATTTTTGTTAGGGAGTGAAACTTCTGTACGGTAGTACTATTAGGTGTTCTCACAGGATCCTGTTGGTGAGTTGGTGACCTCATCATCGCATTTTACTGACTTGATAACGACTTTTACCTCAATCGAGATCCCATCGGTCTCTTTACGTGCTCATTCGAGGCTAGAAGTTGTCAAAGCACTGCCACACTCCAAGTTGCTACTGAAATAACCCTGAAAAGCTCACTAGCACTTTTTGTCGTACCCGGAACCATGACGTATAGCTTCATAATCTGAGACGAATAGTCTAACCACTAAACTACGAGACAATCAAGAAAAAACCGGCCAAGTGTGAGTCGGACTAGCGTATGAAGGGTTCCGTACCATATCAATAAAAAAACGGAAAAATTTACGTTTGTTGTGTCGATTTGTTTAATTTTAAGTTAATTATTTATTTCAAGTGTTTTTTTTAATATCATAAGATAGCAAACAAGCAGATGGGTCTCCTGATGAAAAGAGTCAACCATCGCCTATAGATAGACACCAAAGATGTTAATAGTGCGTTGCTATCTTGTGGCGAGGTCTAATGCCACATGCATAAGTTTACCGGCTACCTTACCCTCCAAACCGGAACACGACAGTGCCTAGCACTGACGTTTTTGCGGCAGGAATATGTAAGGCGGCGCGGTGATACCAGATCCGGCGAGACAATGCGGAATTCTACCACCTAGTAGTCACGATGGTAGTGACTGGCATAGCCAATCGGTCGCCTTTTACGACCTGCCTGACAGAACGGCAGTTGGTCTATTCTTCAGAGTAGCACGGAACCAACACGGGGAAAAACTTAATATTCTGTGAATATTTCAAACGTCTACCAGTTGCCGTTATTAGAATCGAGAAAAAAAATGCAAAAAAATCACATTTGTTGTATGGGTCTCCCACCTTAAATATTTATTTTACTCTGTTTTTAATAGTTGTTGTTATAACATCAACAGAAATACATCATGTGTAAAAATTTCAATTACCTATCAAGGTTCATGACATCATGAGATTACAGCCGGTTACAGACGGACAGACAGACAGACTGATAGTAATCTTAGTTATAGGGTCCCATTTTATCCTTTGCGCATGGAACCCTAAAATTCAGTAGCATATTCTTATGTACAAGATTAAAACTAGCAATGGCGATCGAAATACGTTCCTGTGTACATTGGCCGTCAAAGAGTAACGAGAATCGAAATAAAACGATCACTCCCCAATTGCCCGTAAGGCACTCGGATGATTGACCCGCTCGCCGGATTATTGAAAAGCCCAGCACAATACTGTAGCCGTATTTTATGGCCGCGTTCATCAATTACTGAGTGTAGCGATGGACTTTTTAATAGGGGCGATATTTGGATATCACTATCACAAGATATTAGCTTAAGTAAAGTATCATCACGCCCGGTTCCCTTGCGAGGTATGCAGAGTAAACCGAACGGCTGTAAACTTTTCGGTTCACCACAATTCATCGGTTTATCGGTTGTTGAGATAAGTGGTGATATTCTATATATTTGGTAGGTCCCTAATTTCCAAACTTCCGTGGTGCAATAGCAATCAGGCTTAAACTGTAAAAGTCTCATTTCGTAGCATTTTTATGCTTTTAATATTTTGCTGTCTCCTGCTTAAAAGGGAGGGAAACAGGATGTATTTTCCTACTCCTTCTATATACTTCTGATTAATTTCGTTGCGGGTCCCAAGACAGCTAAGCTTTTCCCAGAGCACCCTGAGCTCGCAACTCAGATGTTATCAGGTCGGTTGGCGCTGTTGATTCTGGTTTACCGAAGTTACAGTGGTGGGAACGAGAGGTGGGCCATTGTCCTCAAAAAAAAAAGTGGTGATATTCATCGTCGTCTTTTACTGACGTGTTAACGATTATCGACTATTTTTAGCGATAGCCGGGATCGATAGTTTAACGTGCTCATATGAGGCATGGGAGTGTTAATACACCACTCTGCCTGACTCCGAGCTGCTACTGAGAATTTAGATTTTCGAAGAAACCTCAAAAAAACCTCGATATGGTGGCTTTTTAAATTTACTGTTGTAATACTAAGACATAAAATTTAAAAAATGTGATGTCATAAAATCTGGGACCCCTCCCCACCACTTGTCACACAATGTTATACTTCGTCGCCTCCTCCCTCCCCCTTAGCGTGTGATGTAATTTATGGATGGTCCCTTATTAGCTAAATATGTGTTTTAGCCGGGCTAGGCAGAACTTTTACAAATTAATAAAGAAAGTTGTTGACGCAACAGGATTTAAAACTCCTCTGGCCGGCACGTTTTGCCCAATTCAGCCATGCGTCGAAATTTAACAAGGATATATGTGTGTTTATTATCTAGTGATTAATACAATGGACGGAATCGATCACAAAACAAAGAGAAATTTCGTCACATTGAACTGTTCCACACGTGACTAAGTTGGTTAGAGCGTGCCGGACAGAGGCAAGGTCGCAAATCTGGCCATGTCAAAATATTCTTTTTTAGGTTTTTAAAATTAGGTATTAGGCACAGACCACATGAGTACTACTTGTACTTATTGTAAATTGCTTGTTTCTATTTTAACAAAAGGCTAGAGCCAAAACCTATTGAAAACTATCTAAATTTGAAAAACTATTTGATACATTTATATAACCAAAAAAACCGTTTATATATTATTATTAGCTGACTCGGCAAACGTTGTTCTGCCCTTTTAACTACTCTTATTTTTGTTTCTGTTTTCTCACCTTTAAACCTTACTTGGACTTCAACAATTAATTCAAAACCAAAATCAGCCAAATCGGTCCAGCCGTTCTCGAGTTTTAGCGAGACTAACGAACTGCAATTGATTTTTATATATATATAGATTTATTACTAGCTGACCCGGCAAACGTTGTTTTGTTTTGTTTGTTTCCGTTTTTTTTTCTACATTTTTTCACCTTTTAAACCTAACCTGAACCTCCATGAATATTTTAAACCCAAAATTAGACAAATCGGTCCAGCCGTTATTGAGTTTTAGCGAGACTAACGAAGAGCAATTGATTTTTATATATATAGAAGATTAATATTGCACATTATTAATAAAATGGCGTTTCAAAAATAAAATTTACCGCACATACGCTCTGGACTATCATGGCGTCTAAATAACATCACGCTTCGGTTATGCATACATTAGGCATTCTGTGGTTTATATGGAAATGTCAAAAACAATATTATGATGTTTTACTACGATGTGACGTCACACTTCTAGATTCGCGTTTACAGTCACGCGATGTAATGTCTAGTTTTGCCGAAATTATATCCTAAAAATATTATTAATCCTTATCTTTTGAAATGAATATTATAGGTTTTTGTTATCTCCATAGCATAATTAATTATTAGAAACTACAATATATTCGATTCATTTTCATCATTCGTGCTGCGGCCGCACTTGCGTCTATCGTCAAAAAACTTCGTGCAATGACGTATGACACGATACATGCAGGTGTGACCATGAAGTATTAGGTATAGGTGGAGCTAGCACTCGTATTAATCAATTGAAACAAATATTTACGTTATATCTCTGTCTATGAGGTCTCCCCATCTCTTTTTATACAGCTGCGGTAGAAAGAGTGGGTGAGACCTCAGAAGAAGACAGCAATATTAAAGTCGTGTATCAAGTAGGTATTAGAAGTGCTGCCTCCAGATATAATACAGCTTCATGGGTGTGACCGGCTATTATCGGTTCTCCCGTAGTCTTCACGCGCCCCTGTAAGAAGGCGGGAAAATGGTTTCGGGGCTGTTTGCCCCCTGACCATGAAATCAGTCCCTAGCCGTAAAAACGACTAGGTCATTGGCTAGAGTGAGGGGCGGTTTAGACCCCATGCACTATTTGGTTTGCGGAAGAGTGATTTGTGATGTTTTGTATTGGGGTATGATAGGTTCAGATGGGATGACGGATATTCTGGATTAGGTGCCCCCTGTGTGACGCGCTTCCACGTGCAATCCGCCCCGCAGGTCGAGTCCCCACGGGGGAATAAACACGTGGTGGCAGTTTAGACTGAGAGGGGGGGGGGGGGGGTAGGAAAGAGAATCCGGGTTAGTTTAGGATATCACGGGGGAAGGGCTTGGCATCAGGAGGACGCGCATGCCATGGAGAAATGTTTTTGATATGTGGGTGTAAGGAGATGTCTGTCTTGTCATACATATTTTTTGCAAGTCTCTTGATGAAGTCTTGCAGGTTTTCTATGTTTAAGTCTCGCTGTTGCACATTTTGCCGCTGTTGCAGTACTTTGCGGAGATCTTGAGAGGTGAGTTGGTACCATGAGGCCGCTGCGTAGTTCAGCCTTGGTCTAACATAGGTTTTGAAAAGGCCTAGCTTGATCTTCATAGGAAGTGTACTTTGTAGTACTGGTTTAAGTACTGCCATAGCCGCCTGGGTGTTTCTTGATACTTCTTTTACGTGGGCTCTCATTGTAAGACCTTTATCTATTTATATATTATCGGCTATGGTCGCAAACATTCTGACTGTATCTGCCTTATCGCGGGGCTCGCGATCGTCAAAGTGTTTTAGCGCGCTAACATGTCTTGCTGCATTGTTAGATTAGCGTTGTTCATTTTAGCCCTTGTTTTCGATCAGTTTATACGTATGCAAGTCGTTGTATAAAATAAAGTGGAACGATGAAATAGTAGTTGAGCCCATCTCATGGGATCAAAAAATGTGAATCACAAAAAAAAAAGTTTTAGTAATTCATTTTAGCACATAATATGTAGAAGTAAAGATAGTCGTCGTCCATAGTTATACGTTTGAAAATAGTTCAGCCATCTTGGATTATTGCACAATAGTTCGTGCGAAATATCGTTACTGCTAATATGACCACAACTTTTATCGCGATATTTTTTTGGTTCCGATGTAAACTAGGAATCCTTATAGTTTCATTACGTCCGTTGTCTGTCCGTCCATCCGCACGATTTCTCAGATATCCTTATTACTAGAAAGCTGCAATTTGGCGCCAATATAAAGATTAGTCACGACAACAAAGTGGTAACATAAAATCTTGAAAAATATTTTTTTCAGGGTATCTCCCTCCATCCTCCCTACATGTAAAGTGATGTCAATTTTTTTCCTCACGTACCCCATCATGTAGGGTATCCTTAGATAGGTTTTTAAAAAAATATTGTGGGTTTGTGAAAACAAGTTTTCAATTAAGGGACTGGTTTGTAAAATATTAAACTTTTAAATGCAAATTTTTGTTAGAGACAAGTGTCCCCCCTCCTCCTCTTCTGCAGGCTAAACGGTTGGATTTGGGGCTGGGAAAAAATCATGGTAGTAGTAAATATAATAAAGTTAGAAAAAAACTATCACGGTTTAGAAGACTTTACAAGTTTTTGAGAAATAGTCGATCAGCTTATAAAATTTTGTTTCACAAATTATTTTAAATGTTATGCAAAATACTTTTAAATAGTTCGCTATGCTGCTCTAGATGTCGCTGCATACAAATAGATCACGCTAGTATAGCTAGCTAGTGGCTATTTTATTTGATAATGTTCTGTATATGTTTGTAGTTTGGGTATAGACAAACAAGAGGTGAAAAGAGAAGACCACCACCATTTCTACCACACTTTCTTACGTGTTAGAATTACTTCTCATATTATGTACTCAGCGCACGTTTCATTTCGCGACAGAAGCATCTTCAGGAGAGTCGAAAAGGACTTCTCTCTATGAAGGGTAAAGCATTAATTGCAAAATTTTTAAATTACTAAATTGCAAAAATTTTTTAAATGCCAGCTGGCAGCTACGTTATATCCATTTAATTCGTAGAATTGGGAAATAAATGAATAGTTACTGATTTGCGAATCGCTAGTTCATTCGGTTTGCCATACAAAATTGACCGTTTTTCTTGTGATTTAAAAAATACTTTTAAATTTTGGTTGATAGAAATAATTATTTAAATCAAATTTTTCGATTAAAATATTTTTATATAGGCGCATAAAAGCTACAAATATTTGAATAAAGACTACTAATTTTCGTTAAGTCCGACGATTCAAATTGCCACACAAAACTAGTCATTTTTTCTCAGTGCATACAGCTTACTTTTAGACGAGCTTACGGATATTCGAATATATATAGTAGTAAAGAAATTCGAATAATTTGAATGACTTCTATAATCGAATTATTCGAATAATGTTATTCACAATCGCCCATCTTTATGCAGAAGTTTATATAGGCGGTGAAGTGTGCGTCATACGTATAACTGTCATTCACGTATGTCCGTAGCATGAAGCTGTATTATATCTGGAGGCAGCACTTCTAATACCTACTTGAAACACAATTTTAAGTACTGCTATCATGTTCTGAGGTCTTACCCTCTCTTTCTAACACAGCTGTATAAAAAGGGATGGAGAGACTTCATAGACAGAGATATAACGTACAAATATTTGTTTACGTATTATATTTGTTTGCCTCTGTGGTCTAGCGGTTCGGTGTCGGAGTTGACCACATGAGGTCCCGGATTCGATTCCTGGGTCGAGCAATTCAAAGAATGTGTTTTTTCAGTTTTCTGATAAATACAACGTTGCCCGGGATTGGAAAGTGCCCGGTTGGCGATAGGCTTGCCATCTATCACATTGTGGACTGAGTATCTTCGGCTAATCGTGGGTGCACTTGTACCTCTGCCTACCTCTTCGGGGATACATGCGTGAATATACTTTTTTTATTTGTTTCAATTGATTAATACGAGTTCTAGCTCCACCTATACATAATACTTCATGGTTCGTAGTACGAAACAATAAAAGCTGTCTTCTTAGTCCACATTACCGTGATGGGCAACTTCTGAACCCTATATTGCGCGTGGCCCGACACGCATTTTACCAATTTTTTTAAATGTCAAATCGTACAAAGCTTCGGCGCATATTACTTCGGGACGTCAGACGCAAGTGCGATCCCAGCATTAGTGGAAACACCCCTACTACAATAATTGATAGTGTTACCAAAAATAATCGCTAGGTCATGCCCATTTGACACTTGGATGATTGAACCACTTGTCAGATTACAAAGAATATCCAACATAATATTATAGCCGCATTTTATGGTTACATTCATCAATAATGCAGTGAAGCGATGGAGTTGTTAATCGGATGTTACAGACATTTTTGATATTGCTGTCATGATTGGATGCGACTTGACGACGTGTCATGATATACAACGAGTACACAAAACCGCAATTTTAAATATTAACAGCCCGTTGACCTACAAAAAGAGAATAATTTAAACGCAGTAAAACTCCAATTACTGAGTAAGAATCGACCGATTGACTATACGTGTTACTACCATCGTGACTACTGGGTGGTAGAATTCTGCAACGACTCGCCCGGGTATATGATACCATTGCCTTACCTATTCTTGCCACAATAGCGTCAATGTTTGTCATTGTCGTGTTCTGGTTTGGAGAATCATGTAGCCGGTATACTTATGCATGTGGCATTGCCATCCCGTTACACGGCCTGCCTGGCAAAAAGGCAGTTGGTCTGTTCTTCAAAGGAGCCGGACCAGCATGGGAGAAAGATTAATAAAATATAACATAGGTTCTCTCGCACAACAATGAACAGCTTAACATAATACTGGACGTATGTGGGTAACATATGTGTCAATCCTGTGGCATAATTATTGTGCCATTGTACGAGAATTGTGAACCGAAGGTTTATAAAATTTATGTTTCTTTTCATTTTTTTCACTTTTAAAGGGCTTGCAACGCAACTGCAATCATCACACCACTACCGTCTGTATAATGGGGAGTGCCTGATGAGCTTTTCGATTTAGTACCGGTATCCACGTTCCGTCATCGCAAAACGCGCCCTAGTGAGGTATTCCACTTTACACCATCTTGGCGACTAGTCATCTATAACTGTTCAACTTGCATGTACCTTCTTTATACGAACTGCTAAACTTTGGAATAGGCTATCTCACACGGTTTTTACCGGGTACCTTTGATATCGGTATTTTTAAGAACAAGATCAATAAATTCCTTAGAAGCCGGCAACGCATTGGCAACCAAGCCTTCGTGTTGTAAATATCTATGGGCAGTAGTGTCTGCTTTCTATTCAGGTAGCCCACTCGCTTGTATGCCTACAAATTCAATAAATTTAAAAAAATCCTCTAGTATTGTAAATTAGGTGATGGCGATCACTTACATCACGTGAGACATCTGTTCGTTTGTCACCTCCTTTAACTAAAAATTTAAAAAATCATCTAGTATTGTAAATTAGGTGATGGCAATCACTTGCATCACGTGAGACATCTGTTCGTTTGTCCCCTTATTTAACCAAAAATTTAAAAAAATCATCTAGTGTTGTAAATTAGGTGATGGCGATCACTTGCATCACCTGAGACATCCGTTCGTTTGTCACCTTCTTTAACTAAAAATTTAAAAAATCATCTAGTATTGTAAATTAGGTGATGGCGATCACTTGCATCACGTGAGACATCCGTTCGTTTGTCACCTTATTTAACCAAAAATTTAAAAAATCATCTAGTGTTGTAAATTAGGTGATGGCGATCACTTGCATTACCTGAGACATCCGTTCGTTTGTCACCTTCTTTAACTAAAAATTTAAAAAATCATCTAGTATTGTAAATTAGGTGATGGCGATCACTTGCATCACGTGAGACATCCGTTCGTTTGTCACCTTCTTTAATTAAAAAAGTGTCAAACTTGAACATCAAATCCAGGTTCTCGCATATTAGCACTAGTTCTTCTAGCATTAAGCCGATAGTGCGTTAAAACATTTTTCTTAAATGATCTATAAAAAACTCCATCGAATATATATAAAATGTTGGATTTACGCGCCAAATAAAATGGAAGAGATAGATAACTGCCGGTTTTTTACAACTTAATCACTCGTACCGGTTTTCGAACAAATAAATGGTCGGAAACGACGACATAAATCGGTTTCCAGACGGAAAATATGGCCGTCGCGCGACGTAAGGTGTGAAGTGGATGGAATAAACGAATTGGTCACACGTGCTGTGTTAGATGGTTTGGGAATCCGCAATTCAGGTTTTTATATCGCCAAGATAGCAAACTATCTTCGGTGTGGAGATTATTGCTTTATTTCAAAGTAATTTTGCGCTTTTTACCCGACTGCGTTAGATGGACGGTTATGTTATTCAAGTGTATATATTATGTATATTTCTATGGCTATCTTCTGTAGCTAAACGGTCTAATGGATGTCAGCTTGAAATATATCATTAGATTCATCTTAATTGTTAGTGACATAGGTTGTAGAATATTCCTGGATCGGGTCGCAGTTGTGTCTTATTTTTATAATAATTAATTGTTTTAATGATACACAGAATAGAAAGAGCTGTTAGATAAGTAATTTAGAGTAATTTTATGCCATTTTCATTAGTAGATTTGTTTAGTAGATTTGTCGTAGGTACCTAATTATAAGACTGACATTTTTTATTCGACTGCGCAGGGGTATTTTTCGGATCGTGTTGCAGTTGTGTTTTGTTTTGTAATCATTAATTGTTTTAATGATACACAGTATGGAAAGAGCTTCTAGATAAGGACTCAATAGTAATATTATGATATCTTAATGAATTTGTCTTAATTGTAAGAGTGTAATTTTTTATCCGACTGCGCTGGGTTATGTATTTTTTGGATTGAGTCGCAGTTGTATTTTTGTTTTTATAATACTTAATTGTTTGTGTTAATATTATGTTTGTAACATACTATTAACACAAATTAACATGGAGTTTTACCAAGTGCCGACGATATTCAGTGTTCAAGAATAATTAATTGTCTAAATGATACACAGTATAGAGTATCTTCTAGGTAAGTAAATTAAGAGTAATCTTTTTACTTTTTATTCGATTGCGCTGGGCTATGTATTTTTCGTTTGTTTTTTTTTAATTACCCGTTCGTGTAAATTTGTAGCACTAACTAAAAATTGGCATTTGGAGTTAATAATATCTTTTAATAATAATCTGAACCCTTTAGAAAAAATGTCTATGTCTTCCTGTCACATAGTTCGTAAAAGGCGTACCTATGACTAACCAAACGTGTTTTGTGTATGGTGGTAACATAGGTGGATCCAGCCTTCGGGTCAGGGGGGGTCACATATTAGGTTCAGTCAAGATAGCCTCTAATGCTTATTTATTTGCAATAATACATACATACCTACGGGGGCGGGGGAGGGGGTTTGACACCCATGAATCCCCCCACTGGATCCGCCTTTGGGTGGTAAACCTGGCCATCAAATTGTATTGTACGTGTATGATACTAACTCAATCAGTGTCAGGTCAGTGTTGCCAATACTTATTTCTGAAAAGTAGTAGATTAACTGCACAATATAGGTATAAATTGGTAGATTTGAAAAACGCACACGTGTTAACATTAATTTGTTGTCCTCTTTGATTGATTTCTTTGCTATTATTTTGCAAAAAAGCAGATAGCTCTAATGATGGAAATATACAATCACTACCCATAGACACCAAATATGTTATCGGAGCGTTGCCATCCATGTATCCGGTCGGATAGTAAAAGTCACTTGCATAAGTTAATCTACTGCCTTATCTTCCAAACTGGAATAGGTACGAAAGTGACAAGCATTGTCGCTATGCGGAAGGTATAGGAAAGTGGGTAATACCAAAAAATCCAGGCGAGACGTTGCAGAAATCTGACACGAAATATTCACGATGGTAATGGACACGTACGGCCAATTGTCCGCTTTTTACGTATTGCCCAGCAGAATGACAGATTGTCTATTTTCAAAAGGGACCCGGAACAACACGGGATTTTTACTTCAATTTCATTTAAATTAACAACTTATAAAATGTTAAGTCTAATTATATAGTAAGCATATTTTCCAGCACATTCGGATATTAATACAACGAGTTAAAATTACTGGGCATGTCAATTTCACGGGCGAAGGCGTGCCAGCATATGGTGTAAGCTATTACATATTAATATGCTAATTTTGTTTTCGGTCCCAGTTCAGGGAGTCCCGGATTGATTTACGGGTTTTAAACAGGGTTGTGAGTATATCTTGCGTATAATATCTTCGATATTTTACTTGATTGTTGTATCCCCGTGTTGGGTCCGGGCTCCTTTGAAGAGTAGACCAACTGCCTTTCAGCCAGGCAAGTCATAAAAGGCGACCGGTTGGCTATACGAGTCACTGGCATCTGATGACAAAGATGTCTATGACATCAAAGATGTGTGTGAAAAATGGTGTGTTATAATTCGACGGCGACGGTTTTTCTTTCCATTAGCTTGTTTGCTATATTACGATATAAAAAAAACATGTTCAGATTGATCGAGTACTCTTCGAAGGTGGTCAAGAGTATTCGCAACCGGCGTGTGTGTATGAAGAGAGTGATGAATGTGGATGAAGCGAGACAAGTCTGCGAAGGTTGTGATATATGGCACTCGGTTCTCTCTGCCTACCGCTTAATGGATCTGGCGTGAAGATATGTACATACATATATCGCATATATCGCCGGTTTATACATATAAAGCATACTTGTAAACAGCACAATTTTCTAGTAGCAGAAATAATCCAGAAAACCCTAGCTTATTTGCTAACCTATGTTATATAAAATATGTATGTAATTTTATGCAAGAAGGAAGAAGCTGACTCATTTTCCAAGATAAGGTTTCATGAAATATTTAAAATGAGTTGACTGGATTATGCCAGTCCTGATTTCAGTGGATTCTTGAAATTACAATCGCTTTGTCGAATTTATTAAATGGCCTTAACATATTCGTTATTTGTTCCATAATGTATTTGAACCACCCGTTCGCGTTGGTCGAGTGGTTAGCAAAATTAACTACAAATCGATGGGGCTCAGATTTGGTTTCCAACTGAGACAAACATTTGATGAGCATAGATGTTTGTATTTCTGGGTTTGGGTATTTATTATCCATGTTACAGTATTTATATATGTATTTACATGTATTTGTATCTTTGATTAACACTGTAGTGGCTCAAAACAATCACAAACGCTACAAGAAAAAATAATAACAAATGAAAAAAATGAAATTCAAAATAAAATCCTGAATCGCGATATCACAATTATTTATCTTGTAACACTATATACAAGTTTCAACGTTTATCAAATGGACTTCGGTCCCCAGGCAGTACACCTTGCCTGGCTGGGAAGATCTTCCTTTTCCCTTCCTTGTCTTTGTGTGACGTCATCGACCTCAACAGTAATGACGTCACCTGACAAGCAGCTGGCCCGCTGGTTCCATCACTTTGACCCTTCAGCGGTAGCGACCAGCGGCGCCACAAACACCAATATCACAAGTAAATAATTTGCTTACTTTGAGGTTGATGAATTCGTGTAATTTGTCTAGCGATATTTATTTATCACGACTTCGTCCGTGTCCCTAATTTACTCTTTATTACATCAGCTATTTGCCAGTCAAAGTCTCGTCAAAATCGGTCCAGCCGAGTCATAGATTACCCAGAATGAACAGACAGACAAATAAATTTAAAAAAATGTTATTTTGTTATATATACCGTGTATACATCCATTTGCATTTGGTAATAAGCAATTATTTTAAACAGACACGCCAATTTTATTTATTTGTATAGATTAAAATTATTACATTTTGCCAGCCCCGATTTCAGTGGATCCTGTACACGAAATTATAATCGCTCGGGTCGAATTATTTAATAGCCTTAACATATTCGTTGATTGTTCCATTATCAATGTGTTTCGCCCAAACTTTGTAATGTTTTATTAACATATTTAGGAGTATTGGGGCGTTTCGGCCCGCACATGTTTCAGTCCGCGGACCAAAACGCCTACACGCATTTTATTCATGGGTCTTTTTGGCCCACAAACAGATAGTGGACCGAATCGCCCCATTCGAAAATAATTCGTCAGCAATTTTTTAAATTATGTTACCTATTTAGGTACAGGCGCAATCCAAAGTTTTGTTTTCTTTAATTTAAATTAAATATAACTTTAATAATATGTTATGTTATATATAAAATTCTCGTGTCACAATGTTCGTTCCCGTACTCCTCCGAAACGGCTTGACCGATTTTGATGAAATTTCGTATGCATATACAGTAGGTCTGAGAATCAGCCAACATCTATTTTTCATACCTATTAGTGATAAGGGTTTTCCACCCCTATTTTTTTTAGTTTATGGATTATTTTTTTTATGATTTAGTCTATCACCAACCCTTATTATTTAATTAAATAATTTATATGGCAAAACAATGTTTGCCGGGTCAGCTAGTAATACGTATAAAACTAGTAGATAGTTTATATATAAACTAAAGAATTGATATATAAGATCCAAAATAGGTGATCATATTTCAATACGGCGTTCATTCAGTACGTTTGACTAAAGTAATCAAGCCAAAAAATAAATTTGATTGAAGATACTAAAACTTTTTGATTTTTACGAATAAAATAATTTTATCTCATAATGCTTTACGCCTTTTTGCATAAAATAATCCACTTTTGAAGTAAGAGTGAGAGGTTACTTACCTTCTTACTCTGTGGGTGTGCGTCAGAGCGTGCGTGTAGGTACTACGTCATTAACGTACTTATCAGCTGATCAGCTGACAGAACTCATACTCACTCTTACGTTAAAAGTAGATTATTTTATGCAAAAAGGCGTAAAGCGTTTTGAGTCATATTTATTTTATGCATAAAAGAGAAAAACTTATATACGTTAGCTAGAATTATTACGAAGCAATATTTGAAAAATAAAAATGTACTTTATTTCGTTACTCCTAAAGTTGACATTTGTTTCTTACTTAAAAGAGGGGAAAAACGTTCTGAGCAAGACAACGACAAGAGTGACTCTCTTGCAATTGCCAGTGTAAATAAAACTATCTGATGGTAGATTTTCAAATCGTTAAATCCCTTTTATTCATACACGTCGATAATCGATACATATAATAAAATCATAGGAAAGTCAAAACTGTACATTAAATATTTTTTAAAAAGAATACTTGGTGCGTCGTCTACAATCGATATCGAAGCCAAAAATATAGTTTTTAGAATTTTTGTCTGTTTGTCTGTTTGTCTGTACGTATGTCCGGGGTAAACTCAAAAAGTACTGCATAGATTTACTTCAAATTTTTCATGAATATTACTAACAGGTCGGGTCAATGTATAGGCTACATATTATCACGCTATACACGGATGAAGTCGTGGGTAACAGCTAGTATATAATCCATACTAATATTATAAATGAGAAAATCTGTCTGTCTGTTACGCTTTCACGGCTAAACCGCTGGATCGATTTTCATAAAATTTGGCATGGATATAGTTGAAAATCCGGGGCAAACAAAGGCTAATTTATTTTTCAAAAATCAGTCTCTGGAGGGCTGAAATAGGGGATGAAATTTTTATTAAAAGCTATATGGACGACTTATTAATATACTCGCGGGCGAAGTTGCGTGGGTCAGCTAGTATAGCATAAAATGTATTGTAATTAACACAGTGAGTTCTCAAATGTGCTTATTTTAATTATTATGTAATTGCTTATGCAATGCAAAGCTGTTTCTCAAGTTAGTAGAATTACTTAGTAGTAATTTGCAAACTACGCATGGCCACACTTATATATGACGATTGGCACTTTATTTAGTAGAAAGAGACACACTCCATCAATTTTGAAGTGCGTGTGAACATTCCGGGTAGAATGTAACTTCCTTGCTTGAATCACATTGTTTTTGGCTGGATATATTTTGTTAAACATACTGAGCGCTGTGTTTCAACAAATTTTTCATGAATATTACTAACAGGTCGGGTCAATGTACATATTATCACGCTATACACGGATGAAGTCGTGGGTAACAGATAGTATATAATCCATACTAATATTATAAATGAGAAAATCTGTCTGTCTGTTACGCTTTCACGGCTAAACCGCTGGATCGATTTTCATAAAATTTGGCATTGATATAGTTGAAGATCCGGGGCAAACAAAGGCTAATTTTTTTTCAAAAATCAGTCCCTGGAGGGCTGAAATAGGGGATGAAATTTTTATTAAAAGCTATATGGACGACTTATTAATATACTCGCGGGCGAAGTTGCGTGGGTCAGCTAGTATAGCATAAAATGTATTGTAATTAACAAAGTGAGTTCTCAAATGTGCTTATTTTAATTATTACGTAATTGCTTATGCAATGCAAAGCTGTTTCTCAAGTTAGTAGAATTACTTAGTAGTAATTTGCAAACTACGCATGGCCACACTTATATATGACGATTGGCACTTTATTTAGTAGAAAGAGACACACTCCATCAATTTTGAAGTGCGTGTGAACATTCCGGGTAGAATGTAACTTCCTTGCTTGAATCACATTGTTTTTGGCTGTATATATTTTGTTAAACGTACTGAGCGCTGTGTTTCAACAAATTTATCCATTGAACGCAATTTTTTGAGGAGGATTTTGTACTCGATCGGTACAATAATCGGCAAGTTATATTAAAGAAATACAAATAATGATAATAATACTGTTTCGCCAAATTTTTTTTGTGGTTTTTTCAAAATTTCTCATAATTTCCTGGGCCGAATCGGTTCAAATTTTCCATTGCCATTCCATTCCATTGCCATCCATGCTATCATTCACGTTTCGATCGGTCAAGATGTTTAAAAGTTATAAGATGTTTACATACACACACACACACGTACATACATACAGACATACTAACGTCATCGTGAAAACAGTCGGAAAGGGACCTCAAAACGTGGAGAACTGCGGAAAACTCGATTTTCGAAAATCGAGGCATAATCAGTAACTTCCTTATCTACATACATAGCAGGAAGTTAAAAAAATAATAAAAAAATCACAGGGAAATCCGGAATCTGTGGATTTGTAATTAAATAGTCAAAATATACCTAATCAATACAATTAAATCTGAGTGCCTACCGACGTTCAGTTCACTCTGTTTACCAGGCAAGAAGACTGGTGTGGTGGTATTTAATCTTGTAGGGAATGATACTTAAAGTTCGAATTATATAGCTTTCATAACGGAATAACTTTCTCGATATAGTTGTCAGCTGTCAATGCCAGACCGTTCGGATATCCAGAGCAAAGTTATGCATTTGACAGTATTACGCAGGAAACAGGAATCAGTTTCAGATTCATTTCATTTTGCTAACAGCCGTTTGTTTTACCGTTGAGCTTGATTGAATAAAGTAATGGAATGAAAAGTCTGTGAATAATATATAGTTGTTTGATTCAACTTTTGGATCATACAAAAAATATTAATTATAATATTTTCTATGTTGTATGATGTTAATCAAGCAGACGGCTATCCTGATATAAAAATACAATGGCTATATGTACCAAAGATGTTTATGGCATGTTGTCATTTGTGTGGACGGCATTGCAAGTCTATAAAATAAAGTAGGTACATCTATTTTTGAAAGTCGCACATCAAAATTATTATATTCAACATAAATACATTACGACCTTACCTCTAGCCGGCATACTCTATCCAACTGAACAAGTTTTCTTTTGCACGGGATGTGTAAATATGTGTGTTAGCATATTATCATATAGTTAGAAACATAAAAGTATTGATCAATATTTTAAATGTGAATTTCATCTGTGATGTTGAACTCACTTAACTAAAATATATGTATGTATATGTAGCAATCAGTACAATCGAGTGAATTGATCGCGAAAAGAAATTTCGTGATATTAAACGTACGATAAAGCGTACCGGCTAGAGGCAAGGTAGCAAGTCCTAATCATGAGTCAAAATATTTCTTTGTTAAGTTTTTAAAGTTATGTTTACGATACCCATTAAATTACGAGTGGAAATGCTATTCAAATACCTCATTAATATTGTAGTAGGCCTTTCAATCCTCAACATAAAAACACTCCTCGTATTATAAGTTTAACATATGTGTGCATTAGTGTCTGTGTCATCATAGGTCCCAAATGGATGAACCAATTTTTTAATTGATAGCCCTGTATGTTGAGATGATTCTTTGCCATAAATAATTTCTTAAGAAAATCTGTTATATTGCAACCATCTGCACGTCCGTGTTTGGGTCACCGACTTAAATATGTACATACATACTTATCTTCACGCCAGATCCCTTACGGGGTAGGCAGAGAGAACCGAGTGCCATATATCACGATCTTTGCAGGATTGTCTCGCTTCCTCCACATTTATCACTCTCTTCATACACATGCGCCGGTTGCGAAGACTCTTGACACCACCTTCGGACAGTATTCGATCAATCTGATCATGGTATGTCAGTCTTGGTCTTCTCCGGTACCGACATCCTTCCACATTCGCATTGTATATCTGTTTTGTTAACATTTCATCTACCATTCTTTTTACAGGTCCGAACCCACAGAGCATCCCTTTCTCATCTTAACACCGACACTTTCTTTCAAACCTAACCTCTCTCTCACTTCCACATTAGGAACGCGCTCCGCGAGTGTTACATCACATATTTTTCTTAGCGATCTCATATGTGTATGTACTTATAAAATGAAGCCTTATTAGTATTTTTGTTTAGAAGCAAATTAGATGTGACAGATGACGCACTGACAGACAGAAAGATAGACACGCACACACATACACGACTGATCCTATAAGGATTACGTACTCTAGGAACTCTAAAAAATCAAACTGATAATTAAAATTAAAAAATCTGTAAACGGTTGATCATGCAGGTCATCCCTGAAAGTTCCCGCTTAATTAAGGTATTTTAAGTTCAAAGGAGTAAAAACTATAAGCGTAGATTCGAATGGCATTCAATGCCATAGTGCCATTCAAAAAAATAATGACCGCTGCGTTGGTCGAGTGGTTAGCGACCCTGACTACGGAATCGACGGGGCTCGGTTCGATTCCCGACGGAGACAAGCATTTGTGTGATGAGCATGAATGTTTGTATTTCTGGGTTTGGGTGTTTATTAAATATATTCTGGTATTTATATATGTATTTATATGTATTAGTATCGTTGACTAATACTCGTAACACAAGCAAATAATTTTCTTACTTTGGCATTAAATCACTGAGTGTAATTTGTCCCGTGACTATTTATATTTATTTATTATATTCAACTCATTTTTTGAAAAGCTGTATATTTTGGAAACGACGATCGATTTTGATCTTTCGAATGGCATTCAACTCATTTATTGAGATCTAAAATATTGCTTTAGCTATACAATCGATAAGTTGAAAATTTTTGAATTAATGTTAAAAAAACATTTAAAAACAAAAAAAAAAAATCATTGATAAATTTTAAACAAATTGACCGCTTTTGATCCAATTAATGGTATTTGACGGAAAATTATAAGGAGAAAAGCTGATAAGGATTTTAAGTCAGCCGGTGTATTCCTGAAAGTTATTTCAAAAGTATTCAGTAAATTTGCTAAAAACAACGTAATTTTAATGCTTAAAAAACTGTAACTTTTAAAAATTGGATTCGATTTCGATTTTTGAAATGTCATTTTACGTAATTTTTTAGTACTAAAATATCGTAGAATACTAAAAAAATGGTAGGTTGAATGAAAGGTTTCGAAGTTATGTTGAAAAAACTTTTTTTCAACATAACTTCGAAACCTTTAACATTTTCGTAAACAATTACTCCCGAACGGATAAATCGATTTTGATGCAATTTATGCATTAAACGTAGTTTTCTGAGGAATAGAGTAGATTAGATTTTGTACTCAATCGGTACATTAATTTGAAAATTATATTAAATAATACTGATTCTCGATATTTTTTTCTGAGGTTTTTTCAAAATTTCTCATAATCTCCTGTGCCGATTTGGTTTAAATTTTAAAAAAGTCTAAGTTGAGTAGAATTCAAACGAATGCCATCAACTGCGTTCAAAAATTATAAAATGTTTACATACACACATAGACACACACACATACATACATACAGATATTTGATGTCATCATGAAAATAGTCGGAAAAGGTACACACATAGACACACACACATACATACATACAGATATTCTGATGTCATCGTGAAAATAGTCGGAAAAGGTTCTGAGAACCTCAAAACGTGGAGATCTGGTGAAGACTCGATTTTCGAAAATCGGGGCAAAATCAGTAATTTCCCTATCTACAACGTAGTGGGAAGTTAAAAAATAACTTTATGATTCTACGAACGTTATTTTATTAATTTACCTCCTAACCGGAACTCGATAGTGGCAAGCACTGACATTATTATGGATGGTACAGATGAAGTGATGACTCCAAACCCGGACGTTGCGGATCTCTAGCGAAAATAACTGGATCAACGAGGTAGTCCTATTTTTTCATATTAATGGATAGCAAACAAGTTCTTAAATTAATATTTTTACACACACATGTACTCCGTCCGCAGATGCACACAAACAATTGTATTGATAAGCAGTTTATTCAAAACATTAATATTTACCTAATATTAAGTTAATTCCCACAAATCATTGTTTTGTATTTTAATAACATCAGAAATAATCCCCAATATAGAACAACGAATACATGAATACAAAGATAATTGACACAAAATACAGATTAAACCGTTCTTACAACAAAATGATTCCATATACACATCACCACACAGTAATAACACAACCAAATTAACTCCTCCATTACAAATTGTCGCAATAAACATACAATAAGCCTTCCCTTCAATAAGGTAATCAACCATTAATTTTAATATGGCAACATTAACGTAACCACGTGACATTTGCCTCGGTTGAGCTTGGAATTGGCCGCCATCTTGGCGTAGTAACCGCATGCCTGCTGCTGACTAGCTCTCACGCACATTTACATTTCACATTGCCAGTATTAATAAGATGTTGATATTGCTCAAGATTATGTGACAGCGTACTGCTTTCAATATTAATCTAATGTCTATAATTTAAACTAAAATCACTGGCTGTACAAATAATGAATTGGCTTCAGTTTTTGGATTTGGAACAAAGTCTGTACCCGTATGCTTAGTGCAAGGAATTTAGAAGAATACACGAGAAAAGTGTCTGACCGAGATTTGAATTGGGTGAAGTTGGTTTGGATGATGGGATTGAGATGTAATGGGATAAATAGCTTGGGATAACCGACACCTATATTATAAACAAATAGTTTGCTTACTTTAGATTAAAATCAATTAATGTAATTCTTGTAGTAGGTAAAATTATTCACAGCTACATATAGGTCCTTTTGATGGCTGTAATGGGTAGTGTGATGGCTATATGGTAATATTATAAGACGAATTGATTTAACCCCCGTAATTATTTGCTTGTAATTTCATGAATTGGGAGTATTTCATGGAATGGAAAATATCTACTGTCGACATCATAAAATGGTTTGACCATATTAATGATTAATAAAGCACAGCTATTTCAAAAATAGTGAATGTGATCATATTATCTTAAAATTGGAACTATATACTCCATAAGAGGTGCTGATATTGTGACCCATCATGGCGACGGGTAATTATTCTGATGAAAAAGCTATTATTACTTTGCCTACTGAAATTAAAGGTGAAGTAAATTGTCGTTATGACTCAAAACCTCATGAGTTTTGAGAAATTCACGCGAAATTAAGTTATTTCTTTATTTGACTTCTTTTAACTTTTGATTTAATGGAAATCTTACATAAATGAAATAGCTAAACGTGGATAGAAATATCATTAAACGTTGAGGTTTCAATGATATGGTAAGTTTTAGCTGGCCATTTCATGAAATAAAATCATTTCATGAAATGATCGGTCAAATCATCATAGCAATGCTATTACCTATTTAAAAGCCAACGTTTTATAATAATAAGATTTTATTGCAATTAATTTGCCTTCAATATTTAAAACTCTTCAATCTTGAGAAAAGGGATTGCATTTGCTTTGCGGTTGACAATATCATTTATTATTCGTTAAGTTTCATTTTATCACACTCGTCGATGGCGTAAAAAGTGTGAACTAACATTTTTAATCTGTCGCTTCACGCTGGTCATTCATTATCTGTCAGCTGGATGAAGCTTCATGCTTCATGGGAGAGCGCGCGAAAAGATTAATCAATATTGTTTTAACCTCTAGAAACGAGAAAAACTGGCAAACATGTCGCAGTAGTTTTTATGTTGGAAAATCTTGCTATAAAGCAATTTGAAATCGAATACGATGTTACCAGAGCTAAATTAAATCATACTAACAAAGCTATTACCAAATATTGGTAATATATATTTTGTTAGTGACGGTATAATTTGGAAGTAAAACACTAGTACGCACGACAGAACTTGATTAGCATTTTATCCCTGCCGCATTAGTTACATTATGTTATGTAATACTTTTTTTATACAGTAGGTTAAGTAACAAGCAGGTTAGAGGCTTAATCGATATTAATATACGTTATGTTAATATCGATTTAGCCTTTTAGAAATTTAGCGTAATACGATAATAACGTGTTTTTCAAAACCGAGATATGACAGCAACAAATACTAAAGTTAACAAGTAAGACCTCAGATGAATTATAGGGTACCTAATAAATTCCATGGGTGGTAAGACCAACCAAGCAATAATGTTTTGTTCAAACGAAACTTACGGGTACATTTTTAAGGTTCGGGCGAATTGACGTTATGTAACGTGAATTTAGCCCCATGGTAGCATTGTAGCCAAATCCTGCAGTGTCAAAATTATTGCTTGTAAAAAAATAAAATTTAGTCTGAATACTCACGAAACTGATTTGCTTTATAAATATATATATATATATATATATATATACAGAGTGTCCCAGAACTCAACGTCAAGCCGAAATGTGGTGACAGGATAGATCATAACCATCACGAGAAAAATCAGAAAAAAAATCTATCCCATGCAGTTTGAAAATTATGGGCATTTTAAGAAAAACCTAGAAATTTGGTCTAACTGTACCATTTTTCGGTTATTGTGGTTAATTTTTATTATTTTTGTTCATTTAAACTTTGGAACCGTAACCCTAAATAACATCTCGAGAATCACAGTCTAAAATAATGACACAATTACCCCAAGTTTCCTAGAATTTAGACTATTTGTTAAACTATGAATTTAAAATTTTCAAACTTTGTCGACTTTGAAACACCCTCCTTTAAAAAAATGTACTAGAGTGCCTTGGCAAGTGCCATTAAGAGTTGGCGCATTTAATCAGGATTGTAAAATGGTACAATACTTGTTAGTTTCATACTAAAAAAAACGAGTAAAAAATAAAAACCTCAAGTAACCCGATTTTTGCTAACCCATTTTACTCAGTTAAAATGTTTTTTATTCGCACAAGCCTTTAGTAGATTGTTTATTTTACGGCAAAATGATGAGAGAGATGGATAGTGGACATGTTTGCCATGAGCGAGCGAGACAGATAGTGACGCCACTTTTACCAAAGCAACAAAATACTAATAAAATAATGAAAAATGTTGACCTTGTTTTGTTTAGGTTTATTGGAATAAAAGTCAGATTTGAAAACATTTTTTATTATAACAAATGTTCAAATTGTTTACCATCAGCTTCAACACACGCCCTACATCTTCTTAAAAAAGATCTACTTATTAGCCGGGCATATCCTCGAGAGTTGATGTCCTCAGCAGCTTGAGAAATTCGTTCACGCAGCTCGGCTACGCTCTCAATGGGCTTAGAATAAACTTTTTCTTTGAGAACGCCCCAATAAAAAAAATCCAGGGGATTTAAATCTGGGGAACGGGCTGGCCACGAGATAGTGCCTGAACGTCCAATCCACCTTCCCGGATAAACTTGGTCAAGGAAATCTCTTACTTGCACTGCGTAATGCGCTGGGCAGCCATCTTGTTGATACCACATGTGGCGACGATCTGTTAGTGGTACGTCCTCTAACAAACTTGGTAAATTTTCTCGTAAAAAATTTAGATAATTCGTGCCATTCAAATTCTCAGGCAGCTCAAAAAGCCCAACAATTTTGCCGTTTAAAATTCCTGTCCACAGGTTAACTTTAAAGCGATATTGGGATCGGTCTTCTCGCATTAAATGTGGATTCTCCACATGCCACTCATGAAAATTGTGTAAGTTTATGTGGCCATCTTTTTTAAATGTAGATTCATCTGACCAGAGAATTTTTTGGATGAATTGGGGATTTTCATTATGCCTCTGTAGCATTGTTCTACAAAATGAAATCCTTTCAGGATAATCTCGAGGGAGAAGACTTTGAACTCGTACGTGAAACGGATGCATTTCAGCTCTTTGTAAAATACGATGTGCTGTGCTTTTGGGTATTCCCATTCTTTCTTCAATTCCACGAACGGAAATACTTGGGTCATCTGCGACCTCTTCCAACACTTCTTCTTCGTAAGGAAAGCGAGGTCTACCTCCAGCCCGTATTTGATTCGGAAAATGGCCGCCCTCTGTGAGTGAACGATGCACATTAACAAACACGCGGTGATCCGGTTAGTGCTCTAAATTTGGATATCTTTCACGATAAAGTCTAGCGGCGGCACTTGCATTGCATCTGCATTCCCCATAAATGAGATGCATGTTCGCATATTCTTGTGAAGTGTAGCGCGTAGGCATAGTGATGACAAGGATGTCAACACAAAAGTCCAATTCCAAAAGAGAGAAGCCAAAGTTGCCGGTATGTAATCAACAAGTCCAATTCACAAAAATCCAAGTCCAAAAAGAAAAGCCAAAGTTGTCAGTACTAAATTAACACAAGCGAATACGCAAAGGTGCGCAGTAGACGAATGAGCGAAATGTACTAACTGGTGTCAGACTGGCAGCGTAGCTATTTGCTTGGTATGGCGTCTGTATCTGTTTCATTCGCACTCGTTTAAACGACGCATCTCCGTCTCACTGCGTGGCGTCACTATCTGTCTCGCTCGCTCATGGCAAACATGTCCACTATCCATCTCTTTCATCATTTTGCCGTAAAATAAAGAATCTACTAAAGGCTTGTGCGAATAAAAAACATTTTAACTGAGTAAAATGGGTTAGCAAAAATCGGGTTACTTGAGGTTTTTATTTTTTACTCGTTTTTTTTAGTATGAAACTAACAAGTATTGTACCATTTTACAATCCTGATGAAATGCGCCAACTCTTAATGGCACTTGCCAAGGCACTCTAGTACATTTTAAAGGAGGGTGTTTCAAAGTCGACAAAGTTTGAAAATTTTAAATTCATAGTTTAACAAATAGTCTAAATTCTAGGAAACTTGGGGTAATTGTGTCATTATTTTAGACTGTGATTCTCGAGATGTTATTTAGGGTTACGGTTCCAAAGTTTAAATGAACAAAAATAATAAAAATTAACCACAATAACCGAGAAATGGTACAGTTAGACCAAATTTCTAGGTTTTTCTTAAAATGCCCATAATTTTCAAACTGCATGGGATAGATTTTTTTTCTGATTTTTCTCGTGATGGTTATGATCTATCCTGTCACCCCGTTTCCGAGCCGTTCTCGAGTTTTAGCGAGACTAACAAAGAGCAATTGATTTATATATATATATATATATATATATATATATATATATATATATATATATATATATATATATATATATATTAATATATATATATATATATATATATATATATATATATAAATCAATTGCTCTTTGTTAGTCTCGCTAAAACTCGAGAACGGCTAAACCGGTTTGGTTAATTTTAGTTTTGAATAAATTGTTGAAATCCAGGGAAGGTTTAAAAGGTGAGAAAATATAGAAAATAAATAAGAGTACTTAAAAAGGCAGAACAACGTTTGCCGGGACAGCTAGTACCAAATAAAATTTATATCATAATAGCATTGCGGCACAAACCAGTCATGTGTATCTTGCTATTGTGTTAAACTAAAGTGTCTAAGGTATCTTCGCCTCTGTATTAATCAAGTAACAGATACGGGACAATTGGCAGGTAATTAAAGATATACGATCTAGATTAATTTGCTTCAATTACATGATATCACTGGACAATAAACCAGAGAATAGAGTTCTCATTGCAATAATTAATTATATCAGCCATATATCAGCCAATAAATATATCAGTCAATCGTTCAATCGTTCAATAATAACTAATTTTAGTTTGTATTAATTTAGTAGTTAAGTTTCTTTTGTTTTTTTTTTTGTTTTCTTTGTTCTTTTATTTTGTACACGTGTTTTTCTACCTTATTTTTTTTCTCTCATTTTGGGCTTGCTGGAAGAAATTTCTTTAGAGATAAGCTTGCCATTTGTATTAATTTTGTCTATAGGTTTACTTTGTTATTTGTATATAATAAATGGTTAAATAAATTAAATAAATAAAACGAATCCTGCACTACAATTAAAGTTATGTTTTTTTGTATCATAAGATAGAAAAAAATAACCATGGCCTTTAGACACTAAATTTCATAAGTTTATTGGCTACTTTACTCTCCAAACTGGAACACGACGGTGTCAAGTCCCCCGTGCTTGTCCGGATTCCTTTGAAGAATAGGCCAACTGCTGTTCTGCCGTTTTGGCAGGTCGTAAAAGGCGATTGGCTATGCGAGTCACTACCATAGGTGGTAGAGTTCCGCATAGTCTTACCCGGGTCTGGTACCACCGCCTTACCTATTCTTGCTAGAACAGCGTCAGTGTCCTGTTCCGGTTTTAAGGTCGGTACAGTCGGTAAACTGATGCATGTGGTATTAGACCACGCCACAATATAGCAACATGGTATCTTGCAAAAACAGCATGGTGTCTATAGGCGATAGTAGTCTCTTTCCATCAGGAAACTCATCTGCTTGTTTGTGTGCAAATGTTGTATACTGCACAGTAGTGAAATAACCGCGAACGCTCTGCCAAACTCGCAGGCTCGGCATCGCAATTTGACGCATATATATATATACTAGCTGACCCGGCAAACGTTGTTTTGCCATATAAATTATTTAATAAAAAAATAAGGGTTGGTGATAGAAGGGTAAAAATGTAGAGTTATATGTATTTTTTAATGCTGAATCATAAAAAAATAAAAATAAAAAAAATTGTCCATAAAGTAAAAAAAAAATTTTAGGGGTGGACAACCCTTAACATTTAGGGGGATGAAAAATAGATGTTGGCCGATTCTCAGACCCACTGAATATGCATACGAAATTTCATCAAAATCGGTCAAGCCGTTTCGGAGGAGTATGGAGACTAACATTGTGACACGAGAATTTTATATATATAGAGAAGATATATATATATATATATATATATATATATATATATATATATATATATATATATATATATATATATATTTTCGCAGTTTCAATCTGCCAAAAGGACTTTCCCAAAATTCGTCGCCAGCTCCTGGACCAAAAGAAAATATCACCACAGCTCAAATATTAGAGATGCTACGAATATACTGTATTAGGCCTATTCAGCTTTTATTGGTCAATAGCCAGCTAAAAACGTTAAAAGTTTTTTTATTAAAAACGCACATAATATCGCCTCTGTAGTCTAGTGGTCTGGTGTCGGCTTTGACTCAATGAGATCCTGGGTTCGATTCCCGGGTATGTTTTTTGGTGATAAAAATAACGTTGCCCGGGATTGGATGAGTACGCGGTTGACGATAGGCCTAGACCTAGACCTATCAGATTGTGGGACTAAGTATCTTCGGTTAATCGTGGGTGCGCTTGTTGTAGAGGTACAGGCCTACCTCTGCAGGGATATTATTTTCTTTTTTTGAACTTTTTTAACAATAGCCAAAAAAATTTTTTTGTAATCTGATTCTCTAGAAACAGGTTTCGTATTTCTAAGATGCTTTCCTAACAATGATGATCATTTTTTTGTTTTTTTTTGAGGATCTTTCTTTAAAAAAAATACAATGACTTCATAAGTCTTTGTATGATTTGGTCATTTATATAAAAAATCCAAGATCCAGTGTCCCAAAAACGTCCTTTAAAAATAAGCGCAAAATTTCATTTTGTGCGCTCATTTCGAATAGAATCGCGACGGTCGCGACACTGTCAATTTTATTATTTGTAAATTGCTTTGTAAAAACAACTATAAATCTTGCGCTTAAAGTTGGAAATGCAAAAATATATTTTTTGCCATATCTATAACTACTTGTGTGAAATTAGCGATTGGTTTTGAGTGTCAGTTTTGTACGGAACTGTGCATCTTGTTTTTTTTATATCAATAGATTTATTTCCAAGTGTTCTGCAACGTTTTGCCCGGGTTTTGGTACCTACCACGACTTTACCCATTCCTGTCGCAATAGCGTTATTGCTTGTCGCTATCATTTGCTGGTTTTGAGGGTAAGGTAGTCAATAAACAGTAACACGGATAGAAACGTACCATTAAAATATTTGGTCCATATGCGAGTTATTTATTTCACTTGTTCATTCATTGGCTTGTTTTCTATGTTATGATATAAAAAAATAATATTCTTCCTTCGAACGTTACATGTTAGCGAAAGACCTCATTATAAAGTCGCAAAGCGCGGTTATTATAAAGTCCCACCTACCCTAACGGTACGTAAGTTAGATTCTTGAATAAAGGGGAAACATTTCCAAGAAACTGTAATTAAAGTACCGAACAATTTCTTTGAAACAAGGTATTTAATATACTTGACTCCTGATTGATTTTGTAATAATCCTGTTCTTTCTTTGAGTAAAACTTCTTTAGAGCTGTTTTTAATTGAAACTTGATAAAATTAAAAATCATCAGTAAAAAGAGACAGGCGCGTAAAGCTGCAAGAGCTAGCCCGCGAGAGAATGAGAAAGAAAATATTATTCTAAAGCAAACTCAATTTTTATGGGATGTTTTGTAGCCTTTTCATTCTTATATATTAAGCAGTGTACATGTGCTTTTGTGTACCGTGTACTTTTGAAATATACAGGAGCGACGAGTGAAACCGAGAGAGAAGACGTTGTTTAGCGGTTTAGTGTCTATAAATACCGTTTAATACTAAGACTTGTCCGTTTTAGGTGTGAATGCTTATTATTATTTTATTTATTTACTAGCTGATCCGCGCAGCTTCGCCCGCGAGTAGATTAACATGTCGAGATAGTTTTATACCCTCTATTTCAAACCTTTAGGGGTTGATTTTTGACAAAAAAAATAGCCTATGTTTGATCCCGGATCTTGAATTACCTCCATGCCTAATTTCATGAAAACCGGTCCAGCAGTTTAACCGTGAAAGCGTAACAGACAAACAGACAGACTTTTGCATTTATAATATAAGTATGGTTTAATTATAACCACAGAAAATATATCATAACCAAGTATACATAGTAAATTTTTATGCTGTTTAGTATAAAAATTTAATAACAACTTTATCACCAGGTTTACGCGGATGTTACACACTTTACAGAATTAACACCATTAACAGTTACAACATATTAATATATATATAAATTTCGTGTCACGTTGTTCGTCCGCGATGTATTCCAAAATTGCTGAACCGATTTCAATAAAATTTCTTAGATATCTGTTGTTAGGTCCAGTTTAAAAGATAGCATAGTTTTTATCTCAATTAACCCCCCCCCCCCCCTCTCAAGTGTCAAAATATTCAATACAAGCAATTTGTATGACAAAACAACTTTTGCCGAGTCAGCTAGTCTAATATATAAAATTTTCGTGTCACAGTTTTAGTTAAAAAACTCGAATTTGATAAAATTTTATATGTATATATTCAGTAAGTCTAAGAATAAGTTTTTATATATTTTTTACACTTTATATATATGTGGTAAGGGTGGTCTACTCTCACATTTTTTTAAATTTTTCGACAAGGTTTTTTTATAATGTGGCATTAAAAATATATACAACCTTAACGTTTTACCCTTATACCATCAACCCCTATTTTCAAATAGCGGTCTTATAATTTACAATTTTTTTACTATAGTTTAACTCTTGCCTACTGATCATATTGTAATCTATACATATAATAAAATCGTAGGAGTGTCAAAACTGTGCATTGAATATTTTTTAAAAGAATACTTGGGGCGTGATCTACAATCGATATTGAAGCCAAATGTATAGTTTTTAGAATTTTTGTCTGTTTGTCTGTTTATCTGATAGTTTCTCTTTCCATCATCTGCTTGTTTGCTATCTAATTATATATGTTACAAAAATTACACAAGCACATACTCACAGATAAAGTTTCACATCTAACATTGTAGTGTGATTTAATAATCACTTAGGAACGGTTTGTGTATTCCGCTACGTACTTGAATGCAAGAATACTTTCAAAATAATGAAATACAGGAGCAAAGGGATCGCATTCGTTGGGTAGTTAACATTAATAATTCAAACATGCTGCATAGGGAGTTACACAACTGCTAGGGTGACCATTATATTTAAAAAAAATAGTTCCCCCGTGTTGGTTCGGGCTCCTTTGAAGATAGACTAACTGCCGTTCTGCCAGGCAGGTCGTAAGAGAAGTTCGATTGGCCATTCGTGTCACTATCATTGTGACTACAACAAATATAATAATAATATCGCTGGACAAATTACAAAAATCAATCTAAACCCAACGTACTAGCTTGCGTTATGGGTGTTAGTGAACGATACTAATACATAGAAATACATGCTGTTACATACATAATAAACACCCAGACCCAGAAATAAAAACATCAGTGCTCATCACACAAATGTTTGTCCCTGTCGCAAATCAAACCAGAGCCCCATCGATTCGTAGTTTGACGAACGGCGTGGACAATTCATTATTTGTTAGCAAACTTGTCCATAGACGATGGTTATCTTTGTTCATCAGGAAGACTATTTGTTTGCTTTCTAACTTATGCAATAAAAAAATTAAAACGTGTTTTCTTCTACGTTTTGGAAAAAATTGCTTCTTTGCAATTATAACCAATATTATAAATGCGAAAGTGGCATGCACCACTTATGACCTTAATTTCAACCAAATCATAGTAGCCGTTTTTGCAATAAAAAAATACAATCACACGTGCACACACACACACGTACACACAAATACATACACACAATTTGGCATTTATAATATTAGTGGGATTACGTACATCATTACACCTGTTCCATTGTGGAGTGTGTAGAGATTTGCCGGATAGTGAACTCATCGCTGCATTTCACTGACGCATATCGCATCGCATAACAATTACCGCTTATTTCTCTGTTACTAGGAAAGGACAATTTTGTTTGTCCAGGCAAGGTACACCACACACCACCTAAATACTAATAGACACAGTGTTGGGCGGAAATCATGTAGCTGCTCATATGAGCAAATGCTTGTAAGTGTTAAGCGTTTGTAGATATATTATCGTGAAATAATAAAAATATGCCATCTTACGCTTTTTTATTGTGCCGAATAAAGAGCCAGGTCTTATAAAATACCCCTGGAGCCTTGATATGAAAACCAATTTGCACAGTCCCGAACAAAACTGACACTCAAATCTGTCGCTAATTTTACATAAGTAGTTATAGATATTGCAAAAAATATCTCTTTGCATATCCAACTAGCCACTAGCCCACGACAATTAATTAATTAGGAATTATCTCTCATTTAACGTAAATCATACGTAGCCTAGTCATTGGAAGGTAAGCGGTGCAACTGATGCCCGTTTTCATATTCATTGCCGGCTTTTCCTAACCAAAATATGTATCACAATGCATTCGCTTTGGAAATATGCTCTTTGATAATTTCTTACAGACATGGGTTTAGATATTAAATATCGTTTTTAGGGTTCCGTACCTAAAAGGTAAAACGGAACCCTATTACTAAGCCTCCGCTGTCTGTCTATCTGTCACCAGGCTGTATCTCATAAACCGTAGATAGCTAGAAAGCTGAAATTTTCTCAAATTATGTATTTTCGTTGCCGCTGTAACAAAGAACAAATACTAAAAATAAAAAAATGAAAACAATAAGGTACATAAACTTTTTTTTTGTAATTTTTTGATATGGTGGTGCGGAACTCTTCATGCGTGAGCCCAAGTCGCACTTGATCGGATTTTTATATTTTGTACTAGCTGACCCCGCAAACGCTGTTTTGCCATATAAATTATTGAATTAAAAAAAAGAGTTGATGGTAGAAGGGTAAAAAGTAAGGGTTGTATGTATTTATCAATGCTGAATCATAAAAAAATAAAAACAAATAAAAATCTCCGAAAATAAAATAAATAAATGTTAGGAGTGGATAACCTTTATCACTTAGGGATATTAAAAATAGATGTTGACGGATTCTCAGACCTACCCGATATGCAGATAAAATTTCATAAGAGTTGATCGAGCCGTTTCGACGGAGTATGGTAACTAACATTGTCACACGATGATTTTATATATAAGAAGATATTTTTTTATAGAAGAGGGAGCAAACGAGCAAAAGGTGCACCTGATGGTAATTGATCACCGCCGCCCATGGACATCCACAATACCAGAGGTCTTGCAGTTGCGTTGCCGGCCTTTTAAGAATGAGTAAGCCCTTTTCTTGAAGGTCTCTATGTCGTATTATAAGATAGCAAACAAGCAGATGACCTCCGTGATGGACAGAGACAACTATAGCCTATAGACACCAAAGATGTTAATTATGCGTTGCTATCTTGTAGCGAGGTCTGATGCCACATGCATAAGTTTACCGGTTTCTTACCCTCCAAACTAAACATGACAGTAACAAGCACTGACGTTGTTGCGGCAGGAATAGGTAAGGTGGTGGTACCAAACTTGGGCGAGACAATAAATAAATATTCACGGGACAAATTGCACTTACTGATCTAACCCCAAAGTAAACAAGTTATTTGCTTGTGTTATAGGTGTTAGTCAACGATACTAATATATAGAAATACGTTTATAATCCTGAAATAGATTTGGTAAACACCCAAACCCGGAAATACAAACATTTATGTTCATCACACAATAGTTTGTCCCCCTCGAGGATCAAATCGGAGCCCCGTCGATTGCGTAGTCTAACCTAACCTAAACCCCTCGACTAACGAGGCGGTCAAATGAAGAACTCTACCATGTAGTAGCTATGATGGTAGTTACTCGCATAGCCAAACGGTCGCCTATTACGACCTGCCTAGCAGAACGGCAATTGGCCTATTCTTCAAAGGAGCCCAGACCAACACGGGGAAAAATTCATCTTATGTTAAATATGTAAGTTCACATTCATAAGTTCTTTGTATACTACCAGTTAAATGTTATTTATTTCTCCCCAGCTTTTATAAAACAAAGAACACACAAACTTTCCACTAACATAATTTTATTGTATGAAGACGTTCTTTTGTATTAAGCCGTTTGCCAAAATCAAAGTATTCGGGGACAAAAAATAACCTGTTTGTGGATTACGTCAGCTTCTTACGTCAAACTCACAACAAGGGTCTCAAAGAAACTTATTCTACACAGCGTTTCCAATATCAGATTTTTAGGTTTTATAGTTTATGAGTTTATTGGTTAGAACCACGGATTAAATGAATACGCCTTTCAAGACAATTTCTTAGTTTGTTACTGTAGCTTGCAATTACAAAACACAGAAATTTTTATACACAGTTATACTACTTACCAATGAAATAAAATCATTTTGATGGTAATTTTTAAACCGTGTCATCTAATTCGGTGCTATTAGACAGTACAACATGGTATATCTCTATTATTTCACAATATTATATAACCTACAAATGTATAAAATTTTTGTCAGTAATAAGAGCGTTTGCTCATATGAACGGCGACACGTTTTCTTCCCAATGGCGTGTCTATTAGTATTCATATAGTATGTGGTTAGAATTGCAGTTTACAGATTATTTGCGTGTTTTTACTATCATTATGTCTCTTTCCTAAAATTTTATTTTTTTCCCTTTTAAATCACCTCTGTTGTCTAGTGGACCAGCGTTGGCGTTGACCACTTGAGGTCCCGGGTTCGATTCCCCAGTCTTGTTTGTGTTTGTGTCAGAAAACTGAAAAAAAAAGTTTTTTTTCAGTTTTCTGACACAAACACAAAGTTGCCGGGGATTGGAAAGTGCCCGGTTGGCGATAGGCTTGCCACCTATCACATTTGTGGGACCAAGTATCTTCGGCTAATTGTGGGTGCACTTGTTGTACCTCTGCCTACTCCTTCGGGGATATGGGCGAGAAGATACTTTTATTTCCTTATGATCTTGGTACAAATTGTGTTCACGTGGCTTTAAAGCCATAGATGAGTTAAGGAGCTCAAGAGGAGATTTTGGTATTAACTCAAGCGCGTCAGATTACCATAGGAGGGGGTACCTCGCATACTGTTAAGTCTCTCCACCAAATATAAGCCCTTTCTATAGAGGGGGGTAACTATGGTAGAAAAAAAAACAAAATTAAGATAATTTCGGTTTATGGAAATTGTCAGATTACTTTATATTTTACTTTATACTTTTTTCGTAATTCTTACATAATTTCCTCCATAATAAAAAACAATTCAGACGCGCTCCAGAATGTTAAGACAACATTTTCTTTGCAACATTGTGATCCTCCCACTCCCTTACGCTGCACTCAATCGTCAGATTTTCTAAATTAGCTGGCACTCAACCCACCATACCCTAATCTAACGCACTTCAGTATTTCCATGTCACTGATTTTTTTAAACATTTTTTTATCTGTAGATTTTTTCCCCACCATTAAAATGGAAAACATTATACAATTTTTTATTTTTTCTATAATTTAGTCTACAAAATCCAATAGATCCCTACGACGCTCGAGTAACTATTAGCATCTTCGGCTCCTCTACTATAAGTATTTCATTCGATATGATAAAATAAGACGACCAAGTTATAAAATATACTTTTATAAGTTGTGAACCTGTGGTGCAGATATGTATTTGTCATTGACATTGAATAGGTTAAACGTTCATTATGAAACATTAAAAGCCCTTTTCTTAGTCCACATTATCGTGATGGGCAACTTCGGAACCTTACATTGCGCGTAGCCCGATATGCACTTTACCAATTCATTATTTTAATAGCTGCCGCGCGCAGCCCACTGCATTATAAAAGTTTTTGACGAATCCCGCGGGATCGTCTACTTTTTCCGGGATAAAAAGTAGCCTATGAGCTGTTCCAGGTCATTATCTACTTGTGTGCATAATTTCATTCAAATCTGTGTAGTAGTTTCTGCGTGATTGAGAAACATCCATCCATCCATCCAAATACACGAACTTTCGCATTTATAATATTAATATAGATAATATAGATTCCCTATATTGCAAGGTAGAGAGAACAGTTATTGACTTTCCAGTTCAGAACGATATACTAGTTTGTGGCATTTTACCAACTTGATAACTATTACCGCTTATTGTTAGTATCACTAACCAGCCGGGACTGATAACTTTTAGTGCTTGTCCGAGGCATGGAGTTGTTAAAAAAGTATCATGAGTCGTATGGCATCACAGGCCCGTACCACTGAATCACGGTAATGTTATCTACCAGTATTCTATCTTCATACAAACGGGTGGAACGCAAGTTATACCTACGCGTTCGGAACTCGGCATGCACTCGATATACAATAGACTGAGGGTTGCGCCGCAGTGATGAATGGCCGATGTGACAGCACAGGCAAATGTAGTTAAAATCTTGAAGGCGGGCAGCCCTATTGCATTTGACGTACAGCACGGCGCGGCCGGCTGTTAGTATTTATTTCAAGGACAGAGCCGAGTTAAAATACTGGTAGATAACATTACCGTGACTGAATAGCTTAACCTAGAATCAGCGTTCCAACTAATGTCAGGGTGACGTCATAACTGTGGAGGATGCTGTCACATTAATGACGTCGAAAAGGGAGATGTTCCCAGCTAAGAAAGGTGTACTGCCTGGAGACCGAAGTCCATCTGAAAAGTCCATTTTCTCCGTGTTGCCGGGCTCCTTTGAAAAATAGACCAACTACGTTCTGTCAGGCAGGTTGTAAGAGGCAGCCGATTGGCTATATATGTTACTACCATCGTGACTACCAGTTTCGCCCGAATATTTGATAGCACCGCCTTGCCTAATTTAGGCGCAATAGCGTCAACGCTTGTCATTGTCGTGTTCCGGTTTGTAGGGTAAGGTTACCGGTTGACTTATGGCATTGTCATCCCGCCACACGGATAGCAACGCACCATTAACATCTTTGGTGTCTATATGCGACCATTTCTCTTTCCATCAGGAGAGTCATCTGCTTGTTTGCTATCTTATGATAAAAAAATCTGTAAGCCGGTAGACTTTGCAGACAATCCTTGTAACTTACCGCTGAATTGAGGTAGTTTTAGCTCAAAAAAGCAAAAACTGTGCCTATGTGTAGCTTATTGAGTTCGAAGAGTTCAAAAACCTAAAGTTTTGTAAAAATGACAGTATTTTAATTTTCGAAAAAATCTAATACCTTTAAACGAGCAATTCTTGTATATATATAATTGGAATCTCGGAATCGGCTCCAACGATTTTCATGAAAGTCACAAATTAGGGGTTTTTCGGGTCAAGGAATCGATTTATCAAGGTTCCAGGTCCAAGAAAAGCTCGGTTCCCAAGATATGGGTATGTGAAAAACCGAGCAAAGCTCGGTCAACCAGATACTGTATATTTTAAAAATGATGACCGATGTAGTACTTTCAAATTGCATTCAATGCGATTTTTGAGCTCTAAATTGTTTCATTATCTAAAAGATTTTTTTTTAAAAATGTTCGTCATTGATAAATCTCTAACGAATCAACCGATTTTAACCGATTTGGTTTACAGTATTTGATGCCGTTTTTTAGGTAGGAGAGGTGACCAGATTTTTAAATAAATCGGTATAGTAGCCTGAAAATTATTTTAAAAATGCGAGGTAAGTTTGCAGTAAATAGCGTAATTTTAATATTCGAAAAGATGTAACTTTTGAAAATTAGTATCAATTTTTATTTTTTTACAACGGCGTTCGACGTAGTTTTTTAAGTACAAAATAATAACCCGATCAAAAAATGATTGGTTGAAAATTTTTGAAGTTGTGTCGAAAAAACACTTTTTCAACATTGTTCGTCAACGATAACTTCCGAGCGGATAAACCGATTTTGATGCAATTTATGCACTAGTAGCAGTTTTTTGAGGAATAGAGCTGATTGGATTTTGTTTTTAATCGGTACATTAGCCTAGATGTTGTATTAAAAAAACTGTTTTACAAAAAAATTAGGTTTTTTCAAAATTGCTCAAAATCTCCTAAACCGAATTGGTTCAAATTTTCAGGAAATCTAACTCGAGCGGAATAAAGTAAAGCCGTTCAAAAGTTATGAGATATTTACTCACACACACCTACATACATACATATGATGTATATATGTATGTGTGTGTAATCATATCTCATAACAACAAAAAACAACAAAAATATAAATATCTCATAACTTTTGAATCATCGCGCTATTTCTCGGAAATGGTTCCTAGGACCTCAAACGTGGAGATATGCTGAAAACTTGATTTTCGAAAATTGGAGCAAAATCAGTAACTTCCTTATACGTAGTGGGAAGTTAAAAAAGAGAAGTTTTGGAACTTGTGTAATCTATATTATTAATTAATATATATATATATATATATATATATATATATATATATATATATATATATATATATATAATATATATATATATATATATATATATATATATATATATATATATATATATATATATATATATATATATATATATATATATATATATATATATATATATATATATATATATATATATATATATATATATATATATATATATATATATATATATATATATATATGTATATAAACGTGAGAAACCAGTTTACCACTAGGTGGCGCTGTACAAATCACATATATCATAAGATAGCAAACAAGCAGATGGGTCTCTTGATGGGAATGTTAATGGTGTGTTGCTATCTTGAGGCGAGGTCTAATGCCACATGAATAAGTTTACTGGTTACCTTACCGTCCAAACTGGAGCACGGCAGTGACAAGCACTGACGCTATTGCAGCAGGAATAGGTAAGGCGGTAGTACCAGACCCGGGCGAGACAGTGCAGAACTCTACCATCTAGTAGCCACAATAGTAGTGACTTGCATAGCCAATTGGTTGCCTTGAACGACCTGCCTGGCAGAACGGCAGTTGATCTATTCTTTAAAGGAGCTGCATTTATAACATTAGTATGGACTAGCAGCTTTGAACTCCTTCCACCCACCATGATTATTTCACTTTACACAATCAGGTATAAACTAACTTAGTAGACTTTGTCACTGCTGGATATTGTAATGGACCCATTTAAAATATTTAAAAAAAATTTAATGGCTCCATATTAAGTTTATTCATTACAAAATAAAAATGTTTTCTGCTTATAATATTACTAGCTGCAGCATGTAGCCCGTTGCGTTACAAAAGTTTTTGGTGCATCCCACAGGGTCACCTAATTTTCCAAGATAAAAGTAACCTATGTGCTATTTCAGGTCATCATTTATCTGTGTGACAAATTTCATTCAAATCCATTCAGCAGTTTTGCATGATTGAGTAACAAACATCTATCAATGCCAACATCCAAACTTTCGCATTTATAATATTAATATAGAATATAGATAACATTTTCTTATTGCATCCATAAGATGGCACCATTTGAGTATAATATATTATATAGACATTCGGTTCACTCTGCCTATCCCACAAGGGAACCAAAATGTAGCGCTCCAGCAAATTAGCTATAGCCTATGTGCTATTCCAGGTTATCATCTACCCCGTGTGCCAAATTTCATTCAAATCCGTTTAGTAGTTTTTGCGTGATTGAGTAACAAACATCCATCCAAACATCTATATATATATATATATATATATATATATATATATATATATATATATATATATATATATATATATATATATATATATAATAACTTAAGAACGAGCTCCCTTATCCAAAACCAAATATTTAGGCTTTGTTCGCACTATTTAGTAGATGGTTTATGTGAAGTTTTCACAAAATCGGTAGATCGGTTCTTCATTTATCACATTTTTTTTGTAACAAATGAATTCAATAAATGGCGATACGAGCAAAGCACCTAACGGGCCGCTAGTATGACATAAAACAAAAAAAATGCTCATGCATATCACCGCTGGACTCCGAGCTGCTGCTGTAACTTGAATTTTTCGAACTCGTCGTTTTTAAAAATAACGCAAATATAACTAGTGCGTAGTCAAGTCGACCAGTGAGACCACAGACCACATGAACACTAATAGACAAGCCATTGAGAAGGAAACGTGTCACCACACAGATGAGCAAACGCTCCTATTACTGTCAAAAATCTCACACATTGACCGCCCCGTTGGTTGAGTGGTTAGCGACCCTGACTACGCAGTCGACGGGACTTGAGTTCGATCCCCGACGGGGACAAACATTTGTGTGATGAGATGATGTTTGTATTTCCAGTTTTATTAAGTATATTCTTGTATTTATATATGTATTTCTATGTATTAGTATCGTTGACTAACATCCATAACACAAGCATATAATTTGCTTACTTTGGGGTTAGATCAGTAAGTTTAATTTGTCGCGCGAATATATTTTTTAAAATTTTGTTATTTCTAGGTTATGTTATATCGTGAGAAAATAGAAATAAACCATGTTGTACTGTTCTATCTTATCGAATGAGATGACAAGGTTTAAAAATTAACCTTGAAGTAGTTTTATTTCATTGGTAAGTAGTATAACTCTGTATTTCTGTGTGTAATTGCAATCTACACTCACAAACTAAGAAATTGTCTTGAAAGGCGTATTTTTTTTTTTATATCATAAGATAGCAAACAAGCAGATGGGTCTCCTGATGGAAAGAGTCAACCATCGCCTATAGACACCAAAGATGTTAATGGTGCGTTGCTATCTTGTGGCGAGGTCTAATGCCACATGCATAAGTTTACCGGCTACCTTACCCTCCAAACCGGAACACGACAGCGACAAACATTTTCGCCGTGTTGGTCCCGGCCTCCATTGTAGAATAGGCCAACTGCCGTTCTGCCAGGCAGGTCGTAAAAGGCGACCGATTGGCTATCGAGTCACTACCATCGTGGCTACTAGGTGGTAGAGTTCTGCATTGTCTCGCCCAGGTCTGGTACCACCGCTTTACCTATTCCTGCCGCAATAGCGTCAGTGTTTGTCGCTGTCGTGTTCCGGTTTAGAGGGTAAGGTAGCCGGTAAACTTATGCATGTGGCATTAGACCTCGCCACAAGATAGCAACGCACCATTAACATTTTTGGTGTCTATAGGCGATGGTTGACTCTTTCCATCAGGAGACCCATCTGCTTGTTTGCTATCTTATGATATAAAAAAAAAAAAAAAAAAACACTGATGCTATTACGGCAGGAATAGGTAAGGCGGTGGTACCAGACCCGGGCGAGACAATGCAGAACTCTACCACCTAGTAGCCACGATGGTAGTGACTCGATAGCCAATCGGTCGCCTTTTACGACCTGCCTGGCAGAACGGCAGTTAGCCTATTCTACAATGGAGGCCGGGACCAACACGGCGAAGATGGAACATGGCGGCGTATCCATTTAATCTGTGAGTGAGACGGTATTTTAGTTCTACTAAGATAACTTTTTATTTGTAACCTACTGTTCCCGACTTAGTTCGCATGTACTAGACATTTTCTTATACACATTAGGGTACAAAACGGCAATTCTCTTGATAAGAAGATGAAATAATCTTTAAAGTCGATCCGGTAGTTTTAGAATTATCCATTCAAAAAACCAAATCTTACATTCATAAAATTTAGTATAGATATAAAAATGTTATCAACAGATATTTCTTTAATTAGTTCCAAGAATCTCCATAGTCATAAAAACAGATTACATTACTGGTGTAATTTAGTCAACGTTCCTTACGATATAATCAAGATTTCTCCCATCCTAAATTACAGCTGCGTATCAATGGCTCTCGAATCGGAGATAAAAATCCGGGCGTCCTGTTAGAGGACGGGTTTCGGGATCGGTCTGGGATTGGGAATAATAGACAAACCCGATTACAGTTCGCTCCGGGTGATATTTTACAATTGTATGCGTTACCACTGGTTCTCGATTTTCAATTTTTAAGTGTTTTTGTATATCGATCGAATCTGTTTAGATTCTGAATAGATTTTGAGTTTGAGTTTTTGAGTTTGTGGTCTAGTGGTCCAGATTCGGTGTTGATAATATTAGGTTTCACGTTCGATTCCCAGGTCGGGCAATTCAAAATGCCGTTTAAAGATTTTCCAGTTTTCTGATAAAACCATCGTTGACTGGGATTGGTTAAGTAGACGGTTGGCGATAGGCTTGTCAACTATTACATTGTAGGACTAAGTAACTTCGGGTACTCGTGGGTGCACTTGTTGTATCTCTGCTCACCTCAGAGATACAGGCGTGATGATACTTCCGATATATCATATGATAACAAACAAGCAAATGGATCACCTGATGGAAAATTCATGATGACCTTTTTTTTATAGAAGAGGGGGCAAACGAGCAAGAGGTGCACCTGATGGTAAGTGATCACCGCCGCCCATGGACATCTGCAATACCAGAGATCTTGCAGTTGCGTTGCCGGCCTTTTAAGAATGAATAAGCTGTTTTCTTGAAGGTCCCTATGTCGTATCCGTTCGGAAATACCCCTGCCGGTAATTGGTTCCACAAGAGAGTAGTGCGAGGTAAAAATCGCACAGTTGTGGATTTCCAGACATCGAGATTGTGAGGATGGAACTTTAAATTTTGACGCGATGTCCGATGGTGGAATTCGGCGGCAGGAATTAATCCAAACAACTCGTCGGAACACTCTGCATGATATATACGATAAAAGATGCAGAGAGAATCTACATCTCTGCGCAATGCCAAAAAGTCAAGCTGTTTCGAAATAGCCTAGTCGTCAACGATTCGAACCGCTCTACGCTGAACGCGATCAAGAGGAAGAAGCTGGTACTGGGAAGCTCCGGCCCAGACTCCGGCCCAGAGATGCAAACAGTACTCTATGTGAGGTCGAACCTGTGCCTTATAGAGTTGAAGGCGATGGGCCGGCAAAAGGTACTGTTTCGCTCTGCTGAGCATATGGAGCTTTTTGGAGGCTAGTTTAGACTTAACTTCCAAATGACCGCGAAACTGAATTAATTCGATATGTCAACTCCCAGGATTCCGACACTAGCTGAGGCTGTCAGCAGAGTATCCTGAAATCGAGGTGATACGACAAAGGGCGTCTTTTTTGCGGTGAACACGCAAAACTGTGTCTTCGTAGGGTTAAAAGTAACCAGGTTTGACCTAAGCAATTCGCGCCTGTGTGTCCCCCATATATCCATAAGTAAGCAAACTAATATCGGTCTTCAAAAAAAGTATTTATAACAGAATTATAAATCATATCGGGACTCTGAACGTTAACGCATTAGCTAGATTTAAATGCACAAATTTTCAAACAGCCATATTTTTCACGTTGTTTTTCTCCCGTGTTGGTTGGCTTGCTTCTTTAAAGAATAAATCAACTACGGTTCCCCCAGGTAGGTCGTAAATGGCGAGTAATTGGCTATACGTGTTACTAACATTGTAACTACTACGTTTTTTATATCATAAGATGTAAACAAGCAGATGGGGCTTATGACGGAAAGAGTCAACCATCGCCTATAGAGACCAAAGATGTTAATGGTGCGTTGCTATTTTGGAGCGAGGTCTAATGCCACATGTATAAGTTTATCGGCTACCTTACCCCCTAAACCGGAACACGATAGTAAGAGCACTGACGCTATTGCGGCAGTAATAGGTAAGGCGGTGGTACCAGACCCGGGCGAGCCAATGAAGAACTCTACCACCTCACTACTACTAGATGGTAAAGTTTCGCAATATTTCGCCCGGGTATTTGACTTACCTATTCCTGCGGCAAAAACGTCAAGTCTTGTCATTGTCATGTTACGGTTTGGAGGGTAAGGTAGCCAGTAGACTTATGCATGTGGCATTGCCATCCTTATGGCGGGTTCTATTCGAGTAACTTACTCGAATAGAACCCGCCATTAAAATCTTTAGTGTCTACAAGCGATGGCTTCTCTTTTCACCAGGAGAGTTGTTTACATGTGTGCTATCTAATCTATAAATATAATAAAATCGTAGGAAAGTCAAAACTGTACATTGAATATTTTTTAAAAGAATACTTGAGGCGTGATCTACAATCGATATCAAAGCCAAAAATATAGTTTTTAGAATTTTTGTCTGTTTGTCTGTATGTCCGGGGTAAACTCAAAAAGTACTGCATGGATTTACTTCAAATTTTGCATGAATGTTATTAATAGGTCGGGTCAACATATAGGCTACATATTATCACGCTATCACCCACGGGGGAGGAGCTGTGTGGAGTAAACGAAGTCCGCGCGGACGAAGTCGAGGGCAACAGCTAGTTAGATATATAAAAAATTACTTAATCAAAGCAATTTTTTTGTACTAAATCTGGTATCTCCTAGACGTGACATCCTAAGCAATTGCTTAATTTGCTTATGGGTTGATTAGGCACTGTCATCACCTATAAACTGGTGTGTAGGTTTATAATGGCCGAAGAGATGTGAAGGAGAGTCGATGTACGAGACAAAATTATTGATATTTTTTCTATCATTGACTTATTTACAAAGAAATTACAAAAACGATGAAGAAACAAAGGACAAATAGTAAAAATGTGTGTATGTGTGTGAATACCTAATATTTTTCCTTAGTGATGAGTTTACTGTACTTATTATTATTTTTTTTTTTAATGTCATTAGATAGCAAATAAGCAAATGAATCTCTTGACGGAAAGAGAAACCGCCACCTATAGACACTAAAGATGTTAATAGTAGATTACTCTCCGTTTGGCAAAATGGCAATGTCACAATATGGTGTACATGGAAAGTATAGTTATGATGTTTTTATATCCTAAACTTCAGAGATGAACGAATGGTGAAATACGAAATTAATTTTTGTATAGGTTTTAAAAGTAGTAGTTTAAATTTATGTCTAGATATGTTATCTACCATAAAAATAGAGAGAGGGAGAGGGAGAGGGAGGGGGCGGGGGAGGGAGGGGGGGGAAGAAGGAGAGGGAGAGGGGGAGGGATTGAGGGAGGGAGGGAGAGGGAGAGGGAGGGAGAGAGGGAGAGGGGTAGGGAGAGGGGAGGGGGAGAGGGATAGGAAGAGGGGGAGAGGGGAGGGGGTGAGAGGGATAGGGAGAGGGGGAGAGGGGGGGGGGAGGGGGGAGAGGGATATGGAGAGGGGGAGGGGGGAGGGAGAAGGAGAGGGATATGGAGAGAGGGAGAGGTGGAGGGGGGGAGGGAGGGGGGAGAGGGATACGGAGAGGGGGAGGGGGGAGGGAGAAGGAGAGGGATATGGAGAGAGGGAGAAGTGGAGGGGGCGGGAGGGGGAGAGGGGGGGGAAGGGGAGAGATGGAGAAAGGGAGAGGGTGAGAGGGAGAGGGAGAGGGAGAGGGGGAGGGGGACAGGGAGAGAGGGAGAGGGAGGGAGAGAGGGAGGGGGAGAGAGGGAGAGGGGGGGGAGAGAGGGAGAGGGAGAGGGAGAGAGGGAGAGGGAGAGAGGGAGAAATGGAGAGAGGAAGAGGGTGAGAGGGAGAGGGAGAGAGGGAGAGGAGGACAGGGTGAGAGGGAGAGGGAGAGGGAGAGGGGAGGGGAGAGAGGGAGAGGGATAGAGGGAGAGGGAGAGAGGGAGAGGGAGAGGGGGAGGGGGGGAGAGGGGGAGAGGGGGAGAGGGGGAGAGGGGGAGAGGGGGAGAGGGGGAGAGGGAGAGAGGGAGAGGGGGAGGGGGAGATGGGGAGAGGGAGAGAGGGAGGGGGAGAGGGAGAGGGAGAGAGGGAGAGAGGGGGGGGGGGCTGGCTGGCTGGCGGGGAACAGAGTGAATAGAGCGTTAGTTTTAAGTCAGTGTGCCCCTCTTGCCCTGCATAATCATTCCTATGCCTGCCTATGCCTATCCCAACGATATTGTATGAAAGTGAGAGTTGTGTTAGAAGGGCATGAAAGTATAATCAACGCAGGACCAGGTACGTAATGTTGAAGTGAGAGAGAAGTTATGCTTGAAAGAAAACGTTGGTGTAAAGATGAGAAAGGGCATGCTCCGTTGGTTCGGACATGTACAAAGAATGGTAGGTGAAAGATTAACAAAACAGATATACAATGCGAGAGATGAAATACTTTATTATTTATTTTTCTATACATTAAAAGATTATAGACTTTATTATTATAAATAAAGTCTATACAGTAAAAGATGTAATTCTCATAAAAATACTTTTCTAACTATATTACTAGATAGTATAACTTTGCGAGCCCCTACAAAGCTCTGCTTTTTGCTAGTTGTAAATACCCTGAGGATGCTTGTGTAAGCGAAACCGGTCGGAAATTAAATATAATTATCTTATTGTGAAACAGTACAAGTGTGATCAGCTAGCAAATATTGTGTTAAAATGGAGTTTCACCAAGTGCCGACGATAAAAAGTGTAGAATAATTATAGCCAGGAGTTTGAAGAAGGCTAGTTAGGATTAAGATATTAAGGGAAATTAATAAAAACTTACTTCATAAATAAAGTATGTTTAAAAATTATTCAATAAAAAGGTAGATTTATTCATTCATCGTCCTTCCCAGTCTCGTATGTCAGTCTCCCGCCTGCGCTTGTGCTGTCTTGATTCGAATGCAAAAATTTGGTGTAGATATGTGAGTATATAAGTAAATTGAGTTTGTTTGCAAAAGCAGGACACTTAAGCTCTCGCTCCATAGAGTGGGACGTACAGTTTTAAAGCATGACAATCACGTCCAAAGATGAACATTGTCACGTTACGTATTACGGAATACGATGTACTTGAAAGAGAAGCTGCCAGAACGGATGTAAGAGTTGTGGTCGATGATGTAGTGCTGGAGCAAGTGGATAAGTTTGTATATCTTGGATGTGATTTTAGCAGTGATGGAAGGTACACCGCTGACGTCGAAAGAAGAGTGTGTGCTGGGAACAGAGTGAATAGAGTTTTAAGTCAGGGTGCCCATCTTGTCCTGCATAATTATGTGCTTATCCCCACGCGATTTTATGAACGTGAGAGTTGGATATGTCATGAAATGGCATTAAAGAAAAATCAACACGGTCGAGATGAGATCGCTACGAAAAATATGTAGCGTAACACTCGCGGACCGGGTTCGTAATGTTGAAGTGAGAGAGAGGTTAGGTATGAAAGAAAGTGTCGGTGTAAGGATGAGAAAGGGCATGCTTGGTTGGTTCGGACATCCAGAAAGAATGGAAGATGAAAGGTTAACAAAACAATGTCAATGTAAAAGGATGTAGGTACTGGGATAAGAACAAAACTGACATAGCATGAACAGATTGGTCGAGTGTTGTCCGAAGGTGGTGTCAAGAGTCCACGGAACCTGCGTGTTTATATGAAAGAGTGATGAATGTGGAGGAAGCGAGATAAGTCTGTAATGATCGCAATTTAAGGCACTCGGTATTATTTGTACGTATTATGAAACGTGTATGCAGTGCGAATCCCTCCATACAAATAGTTCAAAGGCGTCTTCGGAAACATAATTTCTCGCATTCGGGTCGGATGTGGTAAAGTACCGTTCTCATAATATATCTACGCATGGTTTCTGATTTTCGAATTTGACATCGGTCTTTATGCTATATAATCTTCTTATCGAGAATTAAAAGTAGGGGTTACCTACAGCGCTTGCTTATTTGAAAGTAGGGGTTTTCCACGCGGTCTGCTTTTGTGTCAGAAATAATAAAATGGAAAGGTTTATCATTGGATACATTTCAGTTTTCATCTCTCTTCTTTCACAACTGTCTTCATAGAAGTCTGTAATCTTTTTGCGTTTTTATAGACTACGACAAACGAAAGACTTTTTGAATACAAACATTATTCTGTGGTGTATTTTATCCACAAATATTTCGAGCCTAAAAATTGCATGCTCGATATTTGCTATAAAATGGGGCACTACTAAAGAGTGAAAAAAAGTAGTTTAGGAGTTTATTTCAGACAAACAACGTAATATATATATATATATATATATATATATATATATATATATATATATATATATATAGTCTGTATTTCACTCAACAACATGCGAAGTAATCTAATAAGAAATTTGCTTTGGAGTTTTGTTATATTTCTTACACTTTATTATTTCATTTTCCCCTTTCAGTAGGATCGCAAGGATACATGTAAAAGTTCGCGGAAATTTGCAAATTAAATTATTTTCTTCGTTGAATACCGTGCCTCTAGGTTTTCACTAAGGTGCGATTTAGACCGACTGGCTGCATCGGTCCTTCTTGGTCGGCATTTTACATTTCGGTAAAAGAAGGAATGTGTAAATAGGAATCACTCATAAAATCGAAAAAATATCCCACGTCTAAACTATTGTGTTTCTCAGTTTCTTTTAGTAGAGTCAAAAAAACTCCAAAGCGCTGTATCAATAAAGTGGATACTGTTTCCGACACTGTAGACAATGAGTTAAGGCTGTTTTATTTACAACCGATATTTACCTCGGAAATGCCCAGAACTCTGTCATGACATACAGTTCACATTTCCCGATGACTTCAAATGGCTCCGTACGAACACTACGACAGATAACCGGCTTCGTCGGTATATGCTAGAGTTGCGTCGGTCCGGACATATGGAGTCGTACGGTCAACAGCAAGTTGAGACTTTTAAGTGACGTACGACTGCGGCACGCGTACGTCTTCCTCGGCATACGTGCGGCTGCCATTCGTACACACCCGTTCCGACGCGGACCGATGCGAGCCGGTCGGTGTGAATTATACCTAAAACAAGATCCTTAATGGAATATTTTTTGAACGTGGTTGGCGGTGATAACTATGAATAGCTGAACCCCCTACCAATGTGTCCCCTCTTTAATGCACATTCAAGCTTGCTATAATGATATTTTAGCTGTTTAATTCAGTAATGAATATGGTACTTCATTGTTGTAGACAATCAATTTGAGTTTATGTGCCAACACTGAAGATGATAATATAATAAAAAAGCACATTACATGGATGCTTAAGCAATTCGAGAATACTTGGTACTGTTAAAGTACAAGTCATTTTTGCGACATGGAGTAACGAATAATCGGAGTTTCCTCATGTACGGTAAGTACACAAAGTGTCGGTGACATTATCAGTTAAATTGTATATATACGGCTTTATTTATATAATATACCCACATGTACGAGTATACTTAGTATTTTTTTTGCCGCTAAAGTCAGTTATAAATAAAAAAAATATATTTTTTAGTAGTTGACTAGATACTAGCAGCCCGTTGCATTTTACATTTTTGGTGAATCTGACGAAAACAACTTATTTTACCGGGATAATAATATCACTGGACAACAATATTATAATAATTGGAAAAGTAACCCCTGAATCCCGAAATTCATTTTTGGGATTCAGTTAACAAAGACTAAACTCATTTTCGGAATTCAACCGTTACTTTGCGGAAATCTATTAATAAAACCAAAATGAAGGTATTTTTTATACAGACTGACTGGTGAGTTACTTTCGATACTTCTGGAGAGTACTCGGTACTCGATTCTCGTTAAAATGAAATAATAAAATTAGGGGCTTAATTTTTGACTAATATTTCTCTAAAAATAACTGAAATGTGGATATTATACTCTCTAAGCATCCCGCGCTGTTTGTTTTGTACCTACCTACCTAAGTATTCTGTGTTGATAGCGTGCTGCGAGACACTTGTGTCTGTGCGGTGTCCAAGTATGACGCAGGTAAATATAGGATTCTCGGTGTACTACTTACTAAGAAGTATTTTAATATTTATTTTTAATGTTATTTTTTCTCATCATATATGATCGCCAACTATCACGTTCTTAAATATTGAAGGTAACTCACCAGTCAATCTCTATAAGTGCTATTCGACACTCCTGAAGCTGCTTCGGTTACGAAGTGAAAAAAGGTCGAGTAAATCATTTGTGTGTTTATGCTTTAGCTATTGCATAGGTGAATGGAAGGGGGGGGGGGGTTCTGACCTTGGATAAGTTTGCCTCTTGAACTTACATAACCTTTTGTTGAGGTAGGCTTGCCACCTATCACATTGTGAGACTAAGTATCTTCGGCTAATTGTGGGTGTACTTGTTGTGTAGCTCTGCCTACCTCTTTGGGTATACGGGCGTGATTTTACTTTTTTCCATTTTTTTTGCCTATGTGCTACCCAAAAGTATCGTCTTCCTGTTCGCCAAAATTCGTTTATATCGGTTACGCTGTTTTTGCGTGATTGAGTAACAAACATCAAAACATCCTACCTACTTAAACACACAAACTTTCATAATCTATATGGGATTTTAAACAAGAATCTTTTACGGGGTGCTAAATTATCCTTATTAAAGGTTATGTCTATAACAAAAAATCTACATTACAACTTATCCAATAATTCGAACATCGTAATGACGAAGTCAAATGTCTGACGTCGAGGTTCGTTAGCGTTGTGATGTTCCCACCCCCATCTAATATCAGCCTCTCCCACTTAAGCTCTATAATATCTTTATCCCTCAAATGAAAACATCTTCGTTTGTAATATAATCCAGTGTACAATATTTAGTAAAATTTTCATTATAAATACATTGAGTAAACAGACTAGAGACCTAATCAAGGTGTTGGCAACACATCAGACTAACAGATCTTAAAGTTATCCCAACCTAAACGCAAAAGTTAGTAGTGACCAATACAGTGAGATGTAAATACGCGCGACAAAATACCGATTTTGAATTAAATTATGGTATGTCAGTCTTGTTTTCTTGTGCTATTTACATCCACATTCACATTTGCATTGTATATCTGTTTTCTTAATCTTTGATTTGCCATTCATTCAATACATCCGAATCAACGGAGCAATGAACTAACAAAATAAATAATCTTTCCCTTAAACAAATTAAATAGTAGAGAAAGTTTGTGTTTATTTAATTGTTAATTTGCCAATCATTAAATATGTCCGAATCAAAGGGTCGATAATGAATGAGGGAATCAATGAACTAACAGAAACAATAATCTTTCCCTTAAAGTAATTAAACAGTAGAGAAAGTTTGTGTTTTCTTAATCGTTAATTTGCCTTTCATTCAATATGTCCGAATCAACGGAACAACGAACTAAAAGAAACAATGATCTTTCTCTTAAAGAAATTAAATATTAGAGAAAGTTTCTGTTTTCATAATCGTTCATTTGCCATTCATTCAATATGTCCGAATCAATGGAACAATGAACTACCAGAAACAAGAAATTAAATAGTAGAAAAAGTTTGTAAAATAACAAATATAATTGGGCTTACATATAGTTATTAGTATATCTGTATAATAAAACTAGCTACGATGCCCGGCTTCGCTCGGGAGTTGATATGAGATTACGTGGTAGTTGAAATATAACAAATGTAATTTAAGACTTTATTGAAATTGGAATTTTAAATTTCGCGCCATTACTACACATGCTACAGTTGCTCGCAGCGCCTTTCGAAAATAATCGTTGTTCTGAATGAAGTTCAAATACTCGACAACAGATGGCGCCACTACACATAATTTCCAAGTTGAAGGGTTAGAAAAGCCCTAATATCTTTAAAAATACGCCCTTTAGATTAAAATGGGAACTTTCTTGTTCGAGGGGGGATAAAGGCCTATCACACTATACAAGTCCCTTTATCGTACCGGGACTCCCTTTTAAGTTTTATCGGCACGCATATTTTATCAACTTAGTTTTATTATATAATATATAATGATATGAATAATTATTAATGACAAATTGATTAATAGATCCCACGTTAAATTTATAGACAGATCAAAATAACGTGTCGATGCGGTCTAATGAATATTTATCGAAAACCCACCCTCGATACATTCTCGCACCAATTAGGACCGGATTTATTGAGGCATAAAAGAGTCCTTTGTGTGTTGTTTGATCTATACAAGTATTGAATGGACGATTTGTTAACTTAGTATGTGAATAATATTTGTTAATATTTTATCAATGTATACATATTACATTAAAACACCATACTAATATTATGAATGCGAAAGTCTATTCGTCTGTCTTTCAATTAATGTGTAAACCGCTAAAACGATTTTGATGAAATTTAGCATGAAGATAGTTAAAGATCCTGGGTCAAACACAGGGGAACTTTTTTCAAAAATCAACCCTTATGGGGATGAAACAGGGGTTGAAAGTTCCCCCGGGTTGGTCCGGGTTGCTTCGAAGAATAGACCAACTGCTGTTTTGCCAGAAAGGTCGTAAAAGGTTGGCTATACGTGTCACTACCATCGTGACTACTAGGTGATAAAGCTCCACAATGTCTGCCCTATTCCTGCCGCAATAGCGTCAGTGCTTGTCACTTTCGTGTTCCGGTTTGGAGTGTAAGGTAACCGGTAAACTTATACATGTGACATTAGATCTCGCCACAAGTCAGCAACGCACCATTATCATCTTTAGTGTGTGTAGGCGATAGTTGACTCTTTCCATCAGGAGACCCATCTGCTTGTTTGCTATCTTATGTCATAAAAAATGTATTAGTAAAATCTATTAACAAAATCATGTAAGATTCCATTTAATATTTGCCAAAGATATCTTCATATCCATATCCCCGAAGAGGTGGGCAAGTGTACTCACGATTCGCTAAAGTTACTATTGGCTAATTGCACTAACCCTGTCTTAACTTAGGACACTCTTTAGTCACATGTTGTCACATTCTTTTCATTTAAGACAAGAAGTGACAGCATGATATTTAGGATTGTCCTAAACTGAGATAATATTAGTGCAATTGGCCATTAGTCCCACAATGTGGTAGGTGGCAAGCCTATCACCAAATGTGCACTTATTCAATCTCAGGCCACGTTGTTTTTAACAAGGATCCGGGATCGAACTCAAGACCTTATGTGATCAACACTGTCACCAAATCATTAGATCACAGAGGCGATCAGAGGAAACTAATTAAATACGAAGGATTCATGGAATAGTACAAGGTTTTTTTATATCTTATCTCTGTCCAGGACACCACGGCTGTGGTTTAATCAAATTTTTAAGAAATTGGTTTGAAATAAAAAAATACTTATAAATATTCCATTTAATACGAATATCTTTAACGGCCGGTTTCTGAAACGCAAATTAATTTTAACAAGCAATTAATTTGTGTTTAACATAATTTTTACAAGCAAATGATCCGTTAAACACAGAATAATTGCTTGTTAAAATTAATTTACGTTTCGGAAACCGGCCATAAGTCTTTTAATACAAAGATATTAAGTAGTAGTTTAAGTGTTAATTTTTACACAAAACCAAAACTCGTAAGGTTCGTGAAAATCACAAACCGCAAAAAGTAAAAAACAACCGTCATTACAAACTGTTAACAAAATCCCTAGAAACAATGACAGATGATGAATACCATTTACAAATTTGATCACTAGATAAAGTCGCCTTAGCCTTCTAGTGTGAAAACTATTTGTGATAATACTAGCTGCAGTGTGTAGCCCGCTGCGTTATAAAAGTTTTTGGCGAACCGCCCCGTTGGTCGAGTGGTTAGTGTCCCTGACTACGCAATCAACGGGGCTCGGGTTCGATCCCCGACGGGGACAAGCATTTGTGTGATGAGCGTAAATGTTTGTATTTCCGGGTTTGGGTGTTTATTATGTATGTAAAAGTATTTATATATGTATTTATATGTATTAGTATCGTTGACTAACACCCATAACACAAGCAAATAATTTGTTTACTTTGGTGTTAGATCAATGAGTGTAATTTGTCCCGTGAATATTTATTTATTTATCCCGCGAGACCACCTTATTTTTTCGAGATAAATAGTAACCTATGTGCTATTCCTGGTCACCATCTACTCGTGTGCCAAATTTCATCCAAATCCGTTTAGTAGTTTTTGTGTGATTGAGTAATAAACATCCATCATCCATCTAAAGTTTAAATACAGTTTACTCGTAAATGCAAGACATTCGATGACAGTTATGAAAAAATGGTCTAAAAGACATCATACTTAATCTAAAAAAGTGATATCGTGAAATCGTAGTTATCTATGTGTATAATAATCATCTGTGTGTAATATTAACTTAACTAAAGTATTATAACAATGTAGCTTCTACTTGCGAAAGCAATCAAATGGTGCTTAGATATTTTCTCTGTAAGTAATTATAGTAACTGATCACTGTATGCTTTCCGAATAAAAATAAAATAAATAAAATAAAATCTAAACATCCAAACATTCGCATTTATAATACTAATATAGATTACAAGAAGGTCAGTCTCCCAATTCACGTACTGTAAGGATGGCGGCCTGTTAGTCCTTTTTAAAAAAAAACACTTTAATTCGGCTGAAACTAATGTATATTCACACTGCTTAATATTTACAAAGTTATGTGTTAACCGGACAAAATCTGGAGGAAGACTGTGGAAATTAACATAAAAATCAGTTTTATTGAAGTGACATAATGCTTGCATATGCGTTTACTTCATATAAGGTTTGCTCATAACATCTCCCCCCTTAAGACTGAGCTTTATTTTTTTTTTTAATAAAGCGAAGGATAATATAAGAAATCAGAGTGAGTTAAAATAACAATATGTAAAAAGATAAAACTCAGTGAATCAATAATTAGTCAATTTAAAAATAGCTATTTGCTATATAATTCAAATTAATACATTAAGTTATAATAAACAAATGTTTTCTAAAACTCAGTGAATCAAAAGTTAATCAATCTAAGAATAGCTATTTGCTATATAAATTCAAATTAATACAATAACTTATAATAAATGTCTCCATGTATAAAAGTAGAAGTCGATATCGTTTAATCTTAAAACAAAATTCTTTTCTAGAATTTATAAAAAATATAAAACTTAGTAGTATTTGAAAATAAAATAGAAAGAAATGTATAAAGAATGTAAAAGAGACGTTAATACATTACTTACTTTTCTAATAGTTGGTAAAATTATGATTACAATAAAATGAAATGTATAAAGTACAAAAGAGATGTAAAATATTATTCACCTTTTATGATAGTTGGTTAAACTATAAAGTACATAAAATAGATGTAAAACATTATTCACCTTTTATGATAATTGGTTAACCTATAAAGTACATAAAATAGATGTAAAACATTATTCACCTTTTATGATAGTTGGTTAACCTATAAAGTACATAAAATAGATGTAAAACATTATTCGCTTTTTCTAATGGTTGGTTAAGTTACGGTTAGATTTGCCTAAGTTTCTATATAGGACTTTATTCGAATTTTCATTAAATTCTATTTCTGCTGGGAGACTCTTAACAGATCTCTGGTCGCATTCTGATTCATTAGAAATATCACTTAGCTCGATGGACGTATTCATAGTCCTGTCGTTGACTGTTCTATGCGAGTTATGACATTGATTATAGATTTGAATACAACATGAGGTGCTAGTAGACTTACAGAAACATTTTTTATAAATGTTATACAAAATATATAAAATAATTACAGTTAATATAAAATAAGTCATACCAGAATAATAGTGACCATATTTCATGATATGTGATTGATTAGACGCTTGGTTTATTTGGTCTTCTAAATGGTCTAACTTATGAGATGCAAATTTTAATGATTCTAAATCGATATTTGATAAAGTTATCGGAGATAAAGACTGATATGTCTCATTTACTAGATTATACTTACAACAATCATCTTCGATAATATTAAAATTAAGTAATAATTGAGCTGGTAAAATAGTCTTATAATTAGTAGAAGGAACAAATTGCAAAGTTTGAAAATAGGCAATACAATTTTCTCTAATGATAAAATACCAGTGCCTTGCAAAGTAAAATCACTTATCTTATCGTCACATTTCAAAGTCAATTTGTTAGGCTTAGATTGAACAAAAATATATCTACCATCATTAAGTTTTTGCCATACATTAATATTACCATAAATGACATTAGAATTACAAACTTCAGGAAGTGATAGAGTAACTTCAGTTAATAACTTAGTTTCACAAATAGGATTATTAATTGTAGACAATATCGAAGCCATGGGACATACCATGTATTCGTCATTAACACGCTTACAATCACTTATGCTATCTAATAAAGCGTAGTTCAATCTGTCATCCGTTATGGCTAAATACAATTTAGAAGGGTGTATTAACACATAAGTTTTATAATTATTTGTTTCATGAGGAGTAGGTAAAGCCAAGTTCTTATAAAGACTAAATTTAACAGGATTTATTAAAGGAATTTGAATAACAAATACAATTTTTTCTTTATAATAATAAGATGTTAATTTCGCTAAGTCAATAATCGTGTGTATGTTTTTTAAGGAAAGCGAAATAGGGAACTCAGAAGTTCGTTTCATTTTAATATTGTTAGATAACACATTATATAATTTAGTAGGTGTAATGACATAAGGGTGTAAAATATTTGCTTTTGCGAATAAAATTGAATTTAAAGTTGTATCTAGAATATTAGAAATTGATAATAAAGAACCTTCAATAATATTAAAAATAGAGTTAAATTTTTCTAAGTTCATTAATTCTATATTTGTCTTTGTACTGTTTAAAAATATGAAATTTAATTTTTCTATCTGGTTATTTAATTTAATTTCATTATTATTTAATTTTTCAATAGAAGTATTAAAATTATTAATCGTAGATTGGACAATATGGATGTTGTCTTTCATAAGGGAATAAATTTCATTTTCATTCTGCTGACACGACGAAATTGCTTCGTCATATTTTCGTGCATCATCTGCATCTAAAGTGCCAAAAAAGAATTTAAGGATTTCACCTCCAAATTCAAGAGCTCGTTTTGTTCTTTGATCAAAAATAAGGTGAGACATAGATTGGTACTTTAGTTCATTTGAATTTATTAATATTTCTAGAGGATTCAAAACGTCGTTACAATCAATTTTGAAATTAACTAAGTTTAATCTTTGTGCTTTATTGCATAGAAATAAAATATTTTGGATTGAAGTTTTGATTTTTTTCATGTAAGGAAAAATAGGCAAAATATCGATGTGGATTACTACATTCCAGTTGTCATTTTGAAAGTACACAACAGAAGTAGGGTCGAAGTAAATACCTGGGCTATTTGTTACTAATTCAATCGGATTCGAAACGCAAGGATCGATTACATACCTGGAACAAATTATACAAGTTTACATCGGCTTTAGTTCGTTAACATGATATTTAACATGTTTTCTATTTATGCATATAGTAACATTATTTTTACCATGTGTTTTAATAACTTTAAAAGGACCTTTCCACACTGGAGATAAGGCTTTGCGAAGTCTGTGGTGATGTTTGACATAAACCATATCACCTGTTTTATAACTCAGTTCTCTCGAAGAGACGTCATAATATTTTTTTGAGGCTTGTTTACTTTTAATTATATTTTCAATAGCTTTTTCACGAGAATACTTCATTCTATATTGCAGTGCGCGAATGTACTCTTGGTAGGTAGTGTTGTTATCAGTTTCATAAATGCTGCTAGGTATGGACGGCTTGTAACCGTATAATAATTCGAATGGTGTAAACTCCGTCGTGCAATGAGGAGTAGTATTATATGATAGAATAGCGGTTGCAAGGTAACAATGCCAATCGCTTTGATTTTCGTTAACGAAAGATCTTAAATATTCTTTTAGTGTAGCATGTGATCTTTCAAGGGAGCCATTAGTCTGAGGATGATACGGGCTAGAATAGAGACTTTTTATTTTAAGTATGTCTGTCAGTTGCCTAAATAATTCAGAGGTAAAAGTAGTGCCTTGATCAGTGAGTATCATTTTTGGAAACGAGAATAACGAAAAGAAATGAATAAGACTTCGTGCAACCTCGTCGGTTGTACACGTGATCATGGGATAAGCATTAGAAAATTTAGTTAAGTCGTCTTGTAATGTTAAGATATATTTAAATTTTTGAATACCGGCTTCAGGAAAGGGACCAACTATGTCGAGAGCTAATCTCTCAAATGGCCTAGTACTAGTGGAAGTAATTACCATAGGCGCTTTATTAGAGAGTCGTAATGGTTTATTAACTTGACACATTTTGCAGTCTTTTATAAAACGTTCAACATCAGATCGCATATTTTTCCAATAGTAGGAAGCTTTGATTCTACTTAGCATGCGTTTGATACCGGGGTGACCGGCGATAGTAGTACCATGATTTTCTTTTAAAATGTTCGGTATTTCGGCCGGAGTAGGATAAACTATTTGATTTTTGTATATATGAATTTTAATATTTGTGCCGCTAAAAATATAAGATATCATGTTATAAATTTTCACATACACAAATTTTGAAAACGGTTCTGAAAAATCGGAAATAGCTAATTCTTTATCATAGTCATTATTAGAAATAATTCGGTCTCTTAGTTTAATTAATAAATTGTAAATAGTTTTGTAACTAATTTCGTCATAATGATGAACCTTAGAATATAAGAAATAAAGCTTTAAATTGTTTTTACAATCGACAACCTGTATGGTATCAGGTGTCCGTTCCGACTCGCGGAATGAAATGGAATCATCTAACATTGATAAGAACTGTTCGCAATATGGCATAGAGTAATCAAGGTCTAGAGACATCGGGCAAGCAATTGATTTTTGTTTGGCTAAATATAAACTTTGATTGTGTTCTTCAATTTGCGTATCACAATTAGGCGTAGTTTTAGTAAATTGCTTTTTAAAATATTGTTCATAAGTATCATTATTAATATTAGAATTAGTGATAGCATTTACTGGGTAACGAGATAAACAATCTGCATTACTATTTATTCTACCTGGTTTATATACAATTTCGTACTCGTATTCTTCGAGTTTTAACCTCCACCTAAGCAAGCGTCCACCTGGATCTTTAGCGTTAAACAACCATGTTAATGGACGGTGATCTGTCACAATTTTAAACTTATACCCATATAAATAAGGTCGAAATGTATTTACAGCGAACAAAATTGCTAAAAGTTCTTTTTCTGTCGTTGAATAATTGCCTTCTTGTTTATTCATAGTACGAGACGCGAATGCAATAGGTTTGTCTTTACCGATTTCACCTTGTGATAAAATAGCACCAACGGCATAATTTGAAGCGTCAGTTGTAACAATAAAGGGTTGCGAAAAATCTGGGTATTGTAACAAGGGAGCAGAAATAAGTTTTTGCTTTAAAGTGTTAAAAGATTGTTCCTGTTCAATTGACCAATGAAAATTTACATCCTTTTTTAATAACGAAGTTAGAGGCTTAGTTATATGAGAGAAATTTTCTATAAAACGACGATAGTAACCAGTTAACCCAAGGAAAGATTTGACATCTTTTGGAGTTTTCGGTGTAGGAAATTCGGAAATAGCCTTGACCTTGTCAGGGTTAGGCGAAACACCTTTATCTGTAATAACATGCCCAAGATACGCAACTTCACGTCGCAAAAACTCACATTTGTCGGGCTGGAGTTTAAGATTTGCCTCTCTAAGTTTAGAAAATACAGATTCTAGCTTTATTATGTGAGATTCAAGATCGTGAGAGTAGATAATGCAATCGTCTAAATAGATATAACAGTCTAAACCTTGTAGACCAGTAAGCACTAGATTCATCATTCTTTGAAAGGTACTAGGGGCATTTTTTAACCCAAATGGCATGCGCAAAAATTCAAATTGTCCAGAAATACCATTAGTAGAAACACTGAATGCGGTTTTCTCAATATCTTTAGGATTTAATAATAATTGGTGAAAACTAGATGCTAAATCTAGCGTGCTAAAATATTTCGAATGACCTAATTGGTCCAAAATATCCGTTATAAGTGGAAGAGGATAAACTTCAGAGACAGTAACGTCATTTAAACGACGATAATCAATAACGATACGCCATTTTTGTTTACCGGAAGCATCACGCTTCTTTGGTACTACCCAAACGGGAGCACACCAAGGTGACGTAGAAGGTCTGATTATATTTTCATCAAGCATTTTTCTAATTTGCTTTTCTACTTCATCTTTATGAACTTCAGGGAAACGGTATGATTTTACGTGAATCGGGGGCGCATCCCCAGTATTAATAGAATGTTTAATAACATCTGTATGTGTCAAAAATTCTCCGTCGAGATGAAATATGTCTGTATAGTTAGAAATACAATTAATTAATAACTTTTTCTCTTGAGGATTTAAATGAGATATTCTAATTTGATCTAAAACCTTTTGAGATCTATTTATATTTAAAGAATTTAATTGATGAATAAGTTCTTGTTGAGAATCATCTAACTTTGAAGTTAGTAAATCGAACGGAGTTAAATGTACCTCAAAATTATCAACTTCGATTTCAGATTCGGTGGTATTTAAAACTGTAACATTAACTCTGTTGTTTGATTTTAAACTTACAATAGCGTTAGCTAAAAATACACCTTCACAAATTTTCTGATCTAGTACTAGAGCTTCGCGTTTATTTACGAAATCACGTAGATTACTGACTGGACATTCGATTACCATTTCTGATCTCGCAGGTATAACGTATGATGATTTACTAAAACATATAGGTATTAAGTAACCTTCTAAGTTTAATGAATTATTAGTATATTGTATGTTGATTTTAAAATGTTGTATAAAGTCACTACCAATTATACCATCATAATTTAATTGAATAGCATCGTCAATAGCGTGAAACACAAAATCAAAAGCAATTTTACGTGTAGATGAGATTTGATATTCGAAATTAAGTTTAATAGAACCGAGTGATTCACACGTTGAGTCGTTATCACTTAATCCCTTGAGTGTAATGATATTATTTTTAAGTACTGGACCTTTTAATAAACTTGAGAGTTTCACGATTGAAACTGAGGAACCAGTATCGATTAATAAACGTAGAGGCTTATCATTCATATTAGTTTTTAGATAAACGTGAGGAAGAGAAACTTTGTTATTTACGTTATTTATAGAATACGTTTTATTATAAGAGCAATCCCTTGAAAAAGAACTCGATTTTTCACGAGATAGAGGGTTGCGTTGCGAAAGGTTCGAGAACCTTAATGATTTCTTAAGAGTGACGTCAGAGACATTAACATAATTATTTGACTTAGAATACTCTGTATTTTCATTAACCTGTGCAGGAAATAATTTAGAAACACAAGGTTGAGAAATCTCTGATCGTCCATTACGCTGTGTAGAAAATAACTTAGGAACACAGCTATTATGAGTCATTGTCTTTGCTTTAGCCTGTGCGGAAAATAATTTAGGAACACAGGATTGAAGCCTATTAAAATTAGAGTTTATAGAATAAACAGAAGGTACATCTTGTGCAACCGTGAATTGACCACAAGAATGTCCTTTAGACCCCTTTAAGGACTCATTAGATTTAGGCTTTTTGCCGTAGTTTTTTGTTGTCTTAGAACTATTCGTGTCGTTACGAATTGCAAAAGGTTTCGGTAGACACGGCACCGAAACCGAATTTAGTTTAAATTATCTTCGTTAGAGATAACGTGTATATTAGAATTGTTATTGGTAACGTTATGATTAGACGAATTGCTCGTCGGCGACCGTGAACTTGAAGGTATCACGTTGCGTGGCGGATCGCGGTGCATATAATTATTGTTTTTATATTTAAGCTTCCAACAATCGCCTATTAAATGACCACGATTTTTACAATACGCGCATATTTGATTCGAGGCGTAATTATTTTTATTTGTAGAATTGTTAGAGTAGTTATTACGATGATTTAAATTCGAATTTACGTGGTAAGAGTTTGTAAAAGAATGTTTAGATTTATTTTTGAAACAATCGGAAGAGCTATGGCCAAACTTTCGACATATTGAACATTGTTTAGAGGAAGAAGAAGGTCGCTGAGATAGTTTAGATAGCTTAAACAGTTTTTCTTCTTCAATAGCATGAGTGATCGCTTCGGAAAGTCCTTTAGGATTCCGGCAGCGCACAATGTGTGAGAAGTTTGAGTTCATACCTAATAAAAATGTATTTAAAGCCAAATCTTCCATGGCAGCGAGTCTGCCTATAAGTTCCTTTTCATTTTCACAACTGTAATGAATATCGGACTGAAGCCGCGTAAGGCAGGATTCAATCCTTAAAGAATATTGTGTCACATCTTCGTTGGGTAATTGCTTGCAGTTTTGTAAATCTACTAAAAGGTGTGTTGAATGCTTTTTTTCTCCAAAAGTTACCTTTAAAAACTGTTTGATTTCAAGCCAATTATCGAATTTTTTCAAACAACAAGCTAACTGAGCCTTGCCCTCAAGTTGTGACACGATATATTTGACTAAAAAGTTCTGTTGGTCTGTACTCGCTAAAGAAATTGCACTTTCGCAATTGGTTAAAAACGCGGGAAGGGTTTCCCGATCGCCGTTATATGGTTTAATGAATTTGGTAAGAACAGAGAGTGTAATTTTATCACTCATGTTTAATTTTTTCCTTTGAGATAATGGTTTCGATAGAGAACTGTCTGAGTCGGTATTAGTATCGACTTCAGTAGTCTGTTCCTTTTTATTAAATTTAAACATCAATAATTGTAAATTAAAAAGCTGTACAGAACATCAGAAAAATACACACAAAAACGTAAATAGAAAAATTATAGAAAATGTAAATTAATATCATATAAGTTAGCAATAAGATTGTATAAAATTGTATAAGTAGTAAATTATTTATATGACTTTAAAAGTTATTTAAAAACTCTGAAATAATGTTCTAATAAAAGTTCTGAATCTAGAAATATAAAATCTTGAAAAATAAAATCTTGATGTTTAAATGAAAATTCACTTTACACTTTAAATTGGAAAAAATAAAACTCACAGAAAAATAATCACGAACCGCAGGAACATCTTAACCTTGAAGGTATTGTGCATGGCAACGAAGAATGCAGAGCGCAGCGAATGTCCCTGGCGACAGCTTCGAGTAACCGGCACGGCGACTCACGGAGTCGTATTGCAGTTCCGTCGAAGTCACGTTGAAATGCCTTTCGTTTTATAGGTTCGGTGATAATGACGAGTCTTCTTGTCCGTCGATGATGAATTAAGCAGTACGAGGTGATGCGGGCTCACACTATAGAGCGGAGGCTTACACGTCGATCAAAGTTGACAGCGCGAAGTAGGTGATGTGGTGATGTAGCGCGGGCTTGGCTGATGATGCTCAAGACTTACTCGTCGACCACAGGGTGCAGTAGCGCGGGCTTAGGCATACGGTGCCAAGGCTTACCGTCGGCGAACTAGCACGTAGCTAAAGACTAAAGTCACAGGGCCACAAAATGGTTGTCAGGCGGAATTCGAAAATCGCGACGCCTAACACCTAAATTATCCTGGGAATTCGGAATCCAGGAAATACCACTTCTGACACCAAAATTGTAAGGATGGCGGCCTGTTAGTCCTTTTTAAAAAAAAACACTTTAATTCGGCTGAAACTAATGTATATTCACACTGCTTAATATTTACAAAGTTATGTGTTAACCGGACAAAATCTGGAGGAAGACTGTGGAAATTAACATAAAAATCAGTTTTATTGAAGTGACATAATGCTTGCATATGCGTTTACTTCATATAAGGTTTGCTCATAACAGTACGTAATTGAGTCAATGTGCATAGGGCTCTCACAAATATAAACTCGATAGAACGTCGAGGCGTCCTACGACGCGGCATAATATTATTACGAGTTTCAAGTTCGTATTGTGTAATAAAACACCACTTATATTAAAATCGTGTATTTACAACACAAATATACAAAGCACCACAATGTGATACGTACATACACTGATATACACTAATAACACTCACTATACTAACACTAGAATTAACGGACTACAGTCGGTTTCTTCTAACTTGTCCGAAAGTGTCAACAAAGTCCACCTTTTATAAAAACATTAAAGTTTCACATCAATCATATACACTGAATTAAATATTATTAGATTATTGTATTCATTAATTTTAAACGGTTTATTTGGCACTAAAAACTGTTTCTAATATATCGTTTTATCACACTTAATTTACGAAAACTTACTAGAAACTAAAATTTATTTGTACAGCTAAAAAATAACATATGAAGTTGACACATACAATATGAACTTGTCTATGAAATTAATAGACGCGAGCAATAATGAACGAATTGTAAAACGAACGAATGAGTAATGGAATGATTCTTTATCAAAGATAAACATTCATAAAATATGATAAATAGCTTGTAACAATGTTAAATATTGTTAACTGTTTAAAAGTTAAATATTTATTAATAGAATATAAAATATACGCTTTATTGAATTATCATTTTTCAAAGATTAACACTTTTAAAGTAATAATATAGTTTTACAATTTGTTAAATGTGAATAATTTTGTAATAGTAAAATAACCTGCTTTTAATAAAATAAAAGCTTTATTTTATTAAAGGCAGGTTATTTGATCGATTTTAAAGAATCGTTACGTACTACAATAATTCGACGATCTTGTAATACAAAAAAACGTGAGTATTGTTTTTGTTAATAGTTATATTTAAATTCATTTGTCCTATAATACTATATGACCTATAATTATTTTAATTATTTATATCTAATGATACTGCTCCCGTCACGCGAAGATTCTTAGTTTTTCATACTTATTTTTCTGAACTAGTATGGATCAACTTTTTTGAGAAAAAAGATAATTGATTACATTTATTTTCTCAAAAAAACGAGATTAATGTTTTTTTTAATAGTTATTCTATTTTAATTCATTTGTCTTGTAATATTATAAAATTAATTAAATTATTGAGAATGATACGCAAATTCGCCATTTTGCTGGTAGTAACAATACTTACTACAACAATCATGCTTGCAATAAAAATGTTAATGTTGCATTTAAGGAAGTTTGCAGTCTTTAAAATTTCGATGACTCATTAGATGAAGGGTGTAGCCGGTATAGGTTAAGTAGGCCAAATCAGACGGGCATCTTATTTGTGTCTCCGTGAGGAACAAGATACATGGTTTATGAGTTTCCAGCTAGAAATGGACAGCAGCGAGATTAAAATGTAAACCTCTGATGTTGGTGAGGTCTACTTTCATCGAGAGGGAGTGCTGCCGCTGTACAACGTTATTCCTGTACATTGTCCTTTTCACTAAATAGAATGAGTGAAGTAGGTGTGAAGACGGCAGTGAATCGAGGCGCTATACTTCCGGACCTGAGACACACATCTCGAAGTCACACTGTTGGGGACTAGTCTGGAGACTGCGGGGACGCCTGAGTCCCCCCAGGAATATCCATACCGCCCTCTCATCCGGTCGCCAACCAATACTATGGCGCATTTTGGGATTTTTCGCTAGTTGGCGGGGCAGCCTTTCACATGTATGTAGGTAGCACGCTACTTGGGCCCCCTACTGACTAGCTGTCGGCCAGCGATGCACCGTGCCTCGGATCCCGCTACCCTCCATGACTAGTCTCCAGATTCATCAACGTCAGTGTGTATCAGATCGTCCAGATTGTATAGGCGCAACTCATTCGACCCGTCTCACTAAAGCTACATCAGCGTCAAAGTGACGGAAAACGGACGCTTGGCGCCACGACTTCAGCTGATGGGTGGTCCTTATAGCCGTGACATATGTCTCCCACCATATCACCTGATTAGCACTACCCAGGGGCCACGTGTAGGGATAGAGAATTCCGGGTGTTCTCTTACGGACGAAGGTGATTCAGCCCCCAAATTGTGTTTAGTGGATTTCGATTTCTCTAGAGCATACTGACCTTGGGATTAAAATAAGAAATGGCAGAAAGGTCAATGCCTTTATTGACAAAATCTGTGGCGTCTACCAGCAGAGGTAATTTTTTTTATTGCGTAGTGCTAACAAGTTAAACTAGGTCATACCTAAGTAACGTTCATAGTGTTTCTTCTTCTTCTATACAAAATAGTGCAAAATAATATAATACTAGCTATCGCCTGTAGACAAAATTCCACCATAGACTAAATTAAAATCTCTTAAGTTCTACAACTGACTTTAGCCGTAAAGAAAATAAATAAACCTTAGTATACAATACAACATTTTTTAAATGTTGTATAGGATATTTCATATTCAGATCGTATGTTTTTGTTTGCGATCTCAGATATCAACACTAAAATTTACGAAAATAAATAATAATAAGTACCAACATATCCAGAGCGCTGGTAATATCAATAAGATCGTTGAAGGAAAATATATTTTATTATTATTATTAACGCTTTTCGACACAATTATTATCTAAACTCCTAGATCTTGAACTAATCTTCATTATACTTAAAGTTTACTTTTTGATTAATACGCCAAAACACTTTTAAATTAACCTGTATCTTAAACTGCAACCAACACAGAGCACACACCATGGATTAATGCCAGTCTAATTTCTTTTATTTATCCCCAAGAGTTGTTTTGTACAATGTTTCGTTCTGAAATGAATGAAAATAATAGAGTACTGTATTGAAAATGGTAAAGAGGGAAAATATTGTTTTTTTTTTTGGGTGAAAACCCTAGAAGGTAGCGGTGGTGCCTGTAGAGATTATAGCGTAGATACGTAATTTCTTAATGGTATCGTTAGTTACCGTGGTGTCGCAAGGGGGATTTTAATCTCTTTCTCGATTAGATTGGAAATGTCGATTTCTCTTGAGATCCTGGCATTAAAATCTGACAGAAAGTTCGATGCCTGTATTGACAAAGAAAAATCCTATGGCGTCTACCAGCATATTATTTCTAAATAGCATAGTGCAAACAAGTTAAATTATATCATACCAAAAGTAAACAACCGAACACAATTAATATCATTCATTCAGTTTAATTTGTCATACTTGTTCAACATATCTTTCGATTTTTTCCAACCATATTAATTGTCTATGACCAATTTGAGTTACTGGTCCGCCATTTATGTTTACTAAAATGGACAAGGAAAAAGAAATAGACTGTACACAGAATCACAAAATAACTTCTCGTATTCACTGTACTATATTACTTTACACTGATATCACTGTATAAAACTAAACTCTATTTGCCAACACATCCCTATTTATACCAAAGTTCATTCATCAGTTTATACTAAATCGTAAACAAGTTACTATAGCGTGCTATTTTCACCCTTATGATCTAAGCGATAAGTCAATTATGGCATAACTATTTGGGTAACGGCTGCTATTGTTTATCAATAGAAGTAGCTATCTCTTTCTTTTATTTCTAGTTCTCTCCAGCGCTCCAATCTTCACGTTTCTAGATTATTCAAAACACTATGAAAGAAAATGTGTAATAGTCTTAAACGCTTCAATTCGATTGCCGTTTAATTACATGAATTAGGCCCCATATTTGTTTATTTGCAATGGATAAACTCAAAAACTGCTAAACCGATTTTAAATTCTTTTACTAATATAAAGTTAGATTAACACTATGTAACGTAAGCTTCTTTTTCACCCGATTGGTAAAAGGAAGTTATATGTGAGGGTCACGCAAATGAAATCGCGGGTAACAGCTAGTTCAGACAATTTTAGTATACAATCTCCTATTGCGAAGTTATTTAGGATATTTAGCTTAAAATTTTAATCTCCCAGCAATCGATCTAGTTTTCCGTCGCATCTGAGAATTTTAGGAAAACTGTTCGGATTTATTTCTGGAGCTGAATTCCAGCATCAAAAATCGCTTTAAACTTCAAAGTTTCATCCGCACCGTTTAGATGTCTGAAACATATTTCTTACAAAACTTAGGATCTGGACCGGTAACACAATTATTGTAAGATTTCTACTCCTACTCTTAATAGAATACGAGTAAATAGTGTTTTGTGAAGTTTATAGTCACACAACGATTATTTTGTAATCCTTTATCATTTAAAATTATTTATTATGACATTTTAGTATTATTCACATGACATTCATTTTATGACATTTTGGTATATGTATCTATTATTTTCATTTCTCTCATTCTATCTCTCTCATTCTATAAACAATATTTTCATTTTTTTAAATATAATTATATAAGTTATGTACTCTTGCATCAATTTTATAATAAAATTGTAGACATTAATAACTATTTAATTTCAATTTGATATATAAATGACATGAGTTTTTTTTTGATTATTACTCTGTAAATTCGAGAGGAAAAATTAAGAAAGATTAAGTTAATATAAAATTGTTAATGGCTTGATAGAACTATAAAAAAAACAATAAAATTAAATAAAAATGTTATCGTATTTAAAAATTCTCCAGACTAGTAGTAAATGTTTTAATTGAACTTGGTATTAATCCAGTGGCTACCGAACATTATTTACCTAGTATTTCTTCCATTTTAGCGAGGGTAACACATTGTAACATTTGCACGCCACAAAAAGGGCAAAATACGAATAAAGAGCAACATATTGTTAAATAAGATCTAATTATGTACCCTATTTATTGCAAATAAATTATTATTATTATTATTTAATAACTTTAGGTATAAAACTATTGACAACAGAAGAATAGATTAAAAATGACGTTATGAATGTAAATTCACAAAATATTTACAAATTATGGGGAGGGGTGGGGGGGAAGTGTCGCTAATTTCGTACACTGACGCTATTGCGGCGGGAACAGATAAATGTTGGGCCGGGCTCCTTTCAAAAAAACCAATTGCAGTTCTGTCAGGCAGGTTGTAAAAGGCGACCGGTTAGCTATACGTGTCACTACCATCGTAACCACTAGGTGATAGATATCCGCAACGTCTCGTTCGGGTATACTGCACCACCGCCTTACCTATTCTTGCCGCGATAGCGTCAAGTTTGGTGTCTATAGGCGATGATTGACTCTTTTCATCAGGAGACCCATCTGCTTGTTTGCTATCATATGATATAAAAAAACCGAGGTCCCCGGGGAAATATTAAAACCTCAAGGGCTGAAATAGGAGATCTAAGATTGTAAGAATTTTGTTAAATTTAAGACCTGTTACTTTTACTGAACTGCGATCACTTATTTCACTATAAAATGTTACTTGTGTATAAAAGCAAGGCAAAACATCAATCTCAATAAAAATAAATAAGCATTCGACTTGGAAAAGGTTTCCAATATATAATAAAAGAAACTTATATTAACTCTCATGTACGCAAGAAACTTAAACACTGTATAATGTGGAATTCACATAACGAAATTCATATAATAAATGCTGAAAACATTTTTGTGCCATTTGTTATTGTCTTAATTTTGTTCAAAACTGTATTGCGTATGAACAAAGTCATCTCCGTAAGTAAAATTTCTTCATCATCAAATAGGTAAAAAGTTAGTTCTGAAGTAAACTTGTAGTTTCGCTAACCGTCGTCCGTCCGTCCGTCCACACGATAGCTCAGAGATCCTTATTACTAGAAAGCTCAAGTCAAAGTCAAAGGCAACAAAGTGCATAAAATCTTTTTCAGGGTAGCTCCCCTACTAATGATAAATGTTAATGTTTTTCTCACGTACCACATTGTGTGGGATATCGTTGAATAGGTTTTTAAAAAATATTGTAGTTTTGTGAAAACAAGTTCTCGATAAAGGGACTCGTTTAAAATATTAAGCTTTTAGATACTAATTTTTGTTAGAATCGAGTGTCCTTCTCTCTGTAGGCTAAACAGTTGGTTTTGGAGGAGGAAAAAGGTCATGGTAGTAGGAAACATAATGAAGTTAAAAGGAAAACTATCACGAATTAGACGGCTTTACAAGTTTTTGAGTAATAAACGACTTATAAAATGTACTCGAGAAGTTTTTATAGGCGGTGAACCTGCGGTACGGATATATATTTTTCATTGACGTTGAATAGCTTAAATGTTTGTAGTATGAAACTATAAAAGCCTGCTTTTTAATCCAGATTATAGTGATGGGTAACTACGGAACCCTACATTGCGCGTGGCCCGACACGTACTTAACCAATATTTGATATATCATTAGACAGTAAACAAGCAGAGTTCTCCTGATGGAAAGAGACAACCATCGCCTATAGACAGCAAAGATGTTAATGTGTGTTGCTATCCGTGAGGCAGGGTAGTGTTTTTATTCATATGTCATAATTTTCACACATAGTATTCACACATAATATTCACATAATATTCACACATAGGTATATTAATTTGTTCATGGTGGCTACACTAATTTCATTTTAGATGTTGAATGATAGTATTGTAGTTTCTACTAAACTATAATATCCCTCTTCTTAGTCCACATTATTGCGATGGGCAACATCGGAACCCTACATAGCGCGTGGCCCGACACACACTTTATCAATTTTTATTTAAAAATATTAGGTTTCTACAGTCCTCCGCGATGTAAACTTTAATAATTGTACCAAATTTCATTCTCTATCGTTCGCGCAATTGTCTTTAAAAGGGGTCCAAAGTTAGTCAGGTATTAATATATAGATTTAATGAAATTTTACCAATGGTTCCTGCAATATAACTTGCTACCTTTTCAAATAAAATAATTCACCTGATAAAACGGTTCATTGTTTTACCCACACTTTGCTTCGGATATATCTATGAATAATTATCGCATGGCCCCTTTATCTCGTTTACTGTTCATTGCCATAATGTATTAGGTGGCAAATTAATCTGGGTAGTTTCTCCTTGATTACCTAGTCATTGTTCGGTGCCCGTTCTTAGATTAATGTGTGACGGTAATACCTTATCGTGATACAAAGCCATATACCGTGATACCGTGATTTTACGGATGACAGGGATGTTCAAAGACAGTCATTTCAATCTCAATTTGAGAATCAAAGGAATTATGAAATATTTTTGATTTTTACTACATTATAATAAATGATTGTGATTATTATGAAAAAGTACACACTTTTTTCCGTGTCGGTACGGTCTCTTTTGAATAATAAACCACCTGCTTTTCTCCCAAACAGCTCGTAAAGGTAAACGATTGGCCAAAAATGTCACTACTTATGTGACTACTAGATGGTAGAATTACTATCACCCTACCTATTCCTGCCACAACAGTGGTAATGGTACTATCGAGGTCCTTTTGGAGGGTAAGATAATCATTAAACTCATGCATGTGGAATTACTATCCCGCCATATGAATAGCACCACCATTTTCATTAATTTAATTAGATTTTCAAACACGCATTTTAAAATTTGTTTTTTCAGGTTTCTGATAAAAACAACGCTGCACGGGATTGGATAAGTATCCGGTTGGCGATAGGTTTGTCACCTGTTATATTATAGGACTTTCCAGCTAATTGTTAGTGCTCTTGTTATTTATTCCTCTGCCTATCTCTTCGGGGATACGGGGTGAAGACACTTTAATTAGATTTAGATTATGACCGTCCCGTTGGTCGAGTGGATAGCGACCCTGACTACGCAATTGATGGGGCTCGGGTTCGATCCCCGACGGGGACAAGCATTTGTGTGATGAGCATAAATGTTTGTATTTCCGGGTTTGGGTGTTTATTAAATATATTCTAGTATTTATATATGTATTTCTATGTATTGGTATCGTACTAACACCCATAACACAAGCAAATAATTTGCTTACTTTGGGGTTAGATCAGTAAGTGTAATTTGTCCCGTGAATATTTATTTATTTATTTATTTTCTTTTTACATCGAGTGAGCTTACTTCTTTGCTGTCCTATGATGTTTCTGTTTTACTTGTTCCAGTGTACAAATTAAACATTTCTGTATATGCACCAACCGATTGAATAACACTTCGATTACACTTTATGATAATAAGAATAAACACAAAAACACAAATCTTCATTGAATCATACATAATATTATTATATATTAATAGTTAACCGTTACTTGCAGACAACCTCCTATGAGCACTCCGTAAAAATGCCTCCTCTATTCTCTTGATATCTTTGTTTTACCAGAGTAAATATACAAAATATACAAGTTTTAAAGTGACAACAAAATTATGAAAGGCAAATCGTCTAATTTTAGAAAATATACCCAAAATTAATATTTAAAACCTAACAAATGAATGAATGTCAATTAGCACGGCATGAATAATATTGCTACAGAAGAGATAAATTTTACGATTCATCCAAGAAATATCACCGCTAGAAAGTATGAATATAAAATATTATAAGTTACTACGCATAATGTTGCAGTATTGAAAATACTCCTGTTTAAAGCTTCGACCGTAAAAGTGCCGCTAGATCTTATCACTGCTATAATATTATCAGTGTTTCATAATCAGTTTCTATAAACGTGAATAGGCTTATATTGTCCTACAAATATCATGCAGTGAATATTTTTCAAAATACTATGTTAGAACATTATGTTGCGTCATGTCATGAATAAATTACATAAACTGAGAGAAATAAATTTAAACAATTGGAAGCAGTAAAACCGGTCGTAGCGCAGTAACATCATTTGTAGCGCAGAAATTGTCGTAGCGTTGTAAAGCGTTCCTAGCATTGTAAAAGCGCTTGTACTGTTGTAGAAGCATTCGTAGCATGTAGAATCCATAGCTTAGTGGAAACTTTTTTACATAGTCTAACTACGTGTTATTAACGATTTTTTCTAGCATAGATAAATGTCTCGAGCGCTTTTACTACTATGACAATATGTTTAAATATTTACTTATGCAATAGTTTAACAATTTTTAACGCGTCGACAGAATACTGATATATCTTAAGCAATATAAGTTGAGTGTAACAGTATTTCCCGTGTTGGTCTTTTGAAGAATAGATCATCTGCCATTCTACCAGACAGTTTATAAGAGTGGCTATTGGCTATGCGAGTTATTATCGTTGTAGCAGAGTGCTGTCACCATAGCCTTAGTGTCACTGTCATGTTACAGTTTGGAAGGTGAGGTAGCCGGTAAATTTATAAATGTGGTATTAAGACCCCGCTATACAGAAAGCTAATTGTACTAAAAACGTGCGCTTGCGAGCTTACACTGCATCGCCGTGAGCGCAGTTTTTTCGACTCTCTTACGACCTATTACTGTGGCTTGGAAGACTTCCCTAGTTCATCCTGTTATTCACATTCTTGGTATCTATAAGCGACGTCTGTCTCTTCCCTATTGATTCACTATTAACAAAGGCTGGTGCTAAGGTAATGCTAAGGCTTAGTCTAAAAGAGTAGAATAAGAAAATTAATGCATACTAAGAGTTTTAAACTTGACATTGCGGCAGACGCTAAGGTTAAGATGTTTGCCTCTCTTTTTAGAGAAAACCTCACAATTACTGCAAATAAATTCCATGTCATTTTATAGATAATTGTTTGACCTACCGGCATCAACAACTAAAAAAATTATTACTGCCTTTGTTTTTATAAATTATCAAAATTATATATGTATATTAAGACATAATACAGCAAAGCTGCCATCTGACAGCTTTAATTTTGAAACAACGTCAATATGATTGCCAGTCGGTAATTTTTTTTGTTCAATTTCAAATCAACATAAGAAGTATTTAATAAAATTACTTAGTCCGAATTATTCGCACGGATATTGCTAGTTTTAACTAACATGCATTAGAAACACAATAAGCTATTAACAGAAAAACATTACACACACTATAATCGTATGACATACATGATAATATACACACATGTATACTATTTTCTATACCGTTAAAGTATATTGTCAAATTTAAAACAGATTTTTGTTTAGTCTATTGTCAAATTTCGGCCACAGAGCAATTGCTTGTAATTAATTAAAACCCATTTCAATTATGTAAAGTGTCCAAAACTACAATTTGTGTGATTTATTTTAAAACACATTGGAGTTTGGAATTGTAATATGAATTCATTATCTAAAGTAAACTATCCGAACGAATCCATTATCCTTTCCCGGCCTGCGAATGATATTTATAAAAGGAAATTTTGCATCAGACCCTTCAATTAATCATTCCAAATATTTTGAAATGATTTACATTTGACATTCATAATGATTTTTTCCGGAATAAAATGTAGTTATATGTAGTACGTCTTCATATTTTTTTATACTGCATTACATCTCGTATTTTATTTATTTAACTTCATTGTACACCTTAAATAAATTGGTATAAAAGGCGGACATAATATATATTGGCATTCTCCTCCAGTCAAACTTTGGGCAAACAGAAAGTATGTAAACGGTGCCTCAGAAAATATATGTCATATAAGAACATAGATCTTAATAAACTAAATATATACTACTTATACTATACAAAGTATTATATATGCATAATACTTATATATGCACAAGTACACATATATATATACATAAAAACACACATATATATATAGACATATACCTGTTAACTAACTATTATTTTGCACATGCATTTTTAGATTTCGTTTGAATGAAAATTTGTTACAATAAATACAACTTGTTACAGAAAACTCGTATCAATTACATACGTTATATTTACCCCGTGTTCCGGGCGCCTTAAGAATAGACAACATGTCCGTTTGTCCCCTGTTCTATTTACTATATATATACACACACACACACACATATATATATATATATATATATATATATATATATATATATATATATATATATATATATATATATATATATATATTTCGATGTGAGACTTTAGCTAAACAGTTCATTATTAGAGTAGGTAGTTCTGCAATGTCTCGCCCGGGTCTGGTACCACAGTTTTACCAATTCCAGCTGCAATAGCGTCAGTGTGTGTCTGTGAGTGTGTTACTTTCGTTTTCTGGTTTAGAGGGTAAGATAGTCGGTAAACGTATGCATGTGATATTAACATCTCGCAACATGAATACCAACACACCATTAACATTTTTGGTGTCTTTAGACGATGGTTGAGCCATCTGCTTGTTTGCTTTTTCCATCAGGAAAGCCACCCGCTTTTTTGATATAAAAACTTGCATAACTAACTTTCTATAAAACTAGCTGTATCCTGCGTATTACGCCGTGATATTTAAAGAAAATTGGGATAAAATTTAGGTTATATACCCCAGGTGTAACGAAACTTTCTATGGGTGAAATATTTTTAGAACAAATTCAGTGGTTTCAGAGATGATATTTGCTGCAAACTTACAAAAGTTTACTTACGTTCGCGTAGAGCAGTATTCGTTTCTCCTGAAGATGCTTCGGTTTCGAAGTGAAACGTGCGTTGAGTACGTACTTAAATTGTGTGCTTTCGTGCTTGTTGCCCGCGTGGGACGTGGGTGTAAAAGTGTGGTGGATGTGGGTGGATAATTTTACCGCGCGGGTCTTCTTTTTATACGGGCCATCGGTAAGTCTTATCCAATTTACTTAAATAGTATGTGGCGTGACACTCGCGGATCGGGCTTGTATTACTGAAGTGAAAAATAAGTTAGGCATGAAAAAGTGTCGGTTTAAAAAGAGAAAGTGTATGCTCTGATAATTCGGGCACGTAGTAAGAATGTATTTACTCAATGATGACATATGAAAGGTTAATAAAACACATAATGTGAATGTGGAAGGATACACTAGGTACCGGGGAAAACTAAGATTGTTATAGTGTGATCAGATTGATTGAATGCTGCCCGACGGTTGTTCCAACACTCTTTGCAACCAGAATGTTTGTAAGAGTGTAATGAACGTGGTAGACGCAAGACAAATACGCAAGAAAAATTTTATATGGCACTCGGTTTTGTCTGCCCACCCAGTAAGGAATTTAGCATAAATATAGGTATGTATATATGTGTACAATCGCCACGTTTTTTATTTATTTATTGGTACATTGCTTGGAACATGACATAATATAAAGATGTTAATATTTGCTTGTAAAACGATGTTCCACCATTTCTCAATAGCATACAAGCCGGTTTTTAATTAGATATAACTATAATCATTTCTACTTGACAATAACCTTTGAGGAAAACTTAACACTCATTTTTATTAATTAATATATGAATTATTACTAAAAACTATCATTAACTAATAATTACTATTATTATTACTCTCTAAAATTTATTTATATTTTTAATTTTAGCTTTATAGAATACTAGATGTTGCCAGCGACTTCGTCCGCGCGGAGTTCATTTACTCCGCACTGTCCCTCTCCTATAGGTGATAGCGTGATAATATGTAGCCTATTGTTGATCCGACCTGTTAGTAATATTCATACAAAATTTGAAGTAAATCCATGCAGTACTTTTTGAGTTTACCCCGGACATACATACAGACAAACAGACAAAAATTCTAAACACTATATTTTTGGCTTCGATATCGATTGTAGACCACGCCCCAAGTATTCTTTTAAAAAAATATTCAATGTACAGTTTTGACTTTCCTACGATTGTATTATATGTATATAGATGTTATAGATATTGTAGATATTGTTTAGTTTTAATAAGCGTTGGTAGACCCATTTAACTGTCAACAAATGTACTGCCCTCTCAGTGCTACTAAACTTCACTAAGATGAAATTTCTTTATTCCGTCCCTAGGCAATAATGAAAACACAAACGAAATCATTCTAAATGTGATATGCTCAGCATTCTAGTATATTTTTAATACCATCATCAAAAGATTTCAAATCTTAATAATTTGCGCAGAAGGTTTCAAATCCCATGTCGCTGTTAACAAGTAACAGTTCAAACAAATTTACATAAGTACTTTTTTTATCTGATTTCCTTTTGTTATACCCTGAGATTCGTGTTTTTAATAACTTAAGCCTGTTGTGTGCAGAAAACAACTTTCCTAATGATATTAACACGTGACTGTAAGACTTTCGCCATTTTTCTTTAAAAGCTTCACGCTGGAACAAATATTATCCTGAAGATTGAATTTAAATAATTGTTTACTTGTAAAAGAATGGATATTAATGTTTTTGATATCATATAATAAAAAAGCAAATGGCTTTTCTGATGAAAAGTGATAACCGCCACCTATAGACACAAGACGATATCTTTTTACCGCCCCGTTGGTCGAGTGGTTAGCGACCCTGACTACACAATCGACGGGGCTGGGGTTCGATCCCCGACGGGGACAAGCATTTTTGTGATGAGCATAAATGTTTGTGTTTCCGGGTTTGGGTGTTTATTAAATATATTCTAGTATTTATATATGTATTTCTATGTATTATATCGTTGACTAACACCCATAACACAAGCAAATAATTTGCTTACTTTGGGGTTAGATCAGTACGTGTAATTTGTCCCGTGAATATATTTATATTTATTTTTATATCTTATCCGCTCACATCACTTTGGTAAATAATGAGACCTCTGAGAAAATGCCGTTAATACACTATGGTCTCTATAGGGACCAACGCTAACTTCATACAAAAAAACAACATTTTCACTATTTACCAGTTTTAATACAATACTCTATGGTATTTTATCGTTTTCGAACGAAACTTGGGGAAAAATAAAAGAACTTAGTTCGCCAAATTGATTCGTGCTGTGTGTTATGTGTTGGTTGCACTTTATGGTACAGGTTAATTTAAAAATGTTTTGGCGTATTAATCAACAAGTAAACTTTATTTATAGTCAAGATTAGTTCAAAATCTAACAGTTTAGATAATAATTTTGTCAAAAAACCGTAAATATCAATTAATAAAACATATATTTCGTTAATGACCAACTTAATGATATCAGCGCTTTGGGTATGACGATACCTATTTTTATTTATTTTCGTAAATTTTAGTGTTGATATCTATGATCTCAAAAAAATCATATGATGTGAATGTGAAATATCTTAAACATTATTTAAAAAACAAATTAACATAGCTGTAAAATTGAAAAAGAAATAAATTATTTAAAAATTACGAAAAAATTACGTATTAATTATGAAAAAAAAAGATATTAATATTTATGTAAATAAATATTTTTGTACTATAATATATGTTGTTTATTTTTTTCCGTATGTATATGTTTACCAATTATATAAAAAAAATATAAAAGTATAGGTCATCCATCGATTTACTTTTTGAATTAAAAATCCTCGACTAACAAGTAGTCATATTTTTCTCAAAGTGTCACATCTGAATTATTTTGTAGCTTAAGCCATTTAAATTAAACAATTCTAACACCAGTGTATTGCAGTGCTCCAGACCTCTTAAAAAATATACGCTTTACAGTATCGGATTCAATCCAAACAACTCATAAACCATTTTTGTGACCACGGTCCATCGGAACGGTCTCGAAACGCGTGCGCGTAACGGTCCGTGTGTTTTTAGAAAAAAATACGAAAATGGCTGGTGGTGTGAGCGGATAAGATAGCAAGTAGGCATATCTGTCTGCTCTCTCTCGCTCTCATGATGAAAAAGACAACATATAGACACCAAATATGTTAATAGAGTGTTGCTATCCATGTGGTGGGGTCCGGTTCCACCGCCATACCGATTCCTGCCGCAATAACATCTGTGCTTGTCACTGTCGTATTCCCGTTTGAAGGGTAAGGTAGCCGGTAAACTTATACATGTGGAATGAAGACCCCGCCACGAATATAGCAATAAACTATTAACATCTTTGGTGTCTATGAGCGATAGTTGTCCTGTTCAGCAGAAAAACCATCTGCTTGTTTGTTATCTTATAATATAAAAATAACCGGTTAAGATCGTGTCGGGCCACGCACAATATAGGGTTTCGTAGTTGCCCATCACAATAATGTCCGCAAAATCCGCACTAAGGTTTAGCGCCTGTTAAGACTTCTCTAAGTACATTTTATAAGTTGGTCGACTATTAATCCTAAACTTGTAAATCGTTGGCCAACTATTAATCCTAAACTTGAAAGTTGTTAGTTTTCCTTTTAAATTAATTAATTATATATATATATATATATATATATATATATATATATATATATATATATATATATATATATATATATATATAAATTATACTAATATTAGTTTTATTATATATATTTATTTTATTATATATATTATATATATTAGTTAATTATACTAATATTAGTTATTATTAAACTTTAAATTGCTAATTTTTGTTAGTCTCCCCTTTTTTTTGTTGTTTTGAATATGTGAAAATTTTCACGGTAGTGATATATATATATATATATATATATATATATATATATAGTGAGATATATATATATATATATATATATATATATATATATATATATATATATATATATATATATATAAATATATATATATATATATATATCACTTCCGTGAAAATTTTCACATATTCAAAACAACAAAAAAAAAGGGGAGACTAACAAAAATTAGCAATTTAAAGTTTAATACTTCACAAAATATTCCTTAATCGAAAAACTGTTTTCACAAACTCCTTTTGTATACCTATCCAATGATACATCATACTTTGTGGTATAGACCGTGATCTTAGGAACAAACTTTTTTTTGATTAATAACAAGCTGAAGTTTTGTGAACAGCTTCGTTGTGACCAGACAACCATCTTTTCTATCTTCGAAAAATGTCGAATCGGGTAACTAATAAAGATAGATAAAAAAAAACTTTAGAGCGTTGGACTAAGAAAAGTTTCTACTTTACATGTAGTACAATGTTACCCTTGAATAACAATAATAATTAACAAGCTGTTGTGAGAATATTAGGTTGTTATTAAATTGATTAATATCAATTTAAACATCTCAAAATTCCAAAACTTTAGAGTGAAGGACTCGCCAGAAAAACCATCGAATGTGTAGGACAAAAGTTTCATCGTGTTTTTCATAATATAATCAAGCGATTAAAGTCGAAAAATTATTATTGTTGTTAGTAAATATTTTTCCTTCACCGAATAAAAATTTTCAAAGTTCCATAACTTTATTATCTACCCAATTTGAGATTTTTTGATGATAGAAAATGATAGTTGTCTCGTCAAATGGAAGCTGTTCACAAAAAATCAGCTAGTTGTTAATAAAATAAGTTTGTTCCTGGGATTCCGGTCTAGTACGCGAGAAAAAGAATAAATATACTTTACGTGTATAATAATAATAACCATTTAACTCAGGCAACATGACCCTATAGGAGGTACCCTAAAAAATATTTTTCAGAATTTCATTTTATCATTTGGTTGGAGTGGAAACAAATTACGGCTTTCTAGTACGAATAATGTCTGATCTGGGCTGTGGACAGACAAACAAACAGGGTGAAACTTTGAGGGTTGTTGTTTGTTTGTTGTTGAATTTGGAACCCCAAAAAATATAGGTATGAGAATAATTCCATATAATCCATTTTAATATGATGCTGTACATGTTGATATCATATCTTAAAGAATATTAGCTTCAAAATATTTGTAATACGCTAAGCCGATCCACGTATATTTAAGCTGATCATGACATCCTAACGATATAATAATAATATGATGAGGTATGGCGGCGGATTTAAGGTTGGAGTAGCATCGGGGGCGCGATTGGAAACTGCTACTTTACGTGTAATATGGGTTTTAAAATATTTTATAACATTCGTGTATTACTTTTTAGGGCTCCGTCGTACCTCAAAACAGAAAACATAAACTTTATAGAAGCACTCATTATTCAATCCGTCTGACAAGACAATTTTTATCTCAAAAACCTGGACAGATATCAAATTGAAATTGTTCTCAAATCTGCGGTTTCTTTTAGCTGGAAAGGAAACTATGTCAAGACGACCAAAATATATAATTTTTTTGTCACATATTTTCTTTCTTTCTTTTATATTTTGCGGTTTCATAACGGAATCTGTTATAAAATACTTAAATCTGCGGTTTCTTTTAGCTGGAAAGGAAACTAAATCAAGGTGACCAAAAAAAGTTTGTTTCTTTCTTTCTTTTATATTTTGAGATTTCATAACGGAATCAAAACCGACAGAGTTTCTTCTCTTTAATCTACAAATGAATAAAAAATAAACTTTGTCATCTTAGAGTACAGTATAGAGAAAAAAATTTAAACCTATAATTATGTAATTTCGTAAGAGGTTAGGCGAAATTTGACCTTTCGTCCCTATTTCTACTACTGGGCTCGTATTAAAAAATCGTTAATTGATGGACCCTGCAGGCTATCTCAAAAAATTCTAGATGAGTTATTTTAAGCTCAAATTAGTCAAAAAATACACCTAAGCATACATTTTTGAGTTCATTTTTGAGTTTGAGTCATTTTTGAATTTGAGTGAGAAAAATCTAAGTTTGTTGAATATGGTTATTTTTTATTTTTGAATACCTTTCAACGCGATGATCGATTTTCATCTTTTAGGCGGCATTCAACGTAGTGTTTGAGTTCTAAATACGTTTTCTCGTTTGATTGAAAAATCTCCCGGAGATGCCAAACAATTTTTTTAGGGTTCCGTTACTTCGGAACCCTAAAAAAATTGTTTGGCATCCAACTTATAGTTTCGCTATGTCCGTTCGTCCATCCGTCCGCACGATTGCTCAAAGATTCTTATTACTAGAAAGCTGTAATTTGGCACGAATATACAAATTAGTCACATCAAAAAAGTGGTAACATAAAATCTTGAAATTTTTTTTCAGGGTAGCTCCCCTACATGTAAAGTGGGGATGTTAATTTTTTTTCTCATGTACCCTATTGTATGGGATATCGTTAAATAGGTTTTAAAAAATAGTGTAGGTTTGTAAAAACAAGCTTTAGATTAAGGGATTCTATTGTTAAATATTAAGTTTTTTAGTGCTAATTTTTGTTAAAGTCAAGTGTCCCCCCCTCTTTGCAGGCTAAACGGTTGGGTTTAGGGTGCGAAAAAAATCATGGTATTATAAAATATAATGAAGTTAAAAGAAAAACTATCACGGATTAGCAAGGCTTTACAAGTTTTTGAGTAATAGTCAACCAACTTATAAAATGTACTTAGAGAAGTTTTTATAGGCGGTGAACCGGATACCGGAACCGGCGGTGATGCGGATATATATTTGTCACTGACGTTGAATAGCTTAAATGTTCATAGTATGAAACTATAAAATCCCTCTTCTTAGTCCGCATTATTGTGATGGGCAACTTTGGAACTCTAAATTGCGCGTGGTCCGACACGCAATTTACCAATTTTCTTAAAAAGTGATAAATTATTGTAGTTAATTCACAATCAATAACAAATTTCGAAGTTATTACGAAAATAAGTTTTATTCAACACTATCTGACCGGCAAACATTGTTCTGTCTTTTTAACTACTCTTATTTTTTTCTATATTTTCTCACCTTTTAAACCTTCCCTGGACTTCAACGATTAATTCAAAACCATGATTAGTCAAATCGGTTCTGCTGTTCTCGAGTTTTAACGAGACTAACGAACAGCAATTGATTTATATATATGTATATATATATATATATATATATATATATATATATATATATATATATATATATATATATATATATATATATATATATATATATATATATATATAAAGAAAACCAAATATCACCTTGTCGATTCCCTTGGTAGATAGACAGTAAGAGAGGGATCCAATTAATAGTCATATGACCATCATAAATTCTTCATAGTGCGTTGTCATCCGTGTGGCCGATTGAAATGCCATCGACAGTGGTGCACCAGGTCTTAGTTAGTCCATGACTTGCTTAAAATCGAACATGTGCTTTACGTTACGGGTTGTGATACCATTAAATAGTCGTGGCTACCAACTATAGTGAACATTTTCGGGGATAGAGTATTATAAATTTATTTTATGATTTATTTATTTATTATACAGTTGCATTACATAATATTTTTCACTTTACGTGCATAACACGATTTACATAATATTATGTACCTTGTCAGGCGCAGCAACTGGAATGGCAATGGGGTGGCAACTTATTAGGGTGATTTGTCTTCTAAATATTCTTTGACAGAGTAAATAGGCTTTTCAATTAAAAGTTTATTTACAGGTAAAGTAAAGTAAAGTATATTCACGCCCGTATCCCCGAAGGGGTAGGCAGAGGTACAACAAGTGCACCCACGATTAGCCGAAGATACTTGGTCCCACAAATGTGATAGGTGGCAAGCCTATCGCCAACCGGGCACTTTCCAATCCCGGGCAACTTTGTGTTTATCAGAGAACTGAAAAAACATTTTTTTTATGTGCCCGACCCGGGAATCGAACCCGGGACCTCATGTGGTCGACGCCAATGCTGGACCACTACACCACAGAGGCGACAATACAGGTAATATTTTTGAATTTAATATAGTTAGATTCGCTTTTCAGATTTTCTGGTAATTTATTATATACTTTTACAGACATGGGATATAGCCCGGAACTATGTAGTTTTAACTTCGATTTTATTTGATAATAAATTATTTTTTAAACGTGAGAGAGTGAGTTTTTAAGATTTTGTAGTTACTGCTCATAAGATATACTCGTAAACTCTCACTAATAATAATTTGATCACAGTTAAACTGCATCGACTTCCAACCTCCTGTTTTTCTGGAATTCTAGATCAAATCATCACCATAATTATATGAAACCAAATAGAAAGAATGTCCTCTCAAACAAAAAAAGTTTTTCTGAAACTGGCTTATTGAGAGAGAGACAAAGTACGACCCAATTGATAACTTCGTCCTTTTTGGTAATTCGGTTGAAAATAGATTTTATGCAAATTCTTCATTGAGAGAGACATGTTCAGAATTTGTTCGTTTTTTATGAATTGCCAGGCAGAATGAGGATGGTCTATTCTTTGCAAGGGTCCCAGATTTACGTAGCTGTTAATAAAATCTGGCTACACAATAAAATCTCAAGATTGTTCTCTTTTAAGTCGATGCAAAATATACATCCTTATTGTTAGCAATATTTTGTAAGCAAGCTTATTGTGCTTTCAAAAAATATTTTTCGTGTAATATTGTCACGGTGTATAATCGAAAATTTTATTAAAAAGACGCAATAACTGTCGTACTCGCCTTTGTTGAACGTTCTAAAGAAGTTGAATGAAAACTTTTAAATTCCGGTCTTTGTGTTCAGGGTAGAATTTTAAATTTATTTAAATAAAGCATTAAATACATTTTGATAAATTCTAGAAAAAATCAGGGTTATTGTAAAATTATTTAATCTCCAATAAATCACAATTAATTGATTTCACTCTGTTAAATAAGTATGGATATATGATATACCAAAGGTACTTAAAATTACTAAAGAAAAGTCCGGAAAATTAAAAGTACACGTTTCATAACACGTCTATTTGTGTGCCGAATTGTAAAAACTATGATTTAATTTATGACCCGGATAAAACTTATAATTTACATCATAGTGTGCGTAGGCGATGGTAATATTTTTCCTTTAAGGGCGTCAATTGCTTGTTTGCTATCTATAGCTATATGTTATAAAAATACCATTTTACTACAATTATAGCAACGTAACATTAACGCTTCTTTATCTGCTTTTTCATAACCAGTTACAGTCGCGACTAAATATCTATACTTCCCTTTACTAAGTCGGGAAAAAAGTAACATATGTCTAGAAATATGAAATTTCGGAAAAGCAATGTCTTACAGCACATGTAAAGTAAAAAATCCGAAAACTTTTTATTTACGTCACAAAAAAGTACTCCTAGGTAATGTGGCTTTCTAAAGATAAAAGCGTTTTTAAAATCAGTCCAATAGTTATTAAATTAAATCGTAAAAAAGAAACAAACATAAAATCTTTTCTCTTTATAATATTAGTTTCGATAAATACTACGTAACAAACAAAAAACTTTGTTACGAAAGTTTCGTTTTAGCCTTTTTTTAAAAAAATCTTAATAAAATTTTCATTCAACGTGTTAATAAACTAATATAATCAAACCAATATATCTTCAGTTAAATGGCATTAAGAGAACTATATGTATAATTGATGTCGTTCGCTGGCAACCCCCACACTGTGGATTGGAATACGGCCAGAGTTTTACATGATAAAGCTCTTAATATCGTCCCTGTTACTCTTTGAACATCATATAACACGTAAAGTTTTTAATGTCCAATGGCGAATTACATCAACGTTTCAAAAATGCTCGTAATGTTCTTTAACGACACATTTTCATGGTATGGTATGGTATCCGTTATTTATTTGTTTATGCTTTATTATAAAAAATGATAAAAAAGCGTAACTTAATACTGTTAAATATTTTAGTACAGTTAACATTCCGTGATGCTGAGAGAAAAAACTTGGATAGTGCATAATAAATTAATTACGAGCTATCAATGAAACTGTACTATATACTAATAATCCATCATAACTAATCTTTTATAAAAAAACTTAAACAAAATAAATTATAAGAATATTAATAAGTATACATGTGTGTATTATGAAAACCTATGTAATAATACTCCTAAAAACTTTGTACCCCTTGAAACAATTCCGCAAACGATGGAGTATAAAATTTGGCACTGCGGAGTTTTTGCACTGCGGAGGACTGCAGAAACCTAATATTTTTAAATAATATGCATTAAAATATATAAAAATTAATAAAAATAAATATTAAACACACTATACTACACATATACACACGAATACACACGAACCACACTACACTATACACACGAATGGTATGAAGGGAAAACTTCATACCCTTCTTTTTGTAGAAAATTGAGTGGATTAAGGAGTATAAAATGGAAGAGTGTGATAGCTTGTTTATTTTATTTATTCATAAATTGAGGACTAGCGTTGAATTCTGTTAAAATAATAAGGAAACATAGCGATTTATTTGCAAATGCGATGATAATCAGGTTGAATTGTAATAGTGGCAGAGCAGCTACAATTAGGATGGTAAATTAGTTAACATCAGGGTTGATACCTCATTACAACTTCATACATCATAAATACCAGAAGTAGACTCAACTTATATGGGAAATAGTCAAAGGATTTAGTAAAAATAAATGAATATTATCGTACACTCAACTAATATGAGAAATAGTTAAAAGATTTAGTAAAAATAAATGAATATTATCGTTCACTCAACTTATATGCGAAATAGTTAAAGGATTTAGTACAAATAAATGAATATTATCGTACACTCAACTTATATGCGAAATAGTTAAAGGATTTAGTACAAATAAATGAATATTATCGTACACTCAACTTATATGCGAAATAGTTAAAGGATTTAGTACAAATAAATGAATATTATCGTACACTCAACTAATATTGGTTTAAGAGCCCACGACACTAAACCTAGTCCCATAAGACTACCGGATGGTATATACATAGTTAGATTCGTCGTTAATTGGAGAATACGAAATGGCCATGCTGCAATGCGAAAAACCGGGTGGCGCTATTAAAAAAAAGAAAAAAAAGAATGAAAAAGAAAATCGATTTCTGGTACGTTAAGACTACCGAATTTCGTTTGTTCCTCGACATAGGGGAGGGGAAGGACTCTACGAAAATGCGGTGCTGCATGTCCCCATGACTGGCCTTATCAGTGGCAGCAGCATTATAAGTGACGCCTTGTACCTAGGTATCTAGTACCATCGGACTACCGAACGAACCAAAGCTTATCTGAAAGATCATCAGTTTCTGTCTAAGAAAAACCACTGCTGCTTCTTCGAAGCAGTGGATGAGGTGGTTGCTGCAGCGATTGAAGGTCGCCCACTGCACAGCTTAAATCGGCGTTTATGCTAGATTTTGAAGGCAATTACCTGGTTTCTTTCGTCTGGTACTGATGGAATACCCATGCCAAGATCAAATATGAATAATTTGACTGGTCATTAACTGTTTAAACAAATGAAATTACATATTTTATGGGAAATTGTTGGATTTTTCAATCGTTTTCACTAGTATGTTTTAATTTTATGTCCTACTTAGGGATTTATAGGGTTCTGCAGTCACCTGGAAACCCTTATAGTTTCATACGTCCGTCCATTCGTCTATCCGTCCGTTCGTCCGCGCCTTAGCTCAGGATTCTTAATACTAGAAGAATACATGTTAGTCATGCCATCAAAAACGGTAAAAAATAAATAAAACGTACATATTGTTTAGGGTACCCTCTACAAGTAAAGTTTTCTCGCAAACCCCGTAGTGTAAAGTATCGTTGTATAGAGTTCTTAAACAATATTGCGTGTTGTCACCGTGACTTTTCAATTAATGGATCCGTTTGAAATATATTAAGTTTTAAAATGCTAACGTTTGTTAGGATCGCTTGTCGTCGATACGATATACGATACGATATGATACGATTTTACGGTAGTAAGATATATTATAACAAAGTTTAAAGTACAACTACCCAGGCTAAGTACGCTTTACAAGTTTACAAGTAATTGTCGGCCTACTGACAAAATATACTTGGAGAAATTTTTATAGACTGTGAACCTGAATTGCGAATATATCCGCCATTGACTTTGAATAGGTTAAATGTTCAGAGTACAAAACTGAAACAAAAATACCCTCTTCTTAGTCCACATTATTGTGATGAACAACTAAGAAATCCCACATTTCGCGTGGCCCGACACGCATAACGCACACGGAGAAAAGCATAACTTGGTGTGATAACCCTGTTGATTTTATGCTCTATGCGTTAGGGCTCTATTTATTGGAGAAATGTGCAAATTGGTTTAGTATTATAATTCTACGAATTACTCACATTTGATTATTTTATATGTGATAGTAAGAACAATAATTTTAAACGACTCGGTTGGAGATTTTTGGTTAGATTTTAAGTATTGGCTTAAAATATCTGATAAAGGTAAGAGTTACCATAAAATCAATAATGTGAAAAAGTATACACATTCCAAAATAGCATAATGAAAGCAAGGTATTGCCTAAGTAAGTCACGGTGACAACACGCAATATTGTTTAGTTTGCCAGAAAACTTTACTTGTAGAGGGTACCCTAAACAATATACGTTTTATTTTGTTTTTTACCGATTTTGATTGCATGACTAACATGTATAGGTACAAATGCCAAATTACAGCTTTCTAGTATTAAGAATCCTGAGTTAAGGCGTGGAAGAACGGACGGATAGAAATCCAACAATTTCCCATAAAATATGTAATTTCATTTGTTTAAACAGTTAATGACCAGTCAAATTATTCGTACCTGATCGTGGCATGGGTATTTCATCAGTACCAGACGAAAGAAACCGGGTAATTGCCTTCAAAAACGAGCATAAACGCCGATTTAAGCTGTGCAGAGGGCGACCTTCAATCTTTGCAGCAACCACCTCATCCACTGTTTCGAAGAAGCAGCAGTGGTTTTTCTTAGACAGAAATTGATGATCTTTCAGATAAGCTTTGGTTCGTTCGGTAGTCCGATGGTACTAGATACCTAGGTACAAGGCGTCACTTATAATGCTGCTGCCACTGATAAGGCCAGTCATGGGGACATGCAGCACCGCATTTTCGTAGAGTCCTTCCCCTTTCCTATGTCGAGGAACAAACGAAATTCGGTAGTCTTATCGTACCAGAAATCGATTTTTTGGAACGAAGTTCCTTACGGCAGGCTTGGAGGGGATAGGGATTTTGCTGCGCGACCGAACTGAAAAAAATGTGATAGTAAAACCGTAAGAAAAATGCGTGGAATAAAAGCGTTAAATGAGACGTGCGCAGGCGCGACAGTCGCGTACACAAGCGAGTAGTGCCGTTTAGCCGAAGGAAGTTCGTTCCTACCTGGTGTCCCGCGACACCATATCATTTTTTTTTTCATTCTTTTTTTCTTTTTTTTAATAGCGCCACCCGGTTTTTCGCATTGCAGCATAGCCATTTCGTATTCTCCAATTAACGACGAATCTAACTATGTATATGCCATCCGGTAGTCTTATGGGACCAGGTTTAGTGTCGTGGGCTCCCATACTGTATGGGAAATAGTTAAAGGATTTAGTAAAAATAAATGAATATTATCGCGCTGGTTTCCTTGCTTGGTAGGCAAAATAGAGCGAATTGTAACATCCCTAATTTCCATACGTTAGAGTATGCTCGCCCGTATCGCTGAGTTCAGTTAGATATTAAATAGTCTAATTGCTGCCTAGCTACGGAGTTGGCTTTTGCCCACCGTGCCGGCTGGCCTTCAACAAGAAAACTAGCTTAATATACTCCGGGTCGAAACCGTCCTTCATCAGGGTATCGTGAAGTATGATTCAAGTTTCAGTACTGTTTTATTTTAAGCGAGATTAGCTATTATAAAGAAAGTTATTACTTTTTCTTCACAATTTAATAGCTAATTGGCTATGATTGCTATTATAAACAGTTGCTATTGGATAACAATAAGTGTTTTTTTATAGAAAAGGGGTAAACGGACAGGAGGCTCACCTGATGGTAAGCGATCATCGCCGCCCATGGACAACTACACTATCAGAACATTTGCAGTTGCGTTGCAGGCCTTTTAAGAAAGAGTAGGTTCTTTTCTTGAATGTCTCTAAATCGTATCTGCTTGGAAAAACCCCTGCCGGTAATTGGTTCCACAGACGAATAGTGCGGGGTAAAAAGTGCCTCGAGAATGGCACAGTTGTGGATTTCCATACATCGAGATGATGAAGATGAAATTTTGAATTTTGTCGCGATGTCCGATGGTGAAATTCTGTGGCAGGAATTAATCTAATCCAATCCAAAAAAAATAATAAATTGCTTTTTATTATAAACAGTTGGGTCCCACAAAGTGCTTTTTTATAAGTGCTAAGTGATGCAATCTAAACGTCAACAAGAGTTTATATTTTAGCAATTTTTGTTATCTGTACATATATACAAATAAATAAAATTGGAGTGTCTGTTTGTAATATAAATAATAATATAATAAATAATATAAATAATAATATAAAAAATAATAAAAAAATATAAAATAACCGCTTTTTACTAAATGCATATGGATGTATACACAGTACATATACCAAAATAACATTTTTTACAATTTTTGTCTGCCTGTCTGTCTGTTTGTTCCGGCTAATCTCTGGAACGGCTGGACCGATTTTGACGGGTTTTTTACTGGTAGATAGCTGACGTGAAAGGAAGTAACTAAGGTTACTTTTTTTTGAAATTTTTCCACGCGGACGAAGTCGCGGGTGCAGCTAGCATTTTATAAGATAGAAAACAAAAAGATAGCTCTCTATATGGAATAAATAAACCTTCGCTAATAGATGCGAAATATGTCAATAGTGCGTTGGTATTCGTCTAGCGGGGCTGGAATGATATTGGAATTGATACTGGTAACGAAGCAGTTACTTGGAACTGTCATTATTACCCCGTTCCTATATCAGTAAAACGACTCGTTAAGCTACGAGTAGTAACATTTTCTGTGAGGCGAAAGCTAAAATGTCAAATCACTAATGCCGGGTTCCTATATTAAGCGATCCGTCATTCGTAACAGTAACCATTAGCAACTAATTTAATAGTAATAAGGCGTTCCATAATTTGTTTGTTTGGATGGTAATTTGATATTTTATGGAATATAGTATATACAACTATTATAGGAACAGTTTTAGCTCACGCGCCATAGAAGTTATTGTTATTTGTAACTAAAACGGGTCGTTTTACTGATATAGGAACCGGGCATAAATAATCCTAGAAACGTGTGAAATAGTATGATACGCTTCGTTATTATTGAATTAAAATGCTTACTGCTACGAATGACGAATCGTTGATAATAAGAATGCTGCATTAGTGTTCCTCAGCGCATATGAACTCCTAATTATATCATGTTAAAAATGTAATAGCAACTTATCCTTACTGAATGCAAAAATGTGAAATTAAGAAATCGTAATTTATATTTAAACTAGTTGACATGCGCGACTTCACGTAAAATGTCATAAATAAGCCCTTAAGGGTTATTTTAATAAAAGTAAACTTTAATCTCGGGTATTCAAAAAGACATTCAAATTTTATCGAAATCTTAAAGCTTTCTAGTACATCATTTTTTTAAAATTAGAAAATTAATCTTTATTGAATTATCTATAAACTGGTATATAAATTAAGTTCGTTTTGTAGACTAAATAGAGAAGAACAATAGAAATAGTCATAAAAAAGAAGTGACATTTTTTTCAATCGTAGAACAATCTCTAATGCTTCGTATTATGATCCGTGCTATAAAAATCAAATATATTTGGTATTTTTCAAAGATAGGTGATTATAAAATGAAATAACATAATTTCATCAGCTTTATGAGAGTGCTAAAGTTTACTTTTTGTTTTCTTTTATTTCATCAAAAGAAAAATTACTCTTAAATTGCCTTTAATTATTATTACATTTAGATTAAAATAAAAAAATATCATCACCTTTGGTTCTCTTGCGGGGTAGAAAGAGTGAAACTGAATGTCTATAGAATTTTCAAGTTCACCACGATTCACCGGATTGTTGGTTGGCAAGATGAGTGGTGATCTCCATCGCCGCATTTTACCGATTTGATAACGACTATTTCTAGTGAAGACCAGGAGCGAAAGCTTTACATGGTCATTCGAGGCATGGATGTGGTAACACACCGTCAGACTCTGAGCTGCTACTGAGATATGGATTTTGTAAAAACCTTGAAAAAACCTCAATACCGCTTTTGCCTGTACCGGGGATTGACCCCAGGACTTCATATTTGAGCCGGATAGGCTATCCCCTAGATCAAGAGGCAGTCAATTTTAGGTGAAATTAAATGTAGTTAGTGGTTCCGGGTTTAATATCGGAATGAAGTAAAATATGTTATTGGGCCGTCTTTAATCTTAATAATAGTCCAAAATCTAAAAGTTCATTCTGCTAGGCAGTTCGTAAAACATGAACGATTGGCTAAACGCCTTGGTCGTCGTAACTTAGTAGTCAGGATTTTCTTTGCCTATTTGGATTTTCTGCCTACCTCCTAAGGGATCTGACGTGAAGATTTACAGAGTGTAAAAGAGGGACTATAGAAGAAATTTTGAATTTTCTTTTATTGGTGCTAAAGATATTTTTTTTTTATAGAAGAGGGGGCAAACGAGCAAGAGGTGCACCTGATGGTAAGTGATCACCGCCGCCCATGGACATCTGCAATACCAGAGGTCTTGCAGTTGCGTTGCCGGCCTTTTAAGAATGAGTAAGTATTAAATGCTTTCAAAACATTAGAAATAAAAAAAACTACAGACTTATGGGATCGTTCCATTAAAATCATTGCACCAGTAATAAATATCATTGTACCATACTAAGCTGTAATATTTAACTGTTGCGTAAAAAATGATGTTTTTCCCGATTTAATGAAACTTTTTAGAGTAATTCCAATATTTAAGTCTGGCTGTAAATCAGATCCCACCAACTTTCGGCCTATCTCGGTTCTGCATTCCCTGAGTAAAATATTTGAAAAAATAATTCTAAATCAAATGTCAAAACATTTTAACAAATTTGAACTGTTTTATTTTAAACAATTTGGATTTTCAGTTTCATGACTTTTCGACTTAAATCCTTTTAAAATTAATTTGCTATTAAAAAGTGTCCGTTAAAATATAATATTGACGTATTGTGAATAAAATTAATTTAATAATTTCGGCTGACGCTATATTATTGTAGTCCATTTAGGCCGGTCTCATCACTCTCCTTTAATTTATATTATATTCTACAGTATTTATTCTTAAAAATTGTAAAATTTAAAGAATGACACAAAATTAGCACTGTAATATGCGCCACGGTACCACACATAATATGAAGCTCATCCTCGAGACTTCGGCGTGCGCGACGAATCGGAGCAATGTAACCTTTACATCGCATAACGTGAAAAAATATCATAAAACCACATTTCTTAATTTTTTGGTACACCATCCCTTCACGCCATACATACTCACATACATACACACACACACACACACACACACACACACACACACACACACACACACACACACACACATATACACACACACTTATTTGAGACAAATATCTACACTATTGCATATGACATTAAGATCTCGCTACAAGGATAACAACGTACCATTAACATCTTTGGTGTCTATAGGCGACGGTTGTCTCTTTCCATTAGAAAAGCCATCTGCTTGTTTGCAATCTTATGATAATAACACACACACACACACACGCGCGCACACACTTTACCCCGTGTTGTTTCCGGGTTCCTTTGAAGAATAGGCGAACTTTTTTTTAGTTGAAACTAGTTTATCACATACTTGTACTTTTATTTCACTATTATTATACACTAATTTATTTAATTTTATCGACCGGTTTCGCTTTTAAAAGCATCTTCAGGACGTAATATTCTTTACTAGTAGAAAAGAGTAAATTTATATTCTTTACTATTTTATATTCTTTAGTAGTAGAATAGAGTAAAAAAAGTATCTTCACGCCTGTATCCCCGAAGTGGTAGGCAGAGGTACAACACGTTTAGCCGAAGATACTTGGTCCCACAATTGTGATAGGTGGCAAGCCTATCGTCAACCGGGCACTCTCCAACCCGGGCAACTTTGTGTTTATCAGAAAACTGAAAAAATACTTTTTCTTATGTACCCGACCCGGTAATCGAACCTGGGACCTCATGTGGTCAACGCCAACGCTAGACCACTAGACCACAGAGGCGACTTATAGAATAGAGTAAATTAGAAGAGTAGTAGAGTATATATTCTTTACTAGTAGAATAGAGTACTAGTACTAGTAGAATAGTACTAGTAGAATAGAGTACTAGTACTAGTAGAATAGAGTAGTAGTATATATTCTTTACTAGTAGAATAGTACTAGTAGAATAGAGTACTAGTACTAGTAGAATAGTACTAGTAGAATAGTATTAGTAGAATAGAGTAGAAGTATATATTCTTTACTAGTAGAATAGAGTAGAGTTAAGTAGATTTACGTCCTGAAGATGCTTTAAAAAGCGAAACCGGTCGAAAAAATTAAATAATTTAGTGTATAATAATAGTGAAATAAAAATACAAGTGTGTGATAAATTAGTTTCAACTAAAAATAATGGAATTTCACCAAGTACCGACGATTAAAAGTGTAAAATCTAATAGGCCAACTGCCTTTCTACCAGGCAGGTCGTAAAACGCGACTAATTGGCTATGCGAGTCACTACCATCGTGGCTACTAGGTGGTAGAGTTTTGTATTGTCTCGCCCGGGTCTGGTACCACCGCCTTACCTATTCTTACCGCAATAGCGTCAGTGCTTGTCATTGTCGTGTTCCGGTTTTGAGGGTAAGGTAACTTTTACATGTGGCATTAGACCTCGTCAGAAGATAACGCACCACTAACACATTTGGTGTCTATAGGCGATGGTTGACTCTTCCCATCAGGAGAACTCTACTTGTTTGCTGTCTTATCTATACAAATAATAAAATCGTAGGAAATTCAAAATATTTTTTGAAAAGAATACTTGGGGCGTGATCTACAATCGATATCAAAGCCAAAAATATAGTTTTTAGAATTTTTGTCTGTTTGTCTGTATGTATGTCCAGGGTAAACTCTAAAAGTACTGCATGGATTTACACCAAGTTTTGCATGAATATTACTAATAGGTCGGGTCAACATATGAGCTACATATTATCACGCTATCATCTACGGGGGAGGAGCTGTGCGGAGTAAAAGAAGTCCGCGCGGACAGTCGCGGGGAACAGCTAGTGACATATAAAAAAACACTCGCACGCACATACACACACACACATAAAAACATACATTCAAATTTTCACATTACTATAAAAATATAAATACGAGTTTCTCAAATGACGTTGGCGATTGTACTGCTGTCTCATCTAGAAATAACATTTTAGTGGTAATTTAGTTATATTCCCTAGCGGCTATATCGAATCATGCTGTACCGTTTGACACGATTATCTAATATTAATTAGTACTGCTCCAATCCCTTCGATAAATAGATTACAGATACATTTATAATCTGTGCGCTAATCTACTCGTTATATTTTAATCTGTGATCCGAAATTTTGAAATATCAATGAGGCCAGAAGAGTGAAATAATAATATGCCATATGTATAAAGTAGGTATCTGATATTAGTACATAAATTAACTTTACGTTTACATATCCTAAATTATTATTTAAATCCAAAAATGATGAAAGAAACCTAAAATTATTTTTAAAACCTATTCAACGGGAAATCATTATATTTGTCCACTTGAGGAAATTCATGGATGTATTCATATTTATTTTGACAATATGGCATTTAGTTATCGCTGTAGTTAATTTTGATTGCCATTATGTGTTTAGTGACACTCATGTTACACTCACAAGGTTAAGATGAATCATCAAAACTGCCACATAGGAACGGACATACGTGACTGACGACTGAAACATTTTCCTCTTAGGTACCCCATAGACCTACAATAATATTGCGCAATATTACGTATTTTGCAATATTATTGACCGTTTAGGGTTAATATTGAAGATTGCACAAAGATTGAACGACAGTTTGAGCGGGTTTAATTTTTATTGTGCAATATTTTTCTCTTCAGAATTTGTAGCGGTCGCGTTCGGTCAGTCACGGTGTTTAAGGTATGGTCGTGTCGTATATATAGTAAATATAAGCAAAATGGCGAGCAAGAATGCTATAAAAGATAAAGGACGGGAGTTTTTACTTGAGCGTATAGAATTGTATAGAGATTTATTTAATAAAATCACTAGCATGTTTGCCGCCAAAACTTCGTCGTCAGACATGTTGCTCGCCCGAAAATAATGATCAGACTGGTTTGTCAATTTTATTGAGTGAATTTATTGAACGTTTGGAATCAAAGGGTGTATTCAATATTATTGCACAATAAGAGTATTGCGCAATGTTGCAGGTCTATGGGTCGGGTAACTAAAAAAAGATAGATAAAAAAGAAAACTTTAGAGTGTCAGACTGCAAAAAGTTTCCACTTTACGTGTAGGACAAAGTAACTCTTGAATTATAATAATAATTTACAAGCTGTGAGAACATTAGGCTGTTTTTAAATTGTAATATCAATTTAAAAATTTCATAATTCCGAATCTTTAGAGTGGAAGACTCGTCAGAAAAATCATAGAAGTCCTATTTTTTCGTGTTTTTTCATAAAATAATCAAGCGATTAAAGCAACTATATATATATATATATATATATATATATATATATATATATATATATATATATATATATATATAAAATATTTTTCTTTCACTGAATTAAAATATTCGAAGCCCCTAACCACAGAACACTTATACCACAGTATACTGGAGACTAACAGTAGTCAATCTGCATAAATACACGGACGCGATATCTCGGAATGGTTCGGTACAGTTTGTACCGCACCAGTCGGAGATATCGTGTCCGTGAGAGGTGTCTATGTGTGCTATGCTCGAATAATACTTGTATGTAAATTTGACTTCTGGTAGTCTCTAAGTATTCTGTGCTTATACTCTCTACGAGAGCCCCTAACTTTATTGGTTATCTGATTCGTGATTTTTCGAAGATAGAAAAGATTTGCGTCTCATCAAAACAAAGCTGTTTAGATAAATTCAGCTTGTTATTAATAAAAAAAAACTGTTCCTGGGACCACGGTCTATCTCCCAGATGGTTAAAAACTACTTGTTGTATGTGAATATACAACGGGTGTGTTCGTGTTTGTGTATGTGTGGTATTTGCAAGGTTTTTAATGACATTTTACTTTAGTAATAATCTCTTCCTATACATATTTTAAAGATATACGTTGATAAACTAATATTTACGTTATTGTCTTGTTTATTACCAATTATTTCTGTTTATAATTAGTTTTTTCAGATTTCTGATAAACACAAAGTTGCCCGGGATTGCAAAATGCCCGGTTGGCGATAGGCTTGCCACCTATCACATTTGTGGTACTAAGTATCTTCGGCTAATCGTGGGTGCATTTGTTATACCTCTGCCTACCCCTTCGAGAATACGGGCGTGAAAATATTTTTTTTTTAATTTTTATTTAGGAAGTGGGTCAGATACGATAAATAAAATGAGGATGTGGTGATATAACAACTCTTTATATTTTGTTCAACTTGTATCAAATATCAAAAATAACATAAGATCACTATTAAAGCTTTCCATTATTTAATGACTAGTTCTCGTTTAACAATTCCAAGTAACTTAATTATTCCTTATTACAAATAAGTCATAATTTAAGCAATAGATAGTCCATTATAAATTGTACTGCGACTAATTTATAGTTGACAATAATAATTAACCTGTTTGCACAAATTAATTATCCAAGAGTCAAGGATAAGCTACGAGCAAGATACAACAAGTGTACCGAGCCACGCCAGAGCCTAGACTGCCTTATCGGCGGGCGCTCAGAGCTTTTTATACAGGTAGCAAAACAAGTTGAGTAGTAGGGATATCGAACGATGCGCTTGCCGGCCCAGGCCGTGCATTTGTTGTTTACACTTCACAATATTCTTGCATTTGACGACGCGGACGCAGTCATATTCTATTTTTATAATGTTTTTCGATTAATATTTAAATCTGTGGTTTATCGGTAATGTCAACATTATATACCAAATTTTATCTATGGCTAGTTTATTACTAAGTATCTTCGGCTAATCGTGGGTGCATTTGTTGTACCTCTGCCTACCCCTTCGGGGATACGGGCGTGAAATTTTTTTTTTTAAATATATTCTATTTTTATAATGTTTTTCGACTAATATTTAAATCTGTGGTTTATCGGTAATGTCAAAATTATATACCAAATTTTATCTATGGCTAGTTTATAAAACGAAATGCTTAACTAAAACCAAGCCCTTTCATTTATCATATTACAACACAATATCGAGTTGAATAAATTAGCTTTTATCTAGTATTAGTTGCGCCAACTATACTTAATGGAAACTCGGCTTCACTTATCATACAACGCAGAACATCAGGTTGAGCCCGTTTAATCTCGCTCATTAGTAGCGTAGCTTATGCTTTGCTTTGTCCCCTTTAGTTTCGCTAAGATCAAGATAATTGCTTACGTCTTTGAACCGCTTAATATATATTGTTGTTAGGCAAAACATTTGAATTTAACAGAAATTTATCAGTGATAAAATTACTATTTTACCTAAGATAAATAGAATAGAATAATTATTTATAGCTTAGAAGACGGTTACAGCAGAAATATGTAGGTTTCGAAATACGTAGTGTCACGCATTCTACCGAACGGCATGCAATATTTATAAATTATATTCAGCTCTCAATTCATAATTTCCAAAATTTAAAATTACAAAATACCTGTTTTCGTTTCACATATTGATTTAAAATCCTGTTTAGCATTCTTATTATAATAATTTTCTATACATATTTGATCTAGTACATTTCATAAACTTTTACAATAACTACTAAAATAATCAGTGTTATAATACACAATGTCAAAAAAATTGTACCTGATATTATATGATATATATAGTATACTAGCTGTGCCCGCGACTTCGTTCGCGTGGAAAAAATTCTCAAATAAAAACCCGCATAGTTCCCGTTCCCGTGGGATTTCCGGGATAAGAACTATCCTATGTCCTTTCTTAGGTATCAAACTATATTTGTACCAAATTTTATCCAAATCGGTTCAGTGGTTTGGCCGTGAAAGCGTAACAGACACACAGACAGACAGACAGACAGACAGACAGACAGAGTTACTTTCGCATTTATATTAGTATGGATCTGATGTTATAATACATGAACTGTTTAGTCAATTATTTGAACGCAGTTTAAGTAACAATTGATTTCATTTTGTTATATTTTTGGAAGTCTAGATCAGATTTCTTCATTTGGTAAAGTATGTGTATGTGGGACCAAATGGAAAGCTTTTTGTATCATAAGACACCAAACAGCAGATGGTTTCCCTGATGTAAAAAGATAACCATTGCTCCATTTTTAAGGTAGGGAGAATATATTACCCACCATATTATTTGGTAATTATTTCTAAAACGAGTTGTGGTATCGATTTTTTTCTATGGCAACATTGTCTATGTAAAACCTATTATTTATTATAATTGACATGTATAATATTATACATGTCAATGTTTATTATGGACTTAAATGTGGTCGTTATACTTTTTTTAGTCTGTAGCGGTAGTCCGAGCAAGGAAGTTACATTCTACCCGGAATATTCACACGCGCTTCAAAATCGTTTCGAAGAGTACCACGACATGGGTGGAGTGTGTCTCTTTCTACTAAATAAAGCGCCAATCGCCATATATAAGTTCGGCCATGCGTAGTTTGCAAATTACTACTAAGTAATCCTACTAATTTTCCGCCGTGTTGGTTCCGGCCTTCTTTGAAGAATAGGCCAACTGCCGTTCTGCCAGGCAAGTCGTAAAAGGCGATCGATTGGCTATACGAGTCACTACCATCATGGCTACTAGGTGGTAGAGTTCTGCATTATCTCGCCCGGGTCTGGTACCACCGCCTTACCTATTCCTGCCGCAACAGCATCAGTGCAGTTCCGGTTTGGAGGGTAAGGTAGCCGGTAAACTTATGCATGTGGGATTAGACCTCACCACAAGATAGCAACGCACCATTAACATCTTTGGTTGACTCTTTCCACCAGGAGACCCATCTGCTTGTTTGCTATCTTATGATATAAAAAAAAACTAATTTGGGAAACAGTTTTTGCATTGCATAAGTAATTACTTTTTTTTATATCATGAGATAGCAAGCAAGCAGATGGGTCTCCTGATGGAAAGAGTCAACCATCGCCTATAGACACCAATTACGTAGAGGTAATAATTAAATTAAGCATATTTTAGAACTCACTGTGCTAATTACAACACATTTTATGCTAATGTATTTATCGATGATTTATCGATATTAGGTGTTATCTAACTACCATCAGATTTTTTCACACTGGCAATTGCAAGAAAGGGACAACATCCACTCTTGTCGTTGTCTTGCTCAGAACGTTTTTCCCCTCTGTTAAGTAAGAAACAAATGTCAAATTTATTAGTAACGAAATAAAGTACATTTTTATTTTTCCAATATTGCTTCGTAATAATTCCAGTTATCGTATATAAGTTCCTTGAGTCAGAGTGAAATTAAGTGAATTTCGGCACCTGTTGATAAATCTTTTTGTTGATAAATCGATTTTTCGGATCCATATAATAAGTTGGTAAAAGGTAAACTTTTAACTTTAAGTATTATAATCATCAAAATAACATAAACTTCCTTCAATTGACCGCCTGGTCCTTGGACCTTCATATTGGTCGCCTGATCCCGATGCAGGATGTGTAGCAAAGCGACAAAAGGTCTAAAATAATTTGTGAGACATGTGGAGTTGCGCTGTACATTCCACCTTGCTTCGCTTCATTTCACGGGAAATTTTTAGAAAATGCAAAAAAAAAAACAATAAAAAATAAATCTAGATATGTAAATAGTATTTATTGATGCTTATGCCTCATGATGCTTATGCCTTAAAAAGGGTTATATATACCAAAGATGGTGCGTTGCTATCTTTGAGGCGGGGTTTTAATGTCGCATGTATAAGTTTACCGGCTACCTTACGCTCCAAATCGGAACACGACAAGTTAAAAGAAACGACGCTATTGCGGCAGGAATAAGTAAGGTGGTAGTTCAAAATTTTTAAGATATTTCCAGTAGTTTTTGATTTTATTCGTTACATACATAAAAAAATACAAAGGTTTTTATAATTTTAGTAAAGATGACGTACACATGAAATTATTTAACGTATGTACTCGGGTTAATTATAGTTGGTTATTGTAATTATTGTTTATATAATATGTTTCTTTTTCGTGGGCTTCACAATACGCCTCACATACGGGCTGCTGTTTGATGACCAGTGCAGTGACGCGCTGAACCCCTTCGCGATGCAGTTTCACGATAGCCCGACTACATAGTGACAACACGAATCTTCGCCATATCCCGATATGTCTAGCCTCACCATTACAATAATGGTTGCGACACGTTTGGCTAATCACTTGCCTATTAAGAGCTGCCTAAGAGAAAAACTGACAGTGTATTCTTCAAAACATGTCGGGGCCACCAGAAAAATCTATTTTAATTAATTTTTTCATGAAGTAAATATTTTTTTTGACGGATGCAGTTTATAGTTATTTAATTACCAGCTAACATATCTGTTGGTCGGTTAATTAATGTATTATTTTCCTAGCTTAGTTTTTAGAAAAAACTCTCAGTTTTTCCATAAATTTGGACTTTCCATAGCTTTTTTTATTTTTTTTTTTTTGAAGAACCTTATTCTAATTAATTAATACGTGAAGGAAAAAGGAAAGGACTTTGGATCCCTTTTTAAGACGATTGCACTAGCGGTGGAGAATGAATTTTTTTTTATAGCAGAGGGGGCAAACGAGCAGGTTGTGCACCTGATGGTAAGTTATCACCGCCGCCCATGGACAACTGCAATACCGGGGGTCTTACAGCTGCGTTGCCGGCCTTTTAAGAATGAATAAGCTCGTTTCTTGAAGGTTCCTAAGTCGTATCCATCCTGAAACACCCCCTAGGGTTATTGATTCCACAAAGGAGTTATACAAAGCAAAAAGTGCCGACAAAAGCGCACGTTTGTAGATTTTCAGACATCGAAGTGGTGAGGATGGAACTTTAAATTTTGACGCGATGTCTGCATTGCGGTGGACAGCAGAAATCTAATATTTTAAATAAAATGCATTAAAAATACATACAATTAATAAAAATAAACACTAAATACACTACATTTATTTGCCATACATGGTCATGTATGTATATATATGCATATTATTTTCTTCAAAGTTAAAATCAGTTGTCAAACTTAAAATAGATATTATTGTTTTATCTATGGTTGAATTTCGGCCACAGACGATCTCCAGCTCTACTTATAACGAATCTTCCATTACAGCTACCTTACTTATTATCCCTTAAGAACTACTCCTACAGACTACAGTCTACAACAAAAGCCAGTATTTACACTCTAAATAATTATATTTGGGTAGGAATACTCGACACTTTTAAAAGTTCAAGTCAAACATTCAATACGTCAAAATGATATACAAACAATGAAAGTGTCAAAAACCGAGGGGATTTCCGGCATCCCTGGGCATCCCCTTTTAATAAAAAATTAAAAAGACAGTGGCTTTGATCAACAATTATAAATAGAACATATTTGAAATATAACGTGGATACGCTGCGTGTTGTTGATTTCCGGTAAAGTATTTTCTGGAAGTTCAATTTAAAATACATGGTATAAAATAGTAAAATAACATAGACAAAAGTGCTGTTGAATAAAAGTATATTTACGCCCGTAACCTCGAAGAGTTAGGTAGAGGTACAGCAAGTGAATCCACGATTAGCCGAAGATACTTAATCCCACAATGTGATAGGTGGCAAGCCTATCGCCAACCCGCGGACACTTAACCAATTCCGGGCGACGTTGTTTTTACCGTAAAACTGTAAAAACACCCGGCCTTCCGTGACCCATGACCCCATGCGGTCAACACCGACACCGGACCACTAGACCACACAGGGAATTGTTGAATAGGTTATTCTAAATTTAACGAAATAAATCTAGTAATATGAATGATTTAGTGACTTAGTAGTATACATAATCTAGTTGCGATTTTTGATCAACGAACTGCAGCTGTCGAGTGCCCTCACTAAAACAAAGCCTCGTTATATTTAGCTCGTTACAGTTTAATTAGGCATTCGATTTGTTTTGTTTAAACGGGTCCAATTATCTTTTGTTAATACTGCAGAGAATTAGCTAGCAAGTATGTTTCTTCGTTTGTTTTTTCAGGTACTCTTTTGTTTTATTTACGAGTACAAGGTTATTTTTGAAGGTACTTGAACTCTTTTTTTCAGTAAGATTTCTAGCTAGTCGTTTGATTATTATAACGTCTATACTGACAATGCGTTTTTGTAGTTTCCAGACATCTTAATTAGTAAAGTACCACCCCTGGAAGATCTACATGTGCAACAAATTAAATTATATTTTTTTTTTAAATTTTGGCCTATAGACACCAAAGATGATAATGCCTAGTTGCTAACCTTGTGGCAAGATCTTAATACTTCACACATAAATTTACCGGCTAGTTAACCCTCCAAACCAGAACACGATAGTGATTAGCACTGGTGTTTTTGCAGAAAACGACATATTGTCTATTCTTAAAATGCAGCTCGGACTACATGTAAAAGATAAATTGATCAACTTACATTTTATTAACATTGTAACTAGTATCTAGGTGACGATCACAGATCACATGAATATTAATAGACACGACAGTGTCGCCGCGCATATGAGCAAACATTTATAGGTATATTAAAAAAAAGGTATCTCCACGCCCGTATCCCCGAAGAGGTAGGCAGAGGTACAACAAGTGCACCCACGATTAGCCGAAGATACTTGGGTCCCACAAATGTGATACGTGGCAAGCCTATCGCCCACCGGGCACTTTCCAATCCCGGGAATCTTTGTGTTTATCAGAAAACTGAAAAAACACTTTTTTATGTGCCCGACCCGGGAATCGAACCCAGGACCTCATGTGGTCAACGCCAACGCTGGACCATTAGACCACAGAGGCGATACATATATTATATCGTGAAAAAATAGAGAGAAAACCATGTTGTCCTATTTTATCGTACCAAATAAGATGACAAGGTTTAAAAATTAACTTTGAAGTGATTTTATTTCATCGGTAAGTAGACGAACTCTGTATTTCTGCGTGAAATTGCAAGCTAAACTGACAAACTAAGAAATTGTCTTGAAAGGCGTGTCCATTTAATCCGTGGTTCTGATCAAACAGTAGATATTTACAAAATTTTATTGAAATCGGTTTAGTAGTTTCGGAGTTCATCGGGGACAAACAACGTGACACGCAATATATATATATATATATATATATATATATATATATATATATATATATATATATATATATATATATATATATATATATACCTGCCCGCGGTTTCACCCGCGTAGCTTTTGTTCCCGTGGGAATATCGGAAAGGTTTATATACTAAAAACTTCCTCAAGAATCAATCTATCTATTAAAAATTTAAGCCTATTAAAGATTTAAGCCTACATAGGGACATAGGGACAGACAGAGAAAGCGACTTTGTTTTATACTATGTAGTGGAGAAGAATGTATCACATGTATATAAGAGATTGCCGTTATGGAATAATTCATCCAAGCTTTTTCTCTTAACAATCTGAGATTTAAAATACTCTAATATGATTTCGTGTATTCATGCGCGCTTTTTTTTAATTATCGATAGGGAAGCGCTTAACCACGACCTCGCCTGATGGTAAGCTAAGATGCGGCCTAAGATGGAACGCGCTTCTCTAGAAGGTACCTGTTCACTCTTCTCTTGTGAAGAACAAATCAACTGCCTTTCCGATCTAAGCATTTCGTAAAAGATGAGAAAAGGCTAATACATATCTAACATCGTGTTTAATAAATTGTAAATAAATTGTAAATCTGCAACATCTTGATCGGCTTTTGCCACCACCGCGCCTTATCCATCCCTGCCGCAATAGCGTCAGTGGTTATTGGCATTGTATCCTGGTTTGAAGGGTAAGGTAAACTATGCCTGTGATATTCTGATATCGTCATGCAGTTATCACCGCACCATTTACACCTTTAGTATCGTTAGGCCATACTAGGTGGTAGAGTTCTGCATTGTCTCGCCCGGGTCTGGTACCACCGCCTTACGTATTCCTGCCATAAAAGCGTCACTGTCACTGTCGTGTTCCGGTTTGGAGGGTAAGGTAGCCGATAAACTTATGCATGTGGCATTAGACATCGTCACAAGATAGCAACGCATAATAACCTTTGGTGTTTATAGGTGATTTAGTTCTTTCCATCAGGAGACCCATTTGCTTGTTTGCTATCTAATAATATAAAAAGAAAGATCATCTCTTTATTTGCTGTCCTAAAACATGAATAATTCTACAAGAATCGTTTCATATTAAATTCTTTTTAGTGTATGAGCATATAAGATGTTTGTATTTTTAGGTTTAGATATTTATTACGCATCAGTGTTTATATATGTATTTCTGTGTATAAGTGTAATTAACTAACACCCAAAACACAAACAAATTATTTGTAATTTGGGGTTAGATAGATTTATTTAATTTTTACAGAGATATTATTATTCTTATAATTCTTAATAACTTGGGGTTTTATAATGCTGTAATATAATAACGTGATAATATAAGTTTCAAATATAATCAAAAGGGGTTAAAATAATATTACATATTAAAATATGTCAGAAGCTAACCTTTACACAGGTAATTTAATTCTCGGATAAAAAGAAACTTTGCGAATACTTTAGCAGTTAAAACGCTTTATGAACCTTTGTTATTTAAAAATGTTTGCTTTTAGAGAACATCTTGTTTTTTATGTTTTGCTTTCTTTTTAACTACACTGAGAATTTTTTGTAGCTACTAATTAAGCATAATCCAAGAATATTTACACACACACGAACACGCACATGCACACGCACACGCACACGCACACGCACACGCACACACACACACACACACGCACACGCACGCAGTTATAACAGTACTAGCTAACCCGCGCAGCTTCTCCCAGGAATAGATTAAAATGTCATAGATAGAGTTTTTCATAAAATTCATTCCCTATTTCAGTATTTTATGGGATGGTTTTTGAAAAATAAATTAGCTTGTGTTTGATCCTGGATTTCCAACTATCGCAATACCAAACTTCATTGAAATCGATTGAGCGGTTTAACCGTAACAGACAGACAGAATTTTACGTTTATAATATTTCTAGCTGCATCGTGCAGCCCACTGCATTATGAAAGTTTTTGGTCTATCCCTTGGGTACAAATTTTCGGGAATGAAAAATAGGCTACGCGCTATTCTAGATCATCATCTACCTGTGTGCTAAATTTCATCTAAATCCGTATTGTAGTTTTTCCAAGGAACATCCATCCACCCACCCATACATCCAAATATCCAAATTTTCGCATTTATAATATCTAAAACGGTTCCAACGATTTTCATGGAATTTAGTATGCATGGATTTTTACGGACGATAAATCTTTTCTTTTATATCATAAGAAAGCAAACAAGCAGATGAGTCTCCTGATGAAAAGAGTCAACCATCACCTATAGACACCAAAGATGTTAATGGTGCGTTGCTATCTTGTGGCGAGGTCTATGCCACATGCAGTAGTTTACCGGCTATCTTATCCTCCAAACAGGAACACGACAGCGACAAGTACTGACGCTATTGCGGCAGGAATAGGTAAGGCGGTGGTTACAGACCAGGTCGAGACAATGCATAACTCTACCATCTAGGAGCCACGATGGTAGTGACTCGCGTAGCCTCGAAAGGTCGCCTTTTACGACTTGCCTGACACAACGGTACTTGGTCTATTCTTCAAAGGAGCCCGGGACCAATATACCGAGCGTATGCCATTCTGCTAGCCAGTTCGTAAATGGTGGACGATTGGCCAAATGTGCCACTACCAATTGACTATTAGCAGGTATATATAGTGTTTACTGCCCCGTTGGTCGAGTGGTTAGCGACCCTGACTACGCGATCGACAAGATGAGAAAAAATAAGATTGAAATACTTCTTAGTAAACTTAGTAAACAGTATACCGAGAATCCTATAATTACCTGCGTCATCCTAGGACACCGCGCGGACGCACGTATCTCGCAGCGCTCTATCAACACAGAATATATAGGTAGGTACAAAACAAATACCGCGGGGTGCTTAGAGAGTATAATATCCACATTTCATTTATTTTTAGAGAAATATTGGTCAACAATTAAGCCCCCAATTTTATTATTTCATTTTAAAGAGAATCGAGTACTGAGTACCCTCCAGAAGTATCGAAAGTAACTCACCAGTCAGGTTGCAGATTTTGATTTCCTGTGAAATCGTAAAATATGCGACGTAAACGGTCATATCTTTATTCTTTTCATCACGTTTTTTTGCACGTTACCAAAAATTTACGATATTCGGATTTTTTCCTTTACACGTGCTGTAAGAAATTGCTTTTTGCCAAATTTTGTAATTTTGGGTCAACGGTTTTAATATCGCTTAAAATTTTTAAAAGTAAGACTAAACATTAAAAAATATTGTAATTTTTATTGTAACGTACTGTATAAGATGTAAAACACTATAGTTGAAAAGTTTTATGTCAACAAAAATCTGTAAATGGTTGACCCTGCAGGCCATCCCTGAAACTTCCCCCTAAATTAAGGTATTTTAAGCTCGAAAGAGTAAATACTATGAGCACAGATTTTTTTCAGTTCAAACATCTATTTTGTTAAAAATGGCAGTATATTGATTTTTGAAAAGCTGTGTATTTTTGAAACGATAATCGATTTTGATCTTTCGAATGTCATTCAACTCAATTCTTTAGATTTTAAATATTGCTTTAGCTAAATAATCTATAAGTTGAAAAATATCGAAGCAGTGTCAAAAAACATTTATTTCAGAAATTTTCGTCATTAATAAATCCCAAACAAATTGACCAATTATGATCTAATTAACGGTATTTGACGCAGTTTTTAAAGGAGAAAAGCTAATAAGATTTTTAAGTCTATCAGTGTGTTAGCCTGAAATTGATTTCAAAAATATTAAGTTTGCTAAAAATAACGTAATTTTAATATTTGAAAAGCAGTAACTTTTGAAAATTAGATTCGATTTTGATTTATGAAACGGCATTCGACGTGGTTTTTTGTGGACACACACAGACATACTGACATCGTGAAAATAGTCGGAAATGGTTCCTAGGACCTCAAAACGTTGAAATCTGGTAAAAATTCGATTTTCGAAAATCGGAGCAAAATCAGTACTTACTTATCTACATAGTTAGCGGGAAGTTAAAAATATTTTCTTATAAAATTTATAGGAATACAAATAATAATATTAAGGTTAATATAATTTGCAAAAGAATGTTAATAAAATGAAGTAAATGATATTAAAAATTCAAAAGTGTCAGAAGCGAGCCTTTTCAAAGGTAATTCAATTCTCGGTTAACGAATAACTTTGAGAAAACTTCGGCTTTTATTAAAGGCTTCATGAATCATTGTTCTTTAAAAATATTTGCTTAAAAAATATTTATTGACTTAACAAATTTAAGAATGATTAAACGTTTTGTTTTTGCTATTTAGGGCGGCTTGCACGAAAACGCTTAAATGCACATAGTCTTTTAAACATGTTTAGCAAATGTCAAAACGCCTTAAATGTTGTCACTTTAAACGTATTTAGTGACTTAAAATGATTTAAGCATTTTGATGCAAGCAGCCCTTAGACATGGAACATTTAAAGATTCTAATAGTTTCATGAACACTCAAAATGTCTACACAAAGACATGTGTCCATATCATAACAATTCTTTACATGACAAAAATATGTACGTTTTATTAAGATAAAAAAATCTATATATTATTGCATTTCTTGTCATCTTTGTGGTCTAGTGGTCTGAAGGTGGCGTTGATCACAAGAGGTCCGGGTTCGATTCCCGGGTCGATTAATTCAAAAATTTGGCTTTTCAATTCTACTGAAAACAACATGACCCGGGATTGGATAAGTGCCCGGTTGGCGATAGGCTTGCTATCTATCACATCTTGGGACTAAGTCAATCGGCCAATCCCCTGGTTGTACCTCTGCTTACCTGTGCGGGAATACTAGCGTAAAAATACTTTTTTTACTTTATAGATAATACTTTTATTTAATTACTACCTCAAACTAATTTAGTTCTAATTTCGGGTGAGGCAGAGTGTAGATAATAAACAAGCAGACGGCTGAAGATACCAGACCCGAGCAAGACGTTGTAGAACTGTACCACCTAGTACAATTTTTTTTGTTAAAACCAACTTGCTATTTTCCGATATGTTTTTAGAATTCAAGAAGATGGCTTTCCAGATACGAAGAGATAAATATCGTTTATATATGTCGCAGTGAAATTATCAGTACCGTTAGATTATAATCTACCTAAGTGATATTATAATTTAACTGCTAACCTAACCCAACTAAATTATAAACTCCCTAGGTAGATTATAATCTAACGACTATTGACAATTTCACTGCAACATCTACACGAAATATGTGGATGGTGGTTGCTATCCGTATGGCGTGTGGCTATGAATAAGTTTATTGACGTGAATATGTCTTTAAAATTGCCTGCATAGGGAGGACAGTTCAAAAAACGGATGATAACAATATTGGGGGATACAGTTTAGTATTATAGCTACTTTTTTTATAGCAGAAGGGGCAAACGAGCCGGTGGTGCACCTGATGGTAAGTGATCACTGCCGCCCATGGCTATCTGCAATACCGAGGATCTTGCAGCTGCGTTGCTGGCCATTTAATAATGTATGAGCTCGTTTCTTGAAGGTCCCTAAGTCGTATCCGTTCGGAAACACCCCCGAGGGTAATTGATTCCATAAAGGAGTAGTGCGAGGCAAAAAGTGCCGACAAAAGCGCACGGTCGTGGATTTATAGACATCGAAGTGGTGAGGATGGAGCTTTAAATTTTGACGCGATGTCCGATGATGGAATTTAGCGGCAGGAATTAGTCCGAATAACTCTTCGGAACACTCCCCATGATACATACGGTAAAAGATGCAGAGCTAACCTACATCTCTACGTTACGCCAAAAAGTCAAGCCGATTAGAAATAGCCTGGTCGTTGTCGCTTCGAACCACTCTACGTTGAATGCGATCAAGAGGAAGAAGCTGGTACTGAGGAGCTCCGGCCCAGAGATGAGAACAGTAGTATAGCTACGTAACTATCACTAACATCCAAAATCTATTTACACCACTGGATAGCTAAAGAATCAAAGAATTTGATATGCTGAAAACAGATAACGACTCTTCGTGAATAGTGGAGTAGGAAGTACCGCCATTTTTAGTTAATTTTACTGCGTTACATATTTTGCATAATATGGTATATCTTTAGACTCAGAGCAATTATAAAATTCGATTAAGTTTTATTTGAAAGGTCTTGTAAAGATTTATTGACTGTATAATTTCAAAAAATAATTTTCAAGGCTAACTTTTAAACTTTTAAAAGCCATATCAATGTACATGGAATGTATAACGTCTGAAGGAGATTTTAAGTAGCAATCTAATGTACACTGCTGGCCTTAAAGGCCTTTACGGCTTCACACGTCGTAGGGGCGAGTAAAATACTCAGCCAGTGCTTAAAAATGTGGGGTTGTGCGCCCTCCACTCCAAGGATATCTCCTGTGAGATCGATCCTCGACTTAGGGGTGGCGTCGCGATTTGTGATAACAGGGTTAGCGGCATTGCCCCTTGTGCAGGTGTGTAGTCTTTTGGTATGTTTCATTGGCCACAGTTATCAGGTTGTTGGGATCGGTAAGAAAGTGGCGGGGCCTACGTGATTTAGGATCGGGATTAGGATCTAGGATGTAGTCTGCCGTGGCGAACACCAGTGGATTATGGTGTGAGTTGGTACGATTGAAATATCTTTTGAAAATATTTTGAAATGCCTAACTAAGCTCGGCAATTCGAGATTTTTATGAAGGTTTATGTATACCAAGGTATACCATGGCGCACCCCTGATAATACGCTAGTATTTGTTCTGTACTACTTGCAATGGATGCAAATCATTTCGAGGGAGATAGGCAAACGTTACGTAGGCGTGATAGAATAGGCCTTATGAAAATCGTGTGAAGCGTCACCTTTATCTGACACGAGCGCGGGACACCTGTTGCTTATGTTAGACCATTGTACCAGATCTTATCGAACATCTTTGCGACGTCGAAAAATAAAGCACCGGTGGGAATTTGCAGCCCCGTGGCTGCATTTTGTACTATGTGAATCGATGCAATTAATGAGTGCAAGAGCGAGCTGCTCCGAAACCGAACTGCTAATTTATTATGAGATCTTTCTTGTGAACAAATGTCTTAAGGCCAGATAGTATGAGTTTTTCGTAGATTAAGCTAATGGAACGGTAACTACTGACATTATTTCGGGGTTTTACCAGTTTGTGTATTCCTATGACGGTGGCTTCTTTACACTCGTCCGGAAACGCACAACCGGCTAGGAGTGCATTGGAGATGCACACTAGTATGAATGTAAGAGAGGGAGTGAGGTATTTGATTACCTTATTTGTGATTTTATGAGACCCCGAGGCCTTTCTATTGCGTAGATTTATGATTATTTCACGTATTTCTTCTGTATCGGTGGGCAATAGCGGGTCATCATCTGGTAGTAACGCTGCCTTACGCTCTACTCCACAAGATGAAGGCTGATGCTTAGGCTGGTTTGACGGAGAATATTGTGATTGGAACTACGAACGAAAAATGTTACCATCGCAAGATATTGCGCATGTCGTAGACGTATTCACGTAAAAGATGCACGGCTGTGTCCATGACACAGCCACAACTCGTTTTTTTGTGTTATAGCACTCACCCCGTGCTGAGGAAAACTTGCAAAACTTTTTAAAGTTATGCATAAGTTTGCTGGCAACTTTGCCCTCATAACCTGAAGACGATAATGACAATAATGATGCTGCGGCAGAAACAGGCTGGGCAGTAGTACTACATAGACATGTTAAAAACAGCTCCTTAAAAAGAAAGGAGAGATATAGCTCTTTTAACTAAAAGAGCTATATTACTCTTTTAGCTCTTTAGATCATCTAGATAACAACTTCATTTCTTTGAAATCGTTCAATGTCTGATCTACGCATGTCGCGTATCTTCGCGTCGCTAAGCCGTAAGCAATTACTTCATTTTATGCGACACGCGTCGCTAAGCGACTAGTTCATTCAACGAACTAGTCGCTTAGTGACGCGTAGGCGACACGCGTAGTCCGCCTATGTTATCTAGTGATAATTTGAATTGTTCTCTATTCGTCGATGATCGGAGAAACTCGTGCCCTTGCTCGTGCCTACTACGGCGCGCTGTCGGCTGCGCTCGGCCGGCTAGCGATTCAAAGAGCCGATTGAGCCGTTAGACTATTAACTAAGCGACTGAGCTGATTGGGAGTTAGATTGAAATCAAGAGCTAGTTCATTTATATCTCGCATTCAGGAGCGATCCAAGTCTAGTATTAAATCCGGGTGATACGTTGCGGGACTTTACCACCTAGTACCACCATGATAGTAGTGACACGTATAGCCAATATTTCGTCTTTTAAAAAGTACTGTGGCTAAATGACATATGGTATATTCTATTTAGATTAGTCTCCTCTGTGGTCTAGTGGACTAGTTTCGGTATGACTGCATGAAGTCTCGGGTTAAATTCCCGGGTTGGGCTATTCAAAATGAATTTTCAGTTTTCTGATAAAAAAATAAGGATGGAGCACTGCCATATGTCACAGTGATGCTTCTATTGGATAAATGTGTGGGTTTACTTTATGACACCTCGATATGAACTACTAGGGATCAGCTTGATTTGGAGTGTAAGTGGCTTACATGGCTTAGCTTGATTTTGAGATTACAATAAAATGTTTGAGGCGCTCTGTTTTAAAATTTTTAAAAATTTAAAAAAAAAAAAGGAAGTAATGTTCATGGTTCATGCAAACGAAGTTGCGGGCAACAGGGGGCTGTTCAAGTTAATTCACGTAACAAAATATTAATCGAGTCAAAACGCTTAGGAGTCCTAATAAAAGAGTTCTAAAGAAAATGTGTTAGATCATTAAACGCATCAACCCGATTGACGTTTCGTTATGTAAATCAGCCCGCAGGTAATAAAAAAAATTCAATTCAGTGACGTAACGAGTGACGTAAGGCCTTGCAAAACATTACTTTGATAATAATATTTATAAATAATTATTAATATAGTAATAACTAGAAATCCCCGTGCAAATAATTCGCACTAATTTCGAAATGAAAACCGTCAAATGTCCGCATTGCTGTATTGCATGTAGTCCTAATGTATACCTGTATAAATAACTAATTAATTTACAATAACCAAAGCAGTAATAATTTTTTTAGTTGTTGATGCTGGTAGAGCAAGAAATTATCTATGAAATGATACAGAATTTATGTGGAGTAATTGTGAGGTTTTCTCTAAAAATGGAAGCAAACATTTTAAGTGGATTAGTATATATAATAATAATTATGGTGCATAATTTACATAAAATGCCTTAATCAAATAATAACAAAATGATTTCCTTGTAGTATGGGTGTTAATCAACGATATGACTATATAGAAATACGTATAAACTGAAATATAATTAATAAACACCTAAACCTAGATATACAAACATGCTTATCACACAAATGCTTGTCCCTGTCAGGAATCGATCCCGAGCCCCAATTATTGCGTAGTCAGGTTTTGCTAACAACTCGACCAAATATGCTGGATATTAAAATTAAATTTTAAAGACTTTTAGAAATTAAATAAATTATGTAAACGCTTGTATATTATGTGTATTTGTATATTTTACTTCGTTAACATTCTTAGAAATTATCAAATACCCTTGTACCAAATACCCATGTCGTTTCTTAAGAAATTCTCTGAAATATAATCTTCAGTTCATGTAAAAAAACTCTATCTAAATATTCGTGCTCTAAATATAAATTATTTATACCAGCGTTATATCTCGTATTTACTTTATAGAATTTCTCTGAAAATATTTTCTTTTATTAAGGATTGGAATTTTTTATATGAAGCAATATTTACCAAGTGATATTTGAAAGGAACAAGTTCTACACGAGGGTTATATTCTCATTTGAAATTACTTAGGAATAATACAATACACTTCAACAACAATAGAACTTAAGCCTTAAAATAAAAAAAGGCAATTTTGATCTTACAACATCATGCGCGGTTTCCTTGCGGGGTAGGCAGAGTAAACCGAACGTATATAGACTTTCCAGTTCACCGCGATTCACCGGTTTGTCGGTTGGAGAGATAAGTGGTGATCCTCATCGCCGCATTTACCGACATTTTAATGGTTATCGGCTATTTCTAGCGATAATCGGGACCGACAGTTATCGTGGTCATCCAAGGTATGGGAGTGGTTCGTCAGACCCACCAGTTCGTCAGACTCCGAGTTCATCCAAAATAAGTAAAAAAAAATTAAAACATCAAACTATATTGATACACAGTACAATTATAATAACAAAAATGAAATAGAGATATTTAAAAAATATAAAAAGAGTAAATAATAGTGCTGCACCGTCATAAAATGACATACCGCTCAACATATGTTAGGATTTTACATATCTCTGGTTAGGATGTTAAGTCGATTTTATCGCTGATTATTAAAGTTACTTAAAAAAAAATCCCGAATATTTGCGCTGAAAGCACTTGAATAATGTTACACACAAATATTATCATTAATATAGTCGAAGAACTAGAATAATGACTAACTGCACCGTGAGCTGCTACGAACCTAAGTTCGTAGTACAACTGAAGTTGAGAAATACGTTGCTTTGCACTTGCACGCGTATAACTCGTACAAGGACTACGAGAGCTACGCCGTGAGTTGCTACAAACTTATGACTTCGTAGCATCAATATGTAACACCCCTAATGAATTATGGAGAACTATTTGTTTATAAAAAAATAATATGACGGTCTCACTTTTAATTTTTAACATCCCGATACGTATGTAGATAAGGAAGTTACTGATTTTGTCCCGGTTTTTGAAAATCGAGTTTTCACCAGATCTCCATGGAGGTCCTAGGAACCTGTTCCGACTATTTTTACGATGACGTCAGAATGTCTGTATATCTGCATGTATGTGTGTATGTATGTAAACATCTGACCGCCCCGTTCCGCTGACTGACCGCCATCATGTGACCACCCCGTTGGTCCAGTGGTTAGCAACCCTGACTACGCAATCGACGGGGCTCGGGTTCGATCCCCGACGGGGACAAGCATTTGTGTGATGAGTTTTAGAGAGATAGTTTCTATGTATTAGTATCGTTGACTAACACCAATAACACAAGCAAATAATTTGCTTACTTTGGGGTTAGATCAGTAAGTGTAGTTTGTCCCGTGAATATTTATTATTATTATCTCATAGCATTTGAACGGCTTGACCGATCGAAATACTGTTGATGGGTTCCGCTTAACTTAGATTTTTTGAAAATCTGAACCGATCTGACTCTATTATGATTATACATAATTTTATCAAAATATCTGACGATATTTTGATGAAATTATGTGAAGACCTAAAAAAATTTCAGTGAAACAATTTTTTTCTCTAAATCACTTCCAGACTATATATACCAATTAAGTATAAAATCTAATCAACTCTTGAAAAACTACGTACAATACCATAAATTGCATCAAAATCGGTTTAACGGTGACGAAAAAAAAGTGTTTTTCGACGTAACTTAAAAACTTGCTTACTACAAAAGCAACGTCAAATGCGCAAAAAAACGACTTTTTTTTTGAGTCTCGAGTGAAAAAATGTTAGTTTTTGATATTTTAAGAGCCCTCACCAAAGGGCAGCTCAAAAAAAAAAATTCAAGAGGTCACTCCAAATTTTTCAAAATTTCAAAAATCGTCTAAAATCGAATTTTTTGTTTTTAAATATTTTTTCTCGCTACCGGTATAATTTTATAGACCAAAAAAAAATAGTTTCTGAAAGTTTCAGTTCAAAATTTAAATTTTGAAAGGCCGCTCATAATTTTTTTGGTTTGAAAAAATCTTAACCTACGTGGCAAGGTCGAATCTCAATCAAGCTGGTTCCTAAGACCAGCTTGGGATTCGAACTCACGCCTGGCAGTTGATTAAATTAAAATTATTAAATTAAAAAAATATATATTTTTTCTATGTTGTGCTTGATTTTTAGTTCATCTCGTGATGTATTCTTATCGATTATTGTATCGATTAATGTACTAAATAAAAAAATAAAATGCATGGAATTTTAATTTGAATAGTAAAAGGTCGCTCGAAAAAATCTAAACTAATGCACTAATAAATTGAAAAAAATTATGAGCGACCTTTCAAAATTCGAATTTTGAACTGAAATTTTCAGAAACTTATTTTTTTAGTCTATAGAATTATATCGTAACAAGAAGAAAAATAAAAAAAAAATAAGAGGTCGCTCCAAATTTGAAAAATTTGGAGCGACCTCTTAAATTTTTTTTTGAGCTGTCTTTTGGTGAGGGCTCTTAAAACATCAAAAACTAACATTTTTTCACTCGAGACTCAAAGAAAAAAATAGCCGGTTTTTTTGCGCCACCCTAATATATATATATATATATATATATATATATATATATATATATATATATATATATATATATATATATATATATATATATATATATATATATATATATATTAATTGCATTAAGGAAGGTAAATGGTTTATCTTTTAAAATGACTGAAATAACACGAGTATATCAAAAAGCTTATATTTTATAACTGCCATTATAAATTATTTACATGAAATAAACTATAAAAATATGTTGGCAAGCGAGACAAAGCGATGAAATAAGTTGGTGAATCAAAAGGCGATGCAGTACCCGGGTCACGTACCCGGACTTAAATCTAAACCGCAGCCGCTGAAAACCAACCAGCTATAACTCTAAAACTTTGTAACTAAAACTAAATTCACTGAAGTTTATTGACTGCAGGATATTAACGCTGGAAGTATTATCGAGAAAATGTTATGGAACAAAATAAATGATAACATAGTGATGGTATATGAACGAGAAGTTAAAATAAAAATCGCCTGGGTTTATGGTACCACCGCTATTCCTGCCGCATATCAGATGAGCCTCCGTTTGCCTCCTCTCCTTTAAAAAGTACAGATATTAATAGGAAATCGAACATTATATAATTGTTTTGTTTGTCACAGTCGTAATCACAGTTTTATACCAGTAAAACGGTATAACTAAAATTAAATTTTTTAATAGCTAAGCTTTAATATATAATAAATTTGAAGGAAGTTACTACTGTGCTTTAAATAGAAAACCGCGGTTTGAGGTTTGAGTATAGCTCGTTGAAATGCTCCAGAAACCTGAAATACACCAGCAATGAATAGCTAAATTTACAGTTCGATAAATGAACCTAAATATTTCCATATGAAACGAGCGTTCTAGGTATAGCCACGAATTTATGTACATGAGTACATCAATTCCTGGCTTAAATGTATCGATTTCGTCGATTTGCGTATCTTAAATGTATCGATTTTGTTTCCATTTTAATATTTATACTAAGTAATATTATAAATGCGATCGTAAGTCGGCCTGTCTGTCAGTATTCCTTTTCAGCTAAACCTTTGAATTGGTTTTGATATTATTTGACGTGGAGGTGGTTGAAGATCTGGGGTCAAGCAAAGGCCAATTTTTTTTTAAATCAATCCCAACCCAGGAGACAGAAATAAGATATAAAATTTGTTAAAAAATCTATATTGACGACATGTTAATTTTTTGGCAGTAGCCAGCACTACCGTCAGCTACCACCATCAAATGCCTATCCACGACGGTTATCTCTTACTAACCGCGTGGGTTATCTCTTAATGACCATGTCGGTCGTCCTAAATGTCCAACCACGACGGTTATCTCTTACTAACCGCGTGGGTTAACTCTTAATGACCATGTCGGTCGTCCTAAGTGTCTAACCAAGATGGTTATCTTTTACTATCCACGATGGTTACCCTCTAGCGACTTCGGCAGTCGTCTCAAGTTTTTAACCACTATGGTTATCTCTTTTATCTACTAAAATTCCTAACCTTCTTTCCATATGTTTCAACCATAACGGTTACTACCCTTACACTTAACATGAAGACCCGATCACCATGCCGTTCTTAGGAACGGCATGGTGATCGGGGAAGAACGCAACACGGCAACCGTTGACACCAGGCGAACAATCTAGAAGGAGCGTTCGGTCGTAACGAAATAGGTCCGTGCCCAACGCCGCTGCCGCGTGAGCGCAGACTGATGACATCAGACGTCGCGGTAGGGAGAGCGGGCTCGACCGGGCGCTGGTCGGAGCACACCTCCTCGCGCGCGCGCGCCGCTCGTTGAACGCCGGCTGTATCGTGGAAAAAGCATCGACCTTTTTAGCGACAGGCAAGCCGTTTACAAACAAAATTTTGTTCTGGCAACAGTTATATTTAACTTGTAATTTTGTAAACTCTCAGGCTTTCTCTTTTCAATTTAACCGTTGTGCAATTCAAATTTTGTATAAATATAGGATGATCAGACAAATAAAATCACTTCATATTTTCTACTGTAAATAAGAACCCTGCGTTTCATTTAACCACAAAGTACACCCGTGCCAGCTGCCGTTGAACCTTCGGCGAGCCTCCAGCCACTCTGCATCGCCTGCAAACTGGTGAGACCTTCTGAAAACTGCTTACAGGAGTCTATTGCTAGCGACCGTGCCGTCCAGCTACCATGAGCGCCCATTGGTGCCGACGGCACCACGACCGCTACAATTTATTTGCGGGCATGTAGTGTGTATATGATCCACTGTAGAGAACTCCTTCCTGAAACATGCATGTTCTAGAAGTTGTCTAGTTTTGATTACTGATTCTTGAGTTTATAATGGCGGAGAAGAACTTATATTGACTCAGTAGTAAACTTATAGGTCTATAGTTACTTATATTTTTTTGGTCACCTTTCATGTATATTAAAATCATATTTGATTCAAACTAATGTGTTGGTATTCCAGATTTTTCTACTATCCAATTGAGTAAGTGGTTCTCTGTTCCCGGAGCTTTTCCTATTTCAATCTTTTTATTAATTCTATGATTTCAGTTTCATTTCTTTTTTCGAAATTCTTTTTGTTATCATGATGAGTGGATTCCACCTATTTATCAGGATTATTCAAATGTTGATTGCCTTTAACCAAAATTTGGTGTCAAAGCTGGAAAGCTGATCGTAAATTGTTTCCAGATGTTCGTAGAATTCATCTTTTACATCGTCATTAGCTGATTCGGTAGGTTCATATGCGTTCACTATAGAGATATTATTGAATTTACTTTTAATGCGAAGTACACATAGTCTGTCCGAGAAGGCTTCTAAGCGATTACACTCCCGATTAGATGTTTTAATACCATAAATCCGGTGCCATGTGTGTACTGCCCGTTATCACAACCACTATAAAAAGAATTGCTATATTGTCAACATTGCTCTCTTCTCTTCCCGTCCACCTTACCTCGTGGAGAGCTGCTACTCCGATGTTATATTTTTGTAACTCCTTATTAACTTGATAAAAGGCACCAGGTCTATGCAGAGAGCGTACATTACACGAAGCTAAACGTAGGTCCAGGATACCATGCCGAGGGTATTTGTTTTTGGATCAGATCGCTCTTTCTCTATTTTCGGTTTCGTAACTTTAGATTTTTTTAAATGGGAGGGGTGTTAACCCGCCGCACAACCCCTATGATGTTGGAGGACCACACCCATCTTTTTGGCCTGCGAGTCCATTGGACTTAGCCAGAAGCGTAGCTAGGCTGTACTACTGACCGTTCCCCCGGCCGCCGCCCAGGGGACGCTAACGTTGATACACTTATGATAACATAAAAAAAAACAAAAAAGTGCATGAATTATCTTAAGAGTCAATTAGACGGATTTTAAAATTGCTGCATAAGCAACAGCAGCAGTATGTAATGATTTTATAATAATAAAAAAAAAAGTTGATACACTTCACCGTGAGGGCCAGCGAAGTGCGTCATTCCGCTTTGAGGAAAACAGTGTACGAAAGTCCCTCCTAAATTTTTTTACACCGCAGTCTTCTTCCTGCGGGAACAACTCATTTTTCCGGGATGAAAAGTAGTCTATGTGATATTCTAGGTATATATAATCTGCCTGTGTGTCAAAATTACAATCCGTTCAGTAGTTTTTTCGTGATTTAGTAACAAACAATCATCCATCCTAACGTCCAAACTTTCGCATTTATAATATTAATGTAGATTACTGCGTGACGTACTTCAACTCTATGGAAAATCTATACATATATAAATTAATCCCTATTTTCCTTGGTCACGACATCATGCCTGAATGGCTGGACCAATTTTGGTAATTTTTTTTGTTGTGTTTATAATTGTAAGGAAAAGGTTCTTATAAAAGAAAATATTAAGAAAATTGCGCGGAAAATTAGAAAATTTAAGAATATTTAACCACCATTCAAAGTTTAATGCCATTTTGGCTGCGTGGAAGGACAATCCCGTAGTCTTATATAAATTACGTGTCACGTTGTTTGTCCGCTATGGATTCCTAATATGTAAGACAAAACAACGTATGAAATAAATATTAACTTGATAATGTTTGTAACGCTACGTTTGATTGATGCTAAATAGCCAACACAGCCATTAAATTAATAACAAGAACAGTGGATTTCAATATATTTTGTTTGCGTGTATAATTGTAAGCCAGCCTTTAGTTCTAAATAAAATAAATAAATTAACATGTAGTGTGTATAATATTTTGATATGCTATATACATAGTAGTCTGACAGTTTAGCCTGTTCGGTTAAAATTCGGTCACGGGTCATGGGTCAGATTTCTGTGGCAGGGAAAATAAAATTTGTTTAATTTTTATATAAAAAAGCGTAAATACAATTTTAATGTACAAACAGAATAAATTAACCAAATAATAATTACCGTAAAATGGAGTGAAGATGCACAATTCGAAACTTCAGAACTGTATTTCTTTATAAGTTTCAAGGACTGCATACCACTATCCCTGTCTCTTTTGATGAGTCTACCAGTCTATTTTTCTATCGAAAATTTTATTTAATAGTTTTTCCATGCATTAAGAAAAAAATTGACTGGTTCTATTTACCCAGTATATGGGGTGAATAGAATCGCTATTCACCCCACACTTCGTATCTATTCACACCGTTTTGTGCCTATTAACCTCGCAAAAATACAGTCAACTTTAAGACGTTAATTTCTTTTATTCCATACACAATCAGGTGCTGCCAATTCACAGAGTAAATAATGGTGTGCAGATAAAAAAAAAAACACATGGCATTTTTACGCTAATGCGACTTGGATCTGTGGACTTGAAAAACTTTTTGGTTTTGTTCCTATTCAGCCCGTGATTGCTATTCACCCCGTTTTACGGTACTACAAAACGAAAAACCCGGCAGTGATCGCGTCATATCGTCATTATCATATCGCTTAGGCTTCAAAGCGCGTCAAAGAAATATGTATACATATATAAATATACATACGTATGTCGCACATACATGCATATATACACGCATAATAAATATAATAAAACATAAAAGACCATCTGCCGTTCTGCCAGGCGGTTCGTAAGAGGCAAACTATTGGCTGTGCAAGTCCCTACCATTGTGACCTTTAGGTGGTAGAGTTCTGCTTTGTCTGGTATCACCGCCTTACTTATTCCAGCCAAAATAGCGTCAGTACTGTCATCGTCGTGTTTCGAATTGGAGGGCAAATTAGCTGGTAAATTTATATACGTGGCATTAAGACCTCGCTGCAAATCCTTGTGGCCTGCTATCCAGCAACACATCATTAACATTTTGGTGTCTATAGGCAATTGTTCATCCAATCGAGCCATCTGCTTGTTTGCTATCTCATGATATAAAAATTGTTTTTATCAATAGCATTACTAAATTTTAATATACTTTTACTGAGACATCTATGCGGCTGTGGAAAATTGACTACGTTCTATTGAAATATTCACTCTACAGAATATCAGGCTCAATAGCGTTATTGAGCTGGCTCAAGATAAAAAGTCTTAGCGGTGGGTGCCCGATTGACTTATGAAAGTTGAACGGAACTATCCTTTTAAAAGTGAAAAAGTTAATCATGGATTACTGGCACAAATCGAAGGATGAAACATAGAAATGGTTTCCATTAAAGTTTAAGCTGGCTTTGTAGTTGTGATAGTATTCTGCAATATTTTCAACCGTCTTGCAAAAAGACGGAGGCCTTTAATTCTTCGGAATAAATTTTTGTGCGCTTTTGGCGTGTTAGGGAAAAATGATGAGAGTACATTTTTACGATGCCCGCACACCGTCACGAAAAACCGACAGCATGAAATTAGCTAGTCAACGTTTAACTAAAGTTTTAGTATTTGAAAGAGAAGCAACAAGAACGGATGTAAGAGTGGTCGTCGATGATGTTGTGCTGGAACAAGTGGATGAGTTTGTATAGCTTGGATGTGTTTTTAGCAGGGATGGAAGGTACACCGCTGATGTTGAAAGAAGATTATGTGCAGGGAACAAAGTGAATGGAGCGTCAGCGAGATTACATAATAGCATAATTTTAAGTCAGGTTGCCCGTCTAGCACTGCATAATTATGTGCTTATCCCAACGCTATAGTGAGATGTAAAATTTGCGTTATAAATTTTTCTTATTTTCATGACAAGCAATGTAAAGCGTACAATGCTACGATTTGTTGCGGTCGCGGCACTCCCGTCAGCTGTTTATTACAAGGTATTATATTACCATATAATTATATTATATGGTAAAAAAACAGTATCCAATTTGATGTATTTATTTTGACAATATGTACGTACAAACATTTTTGCGATTAATTTTTATTAAGCTATTGCATAGCTTCTATCGCGGGCCTTGAGTGTGGAGACCGAATCCAGAAATTCCTAAAAAACCTAACACCCCCCACTCCGACCGGCACAGCGGTGATACTTTTTAGTTTTTCCATCTATCGATAAATACCAGAACTTTTAATGACTTTTTGAAATAACACGCTTGTCTCTTTAGTTCAGCAACCCGCCTTTAGGTGGCATTGGTTGTATTGGAAAACTACCGTAATCAGCTGTTTGTGAGAAAGTATATAGGTGTATAGGTATTTATCATCTACGTACAACAGTGAATATCTGTACTCGTATAATTTGTGTACAAAGTGTTTTAAATATGAATAAACAAAGAAAAAAAAGACGTGTGGCACTCGGAGACTGCCGCGGTCAAGTTATTGCATAGAATTTTTTATCAACTTATGCAATTACAATTATATATTTATTTTATTTATGCAGTATTTTTTTTTCTTTGTTTTTTTTCTTTGATATTAATTCAAGTTACACTTTGAGCGTGGTGACCGATAAAAAATATTCATATATAAAACACTTTGTACACAAATTATACAAGTACAGATATTCACTGTTGTACGTAGATGATAAATACCTATACACCTATATACTATCTCACAAAGAGCTGATTACGGTAGTTTTCTAATACAACCAATGCCACATAAAGGCGGGTTGCTGAACTAAAGAGACAAGCGTGATATTTCAAAAAGTCAATAAAAGTTCTGGTATTTATCGATAGATGGAAAAACTAAAAAGTATCACCGCTGTGCCGGTCGGAGTTAGGGGTGTTAGGTTTTTTCGTTACGGAATTTCTGGATTCGTTCTCCACGCTCAAGGCCCGCGATAGAAGCTATGCAATAGCTTAAAAAAATACTGCATAAATAAAATAAATATATAATTGTAATTGCATAAGTTGATAAAAAATGCTATGCAATAGCTTTACCGCCGCAGTCTCCGAGTGCCACACGTCTTTTTTTTATATAGAATAGTTATCAATTCCTTGTAAATTTTTAACAATGCCAAATCTCATACTCCGCAATCTCCGTATTTCTTGTTTAAATGGGATTACAAAGCTTATGCTTCACTTGCTAATATATATACAAGAAATTGGTATGAGAATCAATTAATCCCAGATTTTTCGTCTTCCAAATCTATTTTAATATTAAAAATGCGAAAGTTTGGATAGATTTTCGTTACTCAATAACAAAAAAGCTTAACAGATTAATATGAAAAGCACAAAGGTATATGATGGTCTGGAATAGCATATACTACTTACTTACTTACTTTTTATCCCGAAAAATGAGTTGTTTACTTATATAATGCTGCGGGCTGCATGAGCCAGCTAGTATTTCATATATTTGTTATAGTAATGGGATTATTTTTAATACTATAAATGGTAGATGAAAGTTTAACAAAACAGATATACAATGCGAATGTGGAAGGATGTAGATACCGGGAAAAACCAAGACTGACGTACGATGATCAGATTGATCAAGTACTGTCCTGATACCACGTCAAGAGTCTTCGCAACGGGTGTGTATGAAGAGAGTAATGGATGTGGAAGAAGCAAGACAAGCCTGCAATGATCGTGATGTATGGCACTCGGTTTTCTCTGCCTATCCCGAAAGGGATCTGGCGTGAAGATATGTATGTATTTATGTACTAATGTACTAATTGAATCCAAAATCCAATCAGCTCTTGGTTTAAAAATTTGTGTCGAATGCGAATGCTGCAAATGAGATAAAAATCAATTAATTGGTCCAGCAGTTATCGTTGTAAAAATGTTGAAAATAATTTTTTCCTCGGAATTTTCAACCAATCAATTTTTACTATGTTAGTAATAAAAAACTGCCTTAAATTTCGTTTAAAAAATCAAAATTGAATCAAAGGTTCTAAAGCTGCAGCGTTCAAATATTGAAATAGTATTTTCAACAAACTTACTTTAGATTTTTAAAATAACTTTTAGACCAATATAGTGATTAATTTAAAAATCTTATTAACTCTTTCTCCTGAAAAGTTTCTTTAAATACCTTAAATGTGAACAAAATCGTCCGGGCGTAATTGTTAAATAAAAAAATGAGAAAAAGATTGTATTGTTGTCATCTCTCAGATTTTTACCAATCGATTTCGTATTCAAAGTTTTTTAAGCTGTTGAGGTCAATTTTTGACTATATTCTTTAATAACTCTCTATATTCTTTAATAATTCTCAATTATCCCTCAAAAGTTCATGTTAAAAATTCATTTATGTAGGTTACACATTGATGTTGAAAGGTACAACATACATAATAATATATATATATATATATATATATATATATATATATATATATATATATATATATATATATATATATATATATATATATATATATATATATATATATATATATATATATATATATATATATGCACAAATTTCAAATCAAGTGGTCCCATAGTTTCGGAGCAAATTTACTGTGACAGGTAGACGAACAAGGTAGACGAACAAACAGACAGTGATCCTATAAGGCTTGAATTTTCTCTTTTGAGTTATGGAACTCCAAAAATGATGTAATTTCTTAATTTTGTAACAACGTTAAAAAGGTTATAACGTTAAGTTAGAGCACTTGTGTTTGTTAAAATGGTTTTTATAGTACATACAAACGCGTAACTACTCTAATTGAAAAGCTGAAAATCCCTTCAAAAGGATACATTCCAACATAAAAATATATGTACAGTAATATATTCTTTAATCCATTGAAATAAAGCCGAGATTGGTGTACGTTATTTAAGGAAGAAATATAATTTTGACTTGCGTTGGATAATGTAATTGTTTCGTTCTTAAAGCGAAGCTTATTTTGAACTTTAACTCTATAATTGGTAATAAATGTGTGTACTGTACTTTAAAGAAGCTGAAAGATCAGTTAAAGACTTTAAAATGAATTTAAAACATATTTTATTTAAGGATATATTAGCTTCAGAAGGTTACGTTAAAACAGTCGGTAATAAAAGAAACTTGTTCATTGTGTGAGCTAAGTTTCTTTGAAAAGATTAATACATTTGTACTATTTATTTTATATTAGCTTTTACCTGCAGCTTTGCTCGCGTTCACATCTTTAAATAACTGTTTTTTTTTGCTCGACTGGGATCATTATAATAATTTAACTTATATCTATATCGTATCAAAAGCACTTGTACTGTTTTACTTGACTTTTTATTTATTAAAACCAACCGGCTTCACGTTGACTTTTGCCCTGATGATGCGTTAAAACGCGAAACCGGTTGGTTTTAATAAATAAAAAGTCAAGTAAAACAGTACAAGTGCTTTTAATACGATATAAATATAAGTTAACATGAAGTTTTACCAAGTGCCGACGATATTCAGTGTTCAAAGTATAATAATTTAAAAACCTTAAAAAACTTAAGGTGAAAAGCTGATAAAATTTTTAAGTCAATTGGTGTATTAGCCTGAAAGTTATTCCAAAAATATGAAGTAAGTTAGCTAAAAAAACGTAATTTAAATATTTGAAAAGCTGTAACTTTTGAAAATTAGACTCGATTTTGATTTTTGAAACGACTTTTGAAGTAGATTTTTATAGTACTTAAATATCGTAGAATACCAAAAAATTAATTTCCGCCAACGATTACTCTCGAATGGATAAACCTATTTTGATGCAATTTATGCATTAGACGCAAATTTTTAAGGAATAGAGCTGATTAGATTTTGTACTCAATCGGTGCGATAATCTGGAAGTTATATTAAAAAATACTGTTGCGCCAAATTTTTTTGAGGTTTTTTCAAATTTTTTCAAAATCTCCTAAGCCAGCCTAGTTCAAATTTTTAGGCTGTCTAAGTTGAGCGGAATTGGCGGAAAAAGTTATGAGATATTTACATACACACACACACATACATAAACACCCACAAACACACACACACACACACACACACACACACACACACAAACATATTGACATCATCGTGAAAATAGTCGGAAAGGCTCCTACAAACTCAAAACGTGGAGATCTGGTAAAAACTGGATTTTTTGAAAATAGAGGCAAAATCAGTAGTTTCCTTATCTTTATACGTAGCGTGAAGTTAAAAATCGGGGTCAAATGTATGCTACTTTTTTTAAATGCAGCTCTGAAGAATATTCGTGCGAAAGATTATATTGACGACGCAACGCCGCTCTTTTCGCGGGCAAAGCTGCGCAAGTCAGCTAGTCTGCTATAAAATCGCAATTGGGACATCGCAGAGACATCTTTATTAATATAAATTACAAAAATCCAATCAGCTTGGGAATGCGAACGATATAATTCAACCGTCGAGGGCTGCACTGAACAAGTGTCTGCGAACTGATTGAACCATTAATTGAACTTCCAGCGCACTATGACTATTCAAAAAAATGCTAATAATCAGGTCACCATTAAGAGTATTGCCAATAATCCATACCAGGACTTTAAACCGGTTTAAAAATTGCGGTTGGTAAAGGCATTAAGCAGTTTTTAGAGGTTCGTACCTCATAAGGAAAGAACGGAATCCTTATAAGATCCGTTTGTACGTCTGTCAAGGCCCTTTTTCTCAGGAACGCGTAGAAATATCAGGTCATCATTAAGTTTCCCTGCTGAGGATTATTGGCGGTAGGCCAATAATTGTCAGCAGGGAAACCGGTTCAAAAAATACCGGTTGATACAGGTATTAATCGGTTAATAAAAGCTTTCGCTTGGAGCGTATCTGAGATGAGAGCACTTTATAAACGTATGTAAACCAAATAGACCTTATACTATGTAATTGTGTGACACACACAATACTGTCAAAAATTGGAAGCGATGAACATTAGTTTGCGCGACAAGTTGAAAAGTGTCTAAAATAGAGATACTGCTCTTAAAATTATGTGCGACAGCTCATTGTATCTGGGATGACGCCTAAAAAAATATGCTAAAAGCGTGTATTAGCACATAAACAATTGCAAAAGTTATAAACAATTAAAGATAAGAAAAAAATAGCATTTGGTTTTTTGCCAATATTTTATAAACTTTATTAACAACATTACGTGGATTTTTCAATTTTTGTTAAAGTTCAACAATTATTATAAGCAAAGTATGAATATTTTTTTAACTTTTATTGCGTGAAATTTGGCACACAGGTAGAGGATGACATGGAACACCACACAGACTACTTTCTACCCCGGAAAAATTATGTGATCCCACGGGATTCGCCAAAAACTTTTATAATGCAGTGGGCTGCTAGGTGCAGCTTAGTATTATAGATGCGGAATTATATCTGGATGGATGAATGTTTGTTACTCTTTCATACAAAAATGATCTGACCGATTTGAATGAAATTTGGCACACATTTCATTCACCTGGAATAATACATAGGGTACTTTGTGTCCCAGAAAATAAGTTGTTCCCGTGGGATTCACCAAAAACTGTTGTAATTCAGCGGGTCTGCAAGAGGGCGCAGCCAGTATTATAAATGCCTGAGTCTATTTGTCTGTTACGCTTTTACGGATAAACTGCGAAACAGATTTTCACGAAATTTAGCATGCAGATAGTTTTCTCCTAGCCAGGCCTTAAGGGGCTAAAATAGGGGACCAAAGTTTGTATAAAAAACTATAATAAACTAGTTACCCGCGCAGCTTTGCCCGCGAGTAGCTTAACATGTCGTTGTTATAGTTTTATATATTTTAAATTTCATCTTTCAGTCCCTAGAGATTGTATTCTTGATATTTCAGAAGAGTCTATATTTGACGTCAAATATTTAACTATCTTCATGCCAAATATTATCAAAATTGGTTCAGCGGTTTAGCCGTGAAAATATACAATCAGACAGAAAGATAGACTGATAGATTATTGATTATTGCATTTATAATAAAACTATCTATGATTGATACCCGGCTTCGCTCGGGAATTGATACGAGATTACGTGGTAGTTGAAATATAACAAATGTAATTTAAGACTATTGAAATTGGAATTTTTAATTTCGCGCCATTACTACACATGCTGCAATTGCTCACGGCGCCTTTCGAAATGCAAGCCAAATAATTGTTGTTCTGAATGAAGTTCAAATACTCGACAACAGATGACGCCACTACACTTAATTTCCAAGTTGAAGGGTTGGAAAAGCCCTTATATCTTTAAAAACACGCCTTTTATATTAAAACGGGAACTTTTTTGTTCGAGGGGGGATAAAGGGCTATCACATTATATAAGTCCCTTTATCGTGCCGGGACTCCTTTTTAAGTTTTATCGGCACGCACATTTTATCAACATAGTTTTATTATACGTAGGTCAGACAATAAGTTTTGCGTAACTTAAAAAAACAACATGTTATAACCAAAATATTACATTTATTGCTTTTCAAAATAATCCTTCTTTACATTTTAAATATTTATTCATGCGATCGAACCATTTTATAAAACAGGAGGACCACAGATCTGAAGGCATGTTTTCTACGTGCTGATTGAACGTTATCACTGCCTCTTCGGAGTTGGTAAAAGTAAAACCTGTCAACAAATCTTTGATTTTGGGGAAAATACAGAAATCACAGAGTGCTAGGTCGGGGCTATGCGTAGGATGAGTGACGAGATGTACTTTTTCGGCAGCTGAAAATTGTTTTGTTGGCTGTGTGTGAAGAAGCGTTATCATGGTGTAGGAGAATGCGGCTTTTGGGAGTCTTTCGCGAACTTTTTCTAACACCCTTGGTAAACAAATGGTAGAATATCACTCGGCATTAACACTCTTTTGATCTTCAAGTGGAATTGTGTAGATGGGACCCGTAGCTGAGAAAAAAACATGACCATTTTTTTACCAAAGTTTCACGCCTGTTTCACTTTTGTTTGCCTGTTCTCATTTTCCAACACCCATTCACAAGATTGCGTTTTTTTCGGGTTCACAATAATAAATCCACGTTTCGTCTCCTGTGACAATGTCATAAACAGCATTAGAATGTCCGTGGTTGTGGTTCAGTAGCATCTGTGAGCACCATTCCACGCGAGCCCGCTTCTGCTCCGCTGTCAGTTCATGAGGGATCCAACGACAACAAAGTTTCCGAACTTTCAATTCTTCGTGTAAAATTTTCTGAATTTGGCTCATACCAATCCCCAAATCATTTCCCGCCAATTGTTTTTTTTATTACTAAGAAGGTTGCAAAGTTTTAAAAATATAACATTCAAAATTCAAATAGTTCCAATTAGCTAGAAGTGCAAAACTTTTAGTGTGCCCCATGTGTATAATGATGTATCTTCACGTATTCCTGAAGAGGTAGGCAGAGATACAACCAGTGCACCCACGATTAGCCGAAGATACTTAGTCATATTCATTCATCATTGCATTCCAACGCTGAACATATAAAAATGGCTTTATCTCTGTCTAACAAGTTCGAACTTTTATAATAGATAAAGCTACAAAAAAATTTGTCAGTGCTCTAAATTCAAATCATTTGAGAAAATAACGTCACCTTTAACGGCTTGCGACCAACACGCCATTACTAAAATACGCTGTCAATGTACGTAAAATGTCAAATAACCCTTTGTTTACAAAATATTAAATTAATTTGAGCGTTTATTTGTATTTTTCTATAATTTTAGTATGTACCTTAAATCTAAAATAAAAAATGATTTTTAAAATAACATGCCCAATTGAATTATAATTTATCAATTGTTATGTAGACAGTAAACAGCTGTTCTTAAGTCCGCCATTACTCGGGATGAAAATACACGGATTTCGCTCAGTTATTTCATCATCGTATTAGTAGTCATTGATATAAAAAACCCTAGATGCACAGTCCCGAACAAAACTGACGCTCCAAAGTGTCCCTAATTTCATTTGGCCGCCCTGTTGGTCGAGTGGTTAGCGACTCTGAATACGCAATCGATAGGGCTCGGGTTTGATCCCCGACGGGGACAAGCATTTATGTGATGAGCATATATTTATTTTATTTATTATTTATTTAAAATTTATGCACAACATGTACAGAGGTGGACTTAATGCTACATGACATTCTCTACCAGTCAACCTTAAACAAATATAAACAGTGTTTACGATGGGGTGCACAGAGAAACTTATTACAATCGTTTACTACTGACATACCTTCTTGATTATTATTAAGATAAATTAAAATTAAAGAAAACAATAAGATAATACGATATTACAATATACTTAGATACAAGTAATATATTACATATATAATATATTATACATATACCTACATAAATACCTATATATATACAAGTACATATTTATATATAGTTATATAAATACATATATACATACATATTATACTACCATAGCGCGTAACACCATTATTCTGCCAAATGCTTACAGAGAGAACGTTTAAAAGACAATTTGGAGGGACTATTCCTAATATCAATGGGAAGAGTATTCCAAAGCCTCACAGCTTCAGAAGAGAAAGATTTGGATAAGAAATCGGTACGACAAAAAGGTACTTGAAGAGTCGGGATATTTTCTGAACGAAGTTGGCTTGAATGTGTGGCATGCTGAAATATGAATTTTGACTTAAGATATTGAGGTGCATTAGGATTATAAAGAATTGTGAATAATGTACAAAGCAATCTCAACTGTCTTCGTTGGCGGATCGGAAGCCATTTCAGTTTAGAGCGATATAATGTTTGTATTTCCGGGTTTGGATGTTTATTAAATATATTCTAGTATTTATATATGTATTTCTATGTAATTTGCTTACTTTGGGGTTAGATCAGTAAGTGTAATTTGTCCTGGGAATATTTATTTATATATTTATATTTATTTAAGTAGTTATAGATATGGCAAAAACATATGTCTTTGCATGTCCAACCTTAAGTGTCAGACTTATAGTTGTTTTTACAAAGCAATGTATGAAAAGAAATAAAATTGACAGTGTCACTATTCTATTTGAAATGAGCGCACAATTTAAAATTGTGCGCTTATTTTTGGAGGACATTTTTGATACACTGATTGTGTATCTTGGGTTTTTTATATCAATGCTAGTAGTAGTTTCCTTTATCCTTTAACCTTTAATATATTATCTGTATATTAATATATATAACCTTTATATATATATTAATATACAGATAACTCTGAATATATTCACATGTAAAGTGTAATATTTGGGAGATAAAACACATAGTAGAGTAATTGGATGTTGTGTTCAGGGCGAGTCCCAAGACGGCTCGCCGAGCGATCGACTGAATTCAACTCCAGATCGTAATGTCGCCACAATGATTAAGCTATCAAAACCTGCTGAAATCACTTCACTCCTGGCTTGGCCCATAGGAATTAGTTCCTCTTATTTTGGAAATTGTCTCTGAAGCGCAATTAATTCGATAAAAAAATGTCTTCTCACTTTGCGATTGAAGATTTTTTTGTATCATAACAATATAATAAGCTTTCCTGATCGAAAGAGACAGCCATTCCATATAGATACCAAAGACGTTAATACTTACTATCTGTGTGTATCAGTGCCACGTGTAGGAATTTACCGGTTATCTTACCCTTCAAACTGGACCATGACAATGACAATCTTCGACGTACGACAATACACTCGGGCGAGATATTGTGTGTGTGTGTGCGCCGTGTTGGTCCCGGCCTCCTTTGTAGAATAGGCCAACTGCCGTTCTGCCAGGCAGGTCGTAAAAGGCGACCGATTGGCTATCGAGTCACTACCATCGTGGCTACTAGGTGGTAGAGTTCTGCATTGTCTCGCCCGGGTCTGGTACCACCGCCTTACCTATTCCTGCCGCAATAGCGTTAGTGCTTATCGCTGTCGTGTTCCGGTTTGGAGGGTAAGGTAGCCGGGAAACTTATGCATGTGGCATTAGATCTCGCCACAATATAGCAACGCACCATTAACATCTTCGGTGTCTATAGGCGATGGTTGACTCTTTCCATCAGGAGACCCATCTGCTTGTTTGCTATCTTATGATATATAAAAATAAAAAAAAACTAAACCTAGTGGGCACGTCAGTATTGACATATTTTTTTTCATATCATTATCTTGTCAAATATATATTTTATCATTCGACATTTTTATTTTATTTTTTAATTGAAGATATAAACCATTGACGGATCATATTAAGAACATTATGTCGTTATATGTATTATTTCTTTTTTTTCAAATAATTTTACCTAGTCCTGTCGCTTACCGTCCGAGTTTGTCACTGTCGTGTTTCGATTTGGAGGGTAACTTAGCTGGTAAACTCATGCATGTAGTATCAAGACCCTCCACCACAAGGGTAGCCCTTTAACATTTTTGGTGTCTATAGGCGATAGTTATCTCTTGCCATCAAGAAAGCCAGCTTGTTTGCTATGATTTTTTTATATCATAAGATTGCAAGCAAGCAGATGACTTTCCTGATGGAAAGAGAAATCGTCGCCTATAGACACAAAATATATCAATGGTGCGTTGCTACCTGTGTGGGGGGATGGCAAAGTCTATCGGATACCTTACCTTTCAAACCGGAACACGACAATGACAATCATTGACGCTATTGCTGCAGGAATAGGTAAGGTGATGGTATCAAATACCCGGGTGAGACGTTGCAGAACTCTTCCACCTACTAGTCACGATGGTAGTGATACGTTTAGCCAATCCATCGCCTCTTACGATCTGCCTGGCAGAACGGCAGTTGGTCTATTCTTCATAAAGTTAGGAAAGAAAAAAAATTATTAAAAGAATTTTAAAAAGTTTACTGTAAAAATTTTGGAGCACGATAAACTGATATTTTAATATGTAAACAAATTTATCTAAGTATTATGTAAATACTTAGAGAAAGTTTAAATAATCAGTTTGATTGAATATTGTTATTTTAAAAAGTTTTGCTACTTCAGTTCTTTTCATTTTTTTGCCACTTTGTAGGACTACCAAAGTCAGTTAATAGATTGAACTGTTGCAACATCTATTGAAAAGAATCACGCAAAAACGTTAAATTTAATTTTCCTAAAACATTTTAAAATTGTTAAACAATTACATATGCCTATGTATATTATATATGTTTTAGAACCTACTCTGATGATGAAAGAAAAAGTTAAAAACTTAGTTTATTAAAAAAAATGAACTAGCAAGCATCTTCTTGGCTCTAAGGTCGCTAAGACAGTCGCTAATTCTAATTCAGTTGTCGTGTCGTGTTTAAAAATATATTAAAATAACATGTTATTCTAAAATTCATTTTATTTCACAGAAATCTTCTTTTTTTATACAGTATTGATTTTATTTTTTTATACAGCGCCCCTAACTTCGACCAATGCAATCGATTTTGTGCCTTAAGAAACAAATTCAGATTTCGAAGATAAAACTGCGACCGATCGATTATCACTTTTAAAAGTTGCAGCTTTTTAAATATTAAAATTGTGTCAAAAGAAATGAGAATTGTGAGTCTGGAGAGCTCAAAAATCATTATAGCCAATATTCAAAATTATAAAATCTTCTGATTTAAGTCCCAAAATTCGAGGTTTCGCTTTGACTGCCAGAAGCTTAAAATAACTTAGCAGAAAATTTAAATGACGACCTATACCTTTAGGATCAACCAGGTTAAACATTTCTTCATACAGATATTGATAAAATTAAATTATACTATCGTGTTAATATACATTTAACTTTTGCACTATAATTAGTATTCATTAATTAAGTCTATAATTAACCGTTACACTAATAAAAGTTAAATCATAATTTGAATTAAATGAAGTGAAATTCCGATACATACTTCGATACAAAATTAAAATTACATATATTTTATATTATTTGCAACATTCATTGACTACTTATCTATATCCTACTAACATTATAAATGCGAAAGTTTGTGAGTATGTATGTATGGATGTTTGTTACTTTTTCACGCAAATACTACTGAACCGATTACGATGAAATTTGGTATGTAGATAGCTGAAGACTCAGAATAACACATAGGCTATTTTTTATCCTGTAAAAGTTAGATAATCCCGCGGGATTCACTAAAAACTTTTATAATGCAGCGGGCTGCACGCTGCAGCTAGTTAATATCATAAATGCGAAAGTTTGGATATATGGATAGATGGATGTTTGTTACTCAATCACGCTAAAACAACAACGGATTTGAATTAAATTTGACAAATCGATAGATGATTATCTGAAATAGCACATAAAGTACATAAGTTAGCTGAAGACCCAGAATAACACATAGGCTATTTTTTATCTTGGAAAAGTTAGATGTTCCCGCGGGATTCACTAAAAACTTTTATAATGTAGCGGGCTGCACGCTGCAGCAATTTATAACATAAATATCTTAAACAAGTACGACACAAGGTAATATTATACAAGACTAGCGGCCCGTTACGTGCTTCGCTACGTATCGCCATTTATTGAATTCATTTGTTACAAAAAATGTGATAAATGAAGAACCGCTCTTCCGATTTTGTGCAAACTTCACACAAACCATCTACTAAATAGTCCGAACAAAGTCTAAGTATTTGGTTTGGATAGGTGAGCCCGTTCTTGAGTTATAAAATTAAAACGAAAAGTGGCCAAGCAGATCGTAAAAGGCGACCGATTGACTATGCGAGTCACTACCATCGTGGCTACTAGGTGGTAGAGGTCTGCATTGTCTCGCCCAGGTCTGGTACCACCGCCTTACCTATTCCTGCCGCAATAGCGTCAGTGCTTGTCACTGTCGTGTTCCGGTTTGGAGGGTAAGGTAGCCGGTAAACTTTTTTAAAAGGTGAGAAAATATAGAAAAAAGAGTAGTTAAAGAGACAGAACAACGTTTGCCGGGTCAGCTAGTATATATATAAAAATCACCAGCTATGCTATGTGCAATCGATTTTAACTCTCGATAAATGGGTCGCTGGCAATCGCTGACAGAGTCAATAGAACATACCACTAATACGAATTATTGAAGAGGGTTCCGTTATAATTAAATTTAAAATTTGTCGAATTTACGTTACATGTTGAAAAGGGACTTTTAGAGGAAGTTATTTTGTTTGCAATTTCAAGTTGTTGAATTTATGGCACTTATAGATTGAAACAACAATCTCCTTTTCCAAAAGTAATTAGTTTATTTTTGCTAGGGTTAATTTTACTGTGATAAAAATTACTGCATTTTTGTCTTTTATTACACAATATTAGTCCTGACACCCTTTGAAAAATAAACCATCTGCCGTACTGCCGGCGGTAAAATGCCACTCATTGGCTGTACTTCTCACTACCAGCGTGACTAACTCTACCAAGTAGTAGCCACGATGTTAGTGACTCGTATAACCAATCAGCCGCCCTTTACGACCTGCTTGGCAGAATGACAGTTGGCCTATTCTTCAAAGGAGCCCGGGACCAGCACGGATGATTGGTCCCCGTGGAATTCTTTGGTGCTGCACTCAGCCTACATTAAATTTTTGTGATTTCATTTTAGGATTCCATAGGCAAATAGTTCATCTATATGTCTATGGGTACTGCAGAGTTCAAAGTTTAAGCTAGGTATATTTTATTAACCGCTACAATATGATGTGTGTATGAAAAATAAAATTACTGAGGATAGCTCTAATTTTATATGTATTAGAGCTATCCTAACTGAGGGACGAAAAAAAAAACAAGGAAGCACAACTTTGTAGGATATCATTAGATAGGTAGGATTGTAAATGATATGGAAGTTTCTAAAAAGTTTGTAGGAAGTGGGTCAGATATGATAAATAAAATGCGGATGTGGTAATATAACAACTCTTTATATTTTGTTCAACTTGTCTCAAAGATAACATAAAATCACTATTAAAGCTTTCCATCACTAATGACTAGTTCTCGTTTAACAATTCCAAGTAACTTAATTATTCCGGACGGAACGGAACCCTTCGTAGGCGAGTTCGACTCGCTCTTGGCTGTTTTTTGTTTATTTAGCGAGAGAGTGTCAAAAACAAATAATTTAAAGTGGGTAGCCACTACATATTGATGATGTGAAAAGTTTAGCTCTCAAGTAAGAGTTTAACATCAAAGTTCCGTTATATGTACTTGAAAATACTTTTAAAACTACCGTCAAGAATTCCTTAACGTTTGACATAGCTTTTCAGCTCGAACATTCAAGCTTTGAACGCTATATTGGATAAGTTTTAAAAAGACAAATATGTTCACATAAGAGTAAAATCGTACATTGCTATCGATTTCTTAAGTTTTATCCTTCAAAAAATAGAAAATAAACAGGAAATTCCTAGTGGAAAATAAGACAACCGTTGCCTTTATATTGTTCAATATAGTGGCGTGCTATCTTACCCTCTAAACCGGAATACGTTACACAGCACAGACGTTATAACGGCTGACATAGGTAAGGCGGTGGTATTTAAACCGGGCGATATAATGCAGAATTCTACCATCTAGTAGTCACGATTAATGGTGATCAATATAATGCATAGGGTTATATTATAACGCGCTATGTATACGCAACGTATAGCGTATGTTATTTAGATTCCCATATACATACATACTATATATATATACATACTATAACATAACGCCACGCTATATAACTAGCGGCTAGCGTAGGTTGTATTTATATTATAACTAGCTGACCCGACAAACGTCGTTCTGCCTTTTTAACTGCTCTTATTTTTTTATATTTTCTCACATTTTAAACCTTCCCTGGACTTCAACAATTAATTCAAAACCAAAATTAGCCAAATATAGATTCAAGTAATATACAGATAATATACACAGAAGTATATACTATATTCTTTACGTCATAAATCTTTTGTCAATCTTGAAAGAGATTTTGTTAATTAGTCTATGGTGAATTCCCCGTGTTGGTTCCGGGCTCCTTTGAAGAATAGACCAACTGCCGTTCTGTCAGGCAGGTCGTAAAAAGCGACCGATTGGCTATGCGAGTCACTACCATCGTGGCTACTAGGTGGTAGAGTTCTGCATTGTCTCGCCCGGGTCTGGTACCACCGCCTTACCTATTCCTGCCGCAATAGCGTCAGTGCTTGTCGCTGTCGTGTTCCGGTTTGGAGGGTAAGGTAGCCGGTAAACTTACGCATGTGGCATTAGACCTCGCCACAAGATAGCAACGCACCATTAACATCTATGGTATCTATAGGCGATAGTTGACTTTTTCCATCAGGAGATTCACCTGCTTGTTTGCTATCCTATGATATAAAAAAAGTGGAGTTCCAACCACAGGTCGATCTTTAGTACTATATTAGTATACTAAATACTAGCTGAGCCCGCGACTTAATCCGCATGGAAAAATTTCATCATCAGCATCAGCATCATTGCATCAGCTATCTGCCAGTGAAAGTCCCGTCAAAATCGGTCCAGCCGTTCCCGAAATTTGCCGGAATAAAGAGATAGACAAACAGACACAAAAATTGTAAAAAATGTCATTTTGGTATGTGTATCGTGTATACATCCATACGCATTTAGTAAAAAGCGGTTATTTCAATATTACGAACAGACACTCCAATTTTATTATATGTATAGATTAATTAACATTTAGCAAACACGAACGTTAATTAATTCACTATACACAGGTTAAGAAGGAAACTACTTCCTTAAAATCTGGATTTCATATAAACTTCAGAGTTCTGCAATTTGCTTGATATATTTAACTTGTTAAACACTTCCAAAGTTCAGTTTTACGACTACCATACGAGATTGCTTTTGAATTACTTCAAGTCTTCAAGCAGATTGCGTAGAGTATATAGGTGGTCCAAACAAACAAGAAAATATGATTGTGTAAATTCTTTAATATACTTGCACTATTTCACAACACACTTTATAATAATATACATATATCGCCAGCCGGTTTCGCTTCTTACAGCATCTTCAGGGCTAGGAGACTTCGTCCTAAAAAGCGAACACAACTAAAAAGTATTTTATGAATCAGTACAAGTGTGTTTATATAAATACATTCAATTAGGGACAGGGGAAATGTTTAGTAGAGGGGACAGTGGGAGATCCACCGTCACCCATCTGATACATATTTTTGAAGACATATTTTTATGAAAATTTATCGATTTATTGTATAATTGCTTACACATTCGAGAAGTCTTCATGGCTATGTTTAATTAAATTAATTTTAGTCATTTTTTTAATAAACTTCACTTTTTTGATAGCCTAACAAATAAAATTTAAAGAGATATTTTTTAACATGGAGAATATGCCTAGGTCGGCTTGTCTGCTTATTATTGTTCATACTACCTAGAAAACAGGTATGAATAGGTGATTCAGTATCGTTATCTTTATATATATGTTAATCAAGTAAAATTGATACCAGACGAAATGAGATTTAAATTCAAATATAATAGTATTGGCTTGTCTGCGATATATGGATATTATTGCCATGCTTTGAAGTTTGTACGATTATTACATTTATGATTTGGGTATTTATTAAACACTAGCAAAATCCAGTCAGTCTTTGCTGTGCCTTAGTTATAAATCCCTAAAAAAAAATTTCGTTTCCGATAGAACTTCGAAATAGAAATAAATAAAAACTGGAAGTGTTTAAATTTATTTCCATTCCGAAGTTTAGTAATTTTCTTCAAGAACTATTTTGTGAACAAATATCAATTCGTTGTCTCAACTAGAATTTGAATTTTGTGGGCGCAGTCATAAGGAAGCTAAATTTTTATATGAGGATTTTCTATTTTATTTATATGAAGATTTTTTATTTTATAATAATCGCCTCTGTTATCTTGTGGTCTTGTGTCGGTGTTGACCCATAGTGAAAGTCCTGGGTCCGATTCCCGAGTTGGGCAGTTAAAAATGTGTTATTTCAGTGTTTTGTTAGAAAAAACTTTGCAGAAAAGTGACCGGTTGGTGATAGGCTTGCCACCTGTCACATTGTGGTACTAAGTATCTTTGGCTAATCGTGGGCACACTGGTTGAACCTCTACGTAAGTCTTTGGCGATACGAGCGTAGATATTTTTTCTTTCTTTTTTATTTATACGTGATACATGTATACACATTGACTAGCAAAAAACGTTACATGCTGACGGTCGCAATCGTTAATGATCATATGTAACCAGTAAAAATGTAACATAAAAAGAGTATATTGCTTAGGAATTTACATCGTAAATCTCAAACTTAGTGTAGTAAAATAATGTTCAAAAATAATGGTCACTGAACAGGTAATGGGCGCGCGCTTTGAGTGACACGTGCCGCGACTGCTGATCGCAATTTTATTACGTGTATAAGATACAGTCGGGGAGAACACGATGCCTTATCACGTACTACTTATTTTTACTCGTGTACATATGAACCGACTACAATATGCAGACTAACTCGTAATTTACACACATGATAGTTAATGGCTTAAATCTTTGTCTCATCAAAAACGGAAGACCTCTTAGTACAGTATAAATACACACACACACACACACGCACACACACACACACCATAAATCTGTAAATGTTATAATTCAGTGGAAATTAATCTCTTTTATGCTTAATTCTTGTAGACTAAGCAACTACTCTAGTTAAAAAATTAACATTGAGTCTGTTTCCTGGAGGAGGGCGTTGATATACGTAATACAGTTATATACTCCTGCGTGTGTCATCGATACTCATATTATTCATGTATACTTGTTCTGGTTCCGTATAAAATTATTTGTATTGTAATGGTAATTGGTTGTACGGAATAACTTTTAAAAGTCCTGCCAAATTTTAAAATTAAGATCTAAATATAAAATTAAAAGTGCGTTTAAATTATTATTGTAAACTGATTACAAGATGATATAAAAATATTCCTTTAAAAATATCCCACTAAATTTATGAATTGGATGCACCGAGACGCGGGAATCGGCCGCCGGACGGTGTGTTAGTTGCGGGGTACACTATATGAGCCGCGCCCGACCACCGATTCAGCTGAATTTTTCGTAATTGAAATTACACGTATTACTAATTATGTTTGTTGTGTTTACCGTGTCGGATAAAAAATGTATCGAAAAAAAATTGTAACTTTATATGTCATGTTTACTGTGTCGGATAAAAATGATGTTTTGATTTTTTAAATTCTTTTTTTATTACATAAATCGAACATAATATCGATTCTGAACAGCATCTGAAAATTTAATCTTTAAAAGTAACCTTGTATGTAACCAATTAAAAATAATAAAAAAAGCATACTTAAACACATAGTCAATCTTAACGAAATTAGTGTAGAAAATATGAGTACTAGACAGTAGATTCGTTAGCGCAGCGCGCCGCTGTCGCCCATGTTCACACCATTGTGTTTGACAAATCGCTATTTGGATATAGCTTATTTTTTAGACAAGGTAATTGTTGAAGGAGAGTACTTAGTATTTAATTTTAGCCCAAACGTCCATATAACCTTAGTTTTTGGCCTAATTATCCCATAAAACACATTAATTATAAACACCAAACGCGCAAGAGACGATCTGACACTCATCTAAGACAATATGCTGTATATCAATGTCAATATTAATATCAAAAATTTTAGCCCAGCAAAGGGTTTTTCATAATTAGCGTCATTATCGAATGTAGTAAGCGAATACTAACAGTTAATGAGGAAACTAATTCCTTTGAATCCAGATGTCATACAAACTTCTGAGCTGCGCGAATTGCATTGCAGTTCCACTTAAGCTTATTAAAATTTCTGAACTTTGTTTGTATGATCATTACATCATTTATTTATACTGTCACATTCATATTATAAAGGAAGACACCTAAGTAGAGGTGGCAGCCGAGATTAAATCTATATTAATATTATAAGTGTGAAAGTTTGGATATTAAGTTATCTGGTTCAAGGTTCAAGAGAGACATAAAGTTGGCTATCATTTCTTATAGTTTTACTGAGCTCAAATTATTAGTAAACTTTTAAATAACAAAGAAACAAAAACTTCCACACGGCAGGACTTGAACCTGCGACCTTCCCTCTGGCCGGACGCTTACTGTCGTGTGATTCAACGTGGCGGAATTCTTTGCTTTGTGATCGATTCCGTCGATTATTCTGATCACTAGATATACATACAAACATATATTCTAGTTAAATACGTTTATCGTCATAGATGAAATTTACATTTATAATATTGAGCACTACTTTCGTGTTTCTAACTTTTAGCACTTATCCAGAGGGAAGGTCACAGGTTCAAGTCCTACCATGTCGAAATTTTTCTTTGTAGTTTAAAAAAAACAAGTTTTAAAATAAGTACTAAAAAGTATATACATAAGTGCTATAATATCATTATATAGTTTTATAACACTATTTCAGGTTTTTATTCGTAACCTTTTAATAATTGGTTCCAGTTGAAAGTACTCTGAGGTAATTATTCGAGTTGCCCCTAGAGAATGTTTTCAATTAAAGTATTAACACGTCGTTTGTGTAAATAAATATTAAATGGAATTAACGAATATGATGTGCCACAAATATTTTAATTTTAAAACAATTATTCCTTAGTGGTCGTCTCCGTGGTCGAGTGGTCCTATGTCGGTGTTAACCCCACAAAGTCTCGGGTTCGAATCTTGGGTCGGGCGAAATTCAAAAATGACTTTTTTCAGTTTTCTGTATCATCATATACCACCATCTTACCTATTCTTGTCGCTATAGCGTCAATGCTTGTCATAATCATGTTCCGATTTGGAGGTTAAGGTAGCCGGTAAACTTATGCATGTGGCATTAAGCGCTCTGCCCCGAGGATAGCAAGGTATATATATATATATATATATATATATATATATATATATATATATATATATATATATATATATATATATATATATATATACCCGAATTAGCACGGGAGTTGATATGAGATTACGTGCTAGTTGAAATATAACAAATGTAATTTAAGACTTTATTGAAATTATAAATTTCGCGCCATTACTACAAATGCTGCCATTGCTCGCGGCGCCTTTCGAAATGCAACCCAAATAATCGTTCTTCTGAATGAAGTTCAAATACTCGACAACAGATGGCGCCACTACACTTAATTTCCAAGTTGAAGAGTTGGAAAAGTCCTTATATCTTTAAAAACACGCCTTTTAAGTCAAAACGGGAACTTTCTTGTTCGAGGGGGGATAAAGGGCTATCACACTATATAAGTACCTTTATCGTGCCGGGACTCCTTTTTACGTTTTATCGGCACGCACATTTTATCAACTTAGTTTTATTATATACTAGCTATGATGCCCGGCTTTGCTCGGAATTTGATATAAGATTACGTGGCAGTTGAAAAATAGCAAATGTATTTTAAGACTTTATTGAAATTGAAATTTTAAATTTCGTGCCATTACTACATATGCTGCAATTGCTCGTAGCCCCTTTCAAAGTGCAACCCAAATAATCGTTGTTCTATATGAAGTTTAAATAGTTGCTCTTGTCATTCTTTCTCACATATATTTTCACATCTTTACACCAAACAAATTGAAATGACTTACTGAGACGGGATTTAAAATAATAATGTTTTAAAATGTTTTGTTAAAGCCTCTCTAATAAACACACGTTTGTCAGCTATCTCCTTGGGAACGTCTGGAATCAGTTGTGCTTAGTTAGGCATTTTTCTTTGCTAACATCTATCTATTTACCTCCATAGTCCATAGGTGATTACCACTACCCATGGTCAGCCACAGCACCGTAGGTCTTGCAGCTGCATTATCGGCTTTTTAAGGAGTATGCTCTTTTCTTGAAGGACCCTAATCGTATCTGTTCCGAAAAACCGCTGCCGGTAATTGATTCTACAAAAGAGTAGTGCGTGGTAAAAGTGTCGAGAGAGTTTAGTGCAAGAAAGAAAAAAAAAATAAGAAACAGAATAATATATCAAATACTCGTTACCAATTCGTTACGGTTTTATCCTCGTCTTCTTAGCGAGGCTTTACAAGTTATGGAGCTTAACAATTGGATTAATAATTTAAGCCTATTCCATTTAATGCTCCCGAATTTTCATTTCGACGGGATCTTAATCGCGACATTATCGAATATTACATTTACTTTACGCTATATAACGGCGCTTAAGGTTTGCTTTGGTTGAAATTCAGCTACTAAATGAATGAAAGTTATTTCTATGGAGATTTTTCTATAGCGAGTATTTTGTTTTTTTTTTAATAATAATAAATATCCCTGGATAATTTTACACGAATTGATCTAACTCCAAAGTAAGCAAACTATTTGCATGTGATATGGGTGTAAGTCAACGATATTAATACATATAAATACATAAAATATTCAAATATATTTAATAAAAACCCAAACCCAGAAATACAAACATCTATGCTCATTACATAATGCCTGCCCCTGTCGGGAATCGAACCCGAGCCCCATTGATTGCGTAGTCAGGGTCGCTAACCACTCTAACAAGAGGCGGCGGCCAAAGATGTTAAATGAGACTTGTCATATATGTGGCGATGGAAAAACCTTACAATATAATCTTATTATCTTAGAATAAATATTATAGTTTCGCATCCATGGTCTAGTGGTCCAGTGTCGGTGTTGGTGATGTCCTGAGTTCGATTTCAAGGTCGGGCATTTTAAAATGCGTTTTTTCAGTTTTCTGATTAAAACAACTTTGCCTGGGATTGGATGAGTGTCCTGTTGGCGATAGGTTTGCCACCTATCACTTTGTGTGGGACTAAGTATCTTCATCTAATCTTAGGTGCACTTATACCTCTTTGGGGATACGGTTGTAAATATATATATTTTTTTTAAATTTATATTTTCTAATTTTTTATGACATAGGATACAAAATACTGACATCTCCTGATGCTAAAAGAATACTATCACCAAGTAGAACTGTTACTGGTGCATTGCTATACATGTGGCGGGTTGGTAATGTTCCTTGCATAAGTGTACCAGCTGTCTTACTGTCCAAACTCGGAAACGACAGTGATCAGCATTAACGCATAAATAAATAATAAATAAATATTCACGGGACAAATTACACTTACTGATCTAACCCTAAAGTAAGCAAATTATTTGCTTGTGTTATGGGTGCTACTCAACGATACTAATACATAGAGATACATATATAAATACTAGAATATATTTAATAAACACCCAAACCCGGAAATACAAGTATTTATGCTCATCACACAAATGCTTGTCCCCGTCAGGGATCGAACCCGAGCCCCGCTGATTGCGTAGTCAGGGTCGCTAACCACTCGACCAACGGGGCGCTATTGTGTTAAGAATAGTTCAGAAAAGTGATAGAAACCTAATTAATCGTCACGATGTTAGTAGTAATCAGAAATCTGCATTCGAAAATCGAAAATCAAAAATCGAAAACCGAAAATCGAAAATCGAAATCAGAAGGACTTTATTCAATAAAACCTTCTAAAAGTTATTTTTTTTTATCATATGGTAGCAAGCAAGCAGATGGGTCTCCTGATGGAAAGTCACCCACATCGCCTATAAGGTGTTAATGGTACGTTGCTGTCTTGTAGCGAGGTCCAATGCCACATGCATAAGTTCACTGGCTACTTTATCCTCCAAACCTGAACACGGCAGTGACAAGCACTGACGCTATTGCGACAGGAATAGGTAAGGCAGTGGAGTGGTACCAGACCTGGGCAATGCAGAACTCTACCACCTCCTAGTCATGATGTTAGTGACTTGAATGGTCAATCGGTCACCTGTTACGACCTGCCCGGCAGAACGGCAGTTCGAATTCTGTGTCGAAGTCTGTGTATCGAAATTTTTGTTTGTTGTTTTTAAAGTTTTTTAAATATTTTAATTGCCCAAATTTGTGCATGTTTCGATATCTGGCAGTCCACTGGATCGCAATTTTAGCCCAGAGTGCTAAGTGTGAGTTTTTCTTTTCGCATTCGATCGTGAGCGCGTTTCGAGTTTACTAGGAATTTGTATGTGATTTGTACAGCGCCACCTAGTGGTAAACTGGTTTCTCACGTTTACTACTAGGTGGCGCTGTACAAAACACATACAAATTCCTAGTAAACTCCAAACGCGCTCACGATCGAATGCGAAAAGAAAAACTCACACTTAGCACTCAGATACGTGTTGCAGTGTGTGTTAGGGTCGTCCCTTGAAGGAGACGTCGTTGATACAAAAGATGCGGCGGTGAGGGCCACTACCGATCACGCCCGGCCAAGGAAGTTACATTCTACCCGGAATATTCACACGCGCTTCAAAATCGTTCCGAAGAGTACCACGACATGAGTGGAGTGTGTCTCTTTCTACTAAATAAAGCGCCAATCGCCATATATAAGTGCGGCCATGCGTAGTTTGCAAATTACTACTAAGTAATTCTACTAATTTGAGAAACATTGTTTTTTGCATTTTTTTGAGAAACAGTTTTTGCATTGCATAAGTAATTACGTAATAATTAAAATAAGCACATTTTAGAACTCACTATGTTAATTACAATACATTTTATGCTAATGTATCTATTGACGTGTATGAATAAAAGGGATTTAATGATTACCAAATATATTAAAATCTACCATCCGAAAGTTTTATTTACACTGGCAATTGCAAGAAAGGGACAACATTCACTCATGTCGTTGTCTTGCTCAGAACGTTTTTCCCCTCTGTTATATAAGAAACAAATGTCAACTTTATTAAGAACGAAATAAAGTACATTTTTATTTTTCAAATATTGCTTCGTAGTAATTCAAGTTATCGTATATAAGTTCCTTGCGCCAGGCCTAAATAGTTGTAACAAGAACAAGAAGAAATGTGAGAGGTGCATTGAGAAATAAGATGAATGAGTTGATTGACGTAATAAATGAGAGAGGCTTGGATGTTCTATACATAGTCTGATAAGCAAAAGGGGTAGCGACGCCACTGATCTTCTCAGCGGCATAATAACTTTCTTATCTTAGGTATCTTGAAGCGATCACACTAGTGCTGGACTAGGTATTCTCTTATCATCTTGCTTAGTTTTTGGTGTGAAAGATAATGGTTAAGTCAACCTTAAGCTTCTCGGGGTCCGTAATAAGTTGGTAGGCGGGTGCTGCTATCTTATCTATGTAGGTACCAGGCAAATCCAAGACTAGCGTACCATGATCAAATTGGGCCTTAACTATCCGAATCTCCGAAATCAGCGTATTTGCATGAAGAGATTTATGAATGTGAAGAAACCAAGGCAAGTCTGTCTGGACCTCGACATATGGTACTCAATTCCCTTTCTCTACTCCGTAAAGGATGTGGCGTGAAGATATGTATGTATGTATAAAGAAAATATTCAAAGCACAGAAACTGGACATTGTCTTTCTATTAAAATTCCGAAAACACTTAAGTCACTCTACATAATTCCTATTATACAAGCAAACTTGGATTGGTGGAAGCACTTTAAAAAACTGCCCAATTCCATTACGAACGAGTGCTTTAGAGTATTTGGAATAACGTTCAATTACGACGAGATCTTCTCGACGCTGGCAGATATAAAAAACAGGGAAAATAATTCAATCTGGTGGCACTTGACATTTTATCAACTACTAAGCTGGGACTCACCCGTCGAAAGAATCACTTTTACAACAAAAGAATCTCATTTCGACGAAACAAATTATGTGTTGAATTCAGTCCTTATGTTTAATTTACTTGCTGTAAAGATTTTTAATTTCACACTTTTTATTACACGCTTTTTATAAGCTTCACCTGTATGTTTGTATGTTTGTTTGTAACCGACTTCTTTGGGCGCAATTTTGACCCACTTTAAACGGCCAGATTTCGTTAAAACTTTGTAGATGTATCGAGGACCGATGACAATACACTAATTTGACGTTTTTTGACCTGTATGTTTGTATGTTTGTTTGTAACCGACTTCTTTGGGCGCGAGTTAAACCCACTTTAAATGGCCAGATTTCGTTCAAACTTTGTAGATTTATCGAATACCGATGACAATACACTAATTGGATAAAATTATTAGGTTCACCTGTATGTTTTTATGTTTATATGTTTGTATGTTTGTTTGTAACCGACTTCTTTGGGCGCGATTTTGACCCACTTTAAATGGCCAGATTTCGTTCAAACTTTGTAGATTTATCGAGGACCGATGACAATACACTAATTTGACGTTTTTTGACCTGTATGTTTGTATGTTTGTTTGTAACCGACTTCTTTGGGCGCGATTTTGACCCACTTTAAACGGCCAGATTTCGTTCAAACTTTGTAGATTTATCGAGGACCGATGACAATACACTTGTTAACTTATATAATTTTCATCTATAGTCGATAAGGTAAAACTTAATTAAATTTTTTTATAATTTTTCTCTACAGTCGATAAGACAGGACTTGATGTTAATTTATGAGTGGGGGCTTTTTAAGATATTATCAAAATGATAATCCTTCTACTCTGTTACGTTTTCATGTAGCGATGCAGTAGTGATTAAGAATGCGAAATTAGGTTGCGTGAGCAGGGTAATGAAGGTAAGTGCAAGCTGGTAAGTTAGTTGCCTCGAGAATGTCGAGTTGCACTTCGTAAAAGTGGCCGATGTAGTGTATCGCTCGATCAGTTACCGAAGCGAGTTTCAGCCCCTTGGACAGTGGTGATTACCCCGGAGGGGCAACTGAAATTTCGCCGTCTTAAAGTACGCGAGTTTGGGTGGGAATGAGTAAGGTGCGTTTAGTGTGGAATTAGGTAAAATAAATGAACATAATATTTATAGATATAGATATATCACCATCCATGTTAATTTTACATGGATATATATAGATATACAGTCTTGTAGTTTTCGTTTTTTATTAATTGTAATTAAACGACACTGCATTTATTAGCCATTCGCATTCGGTGACCTACAATTGTCGATTAGAATTTAAAAAAAAAACACGCTTTTAAAAAAAAAACTAAAAAATAGAAAATAAATTTTAATAAATTTAAATTAAGAATGGTGTTAAAAATTTCAATAAATATAAATTAATAATAGTGTGAATAAAAAAAAATATTTTATTTTAAAAAAAGCTTGGGGTGCATGGTGTCAATAACTAAATATTTTATTGACAGATATGAGTAGAGTGATTATCATTTCGATAATATCTTAAAAAGCACCCCACGCTTTTTTTTAAATACAATATTTTTTTTTATTCACACTATTATTAATTTATATTTATTGAAATATTTAACACTATTCTTAATTTAAATTTATTAAAATTTATTTTCTATTTTTTAGTTTTTTTTTTAAAAGCGTGTTTTTAGTTTTTTTAAACTATTATTTATTTATATATCATAAGATAGCAAACAAGCAGATGGGTCTCCTCGTGGAAAGAGACAACCATGGCCTATAGACACTAAAAGATTTAATGATGCGTTGCTATCTTGTGGTGAAGTCTAATGCCACGTGCATAAGTTCACCGGCTACCTTACCCTCCGAACCGGAACACGACAGCGACCAGCACTGACGCTATTGCGGCAGGAAAAGGTAAGGCGGTGGTACCAGACCCGGGCGAGACATTGCAGAACTCTATCACCTAGTAGCCACGATGGTAGTAATTCGCGTAGCAAATCGGTCGCCTTTTAAAACCTGTCTGGTAGAACGGCAGTTGGCCTATTCTTTAAAGGAGCCCGGGACCAACACGGGAAAAAACACATAGGCGATTTATGTTATTAAGCTACATATTTACGATTATTATTTTAATTTTTTGTCTTTACACGTACCTGTTACCAGATGCTTGTTGCTAAATTTCATGAGTCTAGGTCAGGGGTCGGCAACCTTTTAAGTTGGAAGAGCCAAAAATTATAATTTACAAAATTTAAAAGTTTGAAAGAGCCACAAAAAATAATTTTCTTGCCAACAATAAACGATGCGTGTCACGGGAGGGGGGGGGGGGAGCGAGTATAAAAGAGAACTCACTGAAAATCAGTGTTATAGCAAATATTGCTATAGCGTATGCTGAGATGAGCATCCTTTTTGGTATCACATCATTTATAAAAAAAAGTAGTATAAGTTTACATTTTTTTTTGTTATCGTCTTGTTCCTTTTTCCTTGTAAAAATACTGTATATTGTCTGCTGTAATAGATTTTGTGAAAATGTGGTACCAATAAATACTATCTTATCTTAAAAGCCTGAGAAAAGAATAGGTACTTAATCTTCGTTAATCGATTTAGAACGAGCGTTTTGCGTATTGCGGAACTAAAGAGTTTCGCATCCAAAGAGTCGCATGTGGCTCGCGAGCCGCAGGTTGTTAACCCCTGGTAAGGTCAATGGGAACGGGAAGTACCCTTGAGTCTTTGACTCGAGCTGCGTATTCAAGTAGATATTAAAGTGTACAACGAAAGACGTTCAGTTCAAGAGCAGTTGCTCGGCTGATGATCGAATTTTAAATGTCAACCTCTATATTGTTTTATTTCTAAACAAGCAATTACATCACTGCACAAACTCCACATACCACATAAATACTCATAGACACGCTATTGGGATGGCAACGTGTCGCCGCGCATATGAACGAACGCTCTTGTCACTGTCAAAAATTTCATACATTTGTAGGTTATATTATATGGTGATAAAATAGAAATGAGCCATGTTGTACTGTTTTATCAATGTATGTAAGACTAGCTGCAGCGTGCGCGGGCTGCGTTATAAAAGTTTTTGGCGAATCCCGCGGGATAACCTAATTTTTCCGGGATAAAAAGTATCCTATGTGCTATTCCAGGTCATCAGCCACCTGTACGCCAAATTTCATTCAAATTTGTTCAGTAGTTTTTGCGTTATTGAGTAACAAACATCCATCCAAACATCCAAACTTTCGCATTTATAATATTAATATAGATGACAAGGTTTATTTAAGTGATTTTACTTCATCGGTAAGTATTATAACTCTGTATTTCTGTGTGTAATTGCTAGTTACACTGACAAACTAAGAAATTGTCTTGAAAGGCGTATCTATTTAATCATTTAATCCGTGACAAACACGTATTTACCCCATGTTGGTCTGGGCTCCTTTAAAGAATAGATTAAATGCCAAATCCAGGCAGAACGTAAAAGCGACCAATTGGCTATACGTGTCGCTACTATGGTAAAGTAGCTGGTGGACTATTGCATGTGGCATTGCTATCCCGCCACACGGATAATAACGCTCCATTAACATGTGTGATGTCTATAGGCGATAGTTTATCTTTCCATCAGGAGACCTATCTGCTTGTTTGCTGTATAAAACAAATAACATAGAAGTACTGGCAGTGGGCACTGTACCATGTGTGGCCATATTAATGTAAAGACACCTTATTCCGCGATATTTTCACTATAACTTAAAAGAACATTAAAAAATTATCATACCTTACTTTAAAATTGTCTAATTTTTTTCAAAAGTATTATTAGTCTTATTTTGGAAATAATTTCATAGTTTGACAATAAAATTTCATTAAAAACCAGCTGACCCAGCGATCAATAAATGATCAAATTTAGGACTTAATACAAAATTATTAAGTTTAATTTTTAATTGGGATAATAGTATACATATATATACAGGCTTTTGACCATGATTCTGAGATGAAAACAGCTGGAAATTTGTTTGTTGTTTTTGTAGTTTTTGACGTTTACTTTTTGCCTTAATTTTATATAATTTGATTTAATCTTCTCAGTATGTGGCCGCGTTTCTGATCTTCTGATCTGGTAGTAGGTAACTTAAAAAATATCAAAGTGAATTTACTAAAAAATAGTAAAATTCAAGAAAATACACAAAACAAGCAATATATATATATATATATATATATATATATATATATATATATATATATATATATATATATATATATATATATATATATATATATATATATATATATATATATATATATATATATATTAACACCAAAGATGTTAATGGTGCGTTGCTATCTTGTGGCGAGGTCTAATGCCACATGTATAAGTTTGCAAAATTTCATTCAAATCCGTTGAGAAGTTTTTGCGTGATTGAGTAACAAATATCCATCCATCCATCCAAATATTCAAACTTTCGCATTTATAATACCTTTTAATACAGATTAATATAGATTGTCGGGTAATTGCGTAGTCTAGGTCGTTAACATTTTCACTAACCGAGCAGATAACAAAGTTTATTCTAAATTGTTATAGGAAATGGCATTTGCATTCAAATACAGAAGCATTCAAATACGGTCGGGGCCCACATGTCGGCCGATATCGCTCTGCACAATACAGTCAACATTAGAGAATGCCACGCTCCTACGTGTATAGAGAGAACACAAATATTTGAACAAATTGGTCGTATCTAGAGGTTAAAATAAACAAAATCATTCTGAAACTGTCTCTGTGCTTTGATATTTTGTCAATATCATCACGCTGGTTTCCTTCCAGTTAAGGTAGAGCAAGCCGAAGAAAAAAAATTACTTTTTTCTGTCTCATGCCAGTTCCTTTGCGATGTAGACCGATTAAATTGGTGAGATGAGTAGTGATCGATCACTCATCTCACCAACCGACAAATCGATGACTCGAGGTAAATCGGAAAGACACCCCCATCGCCACATTTTATCGACCTTACTTTTTCGTACCGATTTTACAAACAGCGGTTGCCGCCATCAACGCGCTTATCTGTCGCCCGCACGTTGACCAGATTTTTTGAATATCGCTACATTTATTTAGCTGAGGTTTAATATAAAGTTAAGCAATATTCTTTTTTCATATATTTTTAAATTAACTATCGTATCAATATGCACAGATTTTTACTGCTCAAACTGCGTAGATTAAAAAATGTATAATTTATACCTTTTACCATTAAGCATATTATAATATTACTTTTACCATTATCCATATTAACACTATAAATGCAAAAGTAACTCTGTGTGTATGTCTCTTTTTCACGTCTAAAACCACTGATTTGGATGAATGTTAGTAAAAAGTTAGTTTGAGACCGGAGAAAGGACACAGAATATTTTTTATCCCAGAAATACCACGGGAACGGGACCTATGCGGATAAAACCACAATACTTTTATCCTAGAAAATTTTCCACGCGGTAAAAGTCATGGGCAAAGCTTACAAAACATTAGTTTGTCCATTCGACCGCGAGTTGATAAACATGGCGTCGATATAGTTTATTTACAAATTCAACCCCTATTTCAGCTTTTTAGGGGTTTATTTTCGAAAAATCAATAGCCTATGTTTGACCCCGGATCTTGGTCTATCTTAATTCCAAATTTCATCAAAATAGGTTTATCAGCTTAGCCGTAAAAGCTTAACATATAGACAAGTAGACAATCAGACGATCTTTCGCATTTATAATATTAGTACCTACTAAAAATATCATTCTCTAAACTCTAAGGTTAACTTTTCATTCAAATTTAAATAAAATTCTTGAAGCAAACTTTGAAGTTTTATCTTTGTAGTTAAAATTGGAGGTATTCAATTATGTTGGGGCGAGGATAACAAGGGATTGTCTGTGGTGAATTTATGTTGTTGCTACTTTAAATACAGCAAATGAAATAAAATTTTAAATAAAAACCGGCCAAGTGCGAATCGGACGCGCGCGGGAAGTTTTTCGTACCATCTATTACATATAATAAAATCGTAGAAAAGTCAAAACTGTACATTGAATATTTTTTAAAAGAGTACTTGGGACGTGCTTTACAATCGATATCGAAGCCAAAAATACAGTTTTTAGAATTTTTGTCTGTTTGTCTGTATGTATGTCCGGGGTAAACTCAAAAAGTACTGCATGGATTTACTTCAAATTTTGCATGAATATTACTAACAGGTCGGGTCAACATATAGGCTATATATTATCACGCTATCACCTACAGGGGAGAAGCCTGGGATTAATTGCTCCTCATATCGATCTCATACATATTTTTTGTAATATTGTGATATTGTAAAAAATAGATGATATGAAAAAAAGACAAGCCCGCTGAGTTTCTTCCGCTGAATCTTTTTAGTGTGTGGCCGCGTTTCCGGTCCGGCAGTAGTTTTTAAAAAATATGTTGACGTGTCAAAATAATTTGTAAAAAGTTTAATTGAATAAAGTACTTCTGATTTCTGCAGCCTTCTTTAAATACCATTTATTTTATTTTAATTAGTTATTTATTTAAAAGTGAATATATAACTTAATATTATGCGAATATTACAAGCGTCTACCAGTTTTCGTTATTAATATTGTTGCGAGCTTGGGTTCGTTATTGCATAATAAAATATCACTTATATGAAGACCGTGTTTACTTACACACACAAATGTGCGACGCACCACAACACGTATATACGCACTGAGGACACTAATAGCACCGTCACTATGTTCGCACTAAAACTAACCGACTAATCCAAATAACTAAACCAAACACTTTCCGTATGGTGCAGACAAAATCGCTCTATTACTTTTGACTATATCGTCCTTATCCATTTACTTTTGATCGCTTTACATAACTAAACTCGCTTCCTAACTAACTAAATATTATAGAAGATCAGAAAATGGTTGGTTCAGAAATTTAAAAGTTAGGTTGAAAAAACAATTTTTTCAAAATTTTTCGTCAACGGTAACTCCCGAACGCATTGGACGCAGTTTTTTGAGGAAAACAGTTGATTAGATTTTGTACTTAATTGCTACATACATTTAAAATTTATTAAAAAATAACTGCTTAGTAAAAGTTTTATTGATGTTTTTTTCAAATTTTCAGGAAAACTAAGTTGAGCGGAATTCAATCAAATCAAAAAATCACAATGTAAATTTTAACTTTGCTTAATTTCGTACTTTGCGTTTACCTAATTGTCATAATTAAGGGTACGAAGTTTTAACTTCACGTATTAGTATGTAGATATTACCTATAATATATTCAAGGCATCTTCCAGGAAATATCTCAAATATAATCGAATGTGTTCTAACTTATAGTTGTAATACAAATAGCAAAGACCCCGACGTATATATTAGGCCATTATGGTTAGTACAATGTAGATATGCATCTTACGTGACCGCAACACCGTGTTCTGCCGACGAGGACATTTGTCGCTCGGACCCCGTTCATATCTCGCCGGGAATCAAATTAATCCTTGCCCCTTTTGTTTCTTGTATTAAATTGTCTTGATAAATTGATAGCAACTGTCTTCTAATTTACTATACTAGATTGGCAAATTCATCTGCTTGTATTAGGTACATTTACTCTTGCATTTCTTTTAATTAAGCTTTCTTATGTATAGGCTGTAGCGTAGCTACCTTGGGTGGTATCCGTTGCGGAAGTTGGTGGTGTCACCCCATTGAAAGAAAAAAGCAATAAATATTATATGATAAGGGTCATGGATCATTTATATTTATATATTAATATATTTTAGTCTTTTTATTATCTATCGCTATAGAATAATACACGTTTAACATTTCACGCCAACAAAACACAACACACTTCACGAAACAAATGAGAAATGTTGGGGATTCTTCCACGACAGCGTCAGGCCCTTTTGCGGGAATCCCCGAATTATACATAGAGCTGAGCTAGTGCTAGTGGAGGAATCCCCGAAAAAGAAATTTTTGTGCTAGTGATTTTTTTTTGTTTGTACATTGTTCTTAAAGTTAAGAGACCGGGTGGATGTCACTCTAAAAAAGGTGACACCCGGTATGGCCCGCCCTGTATCGAACGCCTTCGCGACGTCGACAAATAGAGCACCAGTGGGAATTTGCAGCTCTGGGGCTGCATTTAAAGAGTTTAAACACAAAGTGAGTCAATGCACTTATTGAGAGCAAGAGTGAGCTGCTCGGAAACCAAACTGCTCATTTATTATGAGACCTTTTTCGGGAACTAATGCCCTAAGACGAGATTTTTTCGTAGATTTTGCCTAAAGTATTGATTAGGCTAATGGGGCGGTAACTACTGACATTATTTCAGGGTTTTCCAGGTTTGAGTATTCCTATGACGGTGGTTTCTTTACACTCGTTCGGAAACGCACAACCGGCTAGGAGTGCATTGAAGATGCACACTAGCAGGTATAAGTAAGTATACCTGCTACTTACTAAGCTGGTAGAAGTAAGTAGTAAGGCAGGGAGAAAGATATGAGGGAGGTATTCAACTAGCTTATTTGTGATTTTATAAGACCTCGGGGCCTTTTTATTGCGTTGGTTTTTGATTATTTCACCTACTTCTTCAGTATCGGTGGATAATAGCGGGTCACCATCTTATAGTAGCGCCGCCTTACGCTCTACTTTGCTATCCACAAGATGGACGTGGTCTAGACCACCTAGGTCCTAAGGCTGGTTTGACGGGAACGTTGTGATTGGAACGACGAATTAAAAATATTACCATCGCAAGATATTACGCATGACGCAGACGTATTCACGTAAAAGATTCACGGCTGTGTCCATGACATAGCCACAACCCGTTTTTTTTCAATTATAGGTACTTATTACAAATTACAACAATAATTTCACATTTTAACACTTATTTCTATAACTTACAAAAGTAAATTTTTTTAGCAAATGAAAAAATAATTGTACTCTTTTTATAAGTGGGTTCCAATTTTTTTGAAGTGATAAACGGTCGTGCGTTACATTCCTGATACACATAAACATATACGGTGTGTGTGACACAGCTATTCGCAATAGGAAACTGCGTGCAGTAATTGTGAAGTTATTATAAAAATCTCGATAATATGTTAAGTAATGGCGACAGTTCCGTGCATACAGACATTCGGACGGATATATATATATATATCTTCATCCAGATTCCTTACGAGGTAGGGAAGTAGGCAGAAAGAAGTAAGTGCTACCTATATGTCACTTATTTTATCTTTATCTCTTTTCCTACAAACATTCCTTATTATACTACACGTATAATAAGGAATGTTTGTATTATTCTATAGGTGTAATTTCAATAATTTGTAGACATTTTTTCTTTTGTTGTTTTATTTTGTTATGGTGAAAGTAGAGCATTATTACATGCTTCGCGTTTAGATGAGCAATAAATAGATAAAAGTTTATACGTAGAACGTAAAAAATTTTCAAATATTTCAAAAAAAACGTTTTTATATATCATAAGATTGCAAACAAGATATTTTCTTGTTTGCTATCTTATGATATATAAAAAAGTTCTCCTGATTGAAAGAGAAACCATCGGCTGACGACACTAAAGATGTAAATGGTGCTTTGCTATCCATGTGGCGAGGTGTTAATGCTACATAAGTTTACCGATTATCCTACCCTCTAAACAAGAACATGACTTTAAGAAGCATTGATACTATTGCGGCAGGAATACGAAAGCAGTGGTGCCAAATGCTTGGGTGAAACGTTGAGGAACTTTATCTCGTAGTAGTCACGATGGTAGTGACACATATAACCAATTACGATCTACCTGACAAAACAACAGTTAGTCTATTCTTCAAAGGAGGAGGAAAATACTATAACTTGAACAAAACAGAATATTTCAAAAAATTCTTCACTAGTAATAGTGAAATATTTGTCGATGCAGTCACTGTTGACATATTTAGGGACACGTCAACATGTCAGTGTATATTTGGCTCTGCGTCTCCCTCGTTTTATTGACATTTCAATTTGCGACCAAAGGGATGAGGTACGGTTCGTTTGACATTTTGGCTCATGCTTTATTTCAAAAGCAATCAAGTCTAGAAATACTCCCATATATTTAAACTTACAATTTTTGTTTTTGTTAACTTCAAATTTTAATACAAATGCATTGATATTAAAAACCCTTTATCAATGCACAAATGGTTAATTTTTTAGATTGATAATGTGAAAGTAACGGTTACAATAAGGATGGTTAATTTTAAAATATAAATATCAACAAATCTTAGCATAGTACTTTTTTGGAAAAATTTTACCTAGATGTCAATTTTTTCTCGGTTTCGACTTTTGCATTTATGCCCATTCAGATAAGATTATGAAGTTCCGAAATACTTAAAAAATTATAAAACTTGAGTCTTATGTCAAAAAATACAAAAATACTAGATTTCCTTCTAAAAGGGAAAGAATGGAGAGAATCTTGTATTACAAGTTATTACAAATTATTAATTGGCATCAGTATAATCTACAATAAAATGGTGTGCATATTTAAACATTTCTCAAATTAATTTGTCAAAGTATTTTGAAATAAAATTACAATTTTTTGTATATCATAAGATAGCGAACAAGCAGATGGGTCTCTTGATGGAAAGAGTCAACCATCGCCTATAGACACCAAAGATGTTAATCTGCGTGGTGCGTTGCTATCTTGTTGCGAGGTCTAATGCCACATGCATAAGTTTACCGGCTACCTTACCCTCCAAACCGAAATACGACAGTGACAAGCACTGACACTATTGCGGCAGGAATATGTAAGGCGCCGGTACCAGACCCGGGCGAGACAATGCAGAACTCTACCACATAGTAGCTACGATATTAGTGACTCGCATAGCCAATCGGTCGCCTTTTACGACCTGCCTGGCAGAACGGTAGTTGATTTATTCTTTAAAGAAGCCCGGAACTAACACGGGGATTGTGGTTAAATTATTTAACCACGATTGTGGTTAAATTATTTTTAATTAATTTTAAAAAATTTAAATGTGGAAATATTGCTTTTTAGCGACTGTTATTGGGAAACCCAGGTGTATCCACACTCCTGGTACCTTGGAGTAAGGCTCTCAAGACTAGTTTTTAATTTATTTCGAAGGAAAACTTATGGATAGTAAGCATGATTCTTTCCTGTGTTGGCCTGGATCTCAAATGAAGAACAGACCATTTGATTTCCTTCTGCCAGTAAGTTCTTAGAGGTAATCGATTTACTAAACATGCCACTAACATCGTGACTACTAAGTGGTAGTCACGAAATAATAAATAATAATAATAAAATAATACTATTTTTTTATATGTTATACATTTTGACGTCGGCACTTAGTGAAACTCCATTTGTAATTATGTAAATGCATTAAGGCGAGGCATCGGGACAAACGAGAAAAACTGGTTTTGCTAAATCATGTTTACAAAAATTACACGATACACCTGAAGATATTATCAAAGGAATTTGCTAACTTATTACATGACTAGCTGCAGCATGCAGTCCGCTGCATTATAAGTTTTTGGCGATTCCCGCGGGTTGACTTACTTTTTCCGGGATAAAAAGTAGCCTATGTGTTATTCTGGGTCTTCAGCTACCTACATTTTAAATTTTATCGTAATCGGTTCAGTAGTATTTGCGTGAAAGAGTAACAAACATCCATACTCATAAACTTTCGCATTTATAATATTAGTATAAGTCGCCGGAAGGTAGAACTTAACTCGGAGTTGCAAAGTCTAATAACTCAGTTTCCACAACAAAAAACCCAAGAATCCACGCAATCTAGTTCTTTTACAAAGGATCCTGCAAATAACAACATCTCTAAAAGATCTAAGCGTAGGCAGTAACTGTGAGGCGAATGGTCTTGAATCTTGATTGCGATGTGATATGCGTCGTACTTACTCGTTACTCATGCTCTTTACGTATAGCTACATGTATGTACGTTATTTTTACTACATGAAACTGCCTTCTTGCACATTTTATTTTTTTCTTAATTTTAAGGTATTCCTAAGAATTTTGTTTAAAAGTTGTTTTGCTTAGCAATTTTTCATAATATGAAATTGTCATTTTGAAAGTTGAATGACGTCTAATGTCATAAATAAATTGTACTGCTCAGTTGACGTTTGTCTATGCGCTTAGGGTTGCCAATCTGTCATTTGGCAGTTTTATTATTTACGTCCACTTATTACATACGAATACTTTGCTAGTATGCGCATGGCTGTTTTTATTCTTTCTAAAATATTTGGAAATAGAGTTGGTTTTAAAAGATTCCTTTCTTGAAAGGTTGCATACTACTGTATTTTTTTTTTTTTTTTAATTTATAGTTATAGGCTTCTTTTGTAAGTTAATAGGTAGACTTGACATTTTCTTTGGTTGTTTTATTGCTGTTTTGTAATTACACATATTTAGTTTAGATTTAATTTGTAAACATAGATTTAAATTATAAAAATAATTATTGTTTTACGTTTTATTAGTGATAAGTTTTAAGCTCATATTTTAAAATACTTAATGTTTAATGCCTTTTAGTGCAGTAGATGATATTTTCTCTGACTATTTATCATGCCCTTCATCCCCTGACAGTTTTCATAGTGCAGATGGAGAGGATTCCCATAATTATAGTCTAAATAATCAGTTATCATCAATCTTTGGTAATTTTCCTAAGAACTTTAATATTGTGCACATAAACGCTCAAAGTGTTCCTGCGCATTATGTAGATCTATTAACCTCTTTTGACAATAATCATGTTGATGCAATTTTAATTTCAGAGTCATTTCTTAAGCCTTCTCTCCCTTCTACCCAATTTTGTCTTCCTGGCTTTAAACTTGTTCGGAATGACAGAATTGGTAAAGGAGGTGGCGGTGTGGCAATATATCTACGCTCCGAAATCACATATACCATAGTTTCTGCTTCTTCTTCGCTATATACCGGGACTGCTGAGTATCTGATTCTTGAAGTCGTTCTGCATTTTCGTAAAATACTTTTAGCTGTCTTTTATAGTCCATCCCTGCATGTTGATTACTTTTCCGTGTTAGAAAACCTCCTCCATGAATTTTGCCCTATTTATAGCCACTCTTTAATTCTTGGTGACTTTAATACTTGCTTGATTAAGAAAAACTCTCGTTCGCAAAAATTGCTGTCACTTTTATCTTCATATAACTTGCATGCGTTACCTCTTAATGCCACACATCATTCTCCTAATAATGTTGCTTCCTTACTTGATCTAATTATAGTATCTTCCCCTGACTTAATTGAAACACATGGCCAGCTTGCTTCTTGTTTTTCTTACCACGATCTCTTATACCTTTCTGCCAAAATTCGTCCTCCTAAGCCCAAGCCCATATTTTCTTCGCGTCGTAGTTTTAAAAATATTAACATTGACAATCTGAAATATGACCTTTCTTTAATTAACTGGTCTCCTCTATTTGACTCCACTAACATTGATTCCAAAATAGATATTTTTAATTTCGAAATAATTAGGCTTTTTGATAAGCACGCACCTTTGACCCGAATCAAAATAAAACGTAATCCTGCTCCTTGGCTTTCGAGTGAAATTAAGACCGTCATGACAAAACGCAATAGAGCAAAATCATGGTATAAGAAACACCCAACCAATGCAAATCTGATTAAATATAAATCTCTACGCAACCTTTGCTCACGTTTGTGCCGGGATGCTCGTCGTCAGTATATAAATGATAAAATTGAGTCTACTAGTCCTAACAATATGTGGCAATTTCTGAAAACTCTTGGAGTCGGTAAATCAGCGACTGAGTGTGAATCCAGTGTCGATGTGAACTCGCTTAATACTCATTTTTCCTCTCCCCCTGTCGCTCTGGACCCGCAGACTAAATCTAAAACGTTGTCATTTTTATCACAAAAACCCGCTCCTCATTGTTCGACCTTTCACTTTACACCAGTGACGGAGTCTGAGGTCGCCAAACACGTACAAAGTATCACGTCCTCGGCGGTGGGTAATGACAACATTAGTTCTAGAATGGTCAGTCTTCTCGTCCCTGATTTACTCCCAATCCTAACTCATATATTTAATTTTTCTCTTTCATCCTGCACTTTTCCATCAGCGTGGAAGTCTGCTCTCGTTTTACCTCTGCCTAAACATAAATCACCAACTGATTTTTCTCATTTTCGTCCCATATCTATTTTACCCTTTTTATCTAAAGTTTTGGAACATATTGCCCACAAACAACTGTCTAAATTTCTATTGAGTTTTAACCTGTTAAGTCCTTTTCAATCTGGTTTCCGGCCAGGACACAGCACGGTTACTGCGTTGGTGAAAGTAACTGATGACATACGTCTTGCCATGGGCAATAAACTTGTTACTTTACTGGTTCTTTTAGATTTTAGCAATGCTTTCAACTCTGTGGACTTTGATGTTCTGCTCGGTGTCCTTGCTTCATTGAATCTGTCATCAGATACCATTTTATGGTTTGAAAGTTATCTCAAAGACCGATCGCAGTGTGTTCGCCTTAACAATGTCTCATCTGAGTACCGGAAGTTGATTTCTGGCGTCCCTCAGGGTGGAGTTCTGTCTCCTCTCCTATTTTCCGCTTTTATCAATGTCGTCACTGGAGTAATTTCCTCACATTATCATTTATATGCTGACGATTTACAACTCTATTCTCATTTTTCAGCTTCTAACGTCACTGATGCCATAGCCGCTATGAATCATGATCTCACCCGTATTCAAGAGTGGGCAAAGTGCTTTGGCTTATTAGTTAATCCTGGTAAATCACAATCGATACTTATAGGTAGTCGTGCATCACTGTCAATCTTAAGAAATATGAATATCCATCCATTACTTTATAATAACAGTATCATTCCTTTTAGCAAGACAGTTAAAAATCTGGGACTCATCATTAGTGATGACTTTTCCTGGTCAGCTCATATATCCGAGGTGTGCAAAAAAGTTCACCACAGCTTTCATTCACTTAAATGTTTACAAAGATTTCTCCCTCTAAAAACCAAAATATCATTAGTCCAATCTCTCATTTTCCCCATAATTGATTATGCGGATGTATGCTACCCGGATATAACTGAAGAGGGCCTCAATAAACTTGAACGTTTGCAAAATGTTTGCATACGCTTCATATTCGGTCTTAAGAAGTATGACCATGTCTCTGTTTTCAGAACTTAACTTAAGTGGCTTTCGATTCGAGCGCGCAGGAACTTACATTCACTTAGTCTCCTCTATAATATTTTGTTTAATAATATTTCACCCGAATATCTACGAGAGCGCTTCAGTTTTCTATATCCCTTTGACTCTGATCGTAGATCTCAAGTCAGGGGTATATTAAAATTCCCTTCGGAAACTTCGAATTGCTACAGTCATTCCTTCTCTTTCAACACAGTCAAACTGTGGAATACCCTTCCTTTAAATATACGCAGTAGCAATTCGCTTCATACATTTAAGAAAGCAGTAAGAGAGCTTTACTTTTCACGATAATTTGAAAGGCATTAGGTATAAGGTATAGATTAATATAATTTATTTTTATTTATTTTTGTTTTTTGTATTATATAATTTTAACTGTAAGTTATGCACTTGTACACTGTGCTCTACTTTTATTTGTGCATTCTCGCTTCTCGGGTCTGCTGGTAGACATCTCTTTCAGAGATAAGCACGCCCTTTGTACATGTTCTATATTAGTTTTTCAAAAGATGTATTTTGTGTACAATAAAGTGTAAAATAAATAAATAAATAAATACGTAGGATAGAATGTACTTTACTCGATCATATAAAATTCCGAAAACAGGCTAAAAATCTCTAAAACAAATAATTTGTTAATAATAATTCTAATCTTCCACATTATTTTTATATGGTATTATTTAATTTTAAATACAAAAAAGAATGTACTAAATTTTGGTTTTCAGCTGAAGTCCTATATTTATTTATCCGAAAATTAACACGTTTTCCAGCGGTTTCAGTACATACCGCGCCGCCCATTTCCTATAGAATTGACGCGCGTCAAAATTATACCTCGCCTTAATTGTACTCTGCAGTATTGAACAGGAATTTTAGTACTAATCATGTACATGCCCTTGTGTTGTTTCATAAAACATTTTTATTCAGTTCAAATCACCACCCGATTTCGCCTTTTACAGCATCTTCAGTGCAATGATACATTTATTTCTTTTTTAAAGTATCATAGCAATGAAGCCGCCGCCGCGGCTTGAATAATGAAACCGTTTGGCGATATAAACAAAATAAAAGTGTTTTGTGAAAGTGTGAAGGGACATGTACGTGATTAGTACTAACATTCCTGTTCAATACGAGGGCGTGTTTAAAAAAATATAAGCAGTCTATCTGGAGTCTGTTTTATCTATCTTTAAGGATAAATATATGTTTTTAACAACATCTGAGTAAAATTGGTGTACCTTTTTAGGACGACTTAAACGTGAACACAATTGTAATAGTTTGCTATAAAATTGGAAAAACATATATTAGAGTTCGACTCTCATACATTGTATATAACAATTTAAACTTCCAATATGTAGCTTGAGGATAATAAAAGCCGGCGTAATGGCTGAGATACGACTAGTACGTGGCGTGAATGATTTAAATGTACTAGAATTTGTTGGATTTGACAGCGAAAGTCTTCTATAGAAAATATAATAGATATATCCTTTTAAACATGATATGGTAATAAAAGTGCACTTTCTATTTGTGGATGAGGATCATACTTTTTAACTTCCCGCTACGTATGTAGATAAGGAAGTTACTGATTTTGCCCCGATTTTCGAAAATCGAGTTTTCACCAGATGTCCACGTTTTGAGGACCTCAAAACGTGGACATCTGGTGAAAACTCGATAGGAACCTTTTCCGACTATTTTCACGATGACGTCAGTATGTCTGTATGTATGTATGTGTGTGTGTATGTGTGTGTATATGTATATGTAAACATCTCATAACTTTTGAACGGCTGAACCGATCGAAACGCAATTGATGGCATTCGATTGGATTCCTCTCAACTTAGACTTCCTAAAAATTTTAACCAAATCGGTCCAAGAGATTTTGAGAAATTTTGAAAAAACCTGAAAAAAATTTTGGCGAAATAGTAATTTTTTTAATATAATTTCCAGATTAATGTACCGATTGAGTACAAAAACTAATCAGCTCTATTCCTCAAAAAATGACAATGTATAAATTGCATCAAAATCGCTTTATCCGTTTGGGAGAAAACGTTAAAAATTTTAAAAAAAGTGTTTTTTTGACATAATTTACCAATCATTTTTTGGTATTCTACGATATTTTAGTACTATCAAAGTTACGTCAGATGGCATTTTAAGAATCAAAATTGAATCTAATGTTCAAAAGCTATAGGTTTTCACATATTAAAATCACGTCATTTTAGCAAAAATACTTTATATTTTTGAAATAACTTTCAGGCTAACACATAGATTGACTTAAAAATCTTGTAAGCTTTTTTCCTTTAAAAAACCACGTCAAATACTGTTAATTGGATCAAAATCGGTCAATTTGTTTGTGATTTATTAATGGTGAAATATTTAAAAAAAATGTTTTTTGACATTGCTACGAAATTATTCAACCTATCGATTATTTAGGTAAAGCAATATTTTAGATCTTAAAAATTGAGTTGAACGTCATTAGAAAGATCAAATACAATCAACTTTTTCAAAATGTACAGCTTTTCAACAATCAATACTGCCATTTTAAGAAAATAGATGTTTGAACTGAAAAATCTATATAGTTTTTACTCTTTTGAGCTTAAAATACCTTAATTTAGCGGGAAGTGTCAGGGATGGCCTGTAGGGGCAACCACTTTCACATTTTTAAATATATAAGACATCAAAATTTATTTTTATCAAGATAACGAACAAGACATTAGCTTTTTGATGGAAAGAGAAACCACCGTCTGTACGTAAATACTAAATGTCATGTTAATGGTGCTTTGCTGTTAGTGTGGTGGGATAGTATTTTCCCATGCACAGTTTTACCGGCTTCCGTGCTCTTCAAACTGAAACACGGCAGTGACAATAGTATACTGCAGGAATAAGTAACTAACTATAATATAGATAACTTTCCCTCGTGTTGGATCCGGGCTCCTTTGAAGAACAGACCAACTGCCGCTCTGCTAGGCAGGTCGTAAAAGGCGACCGATTGGCTCTGCGAGTCACTATTATCGTGGCTACTAGGTGGTAAAGTTCTGCCTTGTCGCGCCCGGGTTTAGTACCACCGCCTAACTTATTCCTGCCACAATAGCCTCAGTGCTGGTCGTTGTCGTGTTCCGGTTTGGAGGGTAAGGTAGCGGGAAAACTTATGCATGTGGCATTAGACCTCGCCACAAGGTTCGCACCCTACAGATTAACATCTTTGGTGTCTATAGGCGATGGTTGACTCTTTCCATCAGGAGACCCATCATCAGCTTGTTTGCTATCTTATGGTATAAAAAAGTGTGAAATTAAAAAATCTTTACAGCAAGTAAATTAAATATAAGGACTGAATTCAACACATAATTTGTTTCGTCGAAATGAGATTCTTTTGTTGTAAAAGTGATTCTTTCGACGGGTGAGTCCCAGCTTAGTAGTTGATAAAATGTCAAGTGCCACCAGATTGAATTATTTTCCCTGTTTTTTATATCTGCCAGCGTCGAGAAGATCTCGTCGTAATTGAACGTGATATTGCTTCAGCGTTATTCCAAATACTCTAAAGCACTCGTTCGTAATGGAATTGGGCAGTTTTTTAAAGTGCTTCCACCAATCCAAGTTTGCTTGTATAATAGGAATTATGTAGAGTGAGTGTTTTCGGAATTTTAATAGAAACACAACGTCCAGTTTGTGTTTTAAATATTTTCTTTATAGATATATCTTCACACCAAATTCCTTACGTTGGTCACCAACCCGTCGACACGTCGCGTAGCTTTATCATCTGGTAGTCACGATGATAGTGGCATGTCACTCGCTGTTAGATATTCGCTCGCCTATAACGAACTGCCTATCAGAATGACAGATGGACAAATAGCTATGTCCACACAGTGCCATTTTATCTTCAACTTTCATCGTCATGATGCTATTCTACTTTCATTTAACTCATTCAATAGTTGAATGCGTCAATGAACGCAACGCCAACATAGTCATTTGAGTTTCCGTCAGCTTGTTAAAACATTCACGATGAGAACATTATACTTGGTAGAAAATGTGCGGCTTTTTCGGTCATAAGAAGTTCCAGAAAAAAAAGAACCAAGCGAAAGTTTTGGAAACGACGCTATCATAATAAACTTGCAAAACATCGTGCATGTGTGAAGTTTATAATTTGAATCCCAAAACTGTGGAAAATAATCTTCAATAAAATTCAACGATATTTCTTTTTCTTTGTCTGCAAATTTGTTGTTGAAGGCTCTGTGGCACAGAAATCCACCCGACGCGGAAACACAAGCGCGCATCACAGCGCGCGCTACGTTTTTAACTGTCATAGCGCATACGTCAAGGGCATGCCTCACGTGCGCTGTTGTATGCGCTGTGACGCATACCCTTGATGAACGAAAAATTGCAGTGTGGACATAGCTATTCTTTAAATAAGTTCGGGAAAAATATGACTGATGTAGATAATAGCATCGATATATACATTGATTTCGCTGAATAATAGCGATCATAACATGACAGTGACAAGAGCTGTCTTATCAACGAAATGGAAAATGTAAGACGGTGGAGAAGTTCTAGAAAAAGATGACAAGAAGCTCTATCCTCTGTTTATTTGTAGTTTATGAGCTGTGATTCAATTTTTTTTGTGTCATAGGATAGCAAAAACATAGATGGTTCTCTATTGTGAGAAAGATACAATAATTACCTATAGACAACAAAGATGTTAATAGCGCGTTGCCACCTGTGTGTTTCCATTACGAAATGGTAGTCCAAGCTGGAAAATGACAAATACGAGCATTAACGCTATTGCGATAAAAGAAATGATGCGAGTCACAGGAAAGGCGACTATGACAGTGACATGTTTAGCCTGGTAGAATAGTTTATATTTCAAAGGCAGCCCGAACCATCATGTTTTGCCAATTACTCTACTTATACAAGAAAATCTAAACGAAAGTGCGTTGTACATGATAAATAAACGTCTTCCCACGCGACACCAAGCCATATATTTTCTTTGAAATGTTTTTGATGATAATGTCAGAACATCGTCGTTGTACACGTTTTATGCTTTGAATACCCAATGATTTTTTTGTTGTTTGTTTCGCAATGTAAAGATTGGCGCAGTATTTTTAGCTACGAAAAAACGGAATAGTTCTCAATTAGGCCTAACGTTAGGCACTGCAAAACTGTCGTATATTTTTTTATGTTAGTTATTTTGATATTTCGTCTTTTTCATTGGAATGGGTATATCCCGAAAATGATTTAATTTAGTTTTTTTAAACACCGACCATAAGGATGGTCGGCGTTTAAAAAAGTTTGTTCCAGAACTCTCGTATAGAGTATGTCTGGAACAAACTTTTTTGATTAATAACAAGCTGAATTTTTTAAATAATATATTTTTTTCTGTAGGTGATTCGCACGAAGTTCAGTTTTTGGCGTGTGAATCGACAACTCCAAAAATATGTAATAAGCTTTTGGCACATATTTTATTTCACATAACACAAAATCTCCTCTTTGTTGGATCCGGACCCCTTTGAAGAATAGGCCAACTGCCATTCTGCCAGGCAGGTCGTAACAGGCGACCGATTGGCTATACGAATCACTACCATCGTGGCTACTAGGTGGTAGAGGTCTGCATTGTCTCGCCTGGGTCTGGTACCACCGCCTCACCTATTTCTTTTGCAATAGCGTCAGTGCTTGTAACTGTCGTGTTCCGGTTTGGAGGGTAAGGTAACTGGTAAACTTATGCATGTGGCATTAGACTTCGCCACAAGATAGCAACGCACCATTAATACCTTTGGTGCCTATAGGCGATGGTTGACTCCATCAGGAGACCTATCTGCTTGTTTGCTATCTTGTGATATAAAAAAAATAAGTAAAAAGTACAATCATGTTCACCCATTTCAGAAATAATAAGAATCCCAAGAATTAATCGAAGCTTAGATGACAGTTATTTTACTTGAAGCTGAGAAATCTATGCATATCATTTTATCATGGTAAATATAAGGTAAATATAAGTAGATATATTTTTTTGATTTATATATATATATATATATATATATATATATATATATATATATATATATATATATATATATATATATATATATATATATATATATTCAAAAAGTGATAAATAATTATTTCTAGCAATAGATTATAATCTATTGCTTTGTGAACGAGATTTGATAATTTTTCAGTCCTAAAATCATGTCATAGTGAATGAAGAGAACGTTTAAAAGTGTTGATGTTAATAAAGTTATTTTTTAATAATTTATGTCTCATTTCATATCGATAAAAATATTTAACAATAAATACTTTGGTACTAGAGTGTACTTTATCTTAACTGAATTGCACAAAACACACCATGTGAGCCAATAGCCTACTACATATTTTTGGAGTTGTTAATTCGTACACCAATAAATTAACTTCGTGCGAATCGCCTAAAGAAAAGAATATAATATTAGAAAATGTCGATTCGCACATTTCGTATGAGTTCAATTCGTGTGAATCATCCAATAACTCATTTTGTAATTTTTTTTTACATCTTTCTCGTCACGTGTTTTCTGTGTTTCTCACTGACACAAGATTAGTCTAGAATGTTATTTCCTTCCACTCATCTGTATATTAAATTTTTAATTTTTAAAACATGTTACGTTAAAATTTAAAATAATATCTGGTCATCACGATATTTTTTGGATTATACTATATCTATATAGCCTTATCGTTGGATTGTTACCGTTTGATTATACTATACCGTATATACCCTTATCGTTGGATTATTGTTACCGTTGGATTAAACTGTATCGCATATACCCTTATCGTTTCATTTTGAAAAAATACTTAAATGGGACTACTCTTGCGTGGGATCACCTATTTCAATAAAAAAAATATCAAAATCGGACTACTCTACAAAAAGTTATGCGTGTTCTAACATAAAAAAATATATGTGATGAATTAAAAACCTTTTCCATTTTTCGTTGGCTGAAAAGGACTCAAACCTTGCAACGGGGAACCTTGCAATTTTTCAGAATAAGTTTCAGGAAATAATCAAACTCATCCTTAAACTATAGAAAGTTTCGTTGTATACCGAATAAAATAGGTTATATTTTGCTTAAAAAATGTAATGCCTTTAAAAGGGCAGTTCCTGAATATATATAAATATATAACCTGAATCGCGGAAACGGCTCTAACGATTTTTATAAAATTTAGTATGCAGGGGGTGTCGGAGGATAAATTGATCTAGCTAGATTTAAAAAAAGTATCATCACGCTCGTATCCTCAAAGAGGTAGGCGGAGGTAAAACAAGTGCACCCACGATTAGTCTAGCCCTTAGCCCCATAATCTAATAGGTGGCCAGCTTATCGCCAACTGGGCACATTTTTCAATCCCGGGCAACTTTGTTTTTGTCAGAAAACTGAAAAAACATATTTGTGGTCAACTCCTTCACTAGACCACAAGGCCACAGAAGCCACTAGCTAGTCTAGCTAGACTAGCTAGATGGAGGAGCTAGATTTCATTTTTACAAAACGTCGTTATAACCAAAAAAAAACGAGCAAAGCTGGGTCATCCAGGTACTAAGATCAAAGCAAGAAAAGTCGTAGACATCTATCTAGTATAAATTAGAATAAAAAAAGTATAGAAAGTGACTATCTTTTACTTAAGAGTCAGGCAAAAAATAGGCGAAAATGGAGTAATCATTATTTCTCTATTACTGAAAGTGTTTTCGTGTATGTAAACACATTAACTCTATGTAGAGAACATTAATTGGAGTGTATATACTCGAGGACCATAAAAACTTAGGTACTCGCTTACCCACTTACGCGTTTTTCCTGAAATTACCACCCTGTTACAATTCCACGGTTCAACCACAAATTTCTTGAAGAATTTGGCACAAGTTATGAGTGTTTGCGATTTTTAAAATACATGCCCATGTTATTTCAATTTGTAAGAGGTGAAAGATTGGCTATACGAGTTACTACCATCGTGGCTACATTATCACAAGTAATAAATTTGCTTAATCAGTTTAATAAAATACTTTTTTTTACTTTTCTTTTATTCTCTATAGAATTACCGTGCGCCGTTTTTGTATTGGAAATGACTGTGTAATTCCGTCTTGTTTAATTATAATTTAGAAATATACATTTTTTTTTTGCTGATCAATGTTCATAAATACTTCATAACATGTGAAATTAAAGTTTACTGACAATAATTATTTTGCCCCACGGTGTAGGCTATGATCAAAGGATTTTGCCATTGATATAAAATACCCAATATACACAGTTCCGAACAAAACTGACACTCAAAACTGTCGCTAATTCAGTCTAAAAAGTTTATAGTTATGGCACAAATGTGTTTTTGCATATTCAACCTTAAACGCAAGATTTAAAGTCATTTTTAAAAAACAATGTACAAAAAGCAATAAAATTTTTGACTTAAGTTAGTCGGTAGGACAAGGTACATGTGGAGTCGAATATAAATATTTTTATGTATTGAGGTAGTATTTTAAGGGTTTGTAAAATTTACATTAAAAAAATCTTGTCGAAAATCTGTTTTTGCTTAGAACATTTATATATCAATAAAACAAATAATGACCATTAAAATAATTTATTTATATTTCAAACGTAATAGGTTATTGGCTCTATTACACAGAACCTACACATATAGGCAAACTGTGGGTTTATAGCCATGTAGTATTTGACGCTTGATTTGCATAGTCTAATAGATTTAGAATATACTGAAATATGAAATTTACTGCAACGGTGACTATGACTACGTTATAAAGTTCATAGATTCTTACATGATAACAGACACGATTTTTTTTCAGACTTATTATGTAACATATCGACAACATAGTAAGGAAACGCATTAATTTCCTAGAAATAAGTTTAGCTTTTCGTAGAATTCTCGTTTTGAATTAGATTTCAGTTTTTCTGTTTTTTTTTTTGCAGTATTATGTAAACGAACATTTGTTTAGTTATAGTATCTGCAGATGTACAAGCCAATACTGCCTATAGACATTTGAAACACAATAGGTTAGTTACTAATGCGATGTCGGCTTCTGAAAATTTTATTGACCCTCGTATAAAAAATTCCAATAAAACAATTTAGAGCTAAAAAATTGTGTTCAATGTTATTCGGAAGATCAAACTCGTTGATTTTTTAATTTAATAGTCTATGCTTAGGCATAGTTTTTTTCTTTGAGGTTAAAATTCTTAAATTTAGCGGAAAGTTTCAGGTGGCCTGTAGGGTCAACCAGCTCACAGATTTTTTTAATATAGTTACATTAGTTGGTTACATAGGTATGTTACATACACAGAAATCCTAATAGATACGTATATTTAGTTTGGAGTATAGTTTAGTACATATAATATTATTGCCAAAGGTAATTTTAGATTAGATATTTCCTGTTAATTATAAATTTCTTTTATAATTACGTTAGTTTTTTCGATAGGTGTGTTACTAATAGGTATTTTTAGTTTGAGGTATAGTTAGTTATGATATTAGGTATAGAAAATTTAGAAGTTGTAGGAAGTTCAGGTCTTACGTTTTTTACTTACATTTTAGTAACAAAAATGTCGTATATAAATAATTAGGATAAATACGTAAATACTATTTTTAACGTACTAGCGGCCCACTCAGCAATGTAGAGATTTTTAATAAAATAAAGAAAGGTTAAATAAGTTCTAAAGTAAATGTGCGGAAGCAAAGCCGCGGGTAACAGATAGTATGCAAATAAAACAACTCGTACATATAAACAGTCACTTAAAATTTATACGAGACTAGCTGCAGATCTCTGCATTAGGATAAAAGTATTCTATGTGCTATTCCAGGTCATCTTATATGCGAGTCAAAATTGAAATTGATACAGCCATTTTTTACGTGATTGTTTATCAAACATCCAAACATAAAAACATTAAAACTTTAACATTTATAATATGTATAGTATAAGATAATCGCAATCAAAAACAACATTTTATTAAAAATAAATTATTAAATCAAAAAATAAACATTCTTAATGCAACCTGTGCCTTCCACTTAAGAAATCGTTATCAACAACACGTGTAAACAGAACAAAATTCGATGTTACTTATGATTTCCTATTGTTATATTAAAAGTTTCGTAATATATCTCCAAAGTTCATCGTAAGAATGAGAATTATATATTGTTATTTTATATTCGTACAAATAGAATAAAAAGAATCACCTAACTTGGTTCTCAAAATAAGTAATCAATATAATCAAACATTTTAAAATCGTCAAATTGATGTCCTCTTCTCTTTTGGCAGTTGGTTAACAACTATAAAAGGTATTCAAAATTATTCTTATTAAAAAAATTAACTTATTAATGAAAAAAAATCGACTCCACTAATAATAACAGGATCAATTTGTATTATTCGTCTAAATTAAAAGGAGGTTGTAATGCACTGTCCTTTTACTGAAAAAGTGACCATTAAAATTTTGTCGTATTATATTTGGAGCATCGAGTACATTTTTAAGACAAATAAAACAAAAATCATACATTACACCCTATATTTAGTAATATAAACGACAAAAATTAATCGATAAACTCTTATACTTACCGAAAATACAATATCTTATATTTTTTTTAACGTTCATGATGTTGTATTTTACAATTTATCAGAGAACAATTCTGTATTTTTGACGCGCGGGCAGTGACGTGAGCGACGGGCTTCTATTTGAAGTGAGTGCACAATTTTAAATTGTGCACTCATTCTTAGAGGATGTTTTTGAGACGCTGATTGTGTTAATTTGGGTTTTTATATATCAATGGATTTTGCCTTAATTTTTTTATTATTATATTTGATTATTAGGTTTTGTTTATTACAATCGAATAATTTATACCATATATTTCGTTTAAATTGAGTTTAAATCCCTCGTATAAAGATAATTACAAAAACTAATTTTTTGAGCTTTCAATTTTAGATTATTCAAACTATTTAAAAACATTCCCGAATTTTTTGCTATTAAAAAATTGATTATGATATTTGTAGTGATGCCTTATCTACTGCAGAACCGATCGGATAAGTAACTTAGGCATACTAAATTTCCTTGGGAAAAGGTTACTATCGCTTTGCATAATTTTATTGAAGTTAGTTCAGTAACTTGGCAGTGAAATCGTAACAAATAGACAGATAGACAGACTTTTGCATTTGTTATATCACGTAATACACACTTTCACATTAATGATATTACGTAAGTATAAAAAAGTCGCGTCAATCTATTACTTAGCACTATCTTATACCGTACAGTAACGCGTTCCCGACTCGTTAGTGGCGGTAATGCGATTTTAACTTTCGTCCGCCATGATCAGAGCAATTCTCTCTATTACACGAGTTTTGCTATGTAATCGTCTCATTTGAACTGGTTCGTATGATCATAGAATTGATTGAAAATATGAGCTTAACCAACTTCAAACAAAAAAACTTTTTTAAACTCTACCTTATTATTTTTCATCAAAAGATTGTGAGAAAGTATGTAAGTTGTTGGGAATGTAGAGTATTATAATAGGTGTAGTGAGTTTTAAATGTGAATTACTTAAGTTTGTTTGGTTCAATAAGTAACATTCTATATTTTAAATGAAAATTGAGCAGCAGGTATATTTGAATATATGTATTTAACTGCTTGTAATTATTTTCTACATTCATTTCAGAGAAAATTGTGTTTTATATTATATTATTGAGACAATTACATAGATTTGCTAAGTGATTGTCTCATTTGAATTGGTTTGTATGATCATATAATTGATTGAAAATATGAGCTTAACCAACTTAAACAGAAAAAACTTTTTAAACTCTACCCTAATTGTTTTTCATTAAATGATTGTGAGGAAGTATGTAAGTTGTTGGGAATGTAGAGTATTATAATAGGTGTAGTGAGTTTTGAATGGGAATTACTTAAGTTTGTACTGTTCAATAAGAAAATTCTATATTTTAAATGAAAATTGAGCAGCAGGTATATTTGAATATATGTAATTAACTGCCTGTAATTATTTTCTACGTTTATTTTAGAGAAAATTGTGTTTTATATTATATTAGAAACGTAATATGTGTTTTATATTATATTAGTAACGTTGAATAGTAAAGAAGATATTATTTTTTAAAGATAAATAAAGCTTTTAATTTTTTTTACTCCTCTTACTTTTTAGGGTTCCGTACCTTTTACTGAGCCTCCGCTGTCTGTCTGTCACCAGGTTAAATCTCATAAACCATGATAGCTAGAAAGTTGAAATTTTCACAAATAAGTATTAATTATATATTCCGTTGCTGCTATAACAACAAAACTTCTAAAAATAAAAATGAAAATATTAAACCGCATACAATAAACGTGTTTTTTTCGTATTTTTTATGCTATGATGGTACATAACCCTTCGTGCGCGAGTCCGACTCGCACTTGGCCGGTTTTTTTAAGACAGATAAATTTTAATATTACTACACAGAAATTTAATTTGAGTTTGTAAATTACATTACAATAGATAGCAAAGAAGCAGATGGGTCTCCTAATGGAAAGAGTCGACCATCACCTATAGACACTAAAGGTGTTAATGGTGCGTTGCTATCTTGTGGCGGGGTCTTATGCCACATGCATAAGTTTAAGTTTACCGGCTACCTTACCCTCCAAACCGGAACACGACAGTGACAAGCACTGACGCTATTGCGGCAGGAATATGTAAGGTGGTGGTACCAGATTCGGGTAAGACAATGCAGAACTCTTCTACCTAGCAGCCACGATATTAGTGACTCGTAAAGCCAATCGGTCGCCTTTTACGACCTGCCTGGCAGAATGGCAGTTGGCCTATTTTTCAAAGGAGCCCTGTTTCTAAAACGTTAGTGTATTCTACCATATTATAGCAGTCAAGCAAATCTACAAAAACGCTATTATATAAGAAATTTTATACAATACTAACTGACTGGGCAAACGTTGTCCTGCTTTTTTAACTACTCTTATTTTTTTATATATTTCCTTACCTTTTAAACCTTCCTTGGAGTTCAACAATTAATTGAAAACCAAAACTAGCCAAATCGGTTCAATCGTTTTCGAGTTTAAGCAAGACTAACGAACAGCAATTGATTTTTATATCTATAGATTCAACCACTATTTCATCATCCTAGGGGATGAATTTCAAAAAACCCTTTCTAATACCTCGTCATCATCAACATTTTAAGAACAAGCCCTATGTAAAAATAAGCTTTCTTGGTCCAAGGGGGCTGATGTGTCAGTCAATGAGTCAAGACTTTTATTTTTATACAGTTGAACTGGTAAAAGGCTATACATATTGGAGGATACGATAGTTAATGGCTATAAATGTAACCGATGAAAATATGATGAAACTGTTACTACAGAATAAACCTCAAAGGAATTAGTGAAGTAATATTCTAAAAATTTGGTCACCACGCGGATAATAGGCATGCGCTTTGACCGACATAATATAGTAGTGATGGTAAATCGCTTTTTGTAGACAATAAACATAGAAATCTATGCGCGGGTGTACTATACTTTTATTGGATAACTAGCTGTTGCCAGCGACTTCGTCCGTGCGGAGTTCGTTTACTCCCGCACTGCCCCTCCCCCGTACGTGATAGCGTGATAATATGTAGCCTATATGTTGACCCGACCTATTAGTAATATTCATACAAAATTTGAAGTAAATCCATGGCAGTACCTTTTGAGTTTACCCCGGACATACAGACAAAGAGACAAAAATTCTAAAAACTGTATTTTTGGCTTCGATATCGATTGTAGATCACGCCCCAAGTATTCTTTTAAAAAAATATTCAATGTACAGTTTTGACTTTCCTACGATTTTATTATATGTATAGATTAGGTCAAAGTTAATAGGTACTTACTATTTTGTTTATATATTCGGTATTAGAAACTAGAGTACTGTATTGTTTTGCCAGGGTCTGGTATTACCGTCTTACCTATTCCTTCAGAAATAGCGTCAATGCTTGTCACTAAGTAAATTTATGCATGTGACATCACAGCTCGCTACTAGACAGCAACCCCGCGTTACCATCTTCGGTGTCTATAGGCGATGGTTGACTCTTTTTATCAGGAGACCCATATGTTTGATAGCTATGTTATGATAAAAAAACACGCTCCTTTAGTATGTATAATCTGTAATCAGTTAAGTTACATAATATACAGATGATGATTACATTAGTGTTATAACTGTAGGAACTTTCCCACAAGGCTATAACCTGTGATCTTTAAAAACTAAACATTATATTACAATCCATTAATCTTAATTAAAACAATACAACGATTTCATTAGTATTTATGAGTCAGGTGAAGCATAAACGGATGTAATAAATTAATATTAATACTAAAAGTAAAGTTCAATCAAGATAAACGCCAAGTAAATGTTCAGAAGTTTAAGCAGGGAGTTACAAAGGATAACGATCCCGCTTTTAATTAGGGGAGCTGGAAGTTAATTAACTGGTAATTAACAACTACCTGTTACATTTACATCAAAGAGTATTAATCGTGGACATTTGACCTTTATTGGGGTGTGATGGGAATTCTTTTCCACAGACAGTGCTTGATGAAAATAAGCTAATAAGTTTCTGCTTAATTATTCTTTTTGTTGAATTAATGCAGCGTGTGGTTGCGATTTGGATGTTAATAAAAGAGAAAATTGAGTTCACTTAAAATAGAAAAAAGTTTTAATTATCTATGATTTGCTCCGTGTTGGTCCCGGGCTCCTTTGAAGAATAGGCCAACTACCGTTCTGCCTGGCAGGTCGTAAAAGTCCACTGATTTGTTATACGAGTCACTACCATATGGCTACTAGATTAAATTCTGCATTGTCTCGCCCGGGTCTGGTATCACTGCCTTACCTATTCCTGCCGCAATAGCGTCAGTGTTTGTCACTGTCGTGTTCCGGTTTAGAGCGTAAGGTAGACGGTAAACTTATGCATGTGGCATTAGACCTCGCCACAAGATAGCAACGCACCCTTAAGACCTTTGGTGTCTATGGGTGATGGTTGACTCTTTTCATCAAGAGACCCATTTGCTTGTTTGCTATCTTATGATATAAAAACTGAATGTTATGAACATTTGACTTTTATTGGAGTGTGATAGGGATTATTTTCCTTAGTTGGTGTTCCATGAAAATATGTTGTTTTGTTTTTTCCTTAATTATTCACTCAATTGGACTTTTCAGTGTGTGGATATGTTTCAGTTTCTAATAGAAAAGAAAATTCAGTTTTCTAAAAATAAAAACATCTTAACGATCTAGTGATTCCTTCTTTCGGCTTTAGTATGTTGAACTGAACGTAGATTGTCTCATAATTTCATCACAATTCATATCGATTTGTCAGTTTGAGAGACAGATAGTGATTCCCAATCTTGCCTTTGCTTTTCTTCTTTATACAATAGTGGAGATACCCATCTTTCCTTGCATAATTCTGTAAGGACTTGTTTAATCGCAGGATATAAAGTGTATTCTAGTGACTTTGCCTATCTGCCTGAGATATTTAATCACTTTACATATAAATTTTATGTCAGCTTTGTACAGTCTGTTCTCTTCTTCCCTTGTCAGCAACACTGCTAATTCATTCATCCAACACATGTTTCACACTATTCAATACCAAAATACTTTTACTTTAAATGTTGATGTTATTATATTGAAGTTGTTGAAGGTATTCATGACTACAATGGCAGTACTTTTCTACAAATTTTATTTAAATGTACTCAGTTATTTTTTTAATACTGAAAGTATCTTCACGCCCATGTCTCCGACGGGATAGGCAGAGGTACAACAAGTGCACCCACGACTTGCTGAAGATACTTGGTCCCACAAATGTGATAGGTGGCCAGCTTATTGCCACTTTCCAATCACCGGCAGCATTCTTTTTATCAAAAATTGAAAAAAAAACAACACATTTTTTTAAATTGCCCGACCCGGGAATCGAACCCAGGACCTCACGTAGTCTAGGCCAACACTTTACCAATAGACCACAGAGGCGATTTTTTAAATACTAGTTATTTTTTAGTCATAAATATTGATTTAACTTTTATTATGTGCTGGATCTCAATGCTGCTGTGTGAAATCGAGAGCTGGGAATGTCAGCCTGACAAACGTAATTAAAACGTAAAAACGTAAATTTTGTTTTATGTTTGTTGATGGTATAAATATAACATTCATTTAGCGCTTTTTCAAGAGTCTACTCATAGACCGGGAGATGATGACACAAAATATTACATCATTTGTACCAGTATAGCGGTTCTGCAGGGGTCTAATTACGTAATGACAAAAAAGAAAATAATGGTCGTAGCGCTGGTACCGGCGCGGCCCAATCACGTGGCGTTAGTCGAACGTGTCGGATAAGTTAGGAGTGTCGAACGATTTGTTCCACAAAAATTCTTTTATTTTTTAAAATTTAGTCGATAAAAAAGTAGGTGGTAGCATACTGCCATATTTCTTCGGTGTGTCTTACAGCCCGCCATAATGACGCCAACACATTAATAAAAAAATAAAAACCAATTCAACCTTTTGTACCAAGCTAATTTTTGCAAAACCATTCAGGAAAATTACCATGTCATACTTTTCTGACGGTTCCTAATGGCCGCCATACCGCCGCAAAGGAGTAAATATTTTTTTAAATTGTTAGATTTTAGTCGTATTTCGAACGATTTATATCAGGATGGCACTAATTTTTGCTATAAGTTTGAGGTTTAATAAATATAAATACCACATTTTAAACATCTAGGTAGCGGCAATGTTGTATAATATTGTACAATTCCGTCCTTTCACCTCTCGACCGATTTCTCGAATTGTAAAGGTCTTGGCTCATGCCATACTGTAACAAATGATTTTATGTCTTGTACCTTGAAAACATGTGGAAAAATTAATTTCTTCACGGATGGCGCCACTTTTTCGCCTACAGGAAGTATGGCAAATATAATAATGGTCTTATTGCATTATATAATTTCAAAAAATCCAATTTTTTTTATTTATTTTACATCTTGGCTTAAGTCTGACAGTCATCCGCCTCTAGGTTACGATCTAGGATATTTTTTTAAATACAATTGTATCCAAATGAACAGAATACAATAATGCCACGCTGTAAAAATATTTTACGTATTGTACAATACGTAAAATATTTCGTAAAATATTTTACGTATTGTACAATAATTCGTAAAATCGTATTTTTAAAACGTGACGATAAAATAAGTACGGCAGCATCTTTTCCTCTGTACCAATTGGGACGCCTGTACCAGCGCTACGTAATTAGACCCCTGAAGAACCGCTATACTGGTACAAATAATCTAATATTTTGTGTCATCATCTCCCGGTCTATCACTTTGTCAGGTAATCTTGCAATACCGGCGCCGTATGTCGCTTGACGTTCTTCACGAATTTGATTATATGGTTTCTTTTTAATCTCTGGAACTCAAAGTTTACCTTATATCAATTTCCTTTCTTTGCTTTTTTATTTTCTTTCATTTAATTTTAGCATTAATCTTATTGTATGTTTTCTAGTTCTTTTTTAAGATATTACTAATGGCATTCTACAACCATATGATTCTCTAAACACATTTCGCCTCGCTTTATCCCTTTGTGGAGTCATTGAATCAATTACCAATAGACACAAAGAAAATAGCTCACTCATTTTAAAGGGCCAGCAAAGAAAATATAAGACATGTGCAGTAATCATCATGTATCATCAAAAGAGGCTCTTTGCTCGTATGCCCCCTTTCTTATAAAAAAAACACAAGTAGTAAGTGATGTGATATCGGCATTCAGGGCCCAGTTTTTAGAACTGGCTACTAGAGTCACAGGGGCATTGCTAGACTACAAAAGATATGAGAAATACACAGAATATTTTTAAAGGTGCTTTCTGGAACTGGATTCAATTATAAAGTCTTTGATCTAATACCAAAGACTTCAAAGTGGGGGTCAGATGATTCACGTAAAAAGTTTCTTTGCGAAATTCACTTTAATTACAATTGATTTGCATTAAAGATGCTCAAGTTTTTTGTACAAGCAGAAATGGATCACTATAAGCTAAATAGTTTTAGCAAGATAAGCTTATCAGAAATGTCTGATGCGAAAATATCTGCATTTTTGGGTCTTGCATATTAAAACTAGGTGGAAGAACGGTAACAAAAATATATAGCAAATAATTTGCTTACTTTGGAGTTAGATCAGTCAGTGTAATTTGTCCCGTGAATATTTATTTATTTATTATCTGCTAAAAATTCTCTAATATTATAGTATATATATATTATATATATTATATATATATATATATATATATATATATATATATATATATAATATATATATATATATATATATATATATATATATATATATATATATATATATATATATATATATATATATATATATATATATATGTATATATATTATATATTTTAGTATCTGATGATGGAATTGGAACGTAGTCATGGAAACTTCTAAATTAAACAAGATAATCCTATCGAGTTTGGGATCCTTTGTAGTGTTTAAAGAAACATCCTGGTTCTAGACAATTTTCGGGGTCTTATAATAAAACTGATGATGGAGGTCATGGGAACTTTGGAATAAAATGGACTAACTAGAATTTTAAAGCACGATGGTTATCAGTGCCTGATGCCGCCGGTGCCTCAGTGCCGGTGATGATAGAACTGGAAAACGCCTATTAGAACTTCTAAGCAAATTCAGATAAACTCATTAATGGTGGGCTGATTGGGTTTGTTTTGACATACACTTTAGAGCTGGATAATTTTTTCGGTCTGATGATGAAACAAGAAGGTGGCTTAAACTAAAGAAGATAAAACCATTGAGTTCAGATTCATTTATCCTGTTTTGAGAAATACCCTAATTCTAGATAATTTCCAGCCTTATAGTGAAGCTGGAAGGAGGACGTCTTTGGAGCAGGATGGCTCCCGGTGTCAGATGATAGAGTGAGAAGTCTATGAGAAACCCTAAACTAACCCAGAAAAACACATTGAGTGTGGGTGGCTTCGGTTTTTTGGCATATTTTTTGGTGCTATTTTTTGAATTTAATAAAGAAAATTGAAGGCGGCTATGGGAATCTTTGAATTAAACAAGATAGACCCATTGAGTTTAGACTCATTTCTTCTATTTCGAGAGTTATCCTGGTGCTAGATAATTTCTATAGTGCTAAGATGAAGCAGGAAGGAGGTTATGGGAACTTTAAATTGAAATTGAGCAACGTCACGATTTTGGGCTCATTTGCTTCGTTCTAATAAGGACTTTCGAACAGAATGACTACCATTTTCTGAAGATAAAACTGAAAGAAATCCATAAAATCTCGTTGAACCTGATAAACCCATCGAGTATGGGCTAATTGGGTTTTGTTTTGGTATACTGTATGGTGCTGGAAGATTTAAAGAATCTATTGACGTAATTGGAATGTGGCTACGAGATCTTTTAAACTAAATGAGATAAACCCATCACGTTTGGACTTACTTGTTCTGTTTTGACAAGTAATCTGGTGTTAGATGATTTGGTCTCGTCTCATTTAGTTTCGTATTTTAAGGACGTTGGAACAGGATGTTTTCCAGTGTCTCATGATAGAGCTAGAAGAAGTCCATTAGAACTTTTACCCTAATAAAACCATCGAATGTTCGCTAATTCGATTTATTTTGGCAAATAGGTGCCGGATATTTTTATTGATATAATGATGGAACTGAAAGGTGGCCTCCGGAGATTGGGCTAATAAAAGTTCCTTTTATTACTAGGAGATTCTCAGGGTTTAGTAATGGAACTAGAAATTGGCCATGGAGCTCCTGCATTAAACAAAATAAGCCCATTGAGTGTAATTTCATTTGTTATATTTTTATTTAAACTTTGAATCAAAGTGATTTCCAGAACTATATAGTGGAGCTGAAAAACACGGGAGCCTTACAATAAAACAAACCAAGCTAGTTGAGTAAGAAACCGTGATAACCTTAACCTGATGCTCTAAGATCAGGACCTTTTACGTTTTGCACTTAAAATGATGCATATGTAGCGGATCGGCGAACTGAGGATGTGCCGGGGGTTTTCGAAATTTTTAATTTTATATCTTGTTATAGAATTTATATATTTTAATTTTCGGTACGAATTTTTTTATAGATTTTTTAAGGTTTCAATTATTTCTTATAATTTATTACTTATGTAAAAATTAAATACCTTTTTCATCCTAATGTATTTGTAAATTTTGCTGTTTTTTATGTGATAAAACAATTTTAATGTGGTCATTTTGAATCCAAAGTGTTAAAGCTAATAATTTTAGAAACGATTTAAAGAACTACCACGTTTTTGTGAAGTTAATTATGCTAGTTTTAAAATACCTTTAGTACTCTACTTAGAAATTTGCTTTGAATGCAGTTTGTCATATATTTTGCACATACTTTTAAGTTATTTTCATTAAATGGATTCGATTCAGTGTTTTTATTAAATGTTATACAAAAGTTTAGCGGTGATAATAATTGAGTTTGATGTGAATAAATGTGCAGAAGAGCAGGGTTATAAATAGTGGCAATTTACAATTTCCACAGACAATGTGGAATGTCATTTAGGTGCCTCTAAATACTTATAAACTTTAAACCAATAGATAATCTTAGTATGTCAGACTGCTTATGTATTGAGAGCTTAGATGTAACATCGGACCATTAACATCTTTGATGTCTATAGGCAATGATTGTATGTTTCCATCAGAAGCGCCATCTGTTTGTTTGCTATTTTATGATATAAAAAATATATTTGTATTAGCACATCGTTTTAGCAAACAAATATGAAAATTTTCATTACATTACACAACAAAATATCATTTTATGTGACTTACTTCGGTTCGCGGTCTTTCTAAGGAATATTCAGCTATAACATTCTCGTTCGCTTCGTTGGATCTTCGTTCAGGAACGCCTGGAGTGATTTATATCCCGACTAGAATCTGCACTTTTGTGATAAATCATACAAGGTTTTAACACGCAAACAAATAAATGATTTTTAGAATTGAGTGTATCTTTTGTTTTCAGTTTGTTTTCGGTCGTTTGTTCATGGTGCATGGAAGATAATGGAAATGGCTACATGGAAATATGATTTTTCATAGGAAAGGAGAAAAGGTGGGCGACTGCTTATTTATAGGTAAGAAAAGAATACACAACTTTTACGGGTAGTGCACCATCAGCAAACCTTATAGTTCTCCTACTGGTTTTCTTATACCATAATATAGAAAACAAGCAGATGGGTCTTCTGATGGAAAGAATCAACCATGGTGAGTTGCTATTTTGTGGCGAGGTCTAATGTCACATGTATAAGTTTACCGGTAACCTTACTCTCCAAACCGGAACACGACAATGGCAAGCACAGACGCTATTGCGGCAAGAATATCAGGAAGGTGGACACGGGGGTTATTATATGAATATTAATAAGTAAATATTTGTTCATATATACATACATATCTTCATGCGAGATCCTTTACGAAGCAAATAGAGAGAACTGAGTTTCATACGTTACGTTCTTCCTTGCGGATTTGTTTTGCTTTCTCCATATACTCCTACTCTCTTCATACACACACGCCGGCTGCAAAAACTCTTGACACCACCTTCAGACAGTACCCGAACAACCTGATCATGGTATGTCAATCTTGGTCTTTCCTGGTACCTACACCTGGTTATCTGGTTTTCCCCGTGTTGGTCCCGGGCTCCTTTGAAGAATAGGCCAACTGCTTTTCTGCCAGGCAGGTCGTAGAAGGAGACCGATTGGCAATACGTGTCACTACCATCGTAACTACTAGGTGGTAGAGTTCTGCATTGTCTCGCCCGGATGAGGTACCACCGTCTTAACCTATTCCTGCCGCAATAGCAACAGTGCTTGTCATTGTCGCGTTCCGGCTTGGAAGGTAAGGTAGCCGGTAAACTTATGCATGTGACTTTAGACCTCGCCACAAGATAGCAACGCACCATTAACACCTTTGGTGTTTATAGGCAATGGTTGACTCTTTCCATCAGGAGACCCATTTGCTTGTTTGCTTTTTTATGATATAAAAAAAACATCATTCTACATTCGCATTGTATATCTTGTTGTTAATCTTTCATCTACCATTCTTTCTATACCTATGTCCGAACCAATGGAGCATAGGCTTCCTTAATTTTATGCTGACATTTTCTGTCAGGCCTTATCTCTCTTTCTCTTTACGGATCAGGCCTAACCTCCTCTCTCAAACTACGAACCCAGGCGTAGCGATCTCACCTCGACCGCGTTGATTATTCTTTCATGTCTTTTCTGACATATCCAACTCTCACTTCTATACAACGGTGTTGGAATAAGCCAATTAAGCACATAGTTAAATTAACATGTATGTAATCTATTATTTGTTTTAAATACGTATGTTGCAATATTGCATAACATTTTAGCTCATAGTTATTGATTTTTGAGAAATAGTAATAAAACTATCCAAGGGCGAGTCGGACTCACGAAGGGTTCCGTACAATCATAGCAAAGAATACGAAAAAATCAAGTTTATTTAATTATTATTAATATTTTCATTTTTTTTCATTTTTAGTATTTGTTGCTATAGCGGCAACGGAAATATATAATTTGTGAAAATTTCGGCTATCAACCTATCTCGGTTTATGACATACAGCCTGGTGACAGACAGACAGACGGATAGACAGACAGCGAGGGCTTAGTAATAGGGTTCCGTTTTACCCTTTAGGTACGGAACTTAAAAAAAGTTAGTCTTTATTTGAACTTCAACTAGCTAAATGCTTTTTCATCGAAATCTGTCCAGTGGTTTAGCCATTGATATGAAAAATCCAAGATGCACAGTCTCGAACAAAACTGACACTCAAAAGTGTCCCTAATTTCATTTAAATAGTTATAGATATGACAAAAACATATGTCTTTGCATCTTGGGTTTTTTATATCAATGGGTTTAGACGTGAAATTGTAACAAACTTTCGTATTCATAATATTAGTGTGGATATCGTTTTGCATTCAAATTTTTTTGTATATATATATATATATATATATATATATATATATATATATATATATATATATATATATATCAATCAATCGCTGTTCGTTAGTCTCGCCAAAACTCGAGAACGGCTGAACCGATTTGGTTAATTAATAATAGAAAAAAATAAGAGTACTTAAAAAGGCAGAACAACGTTTGCCGGGTAAGCTAGTAAAATATATTGTTCTCATTTGATGGGTTTGACTGGCATACCATTATGTTCACCTCTGTACATGTGTTTGCAAACATCCACACTAATATTAATGAAAAATGAAAATGAAAAATGGTTTATTAAACATCCAACAAATACAACAAATACTGTGCCATTTGCTCCCACACGAGTTCCCTGTGTTGTGGGAAACAAGGATTCACCCTTTTGTAAAGACATGTGAAATTCAAGATATTGTAGTACATATACGTGTAAATTAAGTTAATTATAACATTAGTTAACTTCAGACTGAGTTTCAACTGCGTAAAGTTAATAACATAAAGGATGTGATGATATAAAGTAAAGTAATATTATGAATGCGTAAGTAATTCTTTTTTTTTAATAATATAAGATAACGAACAAGCAGATGGGTCTCATGATAGAAAGTCAACCATCATCTATAGACACCAAAGATGTTAATGGTGCGTTGATATCTTGTAGCAAGGTAGAATGCCACATGCATAAGTTCACCGGCTACCTTACCCTCTTAACCGGAACACGACAGCGACAAGTACTGACGCTATTGCGTCAGAAATAGGTAAGGCGGTGATACAAGACCCGGGTGAGACAATGTAGAATTCTACCACCTAGTAGCCACGATGGTAGTGACTTACATAGCCAATCAGTCGCCTTTTACGACCTGCCTGGCAGAACGGCAGTTGGTCTATTGTACAAAAGAAGCCTGAGATCAACACGGGGTAGCAAGAAACATTTGTTTTTCTTTTTGTCTGTCTCTTCTTCACGACTAAATCACTGAACCGATTTGAATGAAATTTGGTGCAAAGATATTTTGAGACTCGAGAAAGGACATAGGGTAGTTTTTGTCCCATATATTCCACGGAAACGTGAATTATGCGGGTTAAACCCCAGGACTTTTATTTAAAAAAAAATCCACGCGGGCGAAATCGTGGGCACAGTTAGTTTTAAAGGAATAAACAAATAGCTATATCCCCTGTGTTCGTCCGGGCTGCTTTTGAAAAATATACCATCTGCCATTCTGTCAGGCAGTTTGTAAGAGGCGAATGATTGGCTATATGAGTCGCTACTATCGTGGCTACTAGGCAGTAGAGTTCTACATTGTTTCGCGCGAGTCTGGTATCACCGCCTTAGCTATTCCTGCCGCAATAACGTCAGTGCTTGTCACTGTTGTATTCCAGTTTGGAGGGTTAAGTAACTGATAAACTTGACACCGAAAATGCATGTGACATTAAGACCCCGCTATAAGAATAACTCTTTTCATATTTCTGATGTCTGTCTATGATCTAGGTGATGGTTGTATTTTCATTTAGGTATGTAGTAAACGAAATATATTTAAGCGTATTTATACTGTGTATAAGCACTTGTACCGTTTTACTTGGTTTTTGATTGCTGATTTATCAACTATAATAAACAGTACTGTTTTGTTGCCCCGGTATTGGTTTAAAACGCGAAACCAAGTAAAACAATACAAGTGCTTATAGTCCAAACTAATAAATGCGAAAGTAACTCTGTCTGTATTTCTCCTCTTCACGCCTAGACCACAGAACCGATTAAGATGAAATTTGGTACAAAGATAGATTGAGATCCGAGAAAGGACATATGATAGTTTTTATATGCGGGTATTATTTTAGAAATTTTTCCATGGGGAAGAAGTTGCGGGCACATCTAGTATAATATAAATACACGTAAACATTGATTTTTACCAAGTGCCAACGATATTTAGTGTTGAAAGTAAGATATGTAATTTAAATTACGTTTCGGGTTTTGTGTCCTTATACTTCAGCTTGTTTAAACATAAAAGGCAATTAATTCATAAAAGAGAAATTACATTTTACGTTAATTAAAGTTTATTTTCATAAGGCGGCTCATTGAAGATCAAATAGTCAAGAAAATCAAAGAGGTCTATTTTAAAATATTATCTGTAGTACTATATACTACATGGGGCACACTAAAAGTTTTGCACTTCTAGCTAATCGGAACTATTTGAATTTCGAATGTTATATTTTTAAAACGTTGCAACCTTCTTAGTAATAAAAAAAAACGAAACGAATTGGCGGGAAATGATTTGTCAATTGTTTTTTATCACACATCAAAGTTCTACGTACGCAAGGAAAATGGAATTAAGTCGAAAAGATTTTAGAGCGATGATTTTTTATGATTTTAAAAGTTCTCTTTCTCCGCAAGACTGTACCGCTCGTCTTCAAAATGATTTTAAGAGAGAAGCACCTAGCTTGAGCACCGTGAGGCGATGGTTTGCTGAGTTTGAGAGAGGTCGAGTTTCCTTACATGACGAATTTCGTGAAGGGCTGCCTTCAACTGCCGTCAACGAAAATAATGTGGCTACTGTTAAGCGGTTAATTGAAGAAAACCCCCGGATTACCTATGAGACAATTCGAGGACTATTAGGGATTGGTATGAGCCAAATTCAGAAAATTTTACACGAAGAATTGAAAGTTCGGAAACTTTATTGTCGTTGGATCCCTCATGAACTGACAGCGGAGCAGAAACGGGCTCGCGTGGAATGGTGCTCACAGATGCTACTGAAGTACGACCATGGACATTCTAATGCTGTTTATGACATTGTCACAGGAGATGAAACGTGGATTTATTATTTTGAACCCGAAAAAAACAGCAATCTTGGGAATGGGTGTTTGAAAATGAGAACAAGCCAACAAAAGTGAGACAGATGAGAAACGTTGGTAAAATAATGATCACATTTTTTTTCTCAGCTACTGGTCCCGTTTATAAAATTCTACTTGAAGATCAAAAGAGTGTTAATGCCGAGTGGTATTCTACCATTTGTTTACCCAGGGTGTTAGAGAAAGTTCGGGAAAGACGACCCAAAAGCCGCATTCTGCTACACCATGATAACACTTCTTCACACACAGCCAACAAAACAAAGTCATTTCTAGCTTCCGAAAAAGTACATTTCGTCACTCATCCTGCGCATAGCCCCGACCTAGCACCCTGTGATTTTTGTATTTTCCCCAAAATCAAAGATTTGATGAGAGATTTTACTTTTACCAACTCCGAAGAGGCAGTGATAGCGTTCAATCAGCACGTAGAAAACATGTCTTCAGATCTGTGGTCCTCCTGTTTAAAAAAATGGTTCGATCGCATAAAAAAATGTTTAAAATGTAAATGAGATTATTTTGGAAAGCAATAAACATAATATTTTGGTTATAACATGTTGTTTTTTGAAGTTACGCAAAACTTATAGTGTGACCTACGTAGATGATAGAGTTCTGCATCGTCTCGCCCGGGTATGGTGCCACCACCTTACCTATTCCTGCCGCATAGCGTCAGTTTTTGTCGCAGTCGTGTTTCGATTTGGAGGGTAAGGTAGCCGGCAAACTTATGCATGTTGCAATAGCCCTCGCCACAAGATAGCAACGCACCATTAACACCTTTGGTGTCTATAGGCGATGGTTGACTCTTTCCATCAGGCGACCTATCTGCTTGTTGCTATCTTATGATACAAAAAAGCAAGTATTTTTTTATATCATAAGATAGCAAAAAAGCAGATGGCTCTCCTGTTGGAAAGAAAAAATCATTGCCTGTATAGGCAATAGTTTTCTCGTTGTTATAGATTTACTCATTTTTATGGACAAAAAACAACGAAAATTCCGTAAACTGGTTGACTCTGCAGGATATCCTTGAAACTTCCCGAAAATTTTAAGCTCAAATGAGTAAAAAATATTCATAAGCATAGATTTGTCAAGCTCAAAAAGTTAAAAAATCTAAAATGTATGAAAATTGTTAGTATTTTCGTTTTGAAAAGCTGTACATTTTACTGTATTTTGAACTAACTACAAAATCGATTGGGTTAAAAATGTCGAAATAATATCAAAAAAACTTTTTTTTTCAAAAATATTTGTCATTAGTAAATCCCGTAACAATGAACTGATTTTAATCTAACTATAATAATCGATGTAGTTTTCAAAGAGTTGAGCTTATGAGAATTTGAAATCAATCGGTAGATTAGTCTGAAGGTTATTTTAAAAATCTGAAGTATCTTGAAAAGAATATAACTTTAATATTTGAAAGCTGTAACTTTTGTGAACACTTGATTCGTTTTTGAGTTTTGAAACAGCATTTGCCCAAATTTTTAAGTACTATAATATTATAGAGTTGAAAACCCTCGTCATGTCGGAAAATATTTTCTTTAATTTTTCGTCAACGATAACTCCCAAGTTGATAAACTAATTTTGATATAATTTGAGGCATTGGACGCAATTTTTCAAGAAAATACACTGACTAGATTTTGTTTTCAATTGGTACATTAATCTGAAAGTTATTTAAAAACATTGTCTCGCCGACAAGTTTTAATAACTTCTTTTAGCGGGAAGCTAAAAAGATATCTAGTTTATATATCGAACAATCATAGTGAACGTATTTTTTTTATATCATAAGATAGCAAACAAGTTGATGGGTCTTCTGATGGAAAAATCAACCATCGCCTAAAGACACCATAGATGTTAATGTTGAGTTACTTTCTTGTGGCGAGATCTAATGCCATGTGCATAAGTTTATCAGCTACCTTATCCTTCAAACGAGAGCACGACAATGACAAGCACTGACACTCTTGTGGTAGGAATAGATAAGGCGTTACTACCATATACCCGGGCGAAACGTTGTGGAACTCTACCGTCAAACAGTCATGATGGTAGTGACTCGCAGTCACGATGGTAGCGTTTGGTTGCCTTCACAACCTGCCTGGCACAACTTTTTTTTACGTTACTGGGTTTTCCTTAAAATGTAGTGAGTTTATCCTATTTTAAACGGTACTATGTAATTTCAGTAGCAATGCCGAAACAATAGAAATTTGCGTATCATAGAATATTTAATCACCTTAATGTCTTTCTTAAGTAATGAACTTTTGCAAAGTAATGCCAGAACTTATAAAATAGTCTAATAAAAGTTACATCGCTTCAGTCATTTTCCATTTCAGGTAGAATAAAAGCGCACTACACTGTGACCTTATTCTCTGAAACCTTAAGAATTTCAGTGCATTTTTAATCAACCTACTTGACAAAGGAAGTAATTAAGTTGATATAAGCATACCCTTTGTCTAAGACTCATTTGTTTGAGCTGCCACCAACACTACGGTGCAAGAGATCGGTACCGTGTATGTTTAAATTATTACCGTCGGTTTAGTGAATAGCTGAAAAGAAAATGATTAAAAGGAATTTAAATGTAACTTTAATAAAAAAATAGAACGTCTGCCATTCTGCCAGGCAGTTCGTTAAAGGCGTAAGTTTGGCTATACGTGTCACTGTATAGTTGATTTTTGAAAGCAGTTTAATGTTTTAAATTGTTTTAAAAGGCAGGTCGTAAAAGGCAACCGATTGGCTACGCGAGTTACGCTACTGATGTTAATGGTTCATTGCTATCTTGTGGCGAGGTCTAATGCCACTTTGGTTGGTCTATTCTTCAAAGGAGACCGGAACCGTAAGTTATACAATTTTTACGCATCTACGCTAGAAAGAGGGTTAAGTTTTATTCGAATCAGGTTATTTTTTTTATGTTACTTGGTTAGGCAAACTGTCAGACGTGCCACCTGATGGAATGTGGTCGACGTCGCTCATGAACATAAATTAGTTTACCTGGAACTGACCCAGGTGTTTACTCCGTTGGTTTAGATCTCAAAAATTGAGTTGATTGCCTTTCAAAAGACCAAAATCAATCATAGTTTCCAAAATATACAGCTTTTCAAAAATCAATATACTGCCATCTCTAACAAAATAGATGTTTGAACTGAAGAAATGTATGCTTATAGTTTTTACTCATTTGAGCGTAAAATACCTTAATTTAGCAGGACGTTTCAGGGATGTGCTGCAGGGTCAACGATTTACAGATTTTTTATCATATATTTAATTAAAGTTATTATTTTTTGTATGTCATAAGATAGCAAACAAGCAGATGGGTCTCCTGATGGAAAGTGTCAAGCATCGCCTATAGACACCAAAGGTGTTAATGGTGCGTTGCTATCTTGTGGCGAGGTCTTATGCCACATGCATAAGTTTACCGGCTACCTTACCCTCCAAACCGGAACACGACAGCGACAAGCACTGACGCTATTGCGGCAGGAATAGGTAAGGCGGTGGTACCAGACCCGGGCGAGACAATGCAGAACTCTACCACCTAGTAGCCAAGATGTTAGTGACTCGTATAGCCAATCGGTCGCCTTTTACGACCTGCCTGGTAGAACAGCAGTTGGCCTATTCTTCAAAGGAGCCCGGGACCAACACAACCAACTTTGATGCATTAGACATAGTTTTTTCAGGAATAGTGCTGATTATTTTTTGTATTCAATCGGTACATTATTCTGGTTAAGTTATATTAAAAAACATTATTATTAAGATATTATTAAGTTATATTAAAAAACACTGTTTCGCTAAAACATTATTTTGGAGTTTTTTCAAAATTTCTCCAAATTTCCTAAGCTAACTTAGTTAAAATTTTTGGAAGTTTAAGTTGGGCGGAATCCAATCGAACGCTGAACAGCGTTTTGACCGGTCACGTCGTTCAAAAGTTATGAGGTATTTATCTACACACATACATACATACAGACATACTGACGCCATCGTGAAAATAGTCGGAGAAGATTTCTAAAACCTCAAAACGTGAAGATCTGGTGAAAACTCGATTTTCGAAAATCTGGGCAAAATCAATAGCTTCCTTATCTACATACGTAGCGGGAAGTTAAAAAAATAACAAATAATTATTTTCATGGATGCTAATTCTAAATTGCAGATGATCAAATTAAAAATGATTTTGGTTAAATCTCTTTTTAAAAGTTTGATAAATTATAAAGTCAAACAATTGTTTCTTAAAAGAGCAAAGTAAAGAACTGTTACGCATTTGAATTGGCGGCGAGTTCCAGTCTTATAGCAGTGACTGCAAAAGAGTGAGAAAAATACTGGAGCTGTGCATGGGAAAACGTAAATCATCTTGTTAACTTGGTAATTTGTAGCTCTGATTTTAACATTACTGATCTAATGAAATCCTTTTATCAAAAATACCCAAGTGATTGTCAATTATCATCGCTGCTTCAAGGAAGAGGGCTTTTACCATGAACATTTAACCTATGTAGTGTCAATGGCGAATATATCCACATCACAGGTTCACCCCTAAAGTTGATCGGTTATTATTTGATGCCTATATTCATATTACTTGAAAACTTGTAAAGTATTCTAAGCCGTAATAATTTTTCTTTTACAGTCATTATATTTATTACTACTGTGAATTTTTTTTCACATCCAAAACCAACCGTTTAAGTTGCAGTGGGGAGGGACACTTGACTCTAATAAAAATTACCACATTAAGGCTTTATATTTCACAAATGAGTCCCTTAATCGAAACATTGTATTTGCAAACGAAAAATATTCTTTAAAAAGCTATTCAATGATATCCTACATTATGGGGTACATGAGAAAAAAAATAACATCCCCACTTTACATATAGAAGAGCTACCCTTAACATTTTTTTTTCAATATTTTATGTTAGCACTTTGTTGCCCTGACTAATATGTATGTATATTCATGGAAAATTACAGTTTTCTAGTATTAAGGGTCTCTGAGCTATCGTACAGACGGACAGACAGACATAGCGAAACTTTAAGGAGTCCTTGTTTATTTTGGAACCTAAAAAAGACTAAATTAGCCTAAGTATAGCTTGATCTGCTAATTAAAGCGAACAGAATAGCACTTCATGGCGGCCTATAACATTGTAAACGTGAATTCGATATCATCCACTTTTCTTAATCTCTCGGTACCAAATTTTCCCTTTTGATAGTATTTTTTACATATTAGAATAAAGAAAAAATATAAAAATAATAACAATAAAAAAGTTATCCAAGTAAATAAATCAAGTTTAGGTACGAATAAAAGCTGCCAAGTATTTACAAGAAAGTAAAAATATAATAATCATAATATTTCCTCAGCGATCATTCCGTCGAATGAAAATATGTCAATGTTACTTGGAAAGTTAAATTCAAAGAATTTTTTACGGATTTATTATTTATAATATGTGTATGTATATACATATATATAAGCATCAAGTTGGCACCCTTTTTATGCTCTTGGGAAAAATAAAAAGAATTTGGTCCGCCATTTTCTTTATGGTGTGTGTTCTGTTGGATGCAGTTTATGACTTACTTTAAAAGTGTTTTGGCACATTTGGCAAACAAGTAAACTATGATTATAATTAAAATAAATTTTTATGACCGCGTTCCACCGGAACCAAAAAATATACCTACTCCATACCTACATACCTACTTGTTTAATGCAATTACAGTGATTCAGCTGTCTTTATTACCTCACTTTATTTTGATATCATAAAATATTTTACCAACGTATAACGTAATGTTAAAACGCACTGGCGCAAAAATAAAAAAACAATAAAAATCTGCATCATCATAGGGAATACAAGGAAACGACTTTCTATTTTACTTTTTTTTAAGTAAGTTTCTTCATAGGACTCCAAATCATAATATGTACAGTTTAATAAATAATTCATTACACTATTTTGTTATTAATAATTTTATTTTACATTTACGTGTCTACTATTATTTACTGTTGGGTACACTATTATTTTGTTTACTTGTAAAAGATTTGGCGTGAACTCTTATTAATGTTTTAAAGCTTTCTATTTTTTTTTTGCTATCCTATGAAAAAAACACCACAATTTGGATGCCTAGCGTCAGCAATCCTTTTCTTTTTCCATTTATCAATTCCCGTTTATTCTCAAACTCTTTTACTGTTAAGGCTGTAAGGCTTTTGAATTTATTGCCACTCCAAGTCGCATGAGTCTTTCAATAAACTCCTTCAAATGTAATCTCAATAATCATTATATTTTGTCTATTTCACAATGATTTTTGTACACAGTTATTTTATTTTTTACTGATCTTACGAGTACGCGCTCTTTGGCATAAATGAATTTAATATTTAAAGTTACACATTAGTAATATTTTTATTTCTGGTATACACAAGTAAGCGCGTAGCGGACTTGTTATTAATGTATTTAATATTTAAAGTTTCACATTAGTAAACTTTTAGATTAATTTAACATCTTCGAGCTATTGAAGTATATTGTGCATTTTGACTGTTTACATTTATGGATAAGTATTTCACTATACCGGGTTGGCTATAAGAATTCTCTTTTTATAAGATTGCTTGCTTTTTGTACTTACCTATTTTCAACCAACGAAAAAAGTTTATTCGTCGGTTGAATATAGTTACAGTTTTTGTATGTATGTAATATTGTTTAAGTTGGATAATATTTTAGAATGATAATCTATTAAGGCGTCGAGGCACATGTACTAAATTTCGTAAGTATATGTATGTTTGTAAGTTTGTATGTTTATATAATTTTCCGCGAATTTCTCGGGAACTTCTAGCTATATTGAGATAATTCTTTTTGATTTAGATTAAGCATATTTCAACTCACGAAAGTCTTAGTTTTATCAAAATTGGTTCAGTAGTTTTTAAAGTATGGGAGTTGACAAATCGAAGAAGTCAGTTTAATTTATTAAATTACTATTATTAAAATTTTTACCACTATATTCCTTTGTTGTTTTTCGTTTACAATAAATAATTAAACAAAGTAAAAAGAATACCACCCGTCAAATTTCAGAAGGGAACTTCATCTGGATATCAGATTAATTAAGAAAGCGCTTTGCCGTGGATTTGAATGCACGCAAATGCTGAAAAACTTCACATTAACCCGTAGTGCAAAGCGAGATCAAAGAAATACTTTCGAAAGCAATCTCTGTTGATATCTCTGCTGTTCCCCCGAACAAACTTTCAAACAACTAAACGGCTATATGCAAGAGCTTGCAAAATTGCCTATTACGGGCGTAATGTCAAAGAGCGCCAGTAAGAGCTAAGTAGTTAATAATTCCTCTAAGGAAATGTTTTCAAACGGTGTACCTTTTAAGTTAAATAGTTTTTCTGAAGTTTTGTAGATACTGTTGAGTGTCTGTCATCATAGGGATCGAGTGATAAGCGCAAGCGGTTTTGAAATTTAACATAATAAAAAAACTCTAATAAATATTTGAAACTTTGAAGAATTTGAAACAAGTCCATCGATCAGTACCGCAAATTAGTTGCTGAAGCAACGTGTAATACAATTGTCATTGATTAATGCTTAACACATTTAAAAAAAATCGTATTCGTAACAATTAATTTAGATTAAACTGATTACATGTTGTTGACCTAAGTTAAAACATTAATTTGCAATATTTGCAACACTGTATAAAATCAATCGAGTAGTTTTGGTAAGGTATATGTGAGTCATCACTGGACTACAAATATAACTACCCTATTACTTATTATAAATCTCTTTAACTCCAACAGAACTGAGTGACCAATACAATGTGTAAGAGAGGGTCTACCGAAAAATTAAAAAAAAAACGTGCTATTTTTACGTGCTAGTCAAGAAGACAATTTTTTATTTTATGGGAAGTATCAAATTTGCGTTTTATGATTTTTTTTATTTTCACGTCACGCAATGTAAAGTGTACATTGCTTTAACTCGTTGCGCTCGTGAAACTCTTGAATCAGTCGTTTATTTTGCTTGGTATGGGATGCATAATACATTGCTTTTTTATGTTTTTTTTTATAAAAGGCAGAACAACGTTTGCCGGGTCAGCTAGTAACTAAATAAATATCTTAAATATCTTTGGACAATTTAACACGAATTGATCTAACCCGAAAGTAAGCAAATTATTTGCTTGTGTTATGAGTGTTTGTCGACGATACAAATACATTGATATACGTATATAAATACTCAAATATATTTAATAAACACCCAAACCCAGAAATGCAGACATCTATGCTTATCACATAAATGCCTGCCTCTATCGGGAATCGAACCCGAGCTCCATTGATTGCGTAGTCAGGGTCGCTAACCACTCGACCGACTCGGTCAATGTATTACCTTAAATTTTGCTATTGTTTTAAAATAAGCTGTGTGGAGTATTATAATCAATCAATTTATACAAAGTCAAGGTAAAAAAAGCACAAGTAATAAAATAAAAATCCTACACAGATTTTCAACGGGTTTCGTCTTAGACAACGATGTCCAAATTCATGTTTTTGATCTTTAGTAATTTGTCTGTTATATTTTTTATCTATATTAATAATTTCGTCAAGAATTACGATAAACTCAATCGAAACCTTACCCAAATTATAAAGCGTAAAAAAATAATAATTTTGAGTCGACAACATATATCCGCATAATTCGGATTGTCGAGTATTTTGTTAAAATAGTGATTTAAAATTCATACGGTGCTGGTGCTGACAGACAAATCGGCCATATTTCTATAAAGGTTACAAATATGTGGTGTAGATGGCGTGAGAATTTATTAAAGTATCGTAGAACGGAGCACAGATTATCGTGAAACTCATTTTCTCTTCGTTCATAAATGAGTAAGAATTAAAAAATAGCAACACTGTAGTGTTGTCCTTATTAAACCAACGTTTGAAAGAAGACGTCACTACAGTGTTGCTACTTTTTAATGTCTACTATTTGAATTAGTATATAAGATTGCGTATTATGAGACTTCCGAGCGAAGCCGAGTTTTCATCTACTAACTAAATATAGTTGAAACAGTGTTTTATCTACACTTTTTATCGTCAGCACTTGGTGAAACTCCATTTTAATACAATATTTATTAATTAATAACACTTGCACTGATTCACAATAAGTTTTTATATCTCTTAAGAGGTGACTGTGAGGAACGAGGTAATAAATTTTAAAATCTCGCTAACATCTTGTCCCGTCAACCATAGTCAAAGTTTGCAATGTCATTACTCGAAACTTCGCTTTGTGAATGCGACCTATCGGTAACTTGTCTTCAATGCTATTTAAATTAGCTCTGGAGATCATATAAAATTATTCAGAATGTTTTTTTCTTCTTGGAATAATATTGACAATGAAGTGGATATTGGCGTCGCGACGATCGGAATCTTGCAAATAATGTTGAGTTTAATAACCTTCCAAAGAGTTTTATCTTTTTTTCTATTATTATAAGTATTTCTAATTGATTCTGGCTGGTAATAACTAACAGTAAACCATTCTAGCAAATGTGTAAAGTTGCAAAAAAGGAAAGATTTTTTCTTTTAGCTTAATGTGAAAATGTCAATTTAAACAATAAATACAATCCTAGGAGTTTAAAAATTGCATGTTAATTATCGATACGTCGATACTTGCATGTTGTGATTTCCAGAGCTAAATATTTAAGTTTTTATTTTATGACATCCGTTGGTCTAGTATAGAGATCACCAGATATTGGATTGAATACAGACCTACTAACTACCATTGATTGATTAATTGCTTGAAAATTGTTAATTGCACTATAAAACATAAAGTACAAAAGGCGAACTAAATGCCTCATAGCGTTCAATGGCTGTTTGGCAATGTGAAAAGTTATGTAGGTAGCGCAATATTAATCATAATTATTACTTCTAAAATATATTTTAGTTTTGAAAACTATTACGATGTGATATTTTAGTTTTAATTGATGAAACTTGGTCCCGTTAAATGATGAATAATGAGTGTAGCCAAAATCGTTATTAAGATTTTTCTGTCTAGAAAATACTCAATAGCAACTTGGTTGTTTTTTAGGATTCCGTAATCAAAGGGTAAAACGGAATCCTATTACTAAGACTCCGCTGCCCGTCTCTCTGTCTGTCTATCATTCTTCAGGCTGTATCTCATAAACCGCAATCGTAAGACAGATGTATGTTGCCGTTATAACAACAAATACTAGAAACAGAATAAAATAAATAATTAAGGGGTTCCCGCACAACAAATGTGCATGTTTTACCAGCGGGAGGGATGCGCTTTGCCGCGCTCGCGACTGCATGGGCACCATCTTACTTGTTTCTTCTGTGAAACATCTTTGCGGAATTTCGGAGAGAAGGGCAAGACAGGCAGTGTAACTACTGGTACCGAGACTTAACATCTTATGTCTCAGGATAGACAACACATAAATAAATAAAATAAATATTCACGGGAAAAATTACACTTACTGATTTAACCCCAAAGTAAGCAAATTATTTGTTTGTGTTATGGATGTTAGTCTCCGATACTAAAAAAGTAAAAAAAAAGTATCTTCACGCCAGGTAGGCAGAGGTACAACAAAGGTAGGCAGAAGTACAACAAATGCACCCACGATTAGCCGAAGATACTTGGTCCCACAATGTGATAGGTGGCAAGCCTAACGTCAACCGGGCACTTTCCAATCCCAGGCAACTTTGTGTTTCTCAGAAAACTGAAAAAACACGTTTTTTATGTGCCCGACCCGGGAATCGAACCCGGGACCTCATGTGGTCGACGCCAACGCTGGACCACTAGGCAAATGCTAGTGCCCGTCTGGAATCGAACCCGAGCCCCGTCGATCGCATAGTCAGGGTCGCTAACTACTCGACCAACGGGGCGGTTAAATGAGTTACCTGGGCCAGTTCCAGGTGAACGAGTTTATGTTTATTGGCGACGTCGACCACTTAACATTAGATGGCACATCTGCCAGTTTGTCTATCCAACTAACAAAAAAAACGTGATTCTTTTTCAATTCTTTTTCTCGATTTTATCAAGACGACGGATAGACGCTTGAAATATTCACAGAATATTTAGTTATATATTTATAATAAAAATAAATAATTAAAATTAATTAAAATAGTTACTCAACATTGATATAAAAAGGGAAGATATGTTACGCTCTATCATCGCAATTGTTAAACCTAAGCTCGAGCGCAAAGTAATGCGACGAACGTAGTAGACTACGTTTCTCTCGTTTACTTTTGTATTGTACTATCTCACTCTCACAAACATGGCGAACTAAACAATAATTTAATCTTATTTTCAAAAAAAATTGTTTTAGCCATACTTACGAATGGAAAGTAAGCCCGTGTGTCTTATTTTTTCCCTTGAGTATTTTGATGCGTGTTTAATGGTAAAAACAGTCGAAAAATATAAGTGTATGATATGAGGTCCCGCGCGTGATTGATTGTTATCAATTGTCACTGTATCCATGGACCCAGTTTAGTAGGACCAGGCGCTATGACTAGGTAACGTATCTTCTCCTTCCTTCCTTTCTTTTTTTATATCAATGGTGTTGTGATATTTTCAGGACTGGGTCTAATGTTAAAACTATGAAATCACGAGTTCACAGCTCGGAGTAAACCTACACGTAAAATTATCAAAACAAAATAATAAACGAGATGAAATTTGCAACACGTAATACTAAGGTTTTACTCCGTGTTGGTCCGGGCTCCTTTTGAGCAAAAGGCCGTCGTGCCAGGCAGTTCGTAACAGGTAAACGATTCGCTATGCATGTCACTACCATTCTGGCTACGAAGTGGAGTTCTACATTGTCTTGCCAGGTTCTAATACCACGGCCTTATTTATTCCTGCCACAATTGTGACTGTATGTAAGTGTTTGCCATTCTCGCGTTCCGATTTGAAGGGTAAGGTAAACTGACACATGTGGCATGCCACCCCGCCACACGGATAGCAACGCACCATTAACATCTTTAGTACGGATAGATTGTGGTTTCTCTTTTTATCAGGAGAGTTATCTTTTTGTTTGCTATCAACAGATTTTTTTTAATAGTAAGTTAGGAAACAAGCAGATGGGTCTCCTGATGGTAAGAGTCAATCATCGCCTATAGACACCAAAATGTTAATGATGCGTTGCTATCTTGTTGCGAGGTCTAATGCCACATGCATAAGTGCTTCTCGCTGGATGATCCGAATGTCGTCGCTGACTCTATGCCGATGTGGTGCTGCAGGGCATGGAACTTTTCATTCCATTTTCTGCGGTACCAATTGGTGGTAAGTCTCAGCCTTGGTTTGGTCGCTCCTGTAAAACGGCTTCGCGCCGCAAGCAGAAATGCTACCGGGCTTGGGCTGCAGCGTCCGCATCTTGTGATGAAAAAACCAGCACATTACGTAAGGAGAACAATTTCGCCTCGAGGTACTTCAAAAGAGCTATCGCCAAGGCAAAATCGGAACACATTGGCAGAATTGGTGAGAAATTAGTTCGCCTTCCTTCGGGTACTCGTGCGTTCTGGTCTCTCGCCAAGGCTGTCTTAGGGAATTTCTCACAGCCCTCTCTTCCATCCTTGCACGGAGACGATGACTCTCTGGCCCATACCGCAAAGGAGAAGGCCGATCTCCTGGGCTCCTCCTTTGCGGCCAACTCGACTCTGGATGACCAAGGGAACGCACCGCCTACCATCCCGCAGTGTGATAGTTGTATGCCAGAACTACAATTTCGGCAATCATCTGTGCGTAAAGCACTACTTTACTTGGACATCCATAAGTCGAGTGGGCCGGATGGCATCCCTCCGATTGTGCTAAAAATGTGTGCTCCAGAGTTGGCACTAGTATTAACACGCCTATTTCGGCTCTCCTATTCACTCGGCGTGGTACCGAATTCGTGGAAGACAGCTTTGGTGCATCCCATCCCTAAAAAAGGAGATCGCTCTAACCCGTCTAACTATCGGCCCATAGCCATAACCTCCTTGTTCTCCAAAATTATGGAAACAATCATCAACTCTCAGCTCCTCAAGTATTTAGTAGAGCACCAGCTGATTAGCGACCGTCAGTACGGTTTCCGTCGCGGCCGCTCAGCTGGTGACCTTCTAGTATACCTAACTCATCGATGGGCGGAAGCAGTTGAGTCCAAGGGGGAGGCATTGGCAGTTATTTTGGACATAGCGAAGGCCTTTGATCGGGTATGGCACAAAGCGCTTCTCGCGAAGCTGCCTTCCTATGGGCTTCCTGAGAAATTATGCGAGTGGATCACCAGTTTTTTGGCTGACCGGAGCATCAAGGTCGTTGTCGACGGTGCGTGCTCCGACCTTAAATCTGTCAATGCTGGTGTTCCCCAAGGCTGCGTGCTATCACCGACACTGTTCCTTCTGCATATCAATGATATGATGCGAATTAGCAACATACATTGCTATGCGGATGACAGTACTGGCGATGCTACATACTCCAGCCGTAGCAGTTTTTCTCGGGAAGACGTCGAAGAGTGCCGAAACAAGCTTGTGTCTGAAGTCGAGAATCGACTTACCGATGTCTCGGAATGGGGTCGCCAAAACCTGGTTACTTTTAACCCCAAGAAGACACAGCTTTGCGTGTTCACCGCAAAAAAGACACCCTTTATCGTATCACCTCGATTTGAGGATACTCTCCTGACAGCCTCAGCTAGTGTCGGAATCCTGGGAGTTGACATATCGAATTACGTTCAGTTTCGCGGTCATTTGGAAGGCAAGGCTAAACTAGCCTCCAAAAAGCTCGGTGTGCTCAGCAGAGCGAAACAGTACTTTTTGCCGGTCCATCGCCTTCAACTTTATAAGGCACAGGTTCGGCCTCACATAGAGTACTGTTCGCATCTCTGGGCCGGAGCTCCTCCGTACCAGCTTCTTCCTCTTGATCGCATTCAGCGTAGAGCGGTTCGAATCGTTGACGACCAGGCCATTTTGAAACAGCTTGACTCTTTGGCATTGCGCAGAGATGTAGGTTCTCTCTGTGTCTTTTATCGTATATATCATGGAGAGTGTTCCGACGAGTTGTTTGGATTAATTCCTGCCGCCGAATTCCACCATCGGACATCGCGTCAAAACTTGAAGTTCCATCCTCACCATCTCGATGTCTGGAAATCCACAACTGTGCGTTTCTCCCGACACTTTTTACCTCGCACTACTCTGTTATGGAACCAATTACCGGCAGGGGTATTTCCGAACGGATACGACATAGGGACCTTCAAGAAAAGAGCTTACTCATTCTTAAAAGGCCGGCAACGCAACTGCAAGACCTCTGGTATTGCAGATGTCCATGGGCGGCGGTGATCACTTACCATCAGGTGCACCTCTTGCTCGTTTGCCCCCTCTTCTATAAAAAAAAAAAATAAGTTTACCGGCTACCTCACCCTCCAAACCGGAACACGACAGTGACAGGCACTGACGCTATTACGGCAGAAATAGGTAAGGCGGTGGTGCCAGACCAGAGATAATGCAAAACTCTACCACCTAGTAGTCACGATGGTAGTGACTTTCATAGCCAATCGGTCGCCTTTTACGGCCTGCCTGGTAGAACGGCAGTTGGTCTATTCTTCAAAGCAGCCCGGAACCAAAACGGGGAGAAATTATTAAAAAACGGGGGATATTTAAAAAAACGGTTTAACGGTTTAATGTATATCGGGAGATGTTATAAAATTAATTTAACTGTATTAATTTAACTGTAACTTTATACAATTATTACGCTATCTAATCTACGCTAAGAGGGCTAAGTTTTATTCGAATCAGGTTACGTTTTTTATGTTACTTGGTTAGGCAAACTGTCAGACGTGCCACCTGATGGAGAGTGGTCGACGTCGCTCATGAACATAAACTAGTATACCTGGAACTGACCCAGGTGTTTACTCCGTGTTGGTCCCAGGCTCCTTTGAAGAATAGGCCAACTGCCGTTTTGCCAGGCAGGTTGTAAAAGGCGGCCTAGTGGCTATGCGCGTCACTACCATCGTGACTACTAGGTGGTAGAGTTCTGCATCGGCTCGACTGGGTCTGGTACCACTGCCTTACCTATTCCTGTCGCAATAGCATCAGTGCTAGTCACTGTCATGTTCCAGTTTGTAGAGTAAGGTATCCGGTAAACTTATGCATGTGGCATTAGACCTGGCCACAAGATAGCAACGCACCATTAACATCTTTGGTGTCTATAGGCAATGGTTGACTCTTTCCATCAGGAGACTCATCTGCTTGTTTGCTATCTTATGATATAAAAAAAACTCGTTTATGATGCCTGTCTTGAGACATTAGGTGTACAAGTTTCGGTGCCAATAATTACACTGCCTGTCTTGCCCTTCTCCCCGAAACACAGCAAAGCTGTTTCACGACAGAAACAAACAAGATGGTGGAAACCATGTAGCCGGGAGCGCCGCACAACGCATCCTTCCCACCAGTAACTTTCGAGTTTTTTGTTTTTATAATAAGTACTTGTTTCTAGAAAGTTTTCGTACTATTTATGACCATGCTGCAGTAAATTTGCGCAGTATTTACGACTAGTAGATAAGCAATAAAAAGTTAGACCAGAACAAACATGATACAGTCAATTCGCATATCTGGCTCGCGTAAAACGGAAACACACATGAGCTTTACTGCGTATATTCGTGTAAGTTTTGTTATCACAGGATACATTCGTTTTATAAAATTCTTCCATATTTTTGAGTATATTTCGGCAAGCAATATTACAATGTAAAAAGGGCTAGACCGGGATCCCAGGAACAAACTTTTTTTGATTGATAATAAGCTGAATTTTTGTGAACTGCTTCGTTTTGACGAGACAACCATCTTTTCTATCTCCAAAAAATCGATTCGATTCGATAATAAAGTTATGGCGCTTTGAAAATTTTGATTCGGTGAAGAAAAATATTGATAACAATTATTATTTTTTGACTTTAATCGCTTGATTATATTATGAAAAACACGATGAAACTTTTGTCCTACATATTTGATGGTTTTGTTGGCGATTCCTCCACTCTACAATTTTTGAATTACGAGATTTAAATTGATATTAATCAATTTAATAACAACCTAATTTTCTCACAACAGCTCGTTAATTATTATTGTTATTCAAGGGTAACATTTTCCTACATGTAAAGTAGAAACTTTTTTTAGTCCAACACTTGAAAGTTTTCTTTTTTATCTATATTTATTAGTTATCTGATTTGAGATTTTTCGAAGACAGAAAAGATGGTTGTCTTGTCAAAACGAAGCTGTTTACAAAAATTCTGCTTGTTATTAATAAAAAAAAGTTTGTTCCTGAGATACTGGTCTAGGCTTATTTAAATTTACGTATATTAAACATGACGTACAGTAAACAGGTATGGCATACTTGTCATGCCTACTTATGCTTATGAATACCTGCGATTACATGTGTATGCGTGTATGTAGGTATGTGTGTGTATATATGCGTGTATATATGTGTGTATATGTGTGTGTATGAGCGTATGAGTGTGTGTTGTGTTTATGTATATATGTATATTCTGGATGTCAGCACGAGTGAGAGTTAGATACAAGCGAAAGAATAGTAGTTTAAAAATGCAAGACATGAACTTACGATGCAAGGATAAGTTTAAAAATTTTAAAAATTTTACTCATTTAGGAATCTATGTATAAAAATCAATGCCACTTTTCGTTGTAATTTTATAACTCAAGAACGGGCTCACCTATCCAAACCAAATGTTTAGGATTTGTTTAGACTATTTAGTAGATGGTTTTTATGAAGTTTGCACGAAATCGGTAGAGCGGTTCTTCATCTAACACATTTTTAATATTTCACTTTATACGTAGCGAAGCACGTACCGGACCGCTAGTTTTTTTATAAGAATTAGGTCAAAGGGTTATGTATTTCATAGGATTACAAACATGTACGATTAGATGGGAAGAAACATTACATTGTCTATTTAATTCGATTTTATTAGATGGCCAAGACAATAATTTTTCTCCATGTTAGTTCTGGGCTCCTTTGAAGATTAGACCAACTGCCGTTTTGTCAGGGTCGTAAAAGGTGACCGATTGGCTATACGAGTCACTACCATCGTGGCTACTAGGTGGTAGAGCTCTGCATTATCTCGCCCGGGTCTGGTACCACCGCCTTACCTATTCCTGCCACAATAGCGTCAGTGCTTGTCACTGTCGTGTTCCGGTTTAGAGGATAAGGTAAGTGAGCTTATGCATGTGGCATTAGACCATGCTACAAGATAGCAACGCAACTTTGGTGTCTACAGGCGATTGTTGATTCTTTCCATCGGAAGACCCATCTGCTTGTTTGCTGTCTTATGATATATATAAAAAAATAACTCGTTTATAATGCCTATCCTGAGACGTTGGGTCTACAAGTTTCGGTGTCAATAATTACACTGTCTGTCTTAAAATGTTCAAAACGAAAAGAACATTATACGTTTTTAAATCCTAAAGTAAACAACCAGTAGCGGATTTTAAGGAAAAATGTTTATGCAAAAGAAAGTGGTTTCCGCCGGTGATTGCGATGGGAAATGCCGGTAGCGAGTAAAAGAGCGCACCATAAAAAGAGGAGTATTAGTAGCAGGTGCAGCATCCTTGTGCATTAGCGCCGGTAAGTGCGTCCGACGGGAGACACTTTGATTAATATCGTTTTATATTCGCGAGCCTGGGTACTTATGTTTACTTTTAGCGTTTGTTACTTATAATAAAATGTGTAAAAGCAAAAGTAAAAAAAGTATCTTCACACCCGTATCCCCTAAGAGGTAGGCAGTGGTACAACAAGTGCACTCACGATTAGCGAAAGATACTTAGTCCCAAAATGATAGGTGGCCAGCCTATCGCCAACCAGGTACTTTTTCCAATTCCGGTCAACGAATTTGTCAGAAAACTGAAAAAATCCACTTTTAAATTGCCCGACCCTGGAATCGAACCCGGGATCTTATGTTGTCAATAATCTCAGAGGCGATAATAAATTAAACAAATAATAAATTAATATCTCTAGACAGTTTTGCCCAAATTGATCTAACCCAAAAGTAAATAAATTATTTGCTTGTGATATCAGAAACATCTATGTTCATCACAGAAATGCCTGCCTCTGTCGGGAATCAAACCCGAGCCTCATTGATTGCATAGTCAGAATCGCTAACTACTCGACCAACGGAGCGGTCATAAAATTTAAATAAAATGTGTGTATTTATCAAAATTTTAATATTTTGTTTAATATCATACAAGGAGATGGCTCTCCTGAGAAACCATCGTCTATAGACATCAAAAATGTTAATGGTGCGTTGCTATTCGTGTGACAAGACGACAATGCCACATACATAAGTTCACCGACTACGTTACCACGGTAATGTTATCTACCAGTATTCTATCTTTATACAAACGGGTATAACGCGAGTTATACCTACGCGCTCGGAGTTCGACATACACTCGTTATAGGGGGTTTACACGGGTCGATTTTCGCCGTGCGGCGAGTCGCTTCACTAATTGCCTCACCAAGCCGCATCGCTAGCCCATTTACACTGGTTACTAAAATCGCATGCGGCTCTGTCATTTCCATCGAAAATGTTGAGCAGAATAGCCGTTTGTGCCGGAATTGAAATAATTAATTATTCAATTATTCAACAATTGCTTAAAGAACAAAGAGTGAAGAAAAAACAAAAGGAAAGAAGAAAACGTAATGTTTGGGTACGTGGATGGATTTCTCGACGTAAGGACTTGGGTGCTTCGGATACTTTATTGGTTGAGTGGAGTTTAGAAGATCCTGATTATTTTAAAAAACGATTAAGAATGACTACTGATCAGTTTAATACTTTACTACATAAGGTTACTCCGCTTATACAAAAATGCGATACCAATATGCGAGTAGCACTTTCTCCGAAAATTAAATTAGAAATAACCCTGAAGTTCTTGGCTACCGGTGATAACTATTCAAGTCTTGCAGAGACATTTAGATTTCCAGAATGCACAATTTCCTTGTTTTTGAAGGATGTTTTGGATGCTATATACAATGTTTTACAGGAGTTCATTATGGTAAGTGAAACTAGTAATTAATTATAAACGATTTATTTATAAATTTTCCATTGTGTTTTCATCTAAGCATGACCTAACAGCTTGAGATAGAATATCGTCGTTCACTCCGTATTGTTGCCCAGTATTTTCTTGTGTAAGTAAACAGCTGGCAAAATAGTCTTCTTCATAATCGAGGTGCCTTCTAGAAGTGGAAGCTTCGGGAGTCGAAGTTTCACGCTGGTTTTGAAAAGCTGAGTTTCGGGAAGTAGTAGCTTCGGCTTCTGAAGTCGAAGTATAGCGTGTATACTCTGAGAGTGAACTTGTAGGTCTAGCAATTGGAAAATGTTGTGTATTTAAGGTTTTCAGTCTTTCTTGTGACAAATAATTATTGATGAAATTTTGACAAACAATTGCATTTCTTAATGGCAAACTACGTAATTGGCTTGCCACATGTACTCCGAATGTATCAAATTCATCTTGACGGATAGTTTGAGCCAAAGTTTCTAATCTATTGACTGCTTGTAAAACAGGTGGGTCCATTTTAGGTGCGTCCATTAGAGCACGCTCCGCCTTTTTCTTTGGAGACAATTTTTTTTTCTTTTGTAAGGGCGCAATATTATCTTCTTGTTCCGATTCATCAAAATATGAAGATGCGTCGGTGTTTGTGTTCACCGCTGAATCTTTTCCCTGTAACCATACACTAATATAAGTTTATTTCTTTTAGGTGCCATCCACCACAGATCAATGGAAGAAAATACAAAAGGATTTTTTAGATCGCTGGCAATTTCCTTTTTGCTGTGGGGCTATTGACGGGAAACACGTATTAATCGAAAATCCACCACACGGAGCATCAGACTATTATAATTACAAAGGCACTTATAGTGTGGTGTTGTTTGCTATAGTGGATGCACATTGCCGTTTCATATATATAGATTTCGGAACTAATGGACGCATGAATGATTCGCATATTTGGAAAAAAACAAAGTTCTATAGTGCTCTTGAAAGAAATAATTTAAAACTACCTAATAAGGCAGTTTTCGTTGGTGATGATGCTTTCCCTTTGGCAACCTATTTAATGAAACCGTATTCAAGACATGAAGGTTTGGAACACAAACAAAAAATCTTTAATTACAGACTATCAAGAGCACGCCGAATCGTAGAAAATGCCTTAGGCATAATGGCTTCATGATTCAGAGTATACAGAAAACCTATATCTGTTTCATTGGATAAAACTGATTCTATTATTAAAGCGACCTGTGCGCTGCATAACTGGCTTCGGACTTATCTCATATACATGAATACTCCCGAATTAGTAGACGGAGAAGACTTCAGTTCAGGGACAATCAGAAACGGAAGTTGGAGAAGCATTCCTACGGCAGGAGTAGACGAATTAATGACACCGCTATCTTCTAACAACTATTCACGAAATGCAAAAGATCTGCGCGATAGATATGCTGACTATTTTGTCGGACCAGGAAAAGTTTCATGGCAAGATAGAATGATTGCGTAAATATTGTATGTTTATTTAAGTAATATTATAAAAATGGCTCTGTTCACGATTTACCTATTATAATTTGTAATATGCGAACAAGAATAACTATTTAATAAATAATAATAAGACTTACCATGTTATCTTTACTGTTTCTTCCTTCTATCACTGGCTTTAAAAAGCGGTCAGCTACAGAAAACCAAATTAATTGAGGTCTGTATATATCATCCTTTCCCGCGCCACTCTTCTTTGACTTTGCTACCTTACTGGCCTCTCTATTATACGTGGTTCGTATATTTTTTATCTTCAATTTAAGCTCTTCAACTGTTATGGACAAACGCATTTCTTGAATAATAGATTTAAGAGCCGCTAAACGTACATTATTGTTCCTGTAATCTTGTTCTCTTGGGTTCCATAAGCATGGATGCATTTCATAGCATTCCAAAAACTGTATGGTGTTATTTTTATTCATGGTTGTTACGATAAATGTACACAGAAACGCTGTAGTAAATAAATACACGTGCGTGCGCGAAACACCTTCATGCGGCGGGCGATCGCCTGCAACTCATCGTTTACACGGTCGATTTTAGTCACCAGTCGCATGCGGCCGGTTGCCGCGCGGCCAAAGTCGGATGCTACCCAACTTTGGGGCTTGCGGCTTTAGTCACTTGCAACTTAGCCGAATTGCCATTTAGATGGTCGATTTACGCCGCGCGGCAAAAATCGTGCGGCTTTAGTCACCCGTGTAAACCCCCCATTACACAACAGACTGAGGGTTGCGCCGCAGATACGAACGGCCGATGTGACAGCACAGGCAAATGTAGCTAAAACATTGAAGGTGGGCAGCCCTATCGCATTTTACGTACAGCACGGCGCGGCCGGCTGTAGGTATTTATTTCAAAGACAGAGCTGAGTTAAAATACTCGTAGATAACATTACCATGACGTTACCCTCGAAATTGAAACACGACAATAACGAGAATTGACGTTATTGCGACAGAAATAAGTAAGGCGATGGTACTAAATACCCGGGCGTGACATTGCGGAACTCTACCACGTATTACTCACAATAGTAGTGACATGGATTGAAAATCAGTAGCCTTTTACGATCTGCCTGACGAAACGACATTTGGTCTATTCTTCAAAGGAGCCTGGACCAACAAGGAGGAAACGCTTAATTCTTGATGGAGTAAATAGAGAAAACTACTTGTCATATATCACTGTCAAGAAATATTTGCGTTGCTTCCTCCATAATTCTAACTGTTTATACAAACATTCCCTGTGAAGACTCACAATCTCGATTTTGAAACAAAATCATATTTTATTTACCAAATAAGACAAATATTTAAGGGATAAGAATAAATCTTTGGATTTATGGGTGACTGTGTTTTGATTAACATTTGATGCTAACGTATGTCGGTTTGTTTAAAATATTGAAGCTGGATTCTAGATTATCTATACAAATAAATAAAATTGGAGTGTCTGTTTGTAATATTAAAATAACCGTTTTTTACTAAATGCATATGGATGTTATTATACACAGTACATATACCAAAATAACATTTCTTACAATTTTTGTCTGTGTGTCGGTCTGTCTGTCTGTTTGTTTTGTCTAATCTTTGGAACGCCTGAACCGATTTTGACAGGACTTACACTGGCAGATAGCTGATGTAATAAGGAGTAACTTAGGCTAGTTTTAATTTCAAAATTTTTCGAAAGTTGCGGGCTCAGCTAGTATATTCATAAAATGTTTGCGTCATACTATAATTCCTCCCTGTAATATTAGTCTCGCGGGAAACAGCCGTTAACGCGGGCATTAGTAGCCCAAATACTTCAATTTTAAACACTGGAAGCACTTTGCTTGCTCATAAACCCGGTGCCTCTATAGTGTCATTTTAGGCTAATAGTCATTGTTCTTTGGAAACAAAAGCCTTCTACTTTAATTAAAGCTAAGCCCCGTTGGTCGAGTGGTTAGCGACCCTGACTACGCAATCAATGGGGTCCGGGTTCGATTCCCGGCAGGGACAGGCATTTGTGTGATGAGCACAGATGTTTGTATTTCTGGGTTTGGGCGTTTATTAAATATATTAGAGTATTTATATATGTATTTCTATGTATTAGTATCGTTGACTGACACCCATACTACAAGCATATAATTTGCTTACTTTGGGGTTAGATCAATTTGTGTAATTTGTCCAGTAATATTTATTTATTAGAAATACTTTGACTTTTATTACTATTTTTGTACCAAATTTTATCCGAATCGGTTCAGTGGTTTAGGCGTGAAGAATAGACAGACAGACAGACAGTTACTTTCGCATTAATAGTATTAGTATAAATTATTTTTATTCCAACTATATTTTATATTAATACCGGGAAATAAATAATTTTATTATTGTAATTTAATTTTTTTAAGAATACCACTCATATGTATGCCACCAAATTAATACCATCTATAATGTATTTAATCTATACATATAATAATATCGTAGGAAAGTCAAAACTGTACATTGAATATTTTTTCAAAAGAATAAATACTTGGGGCGTGATCTACAATCGATATTGAAGCCATAAATATAGTTTTTAGAATTTTTGGCTGTTTGTCTGTATGTATGTCCGGGGTAAACTCAAAAAGTACTGCATTGATTTACTTCAAATTTTGCATGAATATTACTAACAGGTCGGGTCAACATATAGGCTACATATTATCACCCTATCACCTACTATACGGGGGAGGAGCTGTGCGTAGTAAACGAAGTCCGCGGGGACGAAGTTGCGGACAGTACAGACAGTACAGCTAGTAAATAAATAATATTTGAACATTTCAAGCATAATATAAATTTATTAATTCAAATAATTATATTATTATCCTATACATCTTTTAATTAATTTCGGCATAAATTGTATATATTATATAGGAAAAGTTTGAATATATTTTCTTACATAATGTTCGTTAATTAATATAAATAACCGTAGCATCGACTTGAGAGGAAACAATTTGAAAAATATTTCTCAGGTCTCTGGCCTACGATTGCGAATTATCCTATTACCTTGCGGGTTGTGCTTGCCACTGGCTTACCACCCAACCTTTTCACTTATATATGGTATTTTATGTTCATTTTGTACACTTATTTGTATTTCAGTAAAATATTTCCATACTAAACTAACTTCAGTTACACTTTATTTGTGTATATGGGGTGTAAAGAAAACCCTGTCCGATCCGAAAGAGGTATATAGGTAGGTCAATGACATTATAAAAAATATATATTGTTTTATTAAAGTAAGAAAATATCATAGTTTAAAGTGCCATTTTATTACTAAAATTGAGAAACTTCCCTTAAATCAAGCAAATATTTTGAAAATTTATGTATCAATATTTGTAAAATAATGACATAAATATGTTTATTTTTTATATCATGAGATAGCAAACAAGCAGATGGAAAGAGTCATCCATCGTCTATAGACACCAAAGATGTTAATGGTGCGTTGCTATCTTGTGGCGAGGTCTAATGCCACATACATAAGTTTATTGACTACCTTACCCTCCTTACTACGTCAGTAACTAGCGCTGACGCTATTGCGGCAGGAATAGGTAAGGCGGTGGTACCAGATTCGGGCGAGCTAATGCAGAACTCTACCTCCTAATATAGAGTTTATATAGGAGGGATACAAAAACAGGCCACCAAAGATGTTAATGGTGCGTTGCTTTCTTGTGGCGAGGTTTAATGCCACATACACAAGTTTACCGACTACCTCACCCTCCTTAACACGTCAGTAACTAGCACTAACGCTATTGCGGCAGGAATAGGTAAGGCGGTGGTACCATCTGGTACCACGAGCGAGCTAATGCAAAACTTTACCTTCTAATATAGAGTTTATATAGGAGGGATACAAAAACAGGTAGCTTATCTAATATTAAGTGTCGCCATCGCATATGGATAACTATACTATCAGAAGTCTTGTAATTGCATTGTCGACCTTTTAAGAATACATGACTAAGCTCTTATACATAATAAGTAAGTTTCCGTTCAAAAACGCCCATTGCTGATAATTGATTCCACAGTTGAGTAGTGCAGAGCAAAAAGTGCTTTGAGAATCGTACACTTGTGGATTTTCAAACATTGAGATAGTGAGGATGAAACTTTGAATTTTATCGCGATGTCCAATGGTGAAATTTGGCAGTTTGGACGCCGAAATAGATCATTTCGCCGTGTAGGTCCCGGCCTCCTTTGAAGAATAGGCCAACTGTCGTTCTGCCAGGCAGGTTGTAAAAGGCGACCGATTGGCTATCGAATCACTACCATCGTGGCTACTAGGTGGTAGAGTTCTGCATTGTCTCGCCCGGGTCTGGTACCACCGCCTTACCTATTCCTGCCGCAATAGCGTCAGTGCTTGTCGCTGTCGTGTTCCGGTTCGGAGGGTAAGGTAGCCGGTAAACTTATGAATGTGGTATTAGACCTCGCCACAAGATAGCAAGGTAGCGGAGGTAGCCGTGATGGCCGGAAGGTGCCACTAGTGATCGTAGCGGCAGGACGGCATGGCCGCTAGCAATAGACTCCTGTAAGTAGTTTTCAGAAGGTCTCACCAGTTGCAGGCGATGCAGAGTGGCTGGAGGCTCGGCGAAGGTTCCACGGCAGCTGGCTCGAATGTACTTTTAGGTTAAATGAAACGCTGGTTCTTATTTACAGTAGAAAATATGAAGTGTTGTTGGTGTTTGATTCCAAATCTTCCCCGTAGCCAGTCTTCCTTTGTTGTGTTCGTCTCTTCTCGTTGGTAATAAAAGGTTATCAGGTAACAGGTGATACAGGTATTTAGGTTGTGCAAGGCGGTAAGGTACCAGGAAAATCGTAAGTATCGTAAGTATACCAAAATATATTATTATTAACCATCATGGTTAGAGATTATTAAAATAACCATTATGGTTGAAATGTAAGCGTGAGATTTTATGTGTTATTAACCATCATGGTTAGAAGCTATTGAATGTAGTAACCGTTATGGTTAAAACATATGGAAGGAAGGTTAGGGATTTTAGTGGATAAAAGAGATAATCATCGTGGTTAGGCTTTGAGACTACTGCCAAAGTCGCTAGAGGGTAACCATCGTGGATAGAAAGAGATAACCATCGTGGTTAGACACTTAGGATGACCGATATGGTCATAAAGAGATAACCCACGCGGTTAGTGAGAGATAACCGTCGTGTTTAGACACTTAGGATGACCGACATGGTCATAAAGAGATAACCCACGCGGTTAGTGAGAGATAACCGTCGTGGTTAGACATTTGATGGTGGTAGCTGATGGTAGTGCTGGCTACCGCCAAAGCACCATTAACATCTTTGGTGTCTATAGGCGATGGTTGACTCTTTCCATCAGGAGACCCATCTGCTTGTTTGCTATCTTTTGATATGAAAAAAAAACTCAAATGATATTCAATTCCAACAGTATTACATATATACATGTCAAACTGATAACCTTCGTTTTTTCATCGGTTGAAAACTAAACATTTTTATGAATGTAAACATTCTTTACATTTACCTACAGTGAATACATCTTTCTGAATGTGTGCAAATTAATAAATATTTACTTAAGTTAACAACCTGATATTTACTAGAGTTAGTATAAACTGCTGTTTGAGCGAACAAATAAATGTTTGATTTAAATAGTTACCGACTTTATTACTTCACTCACAAATATAAATCATTTTCCTCGTCAGAAATTGGATTTTTATTTTTATTCTGATGTATTTATGTTATGTTGTTAATGATTCAACAATTCATTTTTGCGTTCAAAGTGACAGCTTTACAAAAAATAAAATAGAGTCGTTTTTTTTAAAAAAGTTATATTTTTAAACTCTTCTTGCTCAAAAATCTATACTTAAGCATATTTTAACAGCTTTTGCTTAAAGTACCTCAACTTGACGAGACGTACTGTTTTTATAGGCATATCTCCAAATATATAAATGACAACTTATTACGATATTACACGCACTTACAAAAACACACATTCACTAAATGCAAAGCCATACAAACACACGCATACATTGACTCTGCTATGCGCTTCAAAAAGAATTCCAAATTGAAAAATGTTCATAACCTCTTCTTGAACAATACAAAAAAAATTGTAACCTGCAACTCAGAGTGAGTTTTTCATTTAAATTGTTTTTGGTAAATCCTAAGGGAATAACATATTTTCCTGAAATAAAAAGATCATATTTCCTATCACTAGTCATCATCTACATTTGAGCCAAATTAATCTTTAGTCGACACAGCCATTTTTGTATTATTGAGTATAAAGCATCCAATTTTATATTACAATATTTGACATTTATATTATTTATGTGATGAATTGCAACGTGGATTTTTTTTATAATTACTAGGTGTGTTCAACTAAGAGCAAAAACGTAACTAACCAACATACTGGAAAGAATAGATCTAAAAAAATTGAGTTGGACCGAATATATTATGTTGAGATCTAGACAAGAAAAGCGGAGCAAAATTATAACACAGTGGTATCTTAGAGATAGTAAAAGAGATCGAGGACGACAACAAATGCGCTGGGAGAATGAGCTTAAATTTACTGAGGGATCCAAATGGAGAAGTATTGCTTAAGATCGCAAAGAATGGAAGCTACTAGAGGAGGCCTTTGCTAACAGGCACACTAAGCTGAGAGACATCCTACAACAGAACCTCAAACAAATTAAAAATCTAAAGCATTAGATCTCTCACCCGATTTAAAGGGCTTAATAAATAAATATAAATAAGTAAATAGAACAAATTAAAAATCTAAAGCATTAGATCTCTCACCCGATTTAAAGGGCTTAATAAATAAATATAAATAAGTAAATAGAACAAATTAAAAATCTAAAGCATTAGATCTCTCACCCGATTTAAAGGGCTTAATAAATAAATATAAATAAGTAAAAGGTGTACCCCAGTCCTAGCCATGATTAATTCCAATAGATGTTTATATCTAATCCGAGATTTAAATACTTTTAAATGAAAACAATTCTTTTCGCAGAGAAAGGTGTCAGTAAATAATATATTTATTTACTTTTCTTTTTAATAAAAAACACTTCAATTGAAGTGAGTCGAGAAATCGCTTTAAAAACTTTCTGCGTTTCTTCAACGCTCCCTTGCTTTGCTTCATTCACAGTTTTAATTGGAGCACATTTAAAATATTATTTTAAATAGTAAAAAATATTTTTATTTATTTATTACTTTAAGTTAATCTATACAAGTTATGTTTTCATATAATATTTGTTGAACGTTAGTTAATTTTTTTTTCTGTTAAATGTACGTTACTATCTTGTGGCATTAGACCCCGACACAAGATAGCAACTTATCATTAATATCTTTGGTATCTATAGGCGATGGTTGACTCTTCGTATCAGGAGACCCATCTGCTTATTTGCTAACTTATGATATAGAAAAAAAAGCTTCGGTAAGTTTTAGGTTTCCGAATTTATCTAGGAATCCTTGTAAGGGATTCCTTTATTTTAAGGATTATTCGAAACTATAGCTTCGTCATGTCTGTCTGTACGTCCTTCCATCTATCTATCCGTCCATCCATCCATCCATATGTTCGTACGCAGCCAAGCTCAGAAATCCTTAGTATTAGGAAGCGGTAAATTTGCATGGATATACGTATATTAGTTACGCCTATAAAGTGTATTTTAATATAATAAATTCTAGAAAAATATATTTTTAGGCTACCTCCTCTACACATAAAGCAGGCTAATGCTTATTTTTTTCGCACAGTTAGGTTTAGGTTTAAAAATATACCTAAACTCGCCAGAGCTACTCAAAATTACTAAACAAAATTGAAACTTTTAACCAAGCGCGTACCGTGAATTTTCTTTGCGCACCTCAATTTTATGACCGAGCTGCGAACGTCGGCATGGGCTTGTCACTAAAGAAGTTTTTGTACCTATTTGATTTATTATGCGCGAGCGCGACTGTCATGAGAGCCGAGCGACAGACCATTGCCATATACCCAAATTTTTATTATTATTAAATTATACGTTGCCGAATATACCTAAATTGAGGAGTGACACCCCCCTGCTAATGGACTTGCTGCCTTATTATTCAAACTGGATCATGACACCCAAAAATGTTACTTTATACGTGGTACAGAACCATATGGTCTGAGCCGCATAGGCTACTAGACCAATATTATAATAAGTCCGTAAAATAGAAATAGAAAAGAGATTTCTTGAGAAAAAACACTCAAACCCAATGCCAAGTAAATTCCGGAGATAATAACACGGCCGGTGGCGTACAAATGGCGTCATGCATCAAGCAGGACAGGCTTAGATATATGTTAGTTTAGAGTACGTGCATTACGTATCTTACAGCGCAATCTTATTAGCAATACAAAAGCATAGAGGATTCTGCTCACACAAAGTTATACACCACAATAACATACAAATTAAATATGTGTACTTATATTTTACGAGTATAAATATAAATATCTGTCTGTATGTCTATGACCCAGTGTTGGCCCGGGCTCCTTTGAAGAACAGACCAACTGCCGTTCTACCAATGCCAACCAAATTTTATAAGCAGATTGTAAAAGGCAACCCATTCGCTACAAGTGTCACTATCATCATAACTACTAGGTGGGAGAGTTCGCCCGGATGTTCGGTACCACATCTATATCTATCTCTGCAGTTACAGCGTTCTTATTGTTGGTTGTCATTGTCGTGTTCAAGTTTGGAGGCTTAGTTTTAGTTAAATAGTTAGTTAGACTTATACATCCGGCCACAAGCGTTTATTATTTGGTAGTTTTTCAACGCACCATTTACATCTTTGATGTCTATAGGTAATGGATATTCTTTTCATCAGAAGAGCCATCTGCTTATTTGCTATCTAATGAAATAAAAAGAACGCTTTAATAGCTAATCCACCTACCCGATTTTGATAAAATTGTCATGGTCATAGTTAAATATCTGGGGTCTAACTTTTTATTTAATCAACCCACAAGGGGTTGAAATAGAAGAATAAAGTTTTTATGAAAAACTATATCGACAACATGTGAATCTACTCGCGGTCGAGTCAGTTAGGAATAACTAACTACTAGCTAACCGCGAGTAGATATAATTAAAATACACAAAAACTCTTCCACAAACCATTTTTTTAAATTTTTTTAACCAGCCCTTAAAAAAACTGCAAAAACCGACTTCCTACGACTACGAGTCACTAACATCGTGGTTACTAGATGGTAGAGTTCTGCATTGTCGCGTCTTGGTCTGGTATTACCGCCTTACCTATTCCTGCCGCAATAACGTCAGTGCTTGTTACTGCCGTGTTCCGGTTTGGAGGGTAAGGTAGCCGGTAAACTTGTGCATGTGACATAAGACCTCGCCACAAGATATCAACGCACCATTAAAACCCTATAAGCGATGTGTTCGTCTGTAAGCGATGGTTGACTGGCTGGAAAGATTTTCCCTTGTGTGTCGTCATAAACCTTCATAATAGTGACGTCGTTGCCTCGATAACTATTAGCCCTGTAATGAAAGTATTGATATAAATCTTAAATCCATCTTCTTCTTCTATATAAATAAAATGAAATAGTTAATTACTAGAAAATAGAAACCAACACATTGGTAAGCGCAAAAACTCGAGAACAGATGGACCAATTTTGCTAATATTTTTATTAAATATTTATTGAAGTCCGAGAAAGGTTTTAACGGAAATAAGAAATGGGAATATTGCAAGGAATTTTTTTTCCTATAGAAACAGTTCCTAGCTGTCAAAAACTTACGATCACAAATCTGTTCTGAGGCCGTACGCAGTTCGTCACTTCAGCTAGTGATAAATAAAAAAAACATTAAATTGTTGTCACTTGAAGAGGTTTTATCTTTGTTTTATATAGCAAACAAGCAGATGGTTCTTCTGGTGGAAGGGTTATAACCATCGTATATAGACATAAAAAGATCTTAATGGTCTATTGCAATCCGTGTGGCCCATTAAAATGCCACATGTCTAAATTTACCAGCTACTTTACCATTTAAACTGAAACATGATAGTGACGAGCATTAATGCTGTTGCGGCGGAAATAGTTTGAGCGGTGGAATAAAATACCTGGGCGGAATTCTACTACCTAGTGGTCACAATAGCGTATTGGCAATCATTCGCCCTTTACGAGTCGCCTGATAGAATGACAGATCCGATCTCCGATCCGATCAGATCAGATCAGAAGTGGGCCCAAATCTCAAAGGGTCGGTAGACTTATGAATGTAGCATTAGACCTCGCCACTAGATAGCAACGCACCATTAACATCTTTGGTGTCTATAGGCGATGGATGACTCTTTACATCAGGAGACCCACCTGCCTGTTTGCTATCTTATGATATAAAAAAGAATATAAAAAATCAATACAAAGAGAGCTAGGGTAAAAAAAAACTTTTTAAACAAAATGGAAAATAAGGGCTAAAATAGATTTAACTTGATTATTTTGAGTTTTTACAGTGCACCAAACATCATACAAAAATTATTTTGCCACGTGTATGTTCTAGTCTGACAGTTTTTTAAACTAAACATAGTACTAAAACAGCACGCAGCTCTTCCTTTCTGTATTGAAATTACTAACAAAAGAAGAAAACTAGTTTGCTCCCAATAAATTGCCATAAAACATACTTGGTAACAAAATTTTACTTGTTTCTAGGCCCATATCTCTACAACAGACTAAATGCATTGTTAGATATTTGTCGGTTAACTTATCATCTCCAGTCATCCCTACAAAGTGTGACGTACGAAGAGCTCTGTCTAATATGTTAATAAGTTTAGAGTAGACCTTACCTATTATTATATTTTTTTATTGTATCATAAGTTATATGTTTATTTGTAGTATAAATGATATATCATGATTAGTTAATTAAAGTATACTAAGTATAAAGAGCAAGTCTTGCTCTTTTAGCCTGAAACACAGGTTTTTCTATTTCAAGCACTCGTTATGTTATAAATATCTAAGAAAAATTTGTAATTATAGATTTTACTCTGCTAATGTAATTTTATGAAATACACATTTATTATATTATTAATTATTATATCCATATCCATACTTATTTAATATACTTTATACTTAATTACTTAATAATATTTTAAATGTGAAAGTCTGTCTGTCTGTCTGTTAGGCTTTTACGTCTAAACCACTTTACCGATTTCCATGTAATTTGACATGGAAATAGTTAAAGATCTAGGATCAAACATAAGCTAATTATTTTTCCAAAAATCAATCCCTAAAAGGCTGAAATAGGGAATAACATTTGTATGAAAATCTATTCAGACGACATGTTAATCTACTCGCGGGCGAAGCTGCGCGGGTCAGCTAGTGTATTATATGTGTATCTACTTTATTTGGAGAATAGATCTCCTGTCTTTTTGCAAGGAATCTCGTACAAGGGAAGAGGGAAGAGTGAATACAAGATTGTCACTTACATTGTGATTATTAGATGGTGGTAGACCACCTAGATGGTGGTAGAGCTCTGCAACGTCTCGACGGATTTAGGTACCGCCTTACCTATTCCTGCCGCATTAGCATCGGTGTTTGTCGCTGTAGTATTGCAGTTGTAAGATAGCAGGTAAACTTATGTATGAGGGTTGACACTTGTATAGTATTGCACCATTAACATCTTTGGTGTTTACAGGCGATGGTTATCATTTTTCATTAAGAGAACCATCTTCTTGTTTGATATCCAGTAAAATAAAATTTAAAAAATACATTATCTATACATATAAATAAAATTGAAATATTTGCTTATGATTTAAAGAAAACTAGGTTTCATTAATAGTATGGGAGCCCACGACACTAAACCTGGTCCCATAAGACTACCGGATGGTATATACATAGTTAGATTCGTCATTAATTGGAGAATACGAAATGTGATCGTGGCATGGGTATTCCATCCATACTAGATGAAAGAAACCGGGTAATTGCCTTCAAAACCAAGCATGAACGCCGATTTAAGCTGTGCAGTGAGCGACCTTCAATCGCTGCAATAACCACCTCATCCACTGTTTTGAAGATGCAGCAGTGGTTTTTCTTACACAGAAATTGATGATCTTTCAGATAAGCTTTGGTTCGTTCGGTAGTCCGATGGTACCAGAGGTATATAGTATCAGGTACAAGGCGTCACTTATAATGCTGCTGCCACTGATAAGGCCAGTCATGGGGACATGCAGCACCGCATTTTCGTAGAGTCCTTCCTACGAAAATGCGGTGCTGCATGTCCCCATGCAGCATTGCATTTTCGACCCCTATGTCGAGGAACAAACGAAATTCGGTAGTCTTATCGTACCAGAAATCGATTTTTTTTATTATTTTTTCTTTTTTTTTAATAGCGTCACCCGGTTTTTCGCATTGCAGCATAGCCATTTCGTATTCTCCAATTAAAGACGAATCTAACTATGTATATACCATCCGGTAGTCTTATGGGACTAGGTTTAGTGTCGTGGGCTCTTAAACCATAAGTGTAATGTGCTATTTTAACGATACTAATACCTAAGCAAACATTTTTTAAATTTCTATTTGTTTCCACGGAATTATCTCTGGAACGGCTAAACTGATTTTGATGAAACTTTCACGGAAAGATAAAGGTACTTATAGGGCAGGACGTTGATTATTTTTTAGCCGAGTTAGCAAAAGGAAGTAATGATTTTGGATCACGCGAACGAGGTCGCGAGTTTTGAAACCTTACCTCTCCCTGCTAAATAAACACATATATAAATAGTAAAAGATAATTTACCTTCGTCCTAGTTGTTCATGATAAATTTCATCAAGTTTATGTTTTAAGTTCTTAATGATTATCCTCAATGTGCCGAATCGAACGCATGCACTCTTGAGTTATTTATACTCTAAGAGTAACACTTATGGAGGTTTTATTTTACCGGACAGCCGTCTGAGAGGATGCTGAGAAAAGTGCGCACGAGATTCGCTCGGATATATCACGTTGCGACTAGGGTACCGTGAGGAACCAAGTGGTTTAATATTTTATTTAAATTAATAAATATTTAGCTTTTTGCTTAGGCTGTAATAGGTTCCGCTTGAAGATGTATGTGTATAATGTTGTTAAATAGATTAAATGTTCATTGTTCATGGTATGAAAATTTAAAAAGCCATCTTAGTACACATTTTCGTGATAGCAACTAAGGAATCCTACATTGCGCGTGGTCCGACATTTTTTGTTTCCCGATTATCAAAGACACCTGGATCGATTAAAAAAATATTTTGTTGTGAGGGAAGTGGAAGAAGGAAGAGGAAAAAGGAGAGGGAAGAGAAGAACTTTTAAATAAATTTGGTGAAGGATTTACTCAGGGTTCCAGAGACACAGGAGTTTGAAAGTCAGATGTTGCAGTTTTACTGAGCTTAAATTATTTTCTTAGTGTTGTCGACTAAATAATATCTAAAGATTCCAACTTTCGCGTTATTATATTAGTAGGATCAATGTGTAATGTACGAGTATAAGAATAACGTTGCAGATTAATTGTAGTAATTTTCAATAAGTGGGATTCTCTACTGAATTATTTTGATGTAACCCAAGTGTACAATATAGTAAGCGGAGAGCAGCGAACTAGGTTTCCTATTCTTCGCTTTTCCCACCGGCCGAAGTGCCGTAGTGTTCAGGATTCAGGATGTCAGTGGTGTGAAAAGACCTGTCGTGTAAACGTATAAAATAAACAGTGGTTTTTATTTTCCATCACCAAACAATATTTATGCACCGTTGCATGGAGGATGCATTGCAGGATGGATGTTTGTTACTCAATCACGCAAAAACCACTAAACGGATTTAAATGAAATTTGGCACACAAGTAGATAATAACCTGGAATAGCACATAGGCTTCTTTTTATCCCGGAAAAAATTAGGCAATCCCGCGGGATTCACCAAAAAATGTATAATGCAGCGAGCTGCACGCAGCAGCTATTAATTATCTATATTAGATTTGAATTTTTTAACCAACTTCTCAAAAGAAGGAGGTCATCAATATATATATATATATATATATATATATATATATATATATATATATATATATATATATATATATATATATATATATATATGTATATATGGATTGATGACCTCCTTCTTTTGAGAATATACGGATGGTTTGGACTTCTGATTTCCATGGTGAGTTCCTTTTTGCAAAAATGAATTTGCTATTAAATAGTGTCCGTTAAATTCTTATATCAGTTTTGTCCATCAAATTAACTCAATTATTTCGGTTTAGATTATATTATTGTTAGATTTTTGGCTGATTTCATGGTTACCACTTTATTGAGATTAAAATAAAAATAATAATAAGCATGCATCAAGTTACAGATACGTATCACTTTTTGGGTGATACGTAGATACGTATCTGTAACTGGTAAATCTGTCTAACAATTTTCATTTTTTCATTTTGTATATTTTCCATCGTCGGCACTTGGTGAAATTCCATTATTATTGGACACTTTCATTATTACACTTGAATTTTAATTTCACTTCGAAACTTATATATTTTTAATATATTACTCAACTGGTATCACTTTTTAAAGAATCTTCAGAATATACTTTTGTAATGAAAATAAAGTACAAGCGTAATAATAATATTCATTTATTTATGTCAGATATGTTTGTTCTGCTTAAGCTAAGAAAATAATTGTCATTATGTACGATAAAACTGCAGGCAACAACTAGTCATTTCTGGATGTACGAGATATTTCAATAACACTATCTTTTAACACAAATATTGCGCATTTCTTTTCATCTGGTTTCTCAAATATTCCTGTGTTCAAGGTATTGCGAGACGAGATGCGTCGGATTCCCAAAAGATATTGCTATGAAAATTTCTGGTATATTCTTTTCATCTCTCGCCCGAATCTCAATTTTACATTTATTTAATGGATTTACATTCCTTTTCATTGTTCTAAGAAAATCGTCCATATTGGCTTGAAAGAATTTCGCTTTCATTTTTAATTTCAATTTCACTTTCTCATTACAGTGAATATCAAAATTAGAATATTAGATTTTTAGCAAGATTGAATATATGGACAATTTACATGACATGACTGTTTTACAAATTACATTATAGAAGGCAAGACATAAGTAAAAAGTAGAAGAAGCAGACGTGGGATTGATTATTTAAATGAAATCAAAGATAAGGTTGCTACAACGTCGTAAAGATAAATTAATGAAGATGCCCGGAGAAAAAAAATAGAGAGCTGTTCAAAGAAGGATGGATCCTAAGTATTAGAATATATATATATATATGTGCGTAACTATCTTGTGGCGAGGTCTAATGCCAAACGGAAACGCGGCCACACACTGCGAAGATCCGGCGGAAGAAACTCAGCGGGCTTGTCTTTTTTTGTGCATATACATTTTTTTTAAACATGTTTTTACAATTACAATGTATTTATGAATAATAAATTATAATTACTATGAAACGGTTATGAGGAGCAATTAATCCCATGCCTTATATTAATATTAAGAGGTTATTATAAAATATTCAGATATTTTATAATAACCTTTTTTACAAAGTTTAGATTTGATACATTTTTTAAATTTGTGTATTGGTAGATCTTTAATAGCATTTGGAAGTTTATTGTAAAAGCGTATAGATTGTCCCATAAAAGAGTTACTTATTCTGTGGAGACGTGATACATGCAGAGCAAGATTGTTTTTGTTCCTTGCGTTTACATTATGTACATCACTATTTTTCTTAAATGAAGAAATATTTTTACGAATATACATCAAGTTTTCAAATATAAACTGTGATGGTACGGTTAAAATATTAATTTCTTTAAATTTTTCTTTTAGGGAAACTCGTGAACTGAGATTGTAAATAGCAGCTCTTACAGCTCTTTTTTTGTAAAACAAAGATTGTGTTTATATGAGCGGAATTTACCCATAGTAGAATCCCATAAGACATAATACCATGAAAATAACTAAAATATACAATTTTCGCAGTGTCTACGTCACTAATCTGTCTCATTTTTTAACTGCAAATGCTACTGAACTCAGTCTACTCGTTAATTTGTCGATATGTGGTCCCCACTGTAGTTTTTTATCTATCGTAATCCCTAAAAAAATAGTAGAGTCCACAAGATATATATATATATATATATATATATATATATATATATATATATATATATATATATATATATATATATATATATATATATATATATATATATATATATATATATATATATATATATATTGCCATATTACTAACCAGCTGGCTACTTAGTTTTCCAAATCAAAACACGACAATAACATGACAATGGTTGACGCCATTGCAGCAGACAGACATTTTGAAACAGCTTGATTCTTTGGCATTATGCAGAGATGTAAGTTCACTCTGCGTCTTCAATCGTATTTACCATGGGGAGTGTTCCAACGAGTTGTTTGGTTTAATTCCTGCCGTCGAATTCCACAATCGGACATCGCGTCAAAATCTGAAGTTTCATCCTCACCATCTCGATGTCTGGAAATCCACAACTGTGCGATTCTCCCGACACTTTTTGCCTCGCACTACTCTGTCGTGGAATCTATTACCGGCAGTGGTATTTCCAAAGGAATACGACATAGGGACCTTCAAGAAAAGAGCTTAGTAATTCTTAAGGCAGGAAACGCAACTGCAAGACCTCTGGTACTGCGGATGTCCATGGGTGACGGTGATCACTTACTATCAGCTGCACCTCTTGGTCGTTTGCCCCCTCTTCTATTAAAAAAAGCAATATGTAAAGTTATGGTATCAAACCCGGATGAGGTAATTGAACCCTATCACTTAGCAGTTACGATGTTAGTGATACATATAGCTAACCGTTCACCTTGTACAAACTGTCAGGCAGAAAGGCAGATGGCCTTTTTTAAGGATTAAGTACCAAAAAATAATATGTAATTTTGATGCTATTATAAGGTTTTCATACAAAGATACGACTAAATTTGATAGCACATTCGTCATTAATTATTTTTATTTCTATTACTCAAATGGCGTCAGTGACAATTGTAAGTCAACAAAATCAGTATAATAGCTGTTATCCTTTTTGTCGTCTATTAGTCATCTACACGTAAATAATAAATGCACCATTAAAGTTATAATTTCTGGTCTAGTTAACTGCTAACTAAATATAATGACTTCAATATTTCAATGTACATTTATAAAAATGTTATTTTTAAAAAAGAATTATGCATAAATCATTACCGAAAGAATCTCAGTAGACCGATAAAATATTTCCCACTCAATCACTCAGTTTAAAGTAAAAGTTTAAATTGAGCCAAGAGCGAGTTCCTCGTGCGATATGCATCTCATCCATCCCAGTCGCGTGTTTACATATTTACTTCATAAAATTTCCAACATTTCTCGTACGTTTTTTCAAGCTGTCACTGCCGCTGTATTTATTTTATTCACTGAAAATAAATAGCTTTTTAGTTGGAACCAAATTTGCACTGACACCACGTCATTGAATGAAAACGTACAGTTGTGTATTATATCTGATTAAAATTAAGTTTTGATTTATTTTGTATTATGATAAATAAGATGAAATTGCAATTAATTGAAAGAATAGTTCCTTTAGAGTTTGGCATGACATTGGCAAATAGTTTCCTATGACACTGATGATCATCTTCACATAACTTTGTTCGTTTCTATAAAAAATAATGAAACTCAACGTTTCAATTTTTTACTTTGCATTCCTAGATGATGAACTCATTTTCGTTTTGCTATATTTTGTGTAATTTAAAACGAATAAAATCCGTTTTTAGCGCAGCTTAAGGAAACTCTTGTCAAAGATTTTTAGACTAAATTCACGTGGCAAAATGCGAATATGCATCAAAGGCATCGTCAGGCTTTGGTCTAGGAGAACGCAGTAAAATAAAACCAAAATAAAAAAATATGTTTCTAAGACTAAATTTTTTTAGTACTTACAAAAAAATTCTTTAAAATTTTCTTGATTTATTAAAAACACGATTTTTATTACTATCAATATTATCTACACAGGACAAATATAAAGGTTATCTATTAAAATTTTACACCATATTTTCTGGTCTACTACCTATAACATAGTACGGTCTACCTATAATATGTAGCAACTCAAGATCCATCTCGCGCCACCACTTCGCTCTTATAGTCTAATATTGGTAGAAATTAATTTTTATTTATGGTGGCTTTGTTGTAAAAGAGTTTACAAGGAAAAACGAGTATTGAAAATGAAAGTTGATCTTATAAAGAAAAACACATTTTTAACATTTCGCTAAGATAGTTTTTTTTTTATAAAATCGGAAAATTCCTGGTTTCACATCGATTTTCGAAATCAAAAAATGTTTTATTTATATATAAGGAAAGTTATAGGTATATAGGTATACGGAAAAAAGTTGATAAGATTTTGAATTCAATCGGTATATTAGCCTGAAAGTTATTTCAAAAATATTAAGTAAGTTTTCTAAAATCAACGAAATTCTAATAGTTGAAAAGCTGTGATTTGAAAATAAGATTCGATTTTGATTTTTAAAACGGCATTCGACGTAAACGACGAAGAATGGAGCTGATTAGTTTTTGTACTCAATCGGTATATTAATCTGGAAGTTATATTAAAAAAAATCTGTTTCGTTAATCCTTTTTTTTGGGTTTTTTCAAAATTTCTCAAAATCCTTTCAGCCCATTTGGTTCATATTTTCAGGAAGGAGTTGAATCCAATCGAATGCCATCAACCGCGTTTCGATTGGTCCAGTTGTTCAAAAGTTATGACAGTTTAAATACATGCATACACACATATATACAGAGTACAGACACACTGACGTCATCGCGAAAATAGTCGAAAAAGGTTCTTAGGACCTCAAAACGTGGACATCTGGTGAAAACTCGATTTTTGAAAATCGGAGCAAAATCTATAACTTTCTTGTCTACATATGTGCCGGGAAGTTAAAAAGTACAAGTGTATTAATAGATTAATATTGTATTAAAATAAAGTGAATGAAAATGAATTAAATCTACCACGCCAAAGCTCAAACCTAAAAGTGCGATATTTTTTCAGTAAAATATACCACAAAAGGGCATAGATCGTCGCCTAGTGTAGCTTTGGAGCATTTTAACTCTTTAGTTTTATAATAGATGGCGTAAGTAGTAATAAAAATTCTAATACAACATGTATCTTCTATTTTTTTTAATATTTATAAAATTGTATTTTAATATTAGATCATATCTAGACATGAATTTAAACTACCACATCAAAGCTCAAACCTAAAAGTGCGATACTTTTTGAGTAAAAGGTACCACAAAAGTGCATAGAAAGTGGCCTAGTAGTTTAAATAAATTAAAATGTAAAACAATCGTTACGTTTCCTAACCAATTCCATACCCGTATTTTTCACATTATGAGCTTCGCGAACATGAAGCACTTACACGCCACGCTTTATTATGACAACTTATTCCACAAACGCACTCTACCAAACACCAGAACTAAAGTGGCTTTCACGTCAAACGAGCCCGTATTACGTGTACATAAATACCATAATTGCGTATACTTTTATAATATACCATCTATATGTATTTTAATGATATTTCCATTCCGTAGGAAGTAGGTAATAGTATAAGTTATATAAGGGCGGTTTTTTGGAATTTCAACATTGTTGCAAAAGTGGTTTTTATTTATTTCTTAGAAAATATTACGACTACGTAAAACCTGAATGCTCCACTGTTTATAATGTTTTTTTAACTGTTTTGTGTAACATCCACTTCTATACTGATATTATATAGAGGTAAAATTTGTAAGTTTGTGAGTTTGTTTCTGGAACTAATAAGCCGACTTTAAATATTATTATTTATTTATATGACTATTTCACTAGTAGAACGCTATATTATTCTTTTAAGGGTTCCGTACCTAAATGGTAAACACGGGACTATATTAGCACTATTACTAACCCTCCACTGTCTGTCTGTCCGTCTATCACCAGGCTGTATCTCATAAATCGTGATAGCTAGAAAGTTGAAATTTTCAAAAATTATGTATTTCCGTTGCCTCTATAACAACTAAAAATAATAAAAATGAAATAAATAAATCCCATACAATAAACGTCATTTTTAAGCAATTTTTTACTCGATATTAATAAACAGGTGGAAACTTGAATAGGGATGGTACAGAACCCTTCGTGCGCGAGTCCGAATCACACTTGACCGTTTTATTTTAATTTTATATCATTAGATCCCGGGTTCGATCCTTGGGGTGGAGCAAAAGTGTTAAGGTTTTTCTCGAAAAATTCAAAATTTCAATAGCAACTCGGAGTCTGGCGGGGGTGGTGTGTTACCACTACAGTGCCTCGGATGAGCATATCGGTTGCCTCTAGAAATAGTCAATAATCATCATTAGGTCGGTAAAATGGGGCGATAAAGATCACCACTCAACTCACCAATTGACAAACCGGTGAATCGTGGTAAACCCGAAAGTCTATAGTCTGTAGTAGGTATATAAATGTAAAGTTTACTCTGCCTACCCTGCGAAGGGACTGTGCGTGATGATACTTACTTAGCAAGATACCAGATTTCTATATATTTAATGAACCTGTCAATTAATTCAAACAAAGGATTTTATTGATTAGGCCGTGTGTAAAATTAGGTCTATATTAAAACTCTATACTTTTTTCTCTTTTTATTCGTTTGTGGTAATTTTTATTAGTAACTAGCTGACCCGGCAAACGTTGTTTTTTGCCTTACATATGAGGAATTCATAGTGGACAAACAACGTGACACGTAATTTGTATAAGACTACGGGATTGTCCTTCCACGCAGCCAAAATGGCATTAAACTTTATATGGTGGTTAAGTATTCTTAAATTTTCTAATTTTCCGCGCAATTTTCTTAATATTTTCTTTTATAAGAACCTTCTCCTTACAATTACAAACACAACAAAAATATTACCGAAATTGGTCCAGCCATTCAGGCGTGATGTCGTGACCAAGGAAAATAGGGATTGATTTTTATATATATAGATTTTCTTTTGGTAATTCTTATTTTTTTTATTTGATTTAATATTCTGTGGTTTGAATATAGGTTTTATTACACTGTTTTACTAATTTTGAAGTATGAATTGTGTTCAATTATTGGTATGTGCACTTCACTTGTACCTTAAATTGTAATTATAATTTCTATTGTTTCGTGTTTGTAGTTGGTATTCCATGGTAATTAAAAAAATAAATAATTTGAGGCAATAAATAAAAAAAATACAACGCAATAGCGCTAAGTAAAATGTCACTAGCGCCATCTACGTTACCCTGAAGCAAACTTCATTTCAGTGTTATATTGTTTTATAAAGCTATTGTTTCAAATAATGTATTTACTTATTACATTTACGGCATTACAAAACTGTTTTCATTTTTAGGCAGTAGCTTCACATCACAAGCTTCATTAACGATGACTTGTGGTTCTGGTCTTGATTTTTTTGCATCTTCTATCGCATTTTTAAGGGAGTGTATCAAAAAGTTGTTGGGTTTATTTCCATTATCATCGGACATAACAAACCGAATTATTTCAGCTTCACAATCTTTATATCTGGAAGTCTGCAACAGTGTGTAATTTTCAAGTCATTTTTAGCCTTCCACGACTACTTAGTGGAACCAAATGCCATTGGGCTAGTTTCTTAGAATTATACGTCTTCGGCATCTTCAAAAAAAGATTTTACTCATTTCTTGAACAAAAAGCCTGGTGTTGTAGCTAATGGTGGGTGTTCATAGCTGGTCATAGTAGGCTTACCATCAAATGAACTTTCAGCACGTTTGCCCCCATTTCTAAAATAAAAAGGTTTTAACTTTAAAATCTCATGCGTCATACTGATGCTGGTACCGAAAGTCTACTACATTGACAAGTATATTTTGAACATAATATGAGAAAGTTATTTTTTTTTCTTTAATATGGTCGAAATGTACACCTAAATGATTACTATACCGCTATACGACTCTATTATTCAAATTTCTGGAAGGAGATCCAAATCGTTAATTTAATGCCCCCAAGAGAGTGCTTCTCGGTTTTCATTAAAAGCATGTCCCACTAGCAGCCGCTCTGACGTCATTTCCGCCCATTACCAACCGCGTTAAACCTCCTGTTTTCTTATAAAAATAAAAGATCTATTCTCAAGACGATTAATTTTGAGAACTTGGCTTCTTTTGAGAACGTAGCGCAACGATAGTCACAGTTTAAAATGCTGTTTTGATTCTATCGTAAATTTTGAAAAATATCTCAGAAAATGAAAGTAAATTGTTACATTTTGCAAAATGTGTGATTCCTCTAGTACTATTGAAAATAAAGAAACATAACATAAGAATAGAAAATCTGGAATATGGAAGATCTGAAAATAAAAATGACAACAACTCAGTGGTAGAAATAATTACTATTACTTGCTCCATTTTTCAATTCATTTTTATTCTACACTCTTGAGAATATGTCGATTGCGGAGAAATACTTTTATTGAATACATCTAATTATTATATGTTTTTGTTTATGTTGCTGTATAGGAAAACTATTGGTAACAAAAACATGGAACGTTTTTGGTTCTAACATTTTCGTTCTAGAAAATTTGAACAACTGTCAAAACCCTATTATCAGCCGACGATTCTAATCGACAATACTGAGTAAAAAAATCGTAAACCGATTCATTAACAACTACATAAGAGTTTGCAACAAACATCAGCGTAGCATTTCACTTAAAACAAATTTCAAAATTGAAAAGGCAAAATATCGAACCAAATTCTGCTTAAAGCAAAAGTAGCCAAGAAAATACTATTGTTAAGTGCCTGATAGCCTGATAGATCAGTGCTGATGAATATTTACAACAGTTTTCTAAGATCTTGGTCTAAGAATAGGACTGGTCTAATTTATCAACAATTACAAACCTTGATGGAAAAACTAGCTGTTAATTAATCAGGAGCGGTCAAATGCAACTTCAGGTCGGCGCTAGATTAGATATTGCATATCAAACATTTTCTAATTTAGAGGAATTGCGATCTGAAAACCCTCTACTTTGTCTCTACTCCCAGGACATCGATTCAAAAGATTTCCACTTTTTCTAGGATTTGGTAAATTTTTTGCAATGGAAATTAAATGGGTTTCACTGAAAGATTTGTTTTCTTTCTCGCTTATTATATTTTTACCACATAAATTAATGAATTAATTACCTTTAAAATGGCTAAAATACTGAACTGAAATATATAACAATGCTTCATGCTTTCTTTAAATTAATAGTTTTGTATTTTTTGTTCTGATTTTATGATATATCAATTCAAGATATCAAGCATCAAAAAATATGCACAGTATACTTAATTTAACGCATGTTTTAATTCGCAATCAAAGCATTCTCAGAAGGAGCAAATAGCATTTCACTTAACAGGATTTTAAGTAATAAACAGTATACTATTTTATGGATTCAGACGTTACATTGCGGAAATGCACAATTGTGAGACGATATCAAGATGTGAAAGTTATTTGCAAATTTTGACGAAATCATTTACTGTCACTCTTCTGAGTGCTAAGTGTGAGTTTCTCAAATGCGTTTGAATAACTTTACCATCGCGTTAATCGAATAAACTCTTTAATTAACGAGTATCGAGAAGCTGCGAGTGTGAGTCGCGATTTAGCCAAACCACTCGGTCGGCGTCCACTCATCGTGAATGGCGAAAATTTGTTTCGTAATGTTGGTTGTACGTTAGCATCGAATGAATAACCAAACATTTTCAGAAGTACACAATTCTTGAGTGTCTATATCTAAAAAAGTAGTGTTTTAAACTTATACGGATTACTACCAAACAAAATATTATTGTATTTTTTATTCGATTGTGACTGTCTTGAGAATAAATAAATTACATACTCTTTGGTGAAAATCTTGAGATTATTCATAGTGAAAATTAAAAATAAAGACGGGAGCATCAACATTTGGATTAATGGCGTTTATGAAGGAGTAAACATATTTTAGTTGTTTAGCCTTTTAGGTTATATTGTTCTGTGTTGTTCAGCTTAGCTTAGCAAGGATTATAATTCTCTGCATAACCATTTATACATCTAACGTCAACAAAGAAACGTGTGAAAAAGATATTTGTGATGGGCAAAGACAAGTGAAAAAGTTGTGATGAAAAAAATACATATAAAACGAGAGAAATCTTTAAACGCGTTTAAGATCTTCGTGTCAAAACACAAGTTGAATCAAGCAATTAGCAAGGATTATAGTTCTCTGCATATCCATTTATACATCTAACGTCAACAAAGAAACGTGTAAAAAAGATATTTGTGATGGGCTAAGACAAGTGAAAAAGTTATGATGGAAAAAATACATATAAAACGAGAGAAATCTTAAAACGCGTTTAAGATCTTCGTGTCAAAACACAAGTTGAATATCTACACGAACGAGTTATGGCCAGGTGGTATAAAGTTCAGGCGTTTTGTACATTTCAGAATGCGTTCAAAAGCAATGGAGTCTCCAGCTGGGACAGGCAGTGTGAACAAATACCAACTGAAAATGGATCAAACCAAACCTAGTATATTTATTAGCTTTAATTGCAAAAAATGTAAAACGCAGTGTTCAGTGTGTCAAAACACTATGTAATCTGGTGTATGCAGTGGCACTGTAGGAGACCTGGCTTCTGCCCCACGACCTGCCTCTCCTTGGTGCCTTGGTGGCATCGATGCAGCGGTCAGCTACACAGGGAAATCGGCTGTTGATCTAACAACAGGTGTACTTCACGGTAGATCTCATGGCGGTGTGGCACTATTGTGGCAGAGAAATGTGTTTAGTGAAGTTTCAGTGTTAAATTGTGAAAGTGAGCATATAACAACTATTAAAGCAATTACTAGGGACATGCGGAAGATCTTGATTGAATCTGTGTATATGCCTACCGATCAGCCTGATAATTTGTCAATATTTGTTCAGTGCCTGGGCTAATTAAATGCAATCATTGAATCATTGAAGACAGTGACATTGAAACAGTGTATATATTAGGGCAATGTTTCTTAACCTGTGGTCCATGGACCCCTGAGGGTCTGCGAGTATATTTGAATGAATATATAAATGCCAATGTTTTTTTATCAAAAGGGCCCTTGATACTGTGCTTGGTTTCCTAGGGGTCAGCGGACTAAAAAAGGTTATGAAACGTTGTATTAGGGGATTACAACGCACACCAAGGTGCATCATTTTGCAATGAGTTATTTAATTTTTGTAATAAGGGCAGTGGCCGTGTGGAGACATGTTAAGGCTTGGTATAGCTTCAGATACTCATACCTATGTTAGTGAGGCTCAGGGGTGTAAAAGGTGGTTGGATCACTGTGTGGTTAATACATCTGCTTGCCACACTATCTTAAATATACATGTCCTATACAACATACTGATCTACCACTATCCGATTTAGATAGAATGTAACTTAGATTTAATAAGAAATACAATAGAATTAAGTGACTATCACTACAAAAATAATGTTATATGGGGTATAAAAAATAATGATGAAATAAATAAATATAGTTAATTATGTAATAACAAATTAACATTGATAGGTTTTCCTTTAGAATTATGTGATTGTGCATATGAAATGTGTAACATGTTAGGTCACAGGTATATAATATATAAATTATTATACCAGAATATTATATAATATTCTGGTATAATTAATGTGTTACTTATATGCCTGTAATAGATAAGTTATACCAGATATAAATATATAAATATTTAAGGGACAAATTACACTTACTGTACTAACCCCAAAGTAAGCAAATTATTTGCTTGTGTTATGGGTGTTAGTCAATGGTAAGTACTAATACATAGAAATACATACCTATATCAATACTGGAATATATTTAAAAACACCCAAACCCAATACAAATATTTATGTTCATCACACAAATGCTTGTCCACGCGGGGGATCGAATCCGAGCCCCGTCAATTGCGTAGTCAGGGTCGCTATCCACTCGACCAATTGAGTGGTTAAGATACTATACAATAATGTATTTAGAGTTCTGTTGCGGCTGCCATGGTGTTGCAGTGCCCCTGGCATGTTTGCAGATGTCCATGTTGAGGATTTCTATGCTATAATGTGGAAGAAAACTACGACTAGGTACCATCTCACATTTGTGACAGAGTAACAATAGGATTCTAAATATGATAAACAGTAGAATCCTTTATGGACAGGTTTATGTGTCTGCACGGGTGCTTATTACTGACACACACACCACAGTAAATTATTTTGAAACACACTTTATATTTAAAGTTTAAATATATGTGAATTTTTTAAATACTATTTACTAACATAGTTTATAAGAAAATATGTTACTAACATTAAAGGCTTCAAGTGCTTGAAATAAATGATTTTTAATTAATTTTTAGACATTTTTTTAAATCTTAAGATAGCAAACAAGTAAATGAGTGCCGTGATGGAGAGTCAACCATCGCCTATAAACACCAAAAATGTTAATGGTGCCTTGCTATCTTGTGGCGAGGTCTAATGCCACATGCATAAGTTTACCGGCTACCTTACCCTCCAAACCGGAACATGACAGCGACAAGCACTGACGCTATTGCGACAGGAATAGGCAAGGTGGTGGTATCAGACCCAGGCAAGACAATGCAGAACTCTACCACCTAGTAAATTAATTAAACCTCTCTTATTCTTCTCAAAACATACAAAAATCTATCAATTTTATTACAAAGGGAATAAATGTGCGCTTTCAAATTGCAATGTTTGTCAATTAATTTTCCTAGAAATCAGCATTCAACGAAAACGCTATTGTGTCAGGAATAGATAAGGCAGTGGTACCAGACCCGGGCGAGATAATGCAGAACTCTACCACATAATAGCCCATGATGGTAGTGACTTGTATAGCCAATCGGTCACCTTTTACGACCTGTCTGACAGAAAGGCAGTTGACCTATTCTTTAAAGGAGCCCGAGATCAACACGGGGATTTTTATTTATGCGATAGCCGTCACTGAATTGTTTTTCTGTGAGGTCCAGCACCGCATCGAGTGATGGTCCACTGCTTGCATTGCTCCAACCAATGCTGGGACATGCAGTGTGAACAAATACTAACTGATAATGGATCAAACCAAACCTAGTATATTTTATTAGCTTTAATTGCAAAAACGTGAAACGCAGTGTTCAGTGTGTCAAAACACTATGTAATTTGGTGTATGCAGTGGCACTGTAGGAGACCTGACTTCTGCCCCACGACCTGCCTCTTCTTGGCGGCATTGATACAGCGGTCAGCTACACAGGGAAATTAGCTGTCGATCTAACAACAGGTGTACATCACGGTAGATCTCACGGCGGTGTGGCACTATTGTGGCAGAGAAATGTGTTTAGTGAAGTTTCAGTGTTAAATTATGAAAGTGAGCGTATAACAACTATAAAAGCAATTACACTAGGGACCTGCCGAACATCTTGATTGCATCTGTGTATATGGCTACAGATCAGCCTGATAATTTGTCAATATTTGTTCAGTGCCTGGGCCAATTAAATGCAATCATTGAAGGCAGTGACATTAAAACAGTGTATATGTTAGGGGATTACAACGCACACCAGGGTGCATCATTTTGCAATGAGTTATTTAATTTTTGTAATAAATGCAGTGGGTGTGTAGAGACATTTTAAGGCTTGGTATAGCTTCAGACACTCATACCTATGTTAGTGAGGCTCAGGGGTGTAAAAGGTGGTTGGATCACTGTGTGGTTAATACATTTGTTTGGCACACTATCTTAAATGTACATGTCCTATACACATGTTGAGGATTTCTATGCTATAATGAGGAAGAAAACTGCGACTACCATCTCACATTTGCGACAGAATAACAACAGGTTTCTAAATATGATAAACAGTAGAATGCTCAACCATTACTGGCCCACACACCACAGTAAATTATTTTGAAACACATTTTATATGTAGTTTTAACATATGTGATTTATTTAAAATATTATTTAGTATTTACTAACATAGTTTATAAGAAAATATGTTACTAACATTAAAGGCTTCAAGTGCTTGAAATAAATGATTTTTATTTTACTTTTACACATTTTTTTACATCATAAGATAGCAAATAAGCAAATGGGTGTCATGATGGAGAGTCAACTATCGCCTATAAATACCAAAGATGTTAATGGTGCTTTGATATTGTAGCGAGGTCTAATGCCACATGCATAAGTTTACTGGGTACCTTACCCTCCAAATCGGAACACGACAGTGACAAGCATTGACGCTATTGTGTCAGGAATAGATAAGACGGTGGTACCAGACCCGGGCAAGACAATGCAGATCTACCACATAATAGCCCATGATGGTAGTGACTTGTATAGCCAATCGGTCACCTTTTACGACCTGTCTGATAGAACGGCAGTTGACCTTCTTCAAAGGAGCCCGGGATCAACACGGGGATTTTTTATTTATGCGATAGCCGTCACTGAATTGTTTCTCTGTGAGGTCCAGCAGCGCATCAAATGATGGTTGAAAGCTTGCATTACTTCAACCAGTATAACCTCTGTCTGTGCCACTACAAACATTGTCTAAGCGAAAAAGAGGCACCAACTATGATTTTTGTCAAATTTATAAATTAAATTTTTTACACATTGTAAAATTTTCTTCTTTTTTACGTTCTCACTACGATAAACCCAAGTGATAACTTTACTTCGGCGTAAGCGTACCATTTACCAATGTTAGTGACTCGAAACGTCAAAATTGCATCTCACACTAACCTTCCACTTGAACCCACCAATCACATGCGTTAACGCTCTCGCTATCGAATACAAAATGGCCGTCAATGGCCGTATTCGACAGGGAACAAGTAAACATAAATCTCGCACTTGCATGTTTTGTTTCTCACGTTTACCAATAGGTGGCGCTGTACAAATCACATACAAATTCCTAGTAAACTCGAAACGCGCTCACGATCGAATGTGGCTACAGAGGGAAACGTGCGTGCGTACGAAAAATGTTTTCTACTAACTTGGTGTAATTTTTATGGACATGGGTACCATTGGAGTCTCCTTTATTTTCAGACCTTTGTTATGTTTTGTTTATTCTAATTTTGTTTCAGTGGTATGCCAGAAGTCAAAGGATTTCTTAGACAGTGGCAAATTTATTACTTTAATTTTGTCTTTGAGTAATTTATTACTCATTACTTCAGTTATTCTACTTAAATACATTATTAGTTGAAAGGAACTTTTCTAGACTCAAAATGCTCTAATTCGATGACTATATTTAATTCCGCAACTCATGGAGCAGAGTTTTAGACAGTAAGTAAGCAAAACAGATTATCTCATCTACGTTTATGGCTTTATAAGAAAACAAGGCCCCATGGCAGAGTTCTGTAACGTTATCACCTGGGTTTAGTATCACTGATTTACATAACATGTCAATCACAATAGTGTTAATGTACTTATTTTATTTTGTATTCCAGTTTTGAAGGAAGTCTACTTTGGCTATAAGTTTTGCTCGCATTTTACTATTTTCTTGGCTTGAACGACGATGGTATTTTTTCAATAGGGGCCTGGACTAATTAATCAATTGAAGTTTAAGTATTTATGGCATACAGTGTCACAAAATCACTTTATAAATAATATATAAATTTTAATAATAAAAAAATGATTCTATTCATAAACATAAAAATATTACGGTATTTTAAAATGCTTGTATTTATCTTTCAATTTCTTTAAAATTCGACAAACATTTTAAAGTGGGCAACACAATGTCGAATCAGCAGCTGTTTTTTGTTTTTTACATATAATATTTCGCATTTATAATATAATATTATAAATGCGAAAGTAACTCTGTCTGTCTCTTTTTCACGCCTAAGCCACTCAGCCGATTTGGATGATATTTGATACAAAGATAGTTTGAGACCTGAGAAAGGACTTAGAATTGTTTTTATCCCGAAAATCCTATGGGAACGAGAATTATTGGATAAAACCCCGGGACTAATATTTTAAATATTTTTCCAAACGACGAAGTCGCGAGCACAGCTAGTTAGTTATAAACACAAAAGTTTATTAGCTGCGTTACCCTTCGAAGCGGAACACGATGACATGCACTGACGCTTCGCGTCGGGATAAGGTAAGGCGGCGGTGGTACGAGACCAGGATGTGACATTGCTGAACTTTACCACCTTGTAGTCACAATGGTAGTGACACGTTTATTCAATAGTTCGCCTTTTTCGAGCTACCTGCCAGAATCGCAAATTGTCTATTCTTCAAAAGGAGCCTGAGCTAACACGGGGAATATGAAAGGGGTCATGACCAAATAAAGGGTTCGTGGGACGCCCCCTTACGCGGTGGCGCGACGATCTGCGCATGACCAAATATAGGGTTCGTGGGACGCCCCCTTAAGCGGTGGCGCGACGATCTGTGCAGGGCGACGGGAAGTAACTGGATGAAGAGAGCCGAAGACCGGGCTCAGTGGCGCGCCTTAGGAGAGGCCTATATCCAGCAGTGGACGAACATCGGCTGATGATAATGATGATGATTTACAAAGGGTATATAATTACATATTATATAATATAATTCAAATAAAACTTATTTTCTTTCAAAACGTTAATGTAAAAAGCGAGCCAAGGGCCGATCTCCATTATAGTAACATATTTGAATAAATTCTGTTTAGAAGCTAACAAAAGAACTCTAAAGATGAAAGCATTTATTAGACTGTATAAAGAAAGGAAGTTTGCAGTCTGTAAAGACGAAAACCTTGTTTTTCATAAAATATAAAATACGCTCACAACAAAACTGAGTTTATCGAAAGCTATCACGGATTTTCGGTTAGCTTGAGTATCAATAGGAACATGGGTATTCAAAACTTAATATTTTAATGTTATAAAAGGTAAAGTGTATGGGTGTGTTTTTTGTCCGTCTTTCACTGCAAAATGGTGCGACAAATTGATGTGATTTTTTAAGTGGACATAGTTGAAGGGACGGAGAGCGACATAGGCTACCTTTGTCTCTCTTTAACTAACCACTTCCTTAAAATGGGGGATGGAAGTTTGTATGGAGCATTCTGCAATTTTCAAGGTAGAAAGCTAAAAATGTATGCTGTATGTGAACTATTTGTGACTAATAAAAAAATCGTGCGTCATATTTTTTTGGAAATCTGCCCCCAACCTCTTAAAAGAGGGGGTAAAATTTTGTATAGACCAATTTAACGCGAGCAAAACCGCGGACAAAAGCTAGTTTTTTAAATAAAATGAATACAATATCTGCTTCATTCAACTTTTATAACCTGGCAGAAGACCTTGAATTTAAAGCCCGGAAAAGAATACTCATAAATAATCTACACCATCTACGGGTTATCCAAAATAAAATGCGCATAGCTACCGGTTGCCCATGGTACGTGCGTAACATAGACCTTCACCGTGACCTAGAGCTCCCAACCATCATGCATCACATGAAGGAACTAGCCAAACGTTATTTCGATTAAGCAACTAACCACTCTAACCCACTAATCACAGCCGCGGCCGTCGACGAAACCGTAGCCGACGCGGATATGATAGACAGGTTTAAGAGACCTCGCCACGTATTTTCCTATCCCGATGACGATCCTGACATTTACACACATAACACAACACCGTCGTCGCCGGTCTCGACGACGAAGACTTCTTTATCGCCCCGCGCTTAATGCGGGGCGCACAGCATCGACTCTCCCCTTCATTTTTAGTCAGAGTGCTAAGTGTGAGTTTTTCTTTTTGCATTCGATCGTGAGCGCGTTTGGAGTTTACTAGGAATTTGTATGTAATTTGTACAGCGCCACCTAGTGGTAAACGTGAGAAACCAGTTTACCGCTAGGTAGCGCTGTACAAATCACATACAAATTCCTAGTAAACTCGAAACGCGCTCACGATCGAATAAGAAAAGAAAAACTCACACTTAGCACTCAGAACGCCGCACTAAGCCGAGGTCCGGTCTCACAGGAGTTTGCCCTTAGCGCGGGCGTTGTAAGCCCAAATATAAATTTAAACTCTGGTTGAGCAATCTTTTCGCCCAAAAAGTCCGGTGGCACAGTAACGACCCTTATCTTCAACTGTAATAGTCATTTTGAAAAAAAAAAAAACACATAAATAGCTAACATGCTTATATTAAGTTTACTCTGTATTGATCGCCTCTGTGGTCTAGTGGTCCAGTATCCGAGTAGACCAGACCAGTCTACAAGTATCTTCGGTTAGTCGTGGTGCACTTGTTGTAGCTTTGTATATCTCTTCACGAATACATGCGTAAAGATACTTTCTTTTTAGACTAATTGTACTTTTCAAGTAAAAAAAGTCTGTCTTACCTCTTATAGTAATACATTATTACATTTTAGTGTTTGTAGACAATGATCGAGAGCCATCTACCTATTTACTATTCTGTTTTTTTATATCATAAGATAGCAAACAAGCAGATGAGTCTCATGATGGAAAGAGTCAACCATTGCCTAAAAACACCAAAGATGTTAATGGTGCGTTGCTATCTTGTGGCGAGGTCTAATGCCACATGCATAAGTTTACCGGCTACCTTACCCTCCAAACCGGAACACGACAGCGACAAGCACTGACGCTATTGCGACAGGAATATAATTAAAATTGGATAATAATAATAATATACTTTATTGCACACAACACACAGAATTGACAATAGAAAATAACAATGTTCGATAAGGAACGGAGGACAAATAGGCGTTTCTAATGTGTGCGTCGGAACAGATCAGAACAGAACAATGCGCAATGTAGGGTTTCAAAGTTATCCATCACAATAATGCGGTTTAAAAAAGGCCTAAAAACTTGTTTAAGTAAATTTTATGAGTCTTTTACTCAAAAACTTGTAAAGACTTCTAAGCCATGATAGTTTTCCTTTTAACTTCATTATAAAAACCAGCCGGTTACCTTGCAGAGAAGGGCGGGGAAGACACTTGACCCTAACAAAAACTATCACTTTAAACCTTAATATTTCACAAACGAGTCCCTTAATCGCAAACTTTCTTTCAGAAACCTATAATATTTTTTAAAAACCTATTCAACGATATCCCTCACTATGGAGTACTTGAGAAAAAAAATAACAATCCTATTTTACATGTAGGGGAGGTACTCTAAAAAAATATTTTTCAAGGTTTTATTTTAACCTTTTGTTACCGTGACTAATATGTATATTCGTGCTAAAAACCGCTTTCTAGTACTAAAGATCTCTGAGCTGTCGTGCAGACGGACGGACATAGCGAAACTATAAGGATTCCTACTTTCAGAACCCTAAAAAAGTGCATTTTGAATTACAAATTTTAATATATTGTATATGGCTTTTGTTTTGTCCTCTAATACTTTTAAATGTCCTACAGTGCTTCTGCTATATCCTATTTGCTATATATAAATTACGTTTAAATACCTAATTAGTAGTTGGCACTATCAATTCCAACAAAATCGAAAAAGTTGGCTTTTCTTATGCAAGGCAAAAACTCCTTGAGACATGATGACCGATGAAGAAATTAAGCGACTGGACAGGACAAACAGTAAGTACATCTGAACATTTTACATAATAATAGCGATAGAAGCCTCCTCGTAACGTCCCATAATTCTATGCTAATACATAGATGATAACTTTCAGTAACTTGTATAATACGCATATGCTTGTGAATAAAAATATTCATTTATTCACCCCGTATTGACATAATAATGAGAATTTTTTTTAATGTAATGTAGTTACGTGGAACATACTAGCATGTTAAATTATAACATCGTTTCGCGACTCAGCGATCAGGTAAAATAAAGATATCTACAATGTTCAAGCTTGACGGAGCTAATTTCCGCCGAAGATAAATACTTTCAGTCTAAGACGCAGTGCGGGGGATTCGAAAATGCTTTTAGCGTGATAGCACGTAGGGGGAATTTTTTAAGGTAATTACCCGCTCGTCAGCTAGAAATGGAGCGTATTTGTCTGTTGACTAAGCTTTCTGCCTCGTGGATTTCCCTTGAGGAACCACTGGAGGTCTTAAAATGCGAAACGCACTTACAGCATTTACTCGAGCTGATATTCCGGTTTTCCTTAATATAAATGAATATATTGGGCATTTTTGATTAAGTGGTTTATTTACATTAAAAATATCAATAGTATTTACTTAACTCATAGGGAGAGTGGATGTGTAAGTATGCGCGCTGTAATTCTGCAGTTAATAAAAGAAATGCCAAGTCCGTACAAGCTCATATTTCTTTTCAAATAGTATTTTATATTATGTTCAAAAATACGAACTAGACACACAAACTTATTTTATTCTTCATACAAAAGTTCAAATTATGTCCAAAATTCACTTGTTAATCGATTACATAACATTTATAATAAAAAGTTTTATATTATTGATATATTTTGCAATAGTAAGGATAAATTTAAATCTGAAATAACAAAAGTAATAAAAACATTAACTTAGCTAATATAGTTTAGTCTAATTTTTAACATATAAAAGCACATATTTTTATATTTACGTATTATATAAACTTGTAATATATATAATTATGTACTTCTACTTACTCTTCTTGATTTCAGCAATGCGTTCAATTGTGTGGACCATGATATTTTAATTGCTATTCTTCGTTCCTTAAATTTATGTCAATCGGCAACGGCCTGGATCACGTCGTATCTTAATGGGCGTCAACAACAAACGCGGACTCATGAAATGCAGTTGGACTGGTGTGATGTTGTTAGCGGTGTTCCGCAAGGCGGTGTGTTATCCCCCTTACTTTTTTCGGTTTTTATAAATGCAGTCACTTCTCATATACAGCATTGTTCCTACCATTTGTATGCAGACGATTTGCAGCTTTATCTGTCGTTTAAGCCGAATGACCTAGATAAAGGCATCGCAAATATGAACGCTGATTTAGATGCAGTTTGCACTTGGGCAAAAAACTATGGACTTATGTTGAATCCCGATAAGACGCAGGTAATGTTAATTGGGCGTGATAGATATCTGGCACAATTTGATTTGGAGACACTCTCCCCTGTGACTCTCAACGGTAAAAGTCTCTCCTACCGTACGTCCGTAAAAAACTTAGGTATTTATATGACCAACAGCTTATCGTGGTCGCTCCAAGTAAGTGAACTTAGTCGTAAACTTTTTGCATCTATGCATGCACTAAAACGTCTACAAAACTTTCTACCTTTAAAAACTAAAATTACACTAGTTAATGCACTGTTGTTGCCTATCCTTGATTACGCGGATATTTGTTACACTGATATAACCGATGAATTGTTAAATAAACTTGATCGGCTGCTTAATTTATGCATACGATATATTTTCGGACTGCGTAAATATGACCATGTCACTCATTTTCGGTCGGAATTGAAGTGGTTGAATATTCGTTTTCGGCGTGACATTCACGTTTTATCATGTTTATTTAACATTCTGAAGAATCCATCATTTCCAGTATATCTAAAAGAACGTTTTGCATACATTTCAAATCAGGGTAGGCTTCAGCGGTCATTTCACTCAAGTACGCTGATGTATCCGGACCACAATACGGCAACATATTTTAATTCCTTCACTGTTACTGCGATAAGATTATGGAATGATCTTCCCTCTAAGATGCGTGAATCATCAACACTATCAATTTTTAAAACTGCGGTATATGATCACTTATTAAAACGTCAGAATTCTTAATTATTGTATATGTGTGTATTTTATATTATATTTATGTAATTAAATATTATGAAAATGTATCTATAATTTACTATTGAGTATTGATGTATGTATATTTCTCTATGTAAGTAGTCAACCTATATTTATTTATAGTATTAATTGTTTGTATTATTTATACTGAGGTTCTTAAAATGTTTATATGACTCTTGTAGAATATTCTTAATAATAGGTTAGTTATGATAAATTAGTATCTAGTATTAAGTTTTGTTAATAGCTCATAATTAATTTATTATGCACTACCCAAGTTTTTTCTCTCAGCATTACGGAAGGCAAACTGTGAGAAAATGCTTAATAGCATTAAGTTACGCCTTTGTACCATTATGTGCAATAAAGTGTTTAAATAAATAAATAAATACTTTAACATCGTAATATATATTAATTATATATATATATATATATATATATTTATCTATATAGGATTTTTACCTATATTAATTTATATTTATTATTATTTTAATACTATTGAATCTGACACGCACAGGAAAATATTATTATGCCTACTTCAAGACGCATAGTAAAAAAAATGTCAGAACAACTTAGTGATTGTTTATAAAGTCTATTTAAAAAAAATGTAAATCCGTTATTGGCTCTTAGTGTACATTATAAGTAGAGTATGTTTATAAATATTTAGCTGTGGATTTTGTGTAAATTAATAAATAAAATAATAAATACAATAAAGGTCTTTTAACAAGATAAAATTAAAAATTTCAACACATCCTCAGACTGCCATTCTGCTACATATACATCATTTTAAGAGCAAACGTGAAAGAACCTTATGATCTTCGAAAAGAGATCTTGCAGTTTACTCTATGAGCTTGCGTTGTTTTATTGCAAAGGTCCCATAGCCTCCAGCTCCACTATGTAACCCTGGAAATCATTTTGATTCAGAGTGTATGTAAAAATGTAACAAATGAGAGCACACTTAAGGGGCTTATTTTGTTTAGTGCAGGAGTTATATGTCCACTTTCTAGGTCAACTATCAAAGCCTGCGAATCTCCTAGTAATAAAATCCGACGATATCAGCCCAATTTTCGGTGGCCACCTTTCAGTTCCATCTTTATTATACCTTAAAAAATATCTGGCACCTAAGTATTTGCCAAAATAAACCGAATTAGCCAACATTCAATGGGTTTATCTAGATTAGCTTAATAGCTTTAATGTACTTCTTTCAGCTCTATCATCCGACATCCTGTTCAAAAATCCTTAAAAGAACGAATCAAACGAGACCAAAATCGACAGTGCTGATAAATTTTCATTCATTCGTTCGATTCGTTTCTATGACCTTCTCTCATTTTATCGTGAGACCCTGGAAATCATCTAACATCAGATTATTTGTCAAAGCAAAGCCAATAAGTACAAACGCGATCGTTTTATCTCATTTAGTTTAAAAGATCCTGTAGCCATCTTCCAGTTAGATCAATAGATTTTTAAAATTATCCAATACCAAACAGTATATCAAAACAAACTCAATTAGCCCATACTCGATGACTTTATCTGGTTTAACGAGATATCATAGAATTCTTCTAGTTTTGTGTTCAGAAACTGGAAGCCATTCTATTCCAAAATCCATATTTGAACAAACCAAATAAGCCCCAAATCATGGCGTTGCTCAACTTAAATTAAAAGTTTACATAACCTCTTTCCTGCTTCATCATAGGACTATGGCTATCTAGCACTAGGTTAACTCTCAAAACAGAAAAAATGTTCAAACTCGATAATTTTACCTGTTTAGTTCAAAGGTTCCCATAGCCATCTTCAATTTCCATTATTAAATTTAAAAAAAACATGTAGCATCAAAAAATATGCCAAAATAAACCGAAATAACCCACACTCAATTGTTTTTTCTGGGTTAGCTTAAGATTTCTCATGAACTTATTCCCACTCATCATCTGAACCCGAAAGCCATCCTGCTTCAAAGACTTCCTCCTTCGTGCTTCCACCATCAGCATGTTTGTTAAAATACAACAAAGGATCCCAAACTCGATAGGTTTATCTTGTTTAATTTAGAAGTTCCCATGACTACGTTCCATTTCGATCAGCAGCTACTATTAGATATATAAATCGTCCAGCACCAATTTGTTTGCAAAAACAAACTGAATTTGTTCCCCACTTGATGGGTTAACCTAGTCTGACTTAGGAGTTCTCGGGTATATCTTCCAGCTCTATCATCAGGCACTGGAAGCCATTCCGCTCCAAAGTCCTTATAATAACGATACAAACGACCCTAAAGTCGATGGTGTTGCTTTATTTTATTCCAAAGTTCCCATAACGTACTTTCAGCTTCATCATGAGACCCTGGAAATCATCTAGAACTAGAGTGTTTGTCCAAACAAAAAAAATGAGTCCAATTTCGACTAGTTTATATTATTTAGTTTACGAGTTCTCATGGTTACCTTCCAGTTCCATCATCAGATCCTGAAAATCATCCAGTACGAAGGTATTTGCCAATACAAGACAATTAAGTGCTAATTAAAAAGCATTACCTCGTTTAGTTTAGGAGTTCATAGTAGTTGCATTTTGAATGTGGATTCTTGAAACTCCAATGTCACTTTTTCGGCGCAATCTTCAGAGCCTTATCATCATGACAAAGATCTTATTGTAACAAATGAAATGACTCCAAACTCCACTATATTAGCAATTTCTATCTGTTAGTTACAATGGCCTTTTACGGCTCCATTTTCAGTTCTTCGACATTATATTATGTAATGGAAAGTACACATCATAAAAAAACCATCGAGTCCGAACTAGACTATCTTATATCTTTCTACATTCGACGCGTGAGTTTCGGTAGCACTTTATCAGCTCCATCTTCTTTATCAGATCCTCATCATCATGAACAAACTTAGTACTTATAGCAACAAGACTCAGTCCAAACAAGATTGTTGTTTCAGTCCCTAAATCCAGGCTACATTATGAGCTCAGTTGGATGGTGCCATAGAATTGAATTGTCACTGAGCTTTTACAAGTCTGCCAAGTTTTTATACAAACGAATATCGGAAAGTCGTTAAAAAGTGGATTGCAATGTTTGGAAAATCTGTTATTGAAATACGAAAATTGCCAGTCAAATAGACGCTGATGATCTTCGAATGAGGATCTTAAAGTATTAGCCCAAGGTTACCATGTAAATGCAATATCAATAAAGTAACAACATACAAATTTAGTATTGATAAAACCTTTACAATTTACTTAATTCCTTTCATCAATTTGAAAAGAGCTGGTGATCTTAAAATGGCTGAACAGATTCTATTGAATCATAGCTAAGAACCATCTAGCAAAACAGGGCTTACAATTTAAAAAAAACTGCAACCAAATCGGACCATCCACCTGGCCGCTACGATGCTACGGACAGACACACAGATACACAGATACACACCTGAAACTCATAACACCCCTCGTTTTGCGTCGGGGGTTAAAAATAGCAAACGCCAAAATATGTGTTTTTTCTCAAAACTATGTGTATTCATATTATTCCAAAAGTGCAATGTAAATAAAATATGGACATTTTTACTTCAGAACAATGCTTGATTTCGACTAGATGAGAGTAGAGCACTATCTAAGCGTTCCTCGTTGAGACTTACTTAATTTTTTCCCCCGTGCTAGTCTGGGCACATTTGAGGTATGGATCGTCTGCTCTTCTACCAGGCAGGTCGCAAGAGGCGACCGATTGCCTGTAAGTATCACTAATATCGTGACTCCTAGGTGGTAGAGTTCCGCAACGTCTCACCCGGGTATTAGGTACCACCGCTTTAACTGTCCCTGCCGTAATAGCGTCAGTGCTAGTCACTGTGGTGTTCCGGTTTGGAGGGTAAGATAGACGGTAGACTTATGCATATGGCATTGTAATCCCGCCACAAGGATAGCAACGCACCATTAATATCTTTGGTGTCTATAAGTGAATGTTTCTTTTACTATACCATTTGCTGGTGTTCCCCAAGGCTGCGTGCTATCACCGACACTGTTTCTTCTGCATATCAATGATATGATGCGAATTAGCAACATACATTGCTATGCGGATGACAGTACTGGTGATGCTACATACTCCGGCCGTAGCAGTATTTCTCGGGAACACGTCGAAGAGTGCCGAAACAAGCTTGTTACTGAAGTCGAGAATCGACTTACCGATGTCTCGGAATGGGGTCGCCAAAACCTGGTTACTTTTAACCCCAAGAAGACACAGCTTTGCGTGTTCACCGCAAAAAAGACACCCTTTGTCGTATCACCTCGATTTGAGGATACTCTCCTGACAGCCTCAGCTAGTGTCGGAATCCTGGGAGTTGACATATCGAATTACGTTCAGTTTTGCGGTCATTTGGAAGGCAAGTCTAAACTAGCCTCCAAAAAGCTCAGTGTGCTCAGCAGAGCGAAACAGTACTTTTTGCCGGTCCATCGCCTTCAACTTTATAAGGCACAGGTTCGGCCTCACATAGAGTACTGTTCGCATCTCTGGGCCGGAGCTCCTCAGTACCAGCTACTTCCTCTTGATCGCATTCAGCGTAGAGCGGTTCGAATCGTTGACGACCAGGCCATTTCGAAACAGCTTGACTCTTTGGCATTGCGCAGAGATGTAGGTTCTCTCTGTGTCTTTTATCGTATATATCATCGGGAGTGTTCCGACGAGTTGTTTGGATTAATTCCTGCCGCCGAATTCCACCATCGGACATCGCGTCAAAACTTGAAGTTCCATCCTCACCATCTCGATGTCTGGAAATCCACAACTGTGCGTTTCTCCCGACACTTTTTGCCTTGCACTACTCTGTTATGGAACCAATTACCGGCAGGGGTATTTCCGAACGGATACGACATAGGGACCTTCAAGAAAAGAGCTTACTCATTCTTAAAAGGCCGGCAACGCAACTGTAAGACCTCTGGTATTGCGGATGTCCATGGGCGGCGGTGATCACTTACCATCAGGTGCACCTCTTGCTCGTTTGCCCCCTCTTCTATAAAAAAAAAAAACCATCGGGAGTTCCGTCTGTTTGTTTGCTATTTTGTGATATAAAAAAAATGTTGAAAAAGAAATTATTTTATTTTTTGAAAGTTGTCAATTTTGAACGCGATGTTCAATTTTAATTTTTCAAACGGTATTAAATTTTTTTTTGTGATTTTAAACATGATTTTAGTTACAAAATGAATTGTCGCAAAATTTCAAGGTTAAAAATCACTTTTTACAAAAAATTTCTTCATCGATAACTCTAAGAAAAATCAAACAGTTTTCAATTATGGCAATCGACGCATTTGTAGCCAAATAATTTTTGTCGTTTCCTCGTCATTAGAAATGCGCTGCGGAATTTCATGACTTAATTCCGCTATCCCCGTTTCTCTGCCGATCGTCGAGGCGCAAATACACTAGGCATCGGCATATGGTGGACATTCCACGTACCCGGACAAAGCGGTTTGACTCAACATTCTTGATCCGAACCGCAAGGGACTGGAATATGCTTCCTGAGTCTATGTTCCCTGACGGGTACAACCTTCGGGATCTTCAAGAGAAGAGTGAACAGGTGATCTTCTAGGGAAGCGCGTTCCATCTTAGGCTGCATTAAGATGCAAGCTAAGGCTTACCACCAGGCGAAATTGTGTTCAAGCACTTCCCTATCGATAATAATAAAAAACAACCCTGCAAGAAGACTGATGAACCGATAAATTAAAATAGTTTTTCATTTTCCTGAAAAGTTTAAATATTAAAAGATGTGCCTTTTTTTGAGATTGCTTATTTAATTATAGTGTAATTTTTGGAGGATCCAATTACTAAAGTATAATCTTAAAAAAAACATTTTCTAAGACGTAAAAGAGGTATTGCGTAATTGAAGTGTTACCTTCGCTTGTCAGCAAGAAATAGAACGTATTCGTCAGTTAACCTAGCTTTTTGCTTAGCAGATTTCCCCTGAGCAATTATTGGTGGACTTGAAATTTTTAATACAAAAGGAATTTTCAACATTTTTATAAAAATTTTAAAAACTTACTACGTACTTATAATATATAAAGTTAAGGATATAATAATAAATAAAGTTAAGGACTTTGGCACTGCTGAATAATGAATTTTAAATTGATTAAATAATTATTTTATGTAAAGAAAATTTCTTGGCAAGAGCATATTTTTATATTAATCTTCTATATTCTATATTTTAATATTTAATATTATAAATGCGAAAGTTTGGATGTTTAGATGGATGTTTGGATGGATGTTTGTTACTCAATCACGCAAAAACTACTGAACGGATTTGAATGAAATTTGGCACACAGGTAGATGATGATCTGGAATAGTACATAGGCTATTTTTTATCCCGGCAAAATCAGGTAATCCCGCGGAATTCACCAAAAACTTATAATGCAGCGGGCTGCACGCTGCAGCTAGTGAAACAAACAAGACTTTCCCGATGGTAAAAGAAACCATAGCCTATAGACACCAAAAAAGTTAATGTTGCGTTGCTATCCGTGTAGGTATCTACCAGCTACCTTATCTTCCAACCCAGAACATTGCAACAGAAATAGGCAAAACGTTGGTACCAGACCGGTACGAGACAGCACAGAACTCTACCACCTATTAGTTACGATGGCAGTGCCATTGTTGCCAATCTTTCATCTTTTTGAACTGTTTAGCAGAATATCAGATCGTCTTTTTTATAAAGCGGCCCGTACCAACGTGGTATGTTGAGCAGTTATATCGCCCCATTTTGGTAAAGGCCCTTTCCACCAAGATAATAAAAAAACTTTCTCTTGTTATAATTATTATTAGATATAATTACATAAAAATATAAAACAAGAAGATAATCGAAATGCATTCAGCTCAAAATTTTGATTCTATTTTCTAAAGATCAGTGTGACGATCATAATGTTATGACTTCTCGTCAGCTCAAAATTGAAATTGTAGCCTAAATATATATTATACCAGTCGTGACAAAAATGTTTTTTGTTAAGTTTCTAAAATTTTCACTAGCGCTGGATACACATACAATTTTATCAATACCCTCTCTTACACTAAATAAAAAATGTGCAATTTATTTGTCACCCTATGTGTTTGCTGAGTGGCTTATCAGTTATCATTTTACTATCATGCTGCTATATACATAAACATTATTAAACTTTATATTTTATTATCATGCACCTAAATATGCTGTATAAATTGTAATTATCAATATCTTTTAAATGTGTAAAATAATTTTTTTCTTTGTTTACTGTATTTGTAGTTTTTTTTTTGCTTTTTTATCTTATAATGAGGAGTGACCGAACAAAAAATGATAATTCCTTTTTTTATTTAAAAATCACAAATTTTTGACATAAAAAAACTACATAATATGAAATAATATATATTTATAATAAACATGTATATTAATTTTACCTTTATTTATTTGATAGCACTATTTTTTTTGAATTGTAAGAAAGAAGAAAGAAAGAAAGAAATTATTTATTTGCCAGAATATGGTAGTTACAAGTTATTAAAATATGATTAAGTTACCAACATATTCTACCATGGTATGGTGTGCAAATATTTTAAATTATAATTATTTATTATTGAACTAAAAATGTTATACTCAAGTCGATTTTTTTACAATTAAAAGCGGATCGGAACGCGAACACACTGAGAAGATCCGCCGGAAGAAACTCAGCGCGTTTGTGTTTTTTTTTTTCAATTTTAGTTACTACATAATACAAATCACAAACATTATTTCACATCATAACACTTACTTCTATAATTTATAAACTTCATTTTTGGTTTAATTAAAATGTTGACATTTTACAAAGTTTAAAGACAGAAGTTAAAAGTGTATGTACAAAGGCCAAGAAAATTTAGATTTTGGAGCTGTTGTGAAAGGTTGGACATTATGGAATTATCACTTTTTCCGCCATTCCTCTTTTACATACTTGTTCTTGGTATTTACAGTATATGTTTAGTATTGTGTGGTAAATAAAACAATTTTTTATTCTCATTTTTATTCTTATTCATCACAAAGAATACAAAAACATATTTATTTCTTCCTTTTAGACGAAAAAATAATACAAATACGAAAAATTTCACATGGCATAAAGACCTCGCTACGAGGATAGTATATCACTACATAGTATAAAACAAAGTCGCTTTCTCTGTCTGTCCCTATGTATGCTTAAATCTTTAAAACTACGCAACAGATTTTCATGCAGCTTTTTTTAATAGATAGATTGATTCTCGAGGAAGGTTTGAGTATATTAACCTTTCCGATATTTCTACAGGAACAAAAGCTACGCGGGTGAAACCGCGGGCAGGTCGCTAGTGTATTTGTACATATTTGGTGTTTATAGGCGATGCTTATCTCTTATATAATCACGAGATCCATCTGCTTGTTCGCTATCTAGTGATATAAAAATAAGCTATTAAAAGTAAGCATTCAAATTGTTTAAACAGAAATATCCCGGCCCTGAAGCCCCATTAGGGCTCACATTTACTGTCGTTTTGTTATTAAATTACTTGGCGTAGCCTTTCGTATTGTAAAGGTCGTTGCTGAAAGCAGTCATATATTATGTATTGTAATCTATTTTCTTATCGCAGCTTTAAAAAATTCACTCACATATTTTGGGTTTAGCATTTTAGGGTTAGGGTTTAGCAATAGGCCAACTGCTGTTCTGCCAGGCAGATCGTAAAAGGCGACCGAGTGGCTATGCGCGTCACTACCATCGTAACTACTGGGTGGTAGATTTCTGCATCGGCTCTACCGAGTCTGGTACCACCGCCTTACCTATTCCTGCCGTAATAGCGTCAGTGCTAGTTACTGTCGTGTAGCCGGTAAACTTATGCATATGGCATTAGACCTCGCCACAAGATAACAACGCACCATTAACATCTTTGGTGTCTATAGGCGATGGTTGACTCTTTCCATCGGGAGACCCATCTGCTTGTTTGCTATCTTATGATATAAAAAAAATCACACAATATCCTTGTGACTTGGACCCTTTTCCCCTTTCGAAGAATATATCAACTGCTTTATTGCTAGGCATCTCGTAAAAAGGCAAGAATAGGCTTATATGTGTCGCTAACATTGTATCCACCATGTTGGTCCGGCCTCTCTTTGATCATCTGTTGCTTGCATAACATTTCGTCCAGGTCTGGTACTACCGCCTCAACTTTTCCTGCCACAATAGCATCAGTGCTTGTCACTGACGTGTTCCGTTTGGAGGGTAAGTTAACCGGTAAATTTATGCATGTGGCATTAAGATCCCGCCACAAGGATTACACACGAATAACATCTTTGGTGGATAGACTACAAGTGTATAGACGCCTATAGAGACGATGCTGGTCTCTTTCCATTAGGTCAGCCATCTGCTTGGTTTCAATCTTAATATATAAAAAAATATAAAAAGAAAGGCAAGCCTACAAAAACAAATAAAAATGAGCACACTCACTGGAGATCCACGAGCTTTAAGAAGAAAAATTTAAATACGTCGTTTCTAAATAGATAATTTATTTGGCTGCAAGCAAGTAACATTTAATACACACATTTTATTTATTTAATCTTACTAGCTGTTGCCTGCGACTTCGTCCGCGCGGACTTCGTTTACTCCGCACAGCTCCTCCCCCGTAGGTGATAGCGTGATAATATGTAGCCTATATGTTGACCAGACCTGTTAGTAATATTCATTCAAAACTTGAAGTAAATCCATGCAGTACTTTTTGAGTTTACCCCGGACATACATACAGACAAACAGACAAAAATTCTAAAAACTATATTTTTGGCTTCGATATCGATTGTAGGTCACGCCCCAAGTATTCTTTTAAAAAATATTTAATGTACAATTTTAACTATCCTACGATTTTATTATATGTATAGATAATATCGCCTCTGGGGTGTAGTGGTCCAGCGTTGGCGTTGACCACATGAGGTCCCAGGTTCGATTCACGGGTCGGGCACATAAGAAAAGTGTTTTTTCAGTTTTCTGATAAACACAAAGTTGCCCGGGATTGAAAAGTGCACGATTGGCGATAGGCTTGCCACCTATCACGTTTGTGGGACTAAGTATCTTCGGCTAATGGTGGGTGCACTTGTTGTACCTCTGCCGACCCCTTCGAGGATACGGGCGTGAAGATACTTTACTTTAAACTTATAATAATTAATACAAGCAATTGCTTGTGGTCGAAATTCGACCATAAACTAAGTAATAAAATCTCTTTTAAGTTTGATAACTGACTTTAGCCTTAAAGAAAATTGTATACATGTGCGTATATTATCATGTATGTCACATGAATGTAGTGTGTGTAATGTTTAATTTTATTAATTTAATCCTCGGAATGTAAACTTTACTGTGCCAAATTTCGTACTCTACCGTTTCTAATTGTCTCAAAAAAAATAGTCCAAAGTTTTTTTATCACTTATTAATATCATAGATTAGCTGACCCGGCAAACGTTGTTCAGCCTTTTTAACTACTCTTATTTTTTTTCTATATTTTCTCACTTTTTAAACCTTCCTTGAACTTCAACAATTAATTCAAAACAAAAATTACATTCAAATATATAAATATATATAATATACAATGCAAAACAATATATATATATATATATATATATATATATATATATATATATATATATATATATATATATATATATATATATATATATATATATAATATTTATATATATATATATATATATATATATATATATATATATATATATATATATATATATATATATATATTCGCATACTTATTACTTGCACAGGTATCTTCACGCCCATATCCCCGAAGAGGTAGGCAGAGGTACAACAAGTGCACCCACGATTAGCCGAAGATACTTGGTCCCACAAATGTGATAGGTGGCAAGCCTATCGCCAACCGGGCACTTTCCAATCCCGGGCATCTTTGTGTTTCTCAGAAAACTGAAAAAACACTTTTTTTTGTGCCCGACCCGGGAATTGAACCCGGGACCTCATGTGGTCAACGCCAACGCTGGACCGCTAGACCACAGAGGCGATACACACACACACACACACACACACAGCTATTACTATAGCTGTTACTCGCGACTTTTTTCACGTGGCCCATAATCACTACTTTGCTCAATCGGATAAAAAAGTAGCCGATGTCACTTCTGTACCACTGTACAGCTTTTTAATGTTAAGATATATTTTTAAGATCAGTAGAGTAGTAGAGTTTATTTAGTAGTTTATGAGTTTATTTGTTACAAATATACAAAAAAAAATGTTTCCTTTTTATACTATTAGTATAGATGAAAATTGTGCAACTACTTTCCCGTTCAACCATTTTCTATCGTCATTGTTACCCTAAATGTTGTCTAATTTTTGTTAAAGTTGTGGTATTTGTAGAAACTATCCATAATTAAATGGCTTTGGATATTTAAACAGGGTCTGGTTCTAACTGAAACATTCGTAAACTAACAGAACTCTATTGGATAACTATCCATATTAAAAATTAAAATGTTACGAAAACGATATTACGCAAAACTCGAACAGACCATATCGAACGTCTCTAGAAGGCAAGTCACGTACCATATGGAGCGGGATCGCTGAGATATTGGGCTCAGGCTCTTAACGCGGATGCTGCTATATACTTATCGCAATGTCTTAAGCTTCTCTAATATGCTTTGGAACTTGGAATATCTAAAGAAAGTGCTATTTTCTAAACAGAATAAAGACGAATTAAATATTTTTAGTAAATTTTTAAGTTTGCCTGTTCGGTGATGCTAACCGTTTTAAGATATTTTATAGATTCAGGCGTTACTTTGCGGAAATCGTTCAGATGAAGAAAACTAGTTATTTTGCAATTTTTCGCGAACTTTAAAGTGTGCCTTTGCGATTATACTGAAGTGGAAAACATATAATAGCGGTGTAAGAAATGGAACAAACTTACCGTAGGTCTGAAAATAATGAAAATGACCAGAATATATATATATATATATATATATATATTTATTTATATATATATATATATATATATATATATATATATATATATATATATATATATATATATATATATATATATATATATATATATATATATATATAATATATATATATATATATATATACATATATATATATATATATATATACATATATATATATATATATATATATATATATATATATATATATATATATATATATATATATGTATATATATATATATATAAGGCAAAATTATTTTAAGTTCAATAAAGAAATACACATTCAGAAAGAGGGCTTAGCCATGGGTTCTCCTTTAAGTCCGTTGATGGCAGAATTGTTTATGGACAACTTTGAAAAATGAAATATTATAGGTCATCAACATATCTTATATTATTTCCGGCATGTTGATGATATTATTATGTGTTGGACTGGTACGGAAAGACAACTAAACATTTTTTTGAATAATTTAAATAAAAAGCATCCAAAAATAAAATTCAAATTAGAATTAGAAAAGGAAAATTCACTTAATTTTTTAGACCATCACAAGAGTAAACAATAAACACCACTTTGGAATTTTCCGTAATCCGACTTACACATATTATATATACTTATACTATTCCCGCGTCATCTTGCCATCCTTGGCAACACAAAATAGCTGTTTTTAACAGTTACATACACCACAGACTAACACCTTTGCCACTGAGTAAAAAACGCTATATGGAAGAGTTAAATATAATTTTTCAGTTGGCAGTGTCAAATGGGTACAATCGTGCTTTAGTTACAAGTTTAATAAAAAAGAAAGAAAAACAAATATTATCACGATTACTGTATGCAGTACCACACCGAAAAGAAATCAGGTTTAAATCCAGTTTAACATATTTCGGACGAAATTCGGAAAAAATAGAGAGGTGTTTACAGAGTAATAATGTCAATGTAGCATTTAAAACACACAGTTCCTTACGAGACATATTATGTAATGGAAAAGACAAAACCAATAATAACACAAATCTGGAATGTATAAATTACGTTGCTCAGAATGTAGCAGCATATATATTGGTCAAACAAGTCGAAGTTTCGAGTCCCGTTACAAAGAACACATATCCGCTTTTAAAAACAAACTCGCTGACAAATCTCACTTTGCAAAACACCTAATAGAAACTGGACATACTTTATCCACAAATCATTCTTTTGATATAATTCATAGCTGTGACAAGGGATTACAATTAAATATATTAGAACAACTTGAAATTATAAAACATAATAACGATTCAATTGTACTGTTGAATGAACAAAGAAACGTTACAAAATCGGCTTTATTACACAATGTAGCGCGCGCGTAGTCACGCGAGCCCAGCCTATAAAAGCAGCGTCGCAAACGCGCGTGTTATAAAATAATAATAAGTGGCTATAGTATTTTAAGTAACTATTTTGTTAAAGGTAATTATTTAATTCAAAGTTAAATAAGTTGTAAGGAACGTCTGTTATTTACGTCAAGTACGATTTGTTATACTTTAATGTGTTTGCGAACACGTGTTCTTTTAGCGTTGTTTGTTACACTGTATAAAAGGGGATTAAATCGGATGACACATTCATTCTGTGTCCGTCCGCCGTAGCGAGCAGAGCTCTGAAAATTGGAACATTATAATAAAAGTTAAGTATATTTGATTTTGTATTTAGTCTTAATAGACATTATTATTTATTTGTATTAATAAACATTAATATTTAAACGTATCTTGTGTACTTTCTCTAACTAATCCTGTATATAAAAATAAAGTAAATTATATAAAGCTTAGTTTTCTTTGGAATATAGCTAAAACAAGCCTTATAAGTATAGATTAACATATTTCGTGATTATATATCTTAGCCTTTGAACATATACGTAATAAATTTAAATAATATCTATAACATCAGAATTGGGATCACAAATCCTACGCAATATTAATAATGGTATGTTTTCAGGTATCTATATGAAATGGACCAAACAATCCTCGAGGGGTTGCTGACGGCTATCCGCGATGCTCTGTCTAGCAACAAACGACAGGACGACGTGGCACTACCATCGTTCGATCCATCCACCAGCGACAATGGCGCAGCCGTATGGTGTGACAACATTGACAAGCTTGGAGAGGAGTTTGGATGGAGTGGTATAGCAAAAGTCGCAAAGGCAGGTAAGGCCCTTAAGGGCTCTGCATTGACTTGGTACGAGACATGGGAACCCCAAGAAGGACGTACTTGGGAGAATTTCCGAAACGAAATAACCTCACTATACCCAGAAAAAAAGAACCTTTCGGAAAAATTGTATAAAGCCGTTACGTATTCATCAGATTCAGCGGATTCTTATTGTGAATACGCCAGGGAAAAAATCCGATTGTTAAAAAATACTAAAATAGTTTTTTCTGAAACCCAACTTATTGAATTAGTTTGTGGAGGGATTCGAGAAGTAAATGTAAGAATGGCATCATTTAATAGCAGCGTCACAACTACTTCGGAACTGATAGCTCTGTTTTCTGCCTACGTCAAAACTCGAAAACGACCTGCGGATCAAGTCTCTGAAACCTTGCGCAATTCGAATGACTCAAAACGGTCTAAGCCAATATCTAGTATAGACGATGCCCCCCTATCAAAAACGTGTTTTACCTGCGGGAATAAAGGACATTCAAGGTCGCAATGTCCCAATAAAAACAAAGCCACTAAAGATCCTCAAGCTGGGCAAGAGGTCAAAAGATGTATAGTTTGTAAAAAAATTGGACATGATGATACAACTTGCTTCTTTAAGAAAATTAACCTTCAAAGGCAGCAATCATCACCAAATGATACTAATTCAAAAATTTGACTATATACTTCTACTGACGCCTTGCCTAGCGACACTAAATTAAAATTTACAAAAGTGTCGATCTATAATATTTCATTAAATTGTCTTATTGATACCGGAGCTAATTGTAGTATTGTAAAAGATTCTATTGCTAAACGACTTAAATGTCCCTTTATTCCCTGTTCAAGGTATGCTGATGGTATCGGTAATGGTAGGGTTCACATTTATGCAACTATCACCGTGCCGGTTAGATTTGAAGACGTTTGTATAGAATTGGACATACAAGTAGTTCGAGATTATGATTTTAATTATGATCTTCTGATAGGTAGAAATGTATTAAACCACCCTGATGTAGAGTTAATTTTTGATTCAAACGGTTGTAGATTGACTCGGAAAAAGGAAATGCGCCAGGCTATTTTAAATGTTAATTTAGTTAGTCTAAAGGATGTTTTTGCTGAATTAAGTTGTTATATCCAACACCTTGATTTAAATTTACAAGCAAAGATTTTAAATATATTTAAGAAATATCCAAATGTGTTGCCGACTTCTGGAAATACAAGCATAGTTCAGACTGGCGAACTTAACATAAAATTAAAAAAGAACGAAGTTGTTAGTTATCGCCCTTATAGGTTAGCTCCCGTTGAAAGGCAAAAAGTAAACGATATTATCAGGGACTTACTAGATAAGCAGATTATACGCGAAAGCTATTCTCCATACGCTAGCCCTGTCTTGTTAGTCAAAAAAAAAGACGGTGATGACAGACTATGTATCGACTACAGGGCTTTGAATAAAATAATTGAAAAAGATCGCTATCCCTTACCCTTGATAGAAGATCAAATAGACAGGTTAGGCAAAGCTAAATTTTTTATATCAATAGATATGAAAAATGGATTTTATCAAATTCCTGTGGCCGAAGACTCGATAAGGTTTACTGCTTTTGTTACTCCCGACGGCCATTTCGAATTTTTAAAAATACCTTTTGGAATCTGTAATGGTCCATCTGTTTTTCAACGAGCAATAGCAAAGGCGGTACAACATTTGGATTTTTTACTAATCTACATAGATGACTTACTAATACCATTTTCCTCAATTGACGAAGGGCTCTCATATTTAGATCAAACAGTGTCTACACTTTCTAGGGCTGGGTTTATCATCAACTTAAAGAAATGTAAATTTTTTGTTAAAGATATTCAATATCTAGGTCAACATATATCAGAGGAGGGAGTTAGACCTAGTAACGATAAAGTGTCAGCCCTTGTGAATGCCCCTGTCCCGAAAACAGTCAAGCAAGTACGGCAATTTATGGGCCTTGCTAGTTATTTTAGGAAATTTATACCGGAATTCGCCCCCCGTACGGCTTGTATAACTAAACTTACTAAAAACAATCAAAAATGGGAGTGGGGGTCTGAGCAGGAAACGGCTCGGAATTATGTAATACAGTGCTTAGTATCAAAACCTTTGCTATCTATCTATGACCCGAACCTACCAACTGAATTGTACACTGACGCCAGTTCACTGGGCTATGGCGCAATTTTAATACAAAAAAGTCAAAATAAAAGTAAAGTAATTGCTTATTATAGTAAACGTACTTCGCTGACTGAAGCAAAGTACAGTTCATATGATTTAGAGACATTAGCCATTTACAATGCCCTAAAACATTTCAGAGTCTATCTTTTGGGAATAAATTTCAAAATTATTACCGACTGTAACTCTATTAAATCTACCGTTAATAAAAAGGATTTATCACCACGTGTAGCGCGCTGGTGGACATACCTTCAAGACTTTAATTTTGAAATTATTTACAAAAAGGGAAAATACATAAGCCATGTAGATTTCTTAAGCCGTAATCCTCCCGAGCCTCCCATTGTTACTATAAATCGGGCTACGATTACTCATAAACCTTTATCGGTGAACCTCACCTCAAATGATCCTCGCTCTTGGTTGGAAATTTCGCAACAAAATGATCCAACAACTTTATCGTTAATTGAGAGGTTACAGTCCGGAGAGTTAGACGAAAGTCAATATATTATGATAAATAACTTATTACATTACAAGTTTAGGCCGGATGCCCAACCCAAATTATATGTCCCTAAGAACGACAGATTCACATTACTAAGACTTTATCATGACGAAAACTGCCATGTAGGTTTCTACAAGACTATAGAAAAGATACGAGAGAATTACTGGTTTCCTTCAATGGCCTCTTTCGTAAAGAAATACTTGTACCACTGCCAAATATGTATAGAAAGAAAGAGTCATTCAGGTCCTAAAGAAGGATTTTTGCATCCTATCATTAAGTACGCCGTACCATTTCACACTATCCATTTGGACTGCACTGGTCCTTTTCCACGATCACCTGAAGGTTATAAATATATTTTACTTATGGTAGATGGATTTACAAAATTCTGCATATTAAATAAGTTTAAAAGTTTACGTGCACCGGAACTGGTCCCTATAATTCGCGACACAATCACATTGTTTGGTACACCATCATTAATAATTACGGATCGTGGGACAAATTTTAGTTCAAATCTAATACGAAATCTATTTAGAGAATTAGAGATAGAACACCATATGATTGCTACAGGAACTCCCCGTGGAAACGGTCAAGCAGAAAGATATGTTTCCACTATAATCAACATGCTAACAACAAAGTGCAATAACATGTCAGATTGGCCGAACGAATTATGTAATGTACAGCTATCCTTAAACACTACAACTCAAAAGTCGACAGGATTCTCTCCTCTTCGTTTATTAATAGGTAGAAACTCGAACATTCCGTGTGTACAGGCGCGACTTAATGAAGTGCTTGGTGAGGATGCTACTGTTGGTCAAAATTATGATGTACAAACCGACCGTGAACTTGCCTTAGATCGCCTAAATGAAATCGCACAAAAATTTAAACAGCGTTTTGACGCCGTACGACGAAATAAAAAACTTACCATGTAGGTGATACTGTATACGTCTATCAAGACCACCGGCGTCATCACAAACTTATACCTAAGTTCAGGGGGCCATATGAAATAGTAGAAGTTTTAGATAACGACCGTTATAACTTGCGAGGTTTAGGTCAAAGAAATATAGTAATATCTAAGGATAAGTTACGATACTGGCCAGGAGAATGGGTCGATGAGGACGCTGCTACTAGTAATGCTATTTGAATAAGACATTCTATTCAATTTTATATATTATTCTTTAGTTGACTAAGACTTATTAGAGTTATTAGAGATATTAGACTTATTAGATATATTCATCGATGATAGTGTTATAACTGTAACTGTGGCTGTGCCTGTGATTCAAAGAATGGCAGTGATCACTTGGCTGTGCCTGTGTTTAAAAGTTATCTGTCGTCTAATGTGTCAAAAGTAATTATATTGTAAATACCTTTAATGGAAGATATTTTTGTAACTGTGGCTGTGCCTGTGGTTCAATCAATAGCTGTGCCATTGACCATTTGGCTGTGCCTGTGAAATTATGGCTGTGCTTTTTTCATCCTATGGCTGTGCCTTGGTTCTGTGGCTGTGCTTTTGGTCTTGGGGCTGTGCGTTTGGTTTCACCTGTGGCTGTGCCTGTGTTTATAATTCTCTGTGACTACATATATTCAAAACAGTTAAATTGTACTTAAATATCTGTGATGTACTCCGAGAACGTAGTACATTTCAGAATGGCCGTGTTATAAAATAATAATAAGTGGCTATAGTATTTTAAGTAACTATTTTGTTAAAGGTAATTATTTAATTCAAAGTTAAATAAGTTGTAAGGAACGTCTGTTATTTACGTCAAGTACGATTTGTTATACTTTAATGTGTTTGCGAACACGTGTTCTTTTAGCGTTGTTTGTTACACTGTATAAAAGGGGATTAAATCGGATGACACATTCATTCTGTGTCCGTCCGCCGTAGCGAGCAGAGCTCTGAAAATTGGAACATTATAATAAAAGTTAAGTATATTTGATTTTGTATTTAGTCTTAATAGACATTATTATTTATTTGTATTAATAAACATTAATATTTAAACGTATCTTGTGTACTTTCTCTAACTAATCCTGTATATAAAAATAAAGTAAATTATATAAAGCTTAGTTTTCTTTGGAATATAGCTAAAACAAGCCTTATAAGTATAGATTAACATATTTCGTGATTATATATCTTAGCCTTTGAACATATACGTAATAAATTTAAATAATATCTATAACACGCGCGAGTCAGTATTACCGCGGCTCTCGTTGAGTGTAGTAGTCTCCTGAAGTTGCTTCGGTTGCGAAGTTAAACGTGCGTTGAGTGCGTAAATCGTGTGCTTTTGTGTTTGGTGCTGTCGTGGTATAAAGTGTGGGTTATTTAACTAGTTTGGATAACTGTGCCGTTGGGGTTTTCATTATTTTCAGACCTACGGTAAGGTTGTTCCATTTCTTACATCGCTTTTATATGTTTTCCTTTTCCGTAGCATCGCAAAGGTACACTTAAAAGTTCGCGGAAAATTGCATAAAAACTAGTTTTCTTCGTCCGAATAAAATAAAAATATAAATACAGACATACATAATACATTCACGATAATTTTTTTACAGGGTAAAAATATAAGTAATAACCTAGAATCCTTATTCAGACTATAAATCCGAACCCTCAGAAAAAAATAATTCATAAGTCGGGCTATTTTCATAATTTTTTTAGGCGCCGCCAAATGTGTGGCTCAAATAATTTCAACCACATTCAGTATTAAATTCATACATTAATTTGATATAAAAAGTATGTGATTACAAAGAGAAACCTTAATTCTACAAATTCTTTATAACTTTAAGCTTTGAAGAGAGTTAATTACTCTAAAAAATCTCGTTGAACAAAAATTTTGATGGCCGTCAGTTGATTATTTATGTTTATAAAGACGGAATAGGTTGATTGGCTTTAGGAATTCACTTTATATTATTGTCAATATTATTAAATCCACTCAGAATAGATCCCTATTGAAAATCACTTCATTCGAATCGGTTTTTTTTTATTAAATAATTTAAAGAAAAACCTAATTTAATTTAAAAAAAACGTTGCGGCGTGCACTTTTGGATTTTACAAACTTTTTTCTTATATCATATTAAAATAGCAAACAAGCAGATGGGTCTCCTGATGGAAAGAGTCAACCATCGCCTATAGACAACAAAGGTGCTAATGATGCGTTGTTTTAAAAGATCTAATGCCATATGCATAAGTTTACCGGCTACCTTACCTTCCAAACCAGAACACGACAGTGACTAGCACTGATGCAATTGCAGCAGGAATAGGTAAGATGGTGGTACCAGACCCGGGCGAGACAATGCAGAACTCCAGGTAGTACCTGGTAGTCACGATGGTAGTGACGTAGCGTACCCAATCAGTTGCCTTTTACGACCTGCCTAGCAGAACGTCAGTTGGCCTATTCTATAAAGGTGCCCAAGACGGGCAAGACACGGGGAAAATTTAAATTTCTTAGAATATGACAATTTTTAAATATTTGTTCACCATGTCATGTTAGAATATGTTGGTAATAATATTTAATCATTTTTTAATAACTGGCGACATACATATTCTTATAAATAAATATTTTTCATTTCGTTTAATTTTATTTCGGAAAGAAATACGTACTAAATCATCCTCTTAACTAATCCGTAGTTAAAAGGATGATTTAGTACGTATTTCTCCATAAAGGTAATGAGAACTCGTTCGTTATTATCTTCAGAATTTAATTGCAGTAGCTATGTGATCTGTAAATCAGGGATACCATTTTCTTGCGCGTGATGGCATGAAAGCCGTCAGTATGATAAAACGCGAACATCCCTGATACACTACAGACGCAATGCAGCTTCAACATTATCCATCGTTATAATAAAGATATTATTACGACGGATGCGCTGATTATCCTGTAATATTTTGGTATGACTGGTCCACAAAGTCTTTGTATTTATGCTCCGACAATATGCTTTAAGAAGATTTTACACTTTCAATCGTCGGCATTTGGTGAAATTCCATTATGTTTAGTTGAAACTAGTTTATCACTCACTTGTACTTTTATTTCACTATTATTATACACTAAATTATATAATTTTATCGACCGGTTTTGCTTTTTAAAGCATCGTAATATTCTTTACTCCTAAAGAATATTACGTCCTGAAGATGCTTTAAAAAGCGAAACCGGTCGATAAAATTATATAATTTAGTGTATAATAACAGTGAAATAAAAGTACAAGTGAGTGCTTTAAGAAGAGCTATCTTAACATCGTCAGAGCACTTGTAGAATCTGCAAGCTAGCATGTTACCTCTGACCGCTCGCTTCCTCTCTGTCGCCAGGTTTCTATAATTAACGATTTGTCATTCTTAGCGGCAAGCAATTAATAATAACGAGGCGTTCCATAAGTTGCTTGGATATTCGGTAATTTGACATATAAAGGAACAATATAACCCTAAATACAGAAACCCTAAACCCAAGATATAGAAATATAAATCTAGGCATAACATTATTATCAAAGTTATCCCCGTACTAGAGTCGTTACAGTTCGGCTTTTTAATACTAGTATTAGATGTAAAACTGTCCTTAACCCTTACCGAAATTAAAATAAGTATTCCGGAATTTCAATATCACAAAACCAGAAAACGTCGCTAAGGTTCTTTTCAAATATTCCACACAGATAACATCTTAAATTAAAACATTATACTTCGGAATATTAGTAGATTCAATACTCTTAATCATGTTTAGTTATGCAAAATGGAAGGAATATCATATTTTACTGCAATATAGTATGCATTAAGTGGTAAGATTACACAGGTCAACAAAAAATTATTTTTTTTCTGAGTCTGTTATTTAGTGACCATTTTCTGATTATATACATCGAATAGTAAACAGAAACGCTATTAACAATCAATAAATTTTGCTTTTGTACTTTGGGGCCTCATACAAGAAAGTTTTGATTTTCACAAAGGAAATACCAATACTATTCATTTTCTAAAGCTTTTTTGTATTCTTTTTTTGTATTTTTGTGTTTAGTTATGCCGTATTTTATAATTAAATTAATAAAAATGTATAATTGATAACTTGTTTTCCTTTTAAATATAATTGAAATTTAAAAATAGAGCTTTTCCATAAAATTTGAATTTTCGTGCTGGTAGCTACAAAAGCAAACTTTATTAGATAAAAATATTTTTTCATTCTTTAGTTAGGCATAAGTAATCAGAATCAGAGGTACAGAACTCAGACTCAAAATTCATGTTGACCTGTGTTATTATAAAACATTATTTAATTATTTTTCTAATTTTGACTGTCTCATTGATCAGAATGAGTGACATAGATAATGAGGACTTGGGTTTGAATCACAGGCTGTGATTATAATAATATATTATATAATACGGTATTTATTTTAAGAAAATTTTTGGTATTGTATCAGGATCTGCGTGCAAGCGCTCTTAAGCCGTGTATAAGCACCTAAAGCTTTAGGATCCGTTTATTGCGTACAAGAAACCATATTCTAATTAATAAATGTGGTGATGGGCATTACCGGCCATTTCGCAAATCAACAAATACTGGTAAATTGTAATGAATCTAAGCATCTATTACGGTTTGGTACTTAATTCGTATATGAAACATGTGTTGATGTTAATTATTATTCAAACTGCTTTAGTTGCACAAGTGTCGATATAAACTTTATAAGATTTTGTATTCGGACAAAAAAAATAAACTAAGTGTCTTGAAAAAGACATCAAAGAGGACGGGAACTGAGTATAAGAACAAAAATGGATTTTATTGCTTTTTAGATGTCTGAAAACGAAGATGTGTAAGACATAAGTAAATTTTTCTACCATTTAAAGGTGTATTTGATCAATAAATATATAATTTAAGCCTGGCACTGCTATTCTTCACAAAAATGTTACAAGACTACTCTCAAAATATTATAATCTATATGTACATATAATAAAATCGTAGGAAAGTCAAAACTGTACATTGAATATTTTTTAAAAGAATACTTGGGGCGTGATCTACAATCGATATCGAAGCCAAAAATATAGTTTTTAGAATTTTTGTCTATCTGTCTGTTTATCTGTTTTTGTCTGTTTTTGTCTGTTTTTGTCTGTTTTTGTCTGTTTTTGTCTGTTTTTGTCTGTTTTTGTCTGTTTTTGTCTGTTTTTGTCTGTTTTTGTCTGTTTTTGTCTGTTTTTGTCTGTTTTTGTCTGTTTTTGTCTGTCTGTCTGTTCGTCTGTTCGTCTGTCTGTCTGTTCGTCTGTTCGTCTGTTCGTCTGTTTGTCTGTTTGTCTGTTTGTCTGTTTGTCTGTTTGTCTGTTTGTCTGTTTGTCTGTTTGTCTGTTTGTCTGTTTGTCTGTTTGTCTGTTTGTCTGTTTGTCTGTTTGTCTGTTTGTCTGTTTGTCTGTTTGTCTGTTTGTCTGTTTGTCTGTTTGTCTGTTTGTCTGTTTGTCTGTCTGTCTGTCTGTCTGTCTGTCTGTCTGTCTGTTTGTCTGTTTGTCTGTTTGTCTGTTTGTCTGTTTGTCTGTTTGTCTGTTTGTCTGTTTGTCTGTTTGTCTGTTTGTCTGTTTGTCTGTTTGTCTGTCTGTCTGTCTGTCTGTCTGTCTGTCTGTTTGCCCGTTTGTCCGTTTGCCCGTTTGTCCGTTTGTCCGTTTGTCCGTTTGTCCGTTTGTCCGTTTGTCCGTTTGTCCGTTTGTCCGTTTGTCTGTTTGTCTGTTTGTCTGTTTGTCTGTTTGTCTGTTTGTCTGTTTGTCTGTTTGTCTGTTTGTCTGTTTGTCTGTTTGTCTGTTTGTCTGTTTGTCTGTTTGCCTGTTTGCCTGTTTGCCTGTTTGTCTGTTTGTCTGTTTGTCTGTTTGTCTGTTTGTCTGTTTGTCTGTTTGTCTGTTTGTCTGTTTGTCTGTTTGTCTGTTTGTCTGTTTGTCTGTTTGTCTGTTTGTCTGTTTGTCTGTTTGTCTGTTTGTCTGTTTGTCTGTTTGTCTGTTTGTCTGTTTGTCTGTTTGTCTGTTTGTCTGTTTGTCTGTATGTATATCCGGGGTAAACTCAAAAAGTACTGCATGGATTTACTTCAAATTGTGCAAGAATATTACTTACAGATCGGGTCATCATATAGGCTACATATTATCACGCTATCAGCTACGGGGGAGGAGCAGTGCGCAGTAAACGAAGTCCGCGCGGACGAAGTCGCTGGCAATAGCTAGTCTTATATATAAAAATCAATTGGTATTCGTTAGTCTCGCTAAAACTCGAGAACGGCTGAACCGATATGGCCAATTTTGGTTTTGAATTAATTGTTGAAGTCCATGGAAGTTTTAAAAGGTGAGAAAATATAGAAAAACAAGAGTAGTTAAAAAGGCAGAACAACGTTTGCCGGGTCAGCTAGCTTATAATAATTATTACACGAATTCTTAACCCTTTTGCAATTAAAATAGAGCCCCATGCATACTAAGCGTTGGTAACCACTAGTCTAAGAAGCGGGCAATAATATTTCAAAACAAAATTGATTAAATGTCTTAAATCCGTAAATTTCAAAGCCACACAGAAGCCTAAATTCTTAACAAATAATTCAGCGTAATATTATAATGAGATTTAAATTTTACAACATTCAAACTCTTAAAATACTTATTGAATTTAAAGTCAAATTATTTCAGAAGTATTACTCAATATCGACAAGGCTTTGCATAAATCTGTGAAGGGCCATCGGCGAGTTCCTGATGCGTCGAAACGAAGGCTCCTCAGATAATGCATTTCGATTGCTTTTTGAAATTCATGACCCGGTACTTGAATTAAGAGCTCCTTAATAATACTATGACGGGATATAAACCGAAGAGCTTCTTCGTGCTAAAGAAGCGCATTGAGTTTAAAGGTGATAAATTGTGGAATAAATCATCGAATATTATTAAACTAACAGTTATGTGTATTTTTGGATTCGTTTTCGTTGTTAGAAAGAACAGAGCTGAGTACGATATATACCTTAGAATAAATAACAAGACCACAGATCATATAAATATTAATAAACAAGGTGTTAGACGGGGAACTTGTAGCCGCTCTTATGAGCAATTGTGTGTGTCTTGTATATAATATAAGACTCCGGAATGAAGTGCGTGTTACGTCGCCGTCAATACGTGACAAAGTGTAGTTTTTAAGTATATTATATTAATATGTATGTTAGTCTATAAGGTATTTATAATATGGGCCATGTTGCCTGAATTAAATGATTATTATTATTATTACTAAAAAAAGAAATATATGATATATTAAAATTTGATTTTGATATTTTATCATGCCGAATAAGAAGTCAAGGCTAAAAAATACCCCTATGACAAAATATTTTAAATTGAGGGATTATAATATATTTATATATCTTTTTAATTTCCCGCTACGTAGGAAGTTACTCATTTTGTCCTGATTTTCAAAAATCGAGTTGGTGAAAACTCGTCCACTTTCCACGTTTTAAGGTCCTAGAAACCTTTTCAGACTATTTTCACGATGACGTTAGTATGTCTGTATGTATGTATGTGTGTGTAAACATCTCATAATTTTTAAACGGCTTTACTGACCGAAACGCAATTGATGTCATTCGATTGGATTTCACTCAACATACACTTTCTGAAAATTTGATCCACTTCGGTCTAGGAGATTTTGTGAAAATTTCAAAAAACCTCAAAAAATTTTGGCGAAACAGTATTTTTTTAATATAACTTCCAGATTAGTATACCGATCTATTTCAAAATCTAATTGGCTTAATTCCATAAAAAACTGCATCCAATGTATTGATTGTATTAAAATCGTTTTATCCGTTCGGGAGTTATTATTGAAGAAAAATTTTGAAAAAAGGGTTTTTTCATCAAAACTTCGAGATTTTTTAGCCAATCATTTTTCGAACTTCTACAATATCTTAGTACTTAAAAAACTACGTCAAATACAGTTTCAAAAATCAAAATCGAATCAAGTTTTCAAAAGTTACAGATTTTTAATGAATATTAATATTTCGTTGTTTTTAGCAAATTTGCTTTATATTTTTAAAATAATTTTGCAGGCTAATATATGATCGACTTAAAAATCTTATTAACTTTTATCCTTAAAAAACTGTGTCAAATACTGTTAATTGTATTAAAATCTGTTAATTTGTGTGGGACTTATCAATGATGAATATTATTGAAATTTTTTTTAACATTGCTCTGAAATTTTGCGACCTATCGACTATGTAGTTAAAACAATACCTTAGATCTCAAAAATTTAGTTGAACGCTATTTGAAAAATTTAAAATTAATCATCGTTTCGGAAATATACAGTTTTTCAAAATATACTAGGTTAAATAATAAAGTTAATAGCTAAAATAATAAGGTACTTTTAAAGATCCAGCCAAGTTTTAAAATTAGTGACTAAATAATTGAAAATAGGTAGATGTATTATTTTTTTTCCCTCTGGGTCTTACACGCACCACATCGTATTTTATAGTAATCCCCGGAAGTGAATTGTTACCCACGACACAGGGTAACCTAGTGTGGGGACAATGTATGATATAATTTATGTTGTAAACTACTTTTGGTCAATAAACTATTATTATTAAATATATATATATATATATATATATATATATATATATATATATATATATATATATATATATATATATATATATATTATTAAATATATTTAATAAATTATTACTAGATAATATAAAAATACTAGTTTGAAGATATCCTACCAAATTTTTGAATTAAATGCACGGATTCTTGTGAGTGAATTTTGTAATAATAAGGGAGCCCAAGATACTAAATGCGTAGTTACTTGAGTGTCCTAGGGACCTATTGGATTTCGTAGATTAAATTATAGGAAAAATAAAAGGTTATATAATGTTTTTCATTTCAATGGTTGGGGAAAAATCTATAGATAAAACAAATGTTTAAAAAAATCAGTGACATGGAAACACTGAAGCGCGTTTGATTATGGTACGGTGGGTTAATTACCAGTTAAAATTTAGAAAATCTGACGATTCAAGTGTAGCGTAAGGGAGTGGGAGGGGCACAAAGTTGCAAAGAAAATGTTGTCTTGACAGACTCGAGCACAACTGAATTTTCTCTTATTATGGAGGAAATTGTGTAAGAATTACGAAAAAAGTATTATCTGACAATTTCCACAAGCCGAAGTTATCTTAATTTTGTTTTTTTTGTGCTATAGTTACGGCATAAGTGCTTATATTTGGTGGCGAGCGTTATTAGTATGCGAGGCATCTCCTCTTATGTTAATCTGACGCGCTCGAGTTAATACCCAAATCTCCTCATGGGCTCCCCTACTGCTGGCAGTATATCATTTTACATCCATATGTTTTGTTTTTTGTGTCGGATAAAAATGAAATTCTGATTTTTTCATTTCCTTTTTTATTACACAAATCGCATATTACCGATTCTTAACAGCCTCTGAAAATTTATGTCTGATATTTCCTGTAACTGTTGTGTACAATAAGGTGTTAAATAAATAATAACAAAAACCTCTTCCCCGTGTTGGTCCCGGTCTCCTTTAAAGAATAGGCCAACTGCCGTTCTGTCTGTCAGGTCGTATAAGGCGACTGATTGGCTATACGAGTTACTACATGGTGGCTACTAGGTGGTAGAGTTCGGTATTGTCTTGCCCGGGTATGGTACCACCGCCTTACCTATTCCTGCCGCAATAGCGTCAGTGCTTGTCACTGTCGTGTACCGGTTAGGTAGCCGGTAAACTTATGCATGTGGCATTAGACCTCACCACAAGATAGCAACGCACCATTAACACATTTGGTGTCGATGGTTGACTCTTTCCATCAGGAGACCCATCTGCTTGTTTGCTATCTTATGTTATTAAAAAAAAAACATCGCATATTACTTAGAAGGTTTGAGTTTTGTAAGAGCCTGACATTTTAAAACGTAAAACGCTTCACACTATATCCTTTGTTATAATAAAATTTCTCTGTATCGTAGTAACTGCACTTACGTAAGCTCGTACGTGGTAAGCTGTATATAAATTATAAGCAGACATAAGCATGATTTCCCCAGCGGCAATGAACGTGTGACTTCGGCTGAATCGCTCTAAGCCGTTAAGCCATAATATGTGGGAACCATTATTCATTTATTCAAAACTATACATTAAAATTATTAATTTTATCTCATGTTACATCTTACGGTTAAATTTATTGTACAACTCACAATGCGAAGCATTTGAGAGCGGTCTAAGATCAAAATTTTTACGCCTTCTTTCTACAACTAATTCTTTCAATTTCTGTTGTAATATACTTATAGAGTATACTTATAGTGTATACTTATAGTGTATATTATATTACTACTTACTTACACTATAAGTGTAAGTAAGTAGTAATATAATAATATTAACTTGCAATCCCTGAAAAGACAAATATAAACAATTATTTATTTATTTATTTAACTCTTCATGTACAAAAAAACATATCTATACACAAGTATTATATAAATTACACTATGTACAAAGGTGTGCTTATCTCTTTAAGAGATCTCTTCCAGCAAAACCTGTACAAAGACAGGTGTTGGAGAAAGTTTATAAAAAGCAGGTAAGCGTACATTAGAGCTTAAAAGCGTAACTCATGCAACATATAGGTTCATGCAATTAAATTTAAACCAATAATTGTATTATTTTAAAAAAAATAAGAATAATATTGAAAAAAAAAAATAGTAAAAAAAAAACAGGAAAACCAAAAAGAGCTAATTTCCCAAATCGATACATCATAGTTAAATAAGTTAAACCATTACTCTAAAAATAATAATAATAAGACCAGCAAAAAAAATTAAACAAAGCTTATAATAAACTTAAACTTCTAAAAACTTATAAAAATAAAAATAAAATAAAAAAAAATAAAAAAAAATTAAACAAAACTTAAAATAACAAACATAACAAGAAAAAGACCTCCAGGATTACATGTTAGAAAGATAATAATACAATTATATTTGTGTTGACGATATATTGCGATGTGAGTGGCTTAAAATGGGATTTAACAATTGTAAAATCAAGTAATATTAATCTTTGAAGGAGTTTCGTGAATTTTAGTATTATAAAAAAGTGTCCGTGATACAATTTACATTTCAGAAGAAATTAATAATGTATTGCAATACGGTAAGCAGCTATCATCATGTGTTGCGTTTTAGGCCAAATTTGTATGGAGCCTCATCAATCTTCTTTCTGAGATCAGAGCCAGCATTAGCATAGCAATTCGACCATAGATAAACAATAAAGCATAAGAGAAACAATAAAATCTGTTTTAAGTTTTACAACAGGCTTTACTCGTAAAGAAAATAGGTGTGTATATTATCATGTATGTCATATAAATGTAGTTTGTGTAATGTTATATTTTACATATTCTAATAATTTCCGTATAATTGAATTAATTTCTAACGCATATTATTTAAAAATGTTATGTTTTGGTAATCCTCTGCAATGTAAACTTAATTTGCGCCGAATTCCATATTCCACCGTTCGCGTAATTATCTTAAAAAGGTGTACAAACATTTTTTACTTCTCGTATTAATATATAAGATATAAAAAAAAATGTTTAGATGTTATTATATGAGATTGAGATGCTATTATATTTTAAAATGGTTCACGTCGCGATTGAAACGCAATTTTATTGGTACAAACCGTCATAAGCGCTTCATTTTGCAATAGAAACGGTATTTTTTGTTTGGTTAATAGTTTAATGAAGAATTATCATGGTTTTTGGTTTTTAGTTGTTCTAATATATTATAATTATCCGATTTATGAATCACATCAAAGTTTTGCAAAATGAGACTTATGTTCGTTTTTGAAAATAGTTAATAAATATGACTCAAAGATTTGTCCAGTCTGAGTAACGTTGAAATTATTTCTTTCTAAACACTTCCTTATTCTTATGAAACCCGACCAAAATATTATGTTAAACTGGATTTAAACCTGATCTGTTTTGGGGCGGGGCACCGCATAAAGCAATCGTGATATTGCTTACTTCTTTTTAATTTTTACAAGATTTTGCTACAAGCTTTTAACTAAGTTAGTATGAGTTTGATCTCTACTACTACTGACTCTGACGTTTCGTTAGCACGCGTAAACAATATCAACGCCATCTGGCGACCGGGTAGCGCGCTGTGCCTTATTTTACAATTCGCGCCGACAAATATGTCTCAAAGCTTTGCCCAGTCTGAGTAACGTTGAAATTATTACTTTGTAAACACTTCTTATTTTTACGAAACTCGACCAAAATATTATGTTAAACTGGGTTTAAACCTATACTGTTTTGGGGTGGGGCACCGCATAAAGCAATCGTGATATTGTTTATTTCTCTTCAATTTTTACAAGATTTTGATACAAGCTTTTAACTAAGTTAGTATGAGTCAAATCGTGCAAGCTTAATTTGATCCACTTCCTAGTATTTGATTGAGCTGAAATATGAAATATATCTTTAGTTATGATGACAATACAATTATTTATAAACAAAAGCTTCTTTTTAAACAATGTTTTAATGAATATTTAATTAAATTTTTAACTAAATTCCGACTGTAATCATTTGAAACTGCCAACTGGAAATTTATATTAAAGCTGTCCGATATTATTTTCTTTACTATATAGTAGAGATATCAGTCTATAATTAATGGTAAAATGCGTTAATTATAACTGACTTTACAAAAAGAAGATTCTCAATTTGATAGTATTTTTTATGTTTGTAATCCCAGAATTGGGTTATTTCTTAACCGATTTGAAATATTGCTTATTTATTTAGGAGTGAATAATTTAGTCATGTATATATTTGATTTAAGATACCAGAGACACACAACAAAAAATAGATAATGGTTTGCATACGGACCTCATTATAGTTGTTATATAAATTCGAAGTTAATTTATAAAGTATTTAAATACAGGCTTTGATTTAATGCCAATTTGGTTTCAAAACTTTTACGCCAAAGATAAATTACTAAATTAGAGAACCTTAATTAAGGAGGTTCTCAGAACTATGTAATCAGAAAGATAAACCGCGAGAAATTTAAATATTAATTCGATAATGTTGATGGCGGCTTAGTTTGTAGAACATAATCACAATTAGTGGTAGAATATATTTCGCAAGAATAGCTGTGATAACGAATTTGCACAGAGTCGCGACTACTGAGTTATTTTAGTTCGTTTAATTGATAAACTTCTAGCGTTTATCAAGAGATGTAAAGAATTGTCTTTTAACACAACATTTATTAACTGATAGCACTTGTACTATTTCATAATAAGATAAAATATATTTGATTTCCGACCGGTTTCGCTTACACAAGCCGGTCAAGGCACAAGCTACAAGGTTATTGTGAAACAGTAAGAGTTATCAGTTAATAAATATTATGTTAAAATAGAGTTTCACCAAGTACCGATGATAAAAAGGGTAGAATTGTCTTTTACCTTCCTGAAAAGTAGCTTAAAATAAAGGAGAACCAAAATATATTAAAATTGCTGGTAGGCATAAAAACATGATGTTATAATAAATTATTATTACTCAAAAATTTAAAAATCCGATTTTATTAGCCTATAATAAAAAAAATACAAGATTATCTTAAAATTAATCAAAGTCTAGACAATTCAAAACCGTCACAACTGCTCGATTTAATTTTTTTATATAATTAAATAGCAAACAAACAGATGGTTCTTCTGCTGGAAAGAGACAACCGACAACTACCAAAAATGTAAATGGTACGTTGCTGTCTATTAGGTGTAATGGTAGTGCTACATGCAAAAGTTCACTTATTAACTTTTCTCCGAAGTGATGACAGTGACAAACACTGACGCTATTGCAGCTAGAATTGATAAAGTGGTGGTAGCAAGCCCGGTCGAGATGTTGCGAATCTACCTCCTAGTGGACATTATCGTACCGACACATAAAGACAATTGGTACCTATTATAAGTTTTCTGGCATGATAGCAGATATTCTATTCTTTAAAAAGAGCGCGGACCAACATGGAAAGTAGCGATATCTTATCACAATACTTGACAAACATCTTACATATCCCGCAATATCTTGTAAATTGATACATACCCCACATCGCTAGTGGTGTCGCCTGTTTAGCAAGTCTAGGAGAGTTCGTTACTCGATTAGGTGCCGGTTAATCAGCGCCTAGCAGCAAACAGAATGTATTCGGAATGAATAATTTGTCTGCATCCCTCGTCAGACCATTTGCATTTCCTCCTGTTTTAATAATTATGAAACACTCCGTTTTAAGCCGCACTTGTTTATTAAGAGCTGAGTACATTAAGACATTTAAAAAACCTTACGTACTTGTACATGAAACAATTTTTGTTACTTATAATTATTATTTGCGCAACCGATTGACCCAGTAAAATAATAGCCTTTGCCACTCATGGATATTGTTGTTCTCAAATAGTGAAAGAATTTTTAAGATGGGTCCAGTATCTTTTTGGTTTATTCGTTACAAAAAATATCTCTATGCCCGTGTCCCCGATGATGTAGGCAGAGGCACTAGAAACCACGATTAGCCGATGATACTTAGTGCCATCATCGCCAACTGGTCACTTATGCATTCCTGGTCAACGTTGTTTTTATCAGAAAATTTAACAACAATGTTTTGGATTGCCTGACACGGCAATCGAACCCAGGTCAACGACAACTATGGTCAACAGTGACACAAGATCACTAGGCTACAGAGGCGGTACTGTTACCATTATTCGTTACATACAAAAATACAAATGTTTTCTCTGTATCGTATTAGTATAGATAAATAGTGTGTGAATCTTCACGCCTATATCCCCGAAGAGGTAGGCTGAGATGCAAGTGAACCCACGATTAGCCGAAGATACTTGGTCCCACACAATGTGATAGGTCGCAAGCCTTAAGCCTATCACCAACCGGGCACTTATCCAATTCAATAAAAACGTTGTTTTATCAGAAAACTGAAAAAATATATTTTCGAATTGCCCAACCTGGGAATCGAACTCAGAACCTCATGTGGTCAACACCGACACCAGACCGTTATTCCACAGAGGCGACAGATATAATTTAAATAAATATTTATATGCTAGCTGCAGCTTTTTTTTATATCATAAGATAGCAAACAAGCAGATGTGTCTCCTGATTGAAAGAGTCAACCATCGTCTATAGACACAAAAGATGTTAATGGTACGCTGCTATCTTGTGGCGAGGTCTACTGCCACATTCACAAGTTTATCGGCTACCTTACCCTCCAAACCGGAACACGACAGTGACAGGCACTGATGCTATTGCGGCAGGAATAGGTAAGGCGGTGGCGGCAGGAATATTTATAAAAGTTTTTGGTGAATCCCGCTCATTTTTCCGGGATAAAAAGTTCTTTTATTGTTATATTCTTAGTAATCATCTACATGTGTGCCAAATTTCATCCAAATTCGTTCAGTAGTTTTTTTTTAAATATTCACGGGACAAATTACACTTACTGATCTAACCCCAAAGTAAGCAAATATTTGCTTGTGTTATGGGTTTTAGTCAACGATACTAATACATAGAAATACATGTATAAATACCAGAATATATATAATAAACACCCAAAACCGGAAATACAAACATTTATTCTCATCACACAAATACTTGTCCCCATCGGGGATCGAACCCGAGCCCCGCCGATTGCGTAGTCAGGGTCGCTAACCACTCGACCAACGGGGCGGTCAACGGGGCTGAAAATATTTTATACTAATATAATATGGTGTTATTTTATAATATAATATGGTGTTATTGTATTTAACTAATATAAGATGGTGTTATTTTTTAACTCTTAAGAAAACACAGATAAAAGAATACACACTCGCTGAGTTTCTTCCGTCGGATCTTCTCAGTGTGTGCTACGGCGCGTTTTTTTGCTACGGCGCCGCAGGGTGTCGCGCTGCCACCGTGCATCCTTCACCGCCAAAGAAATAAGAATTTCGCAGCTCGCTAGTTGTGACGTTGCCGCCTCAACACGCGCGTTTCTATGCGCTGTTGCCGCTGCGAGCTTCGGCGTGTGCGGTGAGTAGGAAACTTCATGAATGAATCTATCGCATATAGTGTTATCATTTTGGATATTTTATTCATTATTTAGTTTGTTTAAAAAAATATTTCATTATTTAGTTTTTTTTTTTTTTTATGTTTATGATCACTAGCCCTACCTGTGTGTTAAATTAATGTCGCCATAATAGCGACACGTTGTATACATTAATTACTTATAAAGCTCTATGTTTTTGTCAAGTTACATTGACCGTGATAAATGGTAATGAATAATTTTTGACCCATTTACTTCTTAAAACTGATAATGAACGCGTTAGTCTAAAAGTTCATAATATCTATATCAAACTTAGAATGATTAACCAATCGAATTAAACCATGTCTTATAGATCCCACCCTGTGTTTGCGATAATGCTACTGTAACGCATTATCAAAACAATCATATTAATAATACATTTTCAACCAGAAATTAAACCGACGAAAATTTATGCGTGGTCATTCATTAAAATCAGTGAGCGTAAAATCAATCATCCCTTGTTTTCATACCCTTAGGGTTGGATTGGATTTTTTCAACAATTATATGGGACTACCCTCGGCATATACCCATTCCAATAAAAGGATAACTATCAAAATCGAACTACTGTGCAAAATGTTATGTTATGCGTGCTAACATGAAAAAAATTTACTGCCTGTTAGTTAAGTCGACCTAAACCTTGAAGGGGGTAATAAGGTATCTAATTCTCATTCCAAATAAAAAAAAACATACCCTTAAATTTTAATTTAATTACCCAATAAATTCATAATTCATACGCACCAACACGTTCGCGCATCTAACGCGCATATCAATAGATAGATAAATAGGTAGTTACGTAAATACTGCCTATTACTGCCTATTTATGTAACTAAATATTTATCTATCTATCGATATGTGCGTTACTTTCGTGGACGTGTTGGTGCATATTAATTATGAATTTACTAAATAATTAGTTTAAAATTTAAGGGTAATTTTTAATTGTTATATATTTGGAATGAGAACCAGATACCTTGTTGCCTTCTTCAAGGCTAAGGTCGACTTACCTAACAGGATGTACACGCTTCGAGCTGAGAACCTCCTCCGTTTTTCTTCGGTTCAAAAGAAACGACATATGTCCATGAATTGTTATTCAGAGTCATGATTAGATACAGATGTTCTAAGTTGTGTCCGTAAATTAAAGAACAATATTAGGAAAAACAGATTTTCTGGATCCGTAATTTAATAAACAATGTTAATATCAAACTTAAAATGGTATTCTGTACAATCGCCAATCGAATTGCACTGCATCTAATAGCTCGTATTCTATGCCGGCGATACTGCTACCGTACCGCATTACCATAACAATTGCCTCATGGATTTGTAAACACACGAACTCTTAATTTGAGTTTTTGTTGCAAACGTTCCTGCGTACGTTCCGAATAGTTTAGCGTAACGTATATTTTACATCGTGCGTAAATAAAATCAAAAATGTCTAATACATAAAAAATTGTATAGTATAAGTAGTATAAACCTTGAAGTCTATCTATGAGTATAAATTTAAATTTATTTAGAGCTATGTCCTTATATGACATACATTTTCTGAGGCACCATTTACTTACTTTCTGTTGTTCTGAAGGTTGACTGGAGGAAAATGCCAATAGGCATTAAGTCCGCATTTCGTATAAACTTATTTAAGGTGTATAATAAAGTTAAATATTATATAAATAAAATAAATAAATAAATGTTATATAATGTGATTTTGGGATCGAGTATTAGGATTTTTTTAACTTTTCTTGAAAATATTTACTGAGACAGATATCATGAGCTCAACTTATCGATATGTTAACCATGTTTGTCATATTATGGACTTATGCCATTGGTTAATTGTATCTGTATTGTATCTCACTTATAATAACTCTCGGAGATTTGAGCGTGATTGCATTTTTTTTGCTTTAAAAGAAATCATTTAGTTTAATATATTTTTACCATATATTAGTATATAGGGGAAAGGTTAGTATTTTTTTATGTAACCAGATAGCAAAGAAGCAGAATATGGCTTTTCTGATGGAAAGAGACAACCATCGCCTATGGACACCGAATATATTAATGGTGCGTTGATATCCTTGTGGCAGGACCTTAATGTTACATGCATAACTTAACCAACTCCTGTACTCTCCTACGCAGAACACGATATTGTCAAACATTGACGCTATTGTAGCAGAAATGTGTAAGGTGGTCGTACCAGTCCCGAGCGAAATAATGCAGAAGTTATACCACATAGTAGGCATGGTAGTAGAGGCTCGCATATACAATCGATCATCTCTTATGAATTGTTTGGCAGAATGGCAGACAGTCTATTCTTCAAAGGTAGGCTGGGCCAACGGGGAAAATAATATCTTAAAATTTATTTTACCAGGCTCTCCTGAATTGATAGAGCTAAACTTCGCTTATAAACGTCATATATGTTAACGACAAAGACCGACAGTAAGATACATGTATTATAATGTGATTCTTTTATATATTCAGCCTTGATAAATATGAGAAGAATTTAATAAAAATCCTTTATATACTTAAACATTTAATGACTTAACAATATAATATTACTTGAAAACCGCTTTTTAGCCTTTAAAATAAGGTTTGCAGTAGTGCTTTAAATATTAAAGTCAAAGTAATAAAGTCTTCATCATTCCTTTACGTACCCGCTCCTAAAATATTACCGTATATTTTTACTCATAGGACAATGGCACAAAGGAAAGAAATTATGCTATAGAATTCTGACCACCAGTTAACTTTTTTAATGTGAAACGCTGAAAATTTTAAAAAAGGATTTAATTTTTTTTATTTAATAAATTTAGTTTACTTCTTAAAATATAAATATGACAATAAGCCTCGCAGTCTTTCTGATATTTAGAAACGTGTAGGTATTCTAATTTCATTTTCTTATATTCTATAGACCCAAAGACAACAATGGGAAACATTCAAACGGCCCGTTGAAAAATGGTCACACCCGACCTAATCATGTAAAAAAAAATCTGGTCATTTAATGTTGCATCTAATTTTACTGATTTCGGTTCTTCAACTGGTACAAATACGGTTCGTAAAGAAATGATCATATTTGAGCCAATTATGTCAGCATAAATCCGTGCATTAATATTGTCTTTAATTCTACTCATTACGTATTTCCACTGGTACACATACGGTCCGTAAATGAATGATCATGTTCGACCCAATAATGTCAGTATAAATTAGTGCATTCATATTGCCTTTGAGTCTACTCATTTAGGTTTTTTCACTGGTACAAATACGCACCGTAATGTTTGACCCAATTATGTCAGTATAAATTAGTGCATTCATATTGCCTTTAAGTCTACTCATTTAGTTTTTTTCACTGGTAAAATACGCACCGTAATGTTTGACTCAATTATGTCAGTATAAATTAGTGCCTTTGCCTTTGCTTTTTTTTGCCTTTGAGTTTAATTCATATTGCCTTTGAGTCTACTCATTTAGGTTCTTCCACGGGCAAAATACGGTATGTAAAGAAATCGTTAAACGAAACTCAATTATTTGCATTCAATCATTATAAAAGTTTATGAACAGATTATCAGGGGTGAAAAAGGAATATCGGGCACCTTTTATACAGACAAAAAGATGTATTCCCAGTGTTTGAAAAACAAATTTTATTGCGGGAAAGGCCAAAGATAATAATAATAATAATATTCATGGGACAAATTACACTTACTGATCTAACCCCAAAGTAAGCAAATTATTTGCTTGTGTTATGGGTGTTAGTCAACGATACTAATACATAGAAATACATATATAATTATTAGAATATATTTAATAAACAACCAAACCCGGAAATACAAACATTTATGCTCATCACATAAATGCTTGTCCCCATCGGGGATCGAACCCGAGCCCCGTCGATCGCGTAGTCAGGGTCGCTAACCACTCGACTAACGGGGCGGTCATAGCTGGAAACATAAATCGTGAAAATAAATTAAATGCTAGACTATGCGCTATATGTTTTAACCCCCGACGCAAAACGAAGGGTGTTATGAGTTTCAGGTGTGTATCTGTGTATCTGTGTGTTTGTCCGTGGCATCGTAGCGTCCTGGCGGATGGTCCGTTTTGATTGCCGTTTTTTTATTTGAAAACCCTGTTTTGCGAGATGATTCTTAGCTATGATTCAATAGAATCTGTTCAGCCGTTTCAAGATAACCAGCTCTTTTTAAATTGATGAAAGGAATTAACTAACTTGTAAAGGCTTTATTAAAACTAAATTTTATGTTCTGTTACTTTATTGATATTGCAATTACATGGTAACCTTGGGCTGACACTTTAAAATCCTCGTTCGAAAATTATCAGCGCCTATTTAACTGGCAATTTTCGTATTTAAAAAACAGATTTTCCAAATATTGAAAGCCGCTTTTTAACGACTTTCTGATATCCGTTAGTACAAAAACTTGGCAGACTTCTGAAGGCTCAGTGACAATGCAATACTATGGTAACATCCAATTGAGTTCATGATGTAGCCTGGATGTAGGGACTGGAATTCTCTGAAGCAGAGTTTTAACAAGACAATCTTGTTAGGACTAAGTCTTGTTGCTATAAATACTAAGTTTGATTAGTGCTCATGATGACGAGAATCTGAAGATGGAGCTGATAAAGTGCTACCGAAACTCACGCGTAGTATGTAGAAAGAGATAGCATAGTCAAGTTTGGACTCCATGGATTTTTGATGATGTGTATTAAGTATTTTCCATTGCATATAATGTCGAAGAAGTGAAGATGGAGCCGTAAGAGTGCAATTGCACTCACAGATAGAAATTTCTAATATAGTGGAGTTTGGAGTCATTTCATTTGTTACGGTATCTTTTTCATGATGATAAGGCTCTGAAGATTGAATTGAAAAAGTGACATTGGAACTTCAAGAATCCAGATTCGAAATGCCACTACAATGAACTCCTAAACTAAAGTGTGGGTTGCTTCAGTTTGTTTTGGAATATTTTTTTGGAGCTAGATGATTTTTTTGAATTTAATAGTGGAAATTGAAGGAAGGAAGGTTCAATTTCCAATGAGGTAGGACTCATTTCTTCTGTTTTAAGAGTTATCCTGGTGTTAGATAATAGAAAATTCCAGTTTCTGAAGATAAAATTGGATGAAGTCCATGAAATCTCGCTAAACCAGATAGACCCGTCGAGTGTGGGTTAATTGGGTTTGTTCTGGTATACTGTTTGCTGCTGGATGATTTTAAGAATCTACTGATGTAACTGGAAGGTGGCTACGTGGTTTTTGAAACTAAACGAGATAAGCCCATCGCGTTTGAACTGATTTGTTCTGTTGTGACAAACAATCTAGTGTTACATGATTTCCAAGTTCTTAAAGTGAGAGAAGGTCATGGGAACGGAACGAACGGACGAATGAAAATTGAGCAGCATCATCAATTTTGATCCCGTTTGAATCGGTTTTTTTTCCTTTTTTGAAATAGGATGTTTTTCAGTGTCTGATGATAAAGCTGGAAGAGTATATTATACTTTTAAGCTAATCTAGATAAGCTCTTCGAATGCTGACTAATTTGGCTTATTTAAACAAATATTTAGGTGCTGGATATTTTCTAAGATATAATAATAAATAATGATGGTACTGAAAGGTGGCCATCGGAGATTGGGCGGATATCATTGGCTTTTATCACTAGGATTTACTCGCAGAGTTTGATAATGTAAATAGAAAGTGGCCATGGAACTTCTGATATAAACAAAATAAGTCCATTGAGTGTGGTCTTATTTGTTATATTTTATATACCCTCTGAATCAAAATTATTTCTAGGATTACTCAGTGGAGGTGGAGGCCATTGGAGCTTTGCAATAAAACAACTCAAGCTCTTTGAGTAAGGAACCGTGGTAACTTTAACCTGATGCTGCAAGATCCCCTTTCTTAGATCATCAGGTCCTTTCCCGTTTTGCTCTTAAAATGATGAATATGTAGCGGAATGACGGTCTGAGGATGTGTCGGGGGTTTTTGTATACAAATACAATCTTGCTATATTTGGTTAAGTTTACAAAGAACATGTTATAGCTGAAAACATAAAGCGCTATATATTTTTGAATGTATATATAAATACATATTACTGTATATCTATATACATATAATAAAATCGTAGGAAAGTCAAAACTGTACATTGAATATTATTTTAAAATAATACTTGGGGGCGTGATCTACATTTTAATTTATTAATTTTTGTCTGTTTGTCTGTATGTATGTCCGGGGTAAACTCGAAAAGTACTGCAGGGAATTACTTCAAATTTTGCATGAATATTGCTAATAGGTCGGGTCGACATATAGGCTACATATTATCACGCTATCATCTACGAGAGAGGAGCTGTGTGGAGTAAACGAAGTCCGCGCGGATGAAGTCGCTGGCTCGCTAGTACAATATGAATATAAATACAATCTTGCTCTATTTAGTTAAGTTTACTAAGATCACGTTGTAGCTGGAAACATAAATTGTGAAAATAAATTAAATGCTAGACAATGCTCTATATATTTTTGTATGTATATAAATACAATCTTATTATTTTTGGTTAAGTTTAAAGAGAATATTTTTATAACTGTAAACATAAAAATCATGTAATGTAATGCATTAAGTATTAAACTGTGCGCTAGATATTTTTGTAAAATACAAATACAACCTTATTTATATACTTGTTTAAGTTAATAGAGAACACGTTATTGCTGTAAACATAAATCATGAAATGAGCCACAAGGGGGGCTCCTAGCTTGTCATTTACCACAAAGCTTCACAACTATTTCTAGCGTAATGTCAATGACAGTAGTACAAGACCTAAGCTTTGGCGATTAAACATCAAAATTTAAAAAAATGTTTTATTTTAAAAAAAACCTTTACAGGCATTTTTGAAGAGTCGACAATTATTATTACTACCGGATCGGAAAGTGACAATTTAGTTGGAATAAAAAGATACATCACAATTAAATAGTACTACTATGCGATGTGTGTGTGTGTGATGTGTAAGTGAATGTTGATTGTATGGGTTGTGTGTTTAATTTATAAATTATCTTTAATCACGGTTTGAGACAATAAAGTTCCAAACAATTAAAAAGAATTAAAATTTATGCTATAAACTAATATTATTATATCATAGCACCTAACAAGAAAAAAAATATACGACGTATCATTCACGCGATCATGTTATTTCACTGTTAGTAAATTTTCATAAGATCAGTTAAGCATAGTTATAACGGGATATACACACATCTTTATGATTCAAGAAAAAGGTTTATAAGTGTAATACATGCATATTATAGTGGAAAAAATCCGAAAAATTCAAAGATTTGTCGTAATAACATATTTTTGTATGCTTACATATCATTTGTTTCAAGCTGGGGCGGGTCGCTAGTACAGATATAAAAATCTGTAAACTGGTTGACCCTGCAGGCCTTCCGTTAAACTTTCCGCTAAATTGTGGTACTATTTTAAGCTCAAAGGAAATTAGAGCATAGATTTTTTTCTTAATTTTGTTGAAGATGAGAGTAATTATTGTATTGGACCGCCCCGTTGTTCAAATGGTTAGCGACCCTGGCTACGCTATCAATGGGGTCCGGGTTCGATTCCCGGCAGAGACAGGCATTTGTGTGATAAGCACAGATGTTTGTATTTCTGGGTTTGGGTGTTTTTTAAATATATTAGAGTATTTATATATGTATTTTTATGTATTAGTTTCGTTGACTGATACCCATACTACAAGCATTTAATTTGCTTACTTTGGGGTTAGATCAATTTGTGTAATTTGTCCAGTGATATTTATTTATTATATTTTTGAAAAGCTCTGACATATCGATTCTGATATTTTGATTACATTCAATGTAATTTTCAAGCTCTAAAATATTATCTTAACTATAACTGTAAGAGTAATGTCAAACAATATTTTTTTAAGGTTTCATCATTGACAAATCTCAAATAAATCAGCAGATTTTCAACCAATTTACAGTATTTCATGCATTTTTTAGAGGGAAAAGCTGATAAGATTTTTTTAATAAATTGGTAAATCAGCCTGAATGTTGATTTAAAAATATTAAGTAAGTTGGTGGCAAGCGACAAAAAATTAATTTTGAAAAGCTTTAACTTTTGAAAATTTATTCAATTTTAATTTTTGAAACACCATTTGAAGTAGGTTTTTAAGCTAAAATATTTTAGAAGGTCAAAAAAGGATTAGTTAAAAAAATGTTGAAGTTATATAAAAAATGCAGTTTTTTCAAAAGCAAAATCAGTAATACTTAAAACGAATATTTATTGCGAAATTTGACAAAAAAAATTAAATACACATAGACACTACAGATTGATATTTAGTACTATAGATATGGGAAAGTATTATGTATTAAAAAAATGTTAGAATAATATGTGCACTAAGACACTAAATAATTGTTTTTATTTCTTACGATACGACGATGATCTGCAAGATGCATACAGTAATGGGACTTATATTTGACACTTTAAAAAATTGAAACTTTTGTGTATTTTTTTCTTCGCGATTTACATTACAAAATACAGCTTGATTTTTAGATATGTATTATTATTGTTTGTTATGTATGTTAATCTGCTAAAAAAAACTGGAATTAAATTATAAAGCACGGATTTAAAAATGCCAATATTTAACCTTAAACGGACATGATATCATCAAAAGTTTGCGAGATGTATATTCATGTAGATACCTAGTTAATTAACACAAAATCCTGTAATCAATATATTTAGGTCATACTCAAAAAATTAACCAAGAAACTAAAAAATTTAGACACGGTTTTTTTCTCTATTTTATAATTTAAACTCACACTGTACATTCTGTTTACTATACGCTGCCAATTCATTGCAATTCGTTTTCAAACAATCCACTCCTATGCCGGATCATTCAATGAAATTGTTATTTTATCACTTACAAGCAGTAATAGCAGTTAAGGTTAGTAAACAAATATTGCACAGGGTGTATTAAATTTTATGTCATATAATAATAAATTATGTTAGTTTGTTTGAATTTTAAATATTTTCCTTTTAAGTACATATTTAATTACTAGCTGCACCCTGCAGCCTGCTGTATTCATCACCCTGGGCAAGACGTTGCAAAACTAGTTATATTCACGATGTTAGTGATTCATAAAGCCAATAGTTCGCCATTTACGAACTGCCTAGCAGAAGGGAGAGAACCCTGGCTAATAGATTACACAATTAACGTCTTAGTTTGTGACAAATAATTAGCTTGTGACAGTTAATTATAGTATTAAACAGGAATAAATAATAACATATTGAAAATGCATATTACCTATACCCACACTTTACTTAGACCCAGAAATCCCCTAGGTCCTAGTAGATGAACATAAAGCCGCGTCTTAACACTGTCATTAGAAGCATGTGGAAACTGCTTGAGCACTGAGGCAGTTAAACGTACATTTACGGATCCGACTACAAATGTGACGATCCGACAAATAAAAAAAGTTATCGACGTAGCTCATAGGACTAGTGCGCTGAAATGGCTGATCATATGCTTCGGAGACCCGAAAGCCGTTGTAGTGTTGGAGTAGACGTGTTCTGTAGTGGAGACTACGCCTGGGCAAGCGTAGTTAAGAACGTTCTCCTGTTATATAGAATGTGTAAAGTGCGATATACGCAAAGTGGTTAGCAGCGGATGGAGACTAAGAGCTGAAAATCGAGCTGAATGGTATGTCATTGAAGAGACCTATATCTTGCAGTGGACGAATATAGGTTTATGATAATAATAATAATAATAATTAAATTATCAATGGGAAATTTACACGAATTGATCTAACCCCAAAGTAAGCAAATTATTTTGCTTGTGTTATGGGTGTTAGTCAACAATTATAATACGTAGAACTATACATATAAATATTTTAACATACATAAAAAACACCCAAACCCATACAAACATTTGTCTCTGTCGGGAATCGAACCTGAGCCCCATCGATTCTAGTCAGGGTCGCTAACCACTTGGCCAATAGGTGATGATGAGGTTGATGACGATGACGCTTACAAAATACGTTTAATTTCTTAAAATCAAGGTTTACGGGATTTGTGTATTTAACGTGAATTTATACTAGTAAGTTTTCATTGACGCGCAAAACCTACACAATAGTAAGGACCAACCCGGAGAAAAATTAGGGTTATTATAAATATAACAATAAAAAATAATTACAGAATTCATATATTTGCATAGTGTATTTAGTCAAAACAAAATATTTTTTGTTGACTAAATACACTATGCAAATATATGAATTATGTTATTTTTTAAGATAACAGTTATGCACAGATAATTTTTAGGAGCTTTGTTAACTAAGATAATTTTTAAGAAATTTTTGCAGAAACCCTGACTGCTTATATAAATATAAAATAATGATTAGTAAGATATTTTGAGCACCATGTGTTCTATAACAATATGATGATTCAAACTGCTTATATCAAATTATTTTTAAATTTTCCAGATTATTTTAACTACTGTAGGAGCTCATATCAATTAGAAGCTGACTGTACTACTACCAGATAGCCAAAAACAAAAACAGGTAAGGAAGGGCGCACAACAGAACAACAAAAAACAGTTACAGGAGGCAGTATTTTTAAAAAAGGTACAAAAGGCGAGCTTATCTCTAAAACAAGAGATTTCTTACAGCCAACTCCGTAATGTGAATATAAATGTGTAAGTGTAAATATAAGTCTAAGTGTACAATATACTAAAAAATATTTAAACACATCTATTAATGAATGTATGTATAAATATTTATTTATTTATCCATAACTACTTTTTTCTCTGGTTACAAAAATGGAAATAATTTTGATTGACGAAAATGGAAAAAGAATTCTTCTCTCATAAGTAGTTACAAAACAGTGAAAGAAAAATCTTTTCTTGTAACTGGTAAATTTTAGTTACCAACGTGGACGAAGTGGTTTGGCCTCTCCAAACCACTTCGTCCACGTTGGTAATTAAAATAAAGTAAAATATATAAATAAAGTAACTAAAACGGTCAATAAGGGAAAAAAATTCAATCTCAAAATATTTGATTTCCTCTTAATAATACAAGCGCCTTGGGCGTCTCCCAAGGCGCTTGTATTATTAAGAGGAAAACATTGAGGAGGTCCAGCAGTGAACGGATACCGGCTGATGATGATGATAATAAAAATACTAAACCGCCCTCACTTTTGCCTTATACCACACGTCTTATTACTTGTTGCCCAGGAGAGCATCAAACTGGCCGTTCATTACAGAAAGTGGATCGCCCCAACATATATGTGCTTATAAAGTGCATTGCGACCTCATTAACAAATTACATACATATCTTTTTCCGACTGTTACTGTAGGTATGTATATATTCTCAGAAGGAGGGAATACGTAATGCGTACTTGAAGGTAAATCTGATCCAGGTTTGAATGAAAAGGTAATGGAGCTCGCCAGTACAAGGCAATCATAGATAGCGCCAACATCGCTAGTTCCTTTTGAATGCATAGAGAAAGTATCATAGAAATTCAAGACCACCCTGTTGGATAAGTGGTAAACGGACCTGACTACGCATCAATGGTTCGCGGATTCGATTCTCGACAAGGACAAACATTTATGTGACTACACGCATTATTTTTTTAAATATATATATATATATATATATATATATATGTATATATGTATATATATATATATATATATATATATATATATATATATATATATATATATATATATATATATATATATATATATATATATATATATATATATATATATATATATATATATATATATATATATATATATATATATATATATATATATATATATATATATATATAATAATCTATCTCGCGCATCCGCGCGCGCGTTCGGCTCATATTATATTATGATATGTTCTTATTACTAGCAATTGATTTAAAATTATAAGTTCTACATGTTTAATTCAGATTTTTTTTGACTAACTCTTACAGTTTTTGAGTAATTGCAAAAAAACACTTTAATTTTTTTCCAACGCTTGCCGGTGGTTGCCGACCAAATTACCTTTACATATCGTTTTCATATAGTTAAGACCACATTATATGCAAAATGTAAAGAAGAGTGACATATTTTGATATAACACTTTATTTTTCTGAAGTATGATACTAGTGCCAGTTTTTGTGCATAAGCCAAAGTGACAACCGTAGCGCATCCGCTGAGTTTAGGTAGAAAAAGTGAAGTAGGTACATACATAAGTTTGTCTTCTGTAGTCTCCAGTATTCTGTGACCTCATTGCCTAAGCCGAATAGGCAAGTGCGTATGGAAGTAATATATAATGCCATATGTCCACGTAACCCTTTAAACCGGAACAGTGAAAAGAACTAATTGTATTGTTGTATGTAAAAGAGTGAAACAGCTTTTTGCGCAAATACTAGACCATATAGGTAATTGTTATATTCTATTAGAATTAAAGGAAGCTATGATCGATAATGGTCACAATGGGTAGGTATGGGTCCTTTGATATCACATGAGTACGCAAATGATTAGCCATATAGTTTATGTTTGTCTGTATGTCCTGTTTGTAATTCAAGAAAGCCTTAACAGGTTTTGATGAAAATTGGTATTCAATGAGAACAGCCCTTTGTTCAAACACATGCTTCCTGAGTCTGTGTTCCCCTACAAGTACAATCTAGGGATCTTCAAGAGAAGAGTGAACAGGTACCTTCCAGGGAAGCGCGTTCCATCTTAGGCCGCATCTTAGCTTACCATCAGGCGAGATCGTGGTCAAGCGCTTCCCTATCGATAATAAAAAAAAAATGATAGACCATACAATTTTTATCCGTCGGTTTGTCTGTATGTCCCTTTAGAACTAAAGGAACTTTTAATAGTAAATATATATAAAAGTACTTATGACATTTTTTATCGAGTGATTCAACTGTTTCTATAGTAACTATTATTAAATCTGTGATCTTGGTAACTCCACTAAATAACAAAATAATTATTATAGAACTAACAAAATACAAGAACGCTTCCACAATTCCACTGATTTATCGATCAATGTCAGTTTTGTGGTTACATGTCAAATGCGTGCTCAACCGTGCCTGCAAATTTGTACAATATACGCTAAATCTAGCTTACACCGCGGTCACCGATCGTCATTTCATGCAGTTAAATATAAATTCCACTACTAATTTCACCCTCGATACTTGGTTTCAGCACAGAATACTTAGAGACTAACAGAAGTCAATGTTCCATACTAGTAATATTCGAGCATAGCACACATAGACACTTCTCACGGACGCGATATCTCGGACTGGTGCGGAACAAACTGTCCCGAACCATTCCGAGACATCTTGTCCGTGAGAGGTGTCTATTTGTACGTTGCTCGAATATCACATGTGTGTAGATTGACTACAATTAGTCTCCAGTATATTGTGGTTTCAGTGTACAAATTTAAATATTTTTTAATAAGTGAAGATTAAATACATTTATCCTAACTTAACTTTTAGATTTTAATATGTGACGTCACAGAATTTTTGACCCCACGCCTCTCTCGTCACACAATATCGTATGCTGTTGACCCCCCTCCCCCTCAACGTATAACATTATTTACGGATGGGTCCAGCAACAGGAGGTTGGAAGTCGGTTGTTTGAATTACTGCATTTAAATTATAAGTGCCTTCACGCCCGTTTCCCCAGAGAGGTAGACAGAAGTACAACCAATACACCAACGATTAGCCAAAGATACTTAGTTTTTTTATCATAAGAGAGCAAACAAGCAGCTACCTTAGCTTATCGCCAACCGCATACTTTTCCAATCGCGGGCCCTTGCTCTATGAAGTCACATATTATATTCTACCTTTTGTTTTTATCAGAAAACTGAAACAACATATATTTAGATTGCCCGACCCGGGAATCGAAACTGGGACCTCATGTGGTCAAAACCGACATCGTACCACTAAACTACAGAGGCGATGATTGAATTGATGATAAGCATTAAAACTTGTAGTAAAATAAGCTCAAAAATAGAAAAATCTATACTCATTACATCGACACTTGTGAGAAGCCCAAGCCTCTTGAATTGCGTAGTTTCAGCTGCTGACCACTTAACCTCATTGGGGGTCAGTTTTAATGAGATATTATAATTACTAGAGTCCGCTCTCTAGTCGAAACTTGACCGTAATTCTATTAATGTTAAAGCACAAATTTACATACTATGACTCAGTTTGATCAAAGTCTAACTTTTTATTTAAGTTCCAAATGACAACTTTCCAAAACGTTCACTTTTCTAAAAACATTAATTTTCCCAAAACATTTACTTACTCAAAACGTCTACTTCTTAAAATGGTTATCCAATCCAATAGTCTGTTTCCCATTTCGTCCACTTTCCCAAAACGACTACAAGTCTTCCCAAAAATCCACTTCTTATAACGTCAACTTTCAAAACGTCCACTTTCTAAACAGGTTTCTTTTTTAACCCCCGATGCAAAACGTGGGGTGTTATAGGTTTCAGGTGTGTATCTGTGTACGTGTGTATCTGTGTGTCTGTCCGTGGCATCGTAGCGCCCTAGCGAATGATTCGATTTGATGGCGGTTTTTTTTTTAGTTGAAAGCCCTGTTTTGCGAGATGGTTCTTAGCTATGATTCAGTAGAATCTGTTTGGCCGTTTCAAGAAAACCAGCTCTTTTTAAATTGATGAAAGGAATTGACTAACTTGTTAAGACTTTATCAATACTAAATTTTGTGTTCTGTTACTTTATTTATATTGCAATTACATGGTAACCTTGAGCTGATACTTTAAAATCCTCATTCGAAGATCATCAGCGTATATTTAACTGGCAATTTTCGTATTTAAATAACAGATTTTCCAGATATTGAAAGCCACATTTTAACCGTTAGTACAAAAATTTGGCAGACTTCTGAAGGCTCAGTGACAATGCAATACTATGGTATCATCCAACTGAGCTCATGACATAGCCTGGATGTAAAAACTGGAACTCTTTGATGCAGAGTTTTAACAAGGCAACCTTGTTTGGACTAAGTCTTGTTGCTATAAATACTTAGTTTGATTAGTGCTCATGATGACGAGGATCTGAAGATGGAGCTGATAAAGTGCTACCGAAACTCACGCGTAGTATGTAGAAAGAGATAAGATAGCCAAGTTCCGACTCCATAGATTTTTGAGGATGTGTACTTTCCATTACGTATTATGTCGAAGAACTGAAGATGGAGCTGTAAGAGTGCAACTGTAACTCACAGATAGAAATTTCTAATATAGTAGAGTTTGGAGTCATTTCATTTGTTACAATGAGATCTTATCATGATGATAAGGCTCTGAAGATTGAGCGGCACATGTGACATTGGAATTTCAAGAATCCAGATTTGAAATGCAACTCCAATAAACTCCTAAACTACACGGGGTAAAATTTTTGAATTAGCATTTAATTGTCTTATATTGGCTAACACCTTAGTGCTGGATGATTTTCCGGATCTGATGGTGAAACTGGTTACCTTCCAGTTCTCCAACTCAAACTAAATAAGATAAACTAATCGAAATTGGACTTATTTGTTCTGTTTGGACAAACACTCTAGTGCTAGACGATTTCCTGTGTTTCATGATAGAGCTGGAAGTATTTTATGGGAACCTAGGAATAATATAGAGTAACACCATCGACTTTTGAGACTTTGAGAAGAGATCAAAATAGAGTGAATTTTTACAAGGATTTTGAAGCACGGTGGTTATCAGTGCCTTATGATAAAACTGGAAGAAGTCTATAAGAACTTATAAGCAAATCCAGATACACTCATTGAGTGTGCGCTGATTGGGATTGTTTTGAAATATACTATGGTGCTGAATAATTTTTAGGATCTGATGGTGAAACTAGAAGGTGACCATAATAAGTTTTAAACTAAACAAAATAAAACCATTGAGTTTAGATTCATTTGTTCTGTTATGATATAAATTTTAATCCTAGATAATTTCCAGGTTCTTATAATTAAGCAGGATGGAGAAAGTCTTTGGAACAGAATGGCTTCCTGTGTCAGATGATAGTGGGTTGAAGTACCTTGGAAATCCTAAGCTAACTCAGAAAAACCCATTGAGTGTGGGATGCTTCAGTGTGTTTTGGCATATTTTTTTGGTGCTAGTTGATTTTTTTTAAATTTAATAGTGGAAATTAAAGGTTGCTATGGGAATCTTTAAAAAAAATAGAGAGTTACACTCATTTTTTCTATTTGAGGGTTATTCTGGTGTTAGATAATTTCTGTGATCCTATGATAAAGCAAGCAATTTGGGGAGCCCCAAATTTGGTTCGTTTTAATAAGACCTTTGAATAGAATGACTTCCATTTTCTGAAGATAAAATTGGATGAAGTCCATGAAATCTCGCTAAACCAGATAAACCATCGGGTATAGATTAATTGGGTTTGTTCTGGTATACTGTTTGCTGCTGGATGATTTTAAGAATCTATTGATGTAACAACTGGAAGGTGGCTACAGGATCTTTTAAACTAAATGAAACAAACCCATCGCGTTTGAACTTATTTGTTCTGTTTTGACAAATAATCTGGTGTTAGATGATTTCTAAGTTCTTAAAGTGAGAGAAGGTCATGGGAATGGAACCAACTGATGAATGAAAATTGAGCAGCACTATTGATTTTGATCCCGTTTGAATAGTTCTTTTTTCGTTTTTGGAACAGGATGTTTTCCAGTGTCTGACTATAAAGGTGGAAGAAGTACATTATAACTTTTAAGATAATCTGGATAAACTCATCGAATGTTGACTAATTTGGTTTATTTTGGCAAATATTTAGGTGCTGGATGTTTTCTAAGACATAATAATGATGGCACGGAAAGGTGGCCATCGGAGATTGGGCTTCACACTACGCGTGACATACAATGCTACGGTTTTGGCTTAAACCGGTTAATTTACGTTTATGTGGCGCTCTCATCTTGGATACGCTCCGAGCGAAACCTTTTATAAAAACTACTAAATACCTCTATTAACCGGTATTTCCTAAACTTATTTGAAGCCCTGATACCACTTTTAAAGAATACATCAACTTCTTTCCTGCAGTTAGGTATCTTGCAAAAGGCGAGAAAAGGTAACAGTGTTACTACTTACTTGGTGGTAGAGTACAGTAACCTCGAGCATACCGCATTACCGTAATACCTATTCCTGTCACAATAGCGTCAATGCTTGTCACTGTCGTGATCTAGTTTGGTGACTAAGTGATATTATGATTTCTCTACACGGATAGTAATCAGCAACGCACCATTCATGTATTTTATGACTACAAGAGGTGGTTGTCTCTTCTCATCAGGAGAATTGTATGCTTGTTTGCTGTCTTATGATATAAAAAAACATAAATATATACTTGTTTGGATTCCGTGCCTTAAAAGATTATTTTATTGTCCATCTGTCCCTTTTGCTTAGGAACACATAAAGGCATCAAGTTGAAATTTATCTCGGCCTCGGTTTCCTTCAGCTGTGAAAAATCAAACTAAAAGAAAATTAAAAATGACCATTCATGTCAGACATTTTGCGACAGTTTTTGCGTCCGCGTCATCAAATGTAAGAATATTGTAAACAACAGGTGTACGCCTAAGCCACCGAGCGCATCGTTCGATATCCCTACTACTCAAATTGTTTTGCTACCTGTATAAAAGGCTCTGAGCGCCCGCCGTTCAGGCAGTCTTGGCTCTGGCGTGGCTCGGAACACTTGTTGTATCTTGCTAGTAGCTTATCCTTGACCCTTGGATAATTAATTTGTGCAAACAAATTATTATTGTCAACTATAAATTAGTCGCAGTACAATTTATAATTTACTATCTATTGCTTAAATTATGACTTATTTGTAATAAGGAATTATTATGGTTTGTTAATTAACGACGTTTAATTAGTTAACGAGTTAATTAATTGTTAACGAAAACAAGTAATTAATAATGGACAGTTGATCAAAATATAAAGAGCTGTTATATCACCACATCCGCATTTTATTTATCGTAAACCGAAATCTGCAATAAAAAAGGGGTTTCCATTTAATTTTTTTAAAGTTGCCCCCCTACCCCTAATAGGGGGTTGGGGTCGGGAATCGAAACTTATTTTCGTTAACCTAGAATTATGAAATTTGGCAAGATGGAATTTCTTACAGCACATGTAATGGAAAACAGTTCGAAAACCGTAAATTTTTAGTTACAGTTGGAAAACAGTTCGAAAACCGTGAATTTTTAGTTACATTACAAAAAAACGCGATCTAAAGATATGATCGTTTGCGTCGCATACTTTGCGATTTTACAAGTTAATCAAAACCGATTGGGTAGGTACTTCCCATTGACCTATAATCATGATATTTTTGTGTAGCTAAGGTTAACTACAAGTTCGTACGGAACTCTCGGTTTGCGAGTCCAACTAGTACTTGACGGGTTTTTTATATAAAAAAATGTGTAAACGGTTGACCCTACGGACAATCCCTCAATCTTCCCACTAAATTAAGGTATTTTGAGCTCTAAAGAGGAAAAAAAATATAAGCATAGATTTTTCAGTTCAAGACGATGGCATTTAACTTAGTATTTGAGATCTAAAATATTGCTCAAGCTAAATACCTACTAACCTAAACCTATCGAGGTTGAAAAAATTCGATGCAATTTCAAAAAACATTTTATTTTTGATTTTCTTCATTGATAAATCCCAATTAAATTGACCGAATTTGATTAAGCTAACAGTATTTAACGGTTTAGTTTTTAAAGGAAAAAAGCTGATAAGATTTTTAAGTCAATCAGTGTATTAAATTGAAATTAAAAAAAATATATATTTAAAAAAAATTGAGTAAGTTTGCTAAAAACAACTTAATTTTAATATTTGAAAAGCTATAAGTTTGAAGAATTAGATTCGATTTTGATTTTCGAAACGGTATTTGACGTAGTTTTTTTAGTACTTTAATATCGTAGAATACCAAAAAATAATTGGTTGAAAAATTTCGAAGCTTTCGTTTTTTCGTCAACGATTATTCCCAAACGGATAAACCGATTTTGATGCAATTTATGTATTAGACGTATTTTTTTGAGGTATAAATCTGATTAGTTTTTGTACTCAATCGGTACATAAATCTGCAAGTTATATTAAAAAAATAATGTTTCGCCAAAACTTTTTCGGTCTTTTTTCAAAATTTCTTAAAATCTCCTGGACATTCAGTTCAAATTCTCAGGAAGCTTAAGTTGAGCGGAATCCAATCGAATGCCATCAACCGCTTTTCGATCGGTCCAGCCGTTCAAAATTTATGACATGTTTACATACACACATACACACACATATATACATACATACAAACATACTGACGTCATCGTAAAATTAGTCGGAAAAGTTTCCTAAGACCTCAAAACGTCTTAGGAAATCTTGTGAAAGCTCGATATTCGAAAATCGGGGTAAAATCACTACGTTTGTAGTGGGAAGTTAAAAATATTTGATAACAGAAAAGTAATACTTAAAATCCAAAAACCAAATTCTTAGCTCTGTAGTTTTCTTATTAAACGAGATGTCTAATACCGGCGTATTATGAGGCGTACGTTCATTGATTAGTTGCGGTTACTGCCACTCTTGTCGAATACAGCCGTGGAATTAATATCGCTATGAAATATAAGGCCTCCATTGATTTTATATTAACATCTTTGTAATTTAACGGTGAATAGGATTTATTGAACGAATAATTAAAGTATATTGAAATGTTAACAAGATTAATTTTAATGAATATAAGTTGATGAAGAAAATCAATTTACGCGTCGCGTTTTAAATACCTTCAATTTATTTCGGGGTTTCGATGTATAATTAAAATTTTAAATTTTTTATAATAGGAAATCTTTTTTAAGACGTAGTTTGAAATTGTCTTTGACTTGTCATACGTTTGCGGACACACGTATACTATGTTAGTATCATCACGCCCGGTTCCCTTTCGCAGTAGGCAGAGTAAACCGAACGCCTATAAACTTTTCGGTTCATCAAGATTCAAAGGTATGTTGGTTGGCGAAATGGTGATCCCCATCGCCGCATTTTACCGGCCTGATAATAAATATCGACCATTTCTAGCGATAACCAAAACCGACATTACATGCTTATCCGAGGTACGGGAGAGGTACCTAATAATTAATATTTATTTATTTTTATTTAATAATTTATTGTACACAACTTATAAGATTTTACAGCGAAAAAATATAACTAAAAACGTACAAAAAGTAGACTTATCTTTAAGGTAAATAAGATTTCTTCCAGCCTACCCAGCTTATGAAGCGATTACAAAGAAACAGCAGAAATTGTGCACAATCAACCTTAAAGTTAAAATACACATGAGATAAGTAAAAAAAATGAGAATGACTTAAGAAACTATGAAATATATATATATATATATATATATATATATATATATATATATATATATATATATATATATATATATATATATATATATACACAGAAATAACTAAATTTTAAAAGAGAAAGACAGATAGTGATTTCTTAATCGTTTTTTAAAAACTGTAATTATTTGCCTGTGTTATGGATATTAGTCAACGATACTAATACATAGAAATACTTAGATGAATACTGTTACTGCGGATTAATGAATTTCTTAAAGGTCGACAGCGTGTCTCCTCTTATGCTTTGGATGTCCATGGGCTTCAGTGACTGCTTCCCATCAGGTGGCCCGTTTGCTCGTCTGCTAGCTCATCATTTATTATATAAAAAAATACAATTTCACCAAATTTTTTTTGGGGTTTTTTGAAACTTGTTTAAAATCAGCTGGACCGACTTGGTTCATATTTTCAGAAAGTCTAAGTTGAGTGGATTCCAATTGAATGCCATCAACCGCGTTTCGATCGGTCCAGCTGTTCAAAAGTTATGAGATGTTTACATACACACACACACAGAGACATGCTGACGTCATCGTGAAAATAGTCGGAAAGATTCCTAGAAACTCAAAACGTGGAGATCTGGTGAAAACTCAATTTTCGTAAACCGGGGCAAAATCAGTAACTTCTTTATCTACATACGTAGCGGGAAAATAAAAGAAACACATCTATATCATGTATGTACGTTTTTATTAAAATCAGTCTTTAATTCATAAATAAATACCATATATATCTAATTCATAAACCGGTACCTATGGTTAACAAGTGTAATATACATATGTATATTAGACACTTTTTTATTGCACTTGTACGTAAATTTCACTTTTACCCATAATTTTTAATATATTACTCGACTGGTGTCACTTTTTAAAGTATCTTCAGTATGTAATATACTTAACTGTTAACGATTGGATTCTACACTTTCCATCATCGGCACTTAGTGAAATTCCAATGTTATTAGACACTTTTACTATTGCATCTTTAGGATGTATACTAAGTATATACTAAGTTAACAGTTAAGTATATTACATCTTGAAGATGCTTTAAAAAGTGAAACCGGTTGAGTAATATATTAAAAATTATGAGTAAAAGTAAAATTTATGTACAAGTGCAATAATAAAAGTGTCTAATAACAATGGAATTTCACCCAGTGCCGACGATGGAAAGTATAGAATACATATGTTTATCTGGCGATCAGTATGATAAAACTTATTGGGTGCTAGCTGTGCCCGCGAATTCGTTCGCGTTGAAAATTTTCTAAAATAAAAGTACCCTAAGTTACTCCTTATTACATCAGCTATCAGTCGTTTCAGAGATTAATCGGAACAAACAAACTTACAGAACAATAGACATAAAAATTTAAAAAGAAATGTCATTTTGGTATATGTACCGTGTATACATACATATGCATTTAGTAAAAAGCGGTTATTTTAATATTAATATTAAAAACAGACACTCCAATTTTAATTATTTGTATAGATAGATGTATAGAAGATGTATAGATAAAGCAAAGGATAATTTCACCGCGTTGAGCCTTTGACAGGTAGCTCTGTGGTGAGGGCGTGGCCTGGCTTTAAATTCTGATGATCGCTGGTTTAATCCAGTCGTATATATTTAAAAACGAAAGTATTTATATATATTATAAACTAGCTGAGCCTGCGACTTAACCGCGCGGAAAAAAATTCGAAAAAATTTAGCCTAAGTTACTCCCTATCACATTAGCTATCTGCCAGTGAAAGTTCCGTCAAAATCGGTCCAGCCGTTCCAGAGATAACCCGGAACAAACAGACAGACAGACAGACAAAAATTGTAAAAAAATGTTATTTTGGTATATGTATCGTGTATACATTCATATACACTTAGTAAAAAGCGGTTATTTTAATGTTACAAACAGACACTCCAATTTTATTTATTTGTATGAATAGATGAGAATTTCATATGTGATATACGATGAACTTGTTTAACTAGTATGTATAATGTATATGTATGTCTAGTGATCAGTACCGTCGAACGAATCGATCTTAAAGATAATTTCGCTGCATTGAGCCACCAAAACGTAGCTCAGTGGTAAGAGCGATGCCTGACTTAAAGAAAAATAGTCGCTATTTCAAAATGTAGAAAAGCTGATCATAAATTTTAGCATCCGTTATACATATCACTTTATATTTATGTTTAAGTAGCTACCCGCCCCGGCTTCGCACGGACACAGAATATATACCTAATAGTACTACGTACACTCATTGATATAAAAAACCCAAGATGCACAATCAGTGTCTCAAAAACGTCATCTAAAAATGAGCGCACAATTTAAATTTGTGCGCTCATTTCAAATAGAATTGCGTCGATATCGACACTGTCAATTTTATTACTTTTTGTACGTTGCTTTTTAAAAACAACCATAAGCCTTGCACTTAAGATTGGATATGCAAAAACAAATTTTTGCCATATCTATAACCACTTGTGTGAAATTAGGGACAGTTTTGAGTGTCAGATTTGTCAGTTTTGTTCGAGACTCTGCATCTTGGGTTTTTTATATCAATGCGTTCACTGGTTAGATTATTAAAACTTTCCCGCACGATTTGACATTTTCTTTGATATAAACCTTGTCGCCTCTGTAATCTAGAGGTCCAGTGTCGGTGGTAACCACATAAGGTGCCGGGTTCGATTCCCGGGTCAGGCAGTGCAAAAATATGTTTTATTTAGTTTTTCGATAAAAACAACGTTGCTTGGGATTGACTAAGTGCCCGGTTGGCAATAGGGTTGCCTATCACATTGTGGGACTAAGTATTATCTTTGGCTAATCATGAGTGCACTTGTTGTACCTTTGTCCACCCCTTCAGGGATACGAGCGTGAAGATACTTTACGGTACAAACAATAACGAAAACAACAAAAAAATAATTATTCAATTTGGTTACGAGCGTAACATTTTGACGATACAATTTTATTTAAATAGATTTAGAATGATTGTACACTGCATACCTCATTTCTTTTTGTGTTATGTTTTCTCTATCTTAGATTAGTTGTAAGATATGTTTTCAACCGACGGATTGGAATTTTGGAATGAGTATACCACGGGGGGTCCTATTTTTAAAAAAATCACTATTTTAATGTGTGACTGTGCATAACTTTTTACAGAAAGATCCGATTTTGATAATTCTGTTTTCATTTATTGATAATTTATTAGGAATTATACCCCGAGGTTTTTCTTATACAAGTTTTGAAAAAAAGAAAACACCCAACAGTGTAGGAAAACAAAAAAATTATCAATTTTATGACTTTTAGGATAACAACAATGTTAAATCAATAAATAAATAATTTAGAAATCCTTTCATATTTGTGCTATCTTTATATATATATATATATATATATATATATATATATATATATATATATATATATATATATATATATATATATATATATATATATATATATATATATATATAAACATAAACATCTTTTTTGTTTATTCTTTTTTGTATCTTCTTTGTTTCATCAGGGTTTGAATTTTGAAAACCGCTTAAACATGTAATTCATTATTTTTTTCAGGGAATAAAAAGTTTCATACAAACTTTTATCACCCCCTATTTCACCTCCTTCGGTATTATAAGAGAAATACGTGTGCGAAATTTAAAGTATCTAGTCTTAAGGGTTTGGCTTGTGCGTATATACAACAGTCAGTCACTTTTGCCTTTTATATAATATATAGATAAAAATAAACTTTCTAAAAAATCTTTACTAGCTATTATACAAAATAAAAAAAATATCTATAGCAAAATACATTTAGATTTTAAATAGAATAAATTTACTTCATAATATTGCTACGAACATTTTCAGTAAGGTTCATTATTTACCAACCCAAGTTAATTGGTCCGCTCATTATTATAATACGTTAATATTAAGTTGCAAATATTTGCAGAGATATTTCAGTATTATTAAGTTGGCTTTTAGCTTTGTTTTATTTGGACTTATCATGGTATATAATAGAATTTTCCTTATTTTAATTACAAAAATACTTTTCACTTCTACTGTTTTTTTATATAGACAAGGGGACAAACGGACAGGAGGCTCACCTGGGGGCCTATTGCCTATCTTTGACATTTATAGTGATCAACTGACATTTGATGAACACTCAAAATTGGTTGGCAACTGACAACAGTGAAAATTTGTATTGCGTATCGCTTTTAGTGCCGGTGACTTTCGTCGCTTTCCAGCTGTCGTTCCAGTGGTTTCACTTGTCGCCGCACTATTTTATCGATATTATGCCTCTAAATAAAAAAGCTAGATAAACGCAAATGCTTATAAGGGTCTATTATGGTCCTTTGTTTTGGTCGGTTTGTATTCTTCAGACTAATGTCAATTGTCAAATGTCATAACAATAAAAAAATAACAATAACCTCAAAATAAGTTTAGACTAACAAAATTAACTATTCAGCTTTAAAATTCCTTTGTTGATCCCACTTTCTCCACTTTTATGTTTGTATATAGATTCATGTACATAGTAGTAACTCCTAATCCATAATGTTGTAGTTGTGTAAGTTTACTAATCTTTGTGTTTGTTTTGTTTTAGATTCTTCAACTTGTAACTGATATAGTCACCGGACAACTCTTTTTATGTGTCTCTCCCATGACTGACTTGATATTGGCAGAATCTGTACTAACTGGATAGCCACCAAACCAATATAATAATAATAAGTTTAGAATGCTCTCTTGAAGCAAATTAATAGTTAAAAGAAATTAAATTGTCGGTCGAATTTGCCAAAAGATACCGAAATGTTACAGTCACTTCTCCGGAGGCTTTCTATCCAGCCAGACTCAATGGCAGAGAGCAAGTTGGGTAATAACTTAGTAGTTTAGATCTATTGATTGTCATTGCATTGTATTACTTACCTTTTACATAAAAGTAGTATATAACATCTGCATATAAACAGTAACAAATATGATCTAATTGAAAAACATGAATAATCTGGAATGAAGATATGGGTATAAATCTAGCCAAGAGGTAAATAGCAGAACCCCTAACTTGCTTAAGATATTATATTCATTGATTATAATAGTTTTTAGATTACTGTTAGGACTAAGGCATGATATTGGTATTATTGAAGTTAACAGGTAGTAATGTAAATTTAATATTTAATCAAATGAAAGTGTCTAAAGTGCGCTAAATTTTCTACAACTAGACATGTATGATCCTATCCAATAGCTAGAGCTTTGAGAGGTAATAAAAAAACATACAAATTTAATTTTTTATTACTTCCGTATTGTCAATATGACAAAATAATTAGACAGTCCGTTTGTCTTTATTTTATAAAAAGAATTGAGAAAAAAACATAAAACCTCATACTGCATGTTAGTAATAAGTGCATAGTTGCACCTCTGACTCGCCCAATGTTTGTGTTGTGTTGTAGCTTACAAAGTTTTTAACCAAAAGTTTTTCTGTTTAAGGTAATCTTCAGAAATTGAATTATGTGCAATCAGAGACAAATGCAACGATAAAGATATGTATAGTGCATCATCAGGGTAACATTAAATCAATACAATAACCTCAATAATTTAAATAAGGTGTTGATTTGTTACTATCATCAGTAAAAGCGTTAAAATGTGAAACTGGTTGGTGTAAATAAATAAAAACTATATAAAACAGTACTAATTATTATAAAATAATATCAATACAAATCATCATGGAGTTTTACCAAGTGCCGATGCTGTTCAGTGTTCAAAGTATAAAGAAATGTGTTTTAAGAGCCTACTTAGGAATAAGTGTGCTGAGCTCATGAAACAGATTATTTGCACATTGTGCACATAAGGAATGCTGAAAAAGATAATTTAAAAGTGTTAAACAAATTGAGAATAATGGTAAATGAAAATATTCATATCTTCATTCAGCATTGTGTGGTTATACTGTATACATGTTATATTTAGTACATTAGATAGATGTATAAAGCTCATCACACATGGTTAAGATACTATAATATTTGATCTTAAGATACCCTAATATTATATATCTTAATGTATATTTCAAAATATCGCTCACCATGCAAATCCACCATCACACACAACTAAGATAATATATATTTTACCTTTAGTATCTTAAGATACCGAACGATATGGAAATATATATTTCATATCTTAAGATACAAAACATAAAATAAATGATGTTTTTATTTTGGGATATACTTAGGTGATTGCAGTGCCTCATCTATACATATAATAAAATTGTAGGAAAGTCAAAACTGTACATTGAATATTTTTTTAAAAGAATACTTGGGGCTTGATTTACAATCGATATTGAAGCCAAAAATATAGTTTTTAGAATTTTTGTCTGTTTGTCTGTATGTATGTCCGGGGTAAACTCAAAAAGTACTGCATGGATTTACTTCAAATTTTGCATGAATATTACTCATAGGTCGGGTCAACATATAGGCTACATATTATCACGCTATCATCTATGGGGGAGGTGCAGTGCGGAGTAAACGAAGTCCGCGCGGACAAAGTTGTGGGCAACAGCTAGTAATCTATATATTAATATAATAAATGCAAAACTTTGGATGGATGTTTGTTACTCTATCACGCAAAAACTATGATACGAATTTGAATGTAATTTGGCACACAGGTAGATTATAACTTGGAATAGCACATAGGCTACTTTTATCCCGAAAAAACTAGGTGATCCCGCGGGATTCGCCAAAAACTTTTAAAATGCAACGGGCTGCACGCTGCAGCTAGTAATATTACAAATGTGAAAGTTGGGATGTTAATGTGGGGTGCATCTAGTATTATAATAGTTACTACTGTAAGCAGTGCGGGGTGCTCCCGGCTTCGTGCCGTATCCAGGCAAGAGGGAGAGGGGGAAAACTACACACGAAAGCTATTGCCTTTTATGTCAAGCTAGGGGTCCGCTCTTGAACAATTGACATGTCTTTGATGGTTTTTCATTCAAAGTTAACTTTGTTAGGAATGTGCTACTGCAATTTTCATTTTACATTCTATAATAAAATCGTCTAAAGAGCTGTCTAACAAATCAAGAAGTAAGACCGTATCACTCATAGTTAATCAGCTGTATATAGAACTCCTACAAAGAATATGTGAGGCAACGAGGCAGACTCATGATAAAATGAACAAATTTTAATATTATTGTATCTTAGCGACTTTAAGATACTGTATACTTTTATATTAGGGTATCTCAAGATAAAATATCATAGTATCTTAACCGTGTGTGATGAGCGTAACAGTTATACAGTACCCGGCGATAAACATTGCACATCGACCTTTGGAAAGAGACAATCGGCTAATTTCGGCTTCGTAGAGCGTTATCTCTGTCGCACAAAATACAAACAGTCCGGTACCTATTAGGAGCTGTTAAAACAAGTATGATTTGCTTCTTTTGATATTTTTATTCTTTGTATAAAATACACTAATTTTTCTATAAGTGATGGCTTTAGGTTGGGGTAAAATAAAATAAAAAAACATTTTTACATTATGTTTACGTATTTAATTATTTTGGAACATTACAGCTTTAGTGTACATAATAAACACCATTATACCTATTGCTAAAATGAGACATTGCAATAAAAATAATAATAATTCTAATTCTCAATTACTTCCATTTCACTATCTGTGCTCTCAAAGAGGTCAATATCACTGTCACTATCAGCCGTATTTATTACTAATCTATCAGTGTAATTGTCTAAACTGTGTTGAATGCTTCTATATTCATTCTCACATTTGATTGCATGATCGCAAACCTTTTTCCACTCTTCAGCGCCGATCATGTTTACTTTTTCAGTCAATAATGTTTTTACTGTAGTTAAGTTCATACCCACATTTCTAGAGGCTACATAGCCTTTCAGTTGAGACCATATATTTTCAATTGGATTAAAATCCGGATGATATGGTGGCAATCGCAACACAGTGTGCCCATGTTCGGCAAGTATTTTGTCCACAGAAAACTCTGTATACCTCTCCTTATGCTGACATATAATAGCGTAAATCTGGGTTTTTGTTAATTTTGGATCAACTGGAATTTCATGTCTGTTTAACCAGTTGATCATTTCCCGTTTAATGGTGTTTGAGTTGGGGGGTCTCTCAACATACTTGTTGTGATAGGGTGCGTTGTCGATAACTAGAACAGAATCACTGGGTATATTTGGGATTAATTGGTTAACCAGCCATTTCTCATAGTTATCGTTATTCATTTCATTGTGATAGTCACCTGTAGTGTCCGTGGATTTATACGTTAAAAAAGCACCGGGTACAAAGAAAGCCTTTTTCATTTCCCGCATGAACTATTATCAAACGTTGACCTTTTGAAATTGGCTTTTTTACTCCTTTTTTCTTATCGTCACTCCAAGATTTCCCTTTAGTGTGGGATGCATGTATATATGACTCATCCATGTAGACGATATTTTTTCCTGTTTCGCGAAATTTGCGTATTTTATCAAGGTATTCCATTCGTTTGAGACTAACGTCGTGCTTTTCCATTAGAATTTTTCGATTATCTTCCATTTTAGTGAACTGAAATCCCATGTCATGAAGTATTTTTCTCAACGTTTTTTCAGACCCATTGTAATTAATAGCTTCAGATAACTTAGCTTTTAATGATTTTATTGTTGGCAGTTCATTAAATCGTAAGTGAAAATCATACACCATTCTTCGAACAACATCGTAATCAAAATCGTCCATATCCAAACGAAATTGCTTTTTTGGTCTCCCTTTTTTTGGAGTGCTGAACTTAATTTCAGTCGAATGTGTTTCAGTACTGACTTCGTTTAATATATTTTTCAAAGTTCTTCTTGAAATTCCAGTGGCATTTGCAACTCGCTCTTGAATCTTCTTAAAATAACAACTTACATTTTCATCTACTTTTTTTTTAAATCTATCAGCTTCGCTTACAAAGTATTTATAAACATTGTAGATAATTTCACGTGACTGACCTCGTAAAGGTTTCCCTCTTTTTCCGAAAGATGCCATATTACAACTTTAAATTATTTAAATTTGTGGGTGTTATCAACTCTAAATATATATTTTTTTCGGGACGCGACTGCACTCTATCGTACTTGAACAACGACTGACTAAACGTCACATAGGTAGTGTGGGACAGAGATAACGCTTTACGAAGCCGAAATTATCCGATTGTCTCTTTCCAAAGTTCGATGTGCAATATTTATCGCCGGGTACTGTAATTGAATTGATGAGCGTAAAAGTTATAATTCCTACGTCAAAATAAAGTTGTTTGCATAGCATAAGACAAGTTTCTCTTTTTATATTATAGGATAACAAACAAGCAAATGGCTCTTGGAAGAATTAATCTCCTAGACACCAAAGATGTTAATGGTGTATTACTATCTGTGTGGTCTAATAAAATAAATTTATATGAATAGATTGTTTCTTTTATTACTATTGTACCTAAGTATTTGTTTTAATATTACCTAATCTTAAACACAGATTTTCTTTTTTAAAGTAAGGGGGGGAAAAATGAAAATAAATTTAAAATTGAAGAATCAGAAAAAATAAAGAATTTTCCAGATGATAACTGCCTTTTTTATATCAAAAGATAGCAAACAAGCAAAGGCTCTCCTCATTGAGAGTCAACCATTGCCTATAGACACTAAAGATGATAATGGTGCGTTGCTATCCTTATGGTGGGGTCTTATACAATATACATGTATAACTTTACCAGCTATTTCATCGTCCAAAACAAACAGTGATAAGCAATGACATTATTGTGGCAGGAATAAGTAAGGCTGTAATACCAGACCCGGGCGAGACAATGCATACTCTGCTACATATTAGCCAAAATTTTCAATTTATAAATTAATATAGGTTATGCTTTATTAGACAGAAAGAAACCCATATCTTCAACTAATAAATTCAATTTGCATAAAAGTATGCTAGATCAGTAATGTACCAAATTATTCCTGCACAATAATTTCAAATTTTGATGTTAAAAATTTTGTCAGTTGAAACTGTCTGAATTTATCATTTATAATCACAGTATGTGTTATGGTTTAAATATGTCCAAATATACATAAAACCTACTAGCCAGTAAAGCTACATAATAAGTAAACTAGCTACGCTGTCTTGCTAAGTACATAAGTAGCATTCACATTATACTTAAAAGCTGGAAATAGGTACAAGGTAAAAATAAAAACTGCAAGTTAATGTTTTTCTTTTCACATAGTCTTTATTAAAAAAAACAATTATATTAAATCTTTTGTCCTTCTCATATGTGGTTCTCTGTTAGTGCCTTGCCTCAAGTTGTATAGATCTGTCAGGGTGCTGTTTTGGATCACTTAGTATTGCTGGTAGCAATTCACAATGTGATAGGTACTGCAACTCTTGTATTGGAACAGTTGTGTTTGATGTTTTGGCTTCAGCATATAGAGCAACATAGGTATGTATTAGGATATTATTTAGTAGTGTTATTGGGTTCGAATTTACTCTGCTTGTTAAATACTACCAATTCACTCTCTGCACTCTTATACACTTTTCAGTAGTTAGGACCCACCAGCAAACATCAACATAGAACTTTTGTGACTAAGAAGTTGTAGCTGCTTAATGAAATATTAAATCTGAAATCAAATAAAATATTTAAAATGGTATATGCAAGCATCACTGCATCAATATGCTATAGTTAATAGTGCAATGGTTAATCCTCAGACCATTTTTGTTGGCCTGAGTGTTAATCATTAAAAATTGGAAGTGTATGGTACGGTAGGTAGTTTAAGCTTTAACACAATGATAATTTTTTCTAAGAGAAGCTCTCTTCATGTTCAGAATTAATAATAGCTAGATATAGGAGTTCAATAGTACCTACATAAAAAACTAAGTCCTAATTTATTGATAGAGTCATAAGTTCATAAAGGCAACAAAATTAATAATTAAATTTATACAGATAAATTGCTTTTTGATTTGATTACTCTTGTAAGTAATATGTAAGTATACATATTATTTTGATAATTACACTTACTCTAGCACAATTACTTTTTAAAACAAGGGGATTAGAACAATTAATAAGTATTTGCCAGATGATAATTAGCAGAATCCTCCATAAAATAAGCTCATTTCTTTCACTAATAAAACCACTAATAAAATTAGTTGGCAAATTTAGCATTTACAAATTCAGTATTGGTTGTGATCACATAGAAAAGAAAGTCATATCTTCTTCATCTATGGTTAAAGACCTTAAAAATGTGATATAACAAACCATTTATTTCCATAATTATCAAAAACTCTTGTACAATCCCTTTTTGAAATTAAAGTTCCAACTTAGAAGGGTTTGCCAGGTGATAATTACCTCAATTTAGCATCTACCAAATCAGTATTGGTTATCATTTATTAGGTCCATAGATAGGTCAATAGAAGCTCATTTCTTTCACTAATAAAATCACTTTGCAAGCTTAAAGATGCTAAAGCCTCTACCACTCTCTTACAAGTCGATTTTTTCTTCGGTACAAACGCATACTGCATAAAACATTATTGTTACCATGTGAAATTTTATGTATTAGTCTTAGACATGTAATTCTAATTTTATTGCAGTATTGTGTTATGACTTATGTATCCTACATTATTTATTATTTAACAATAATAACCTTCTAAAAATGGTATTAACAAACTATATATTGTCAATAGTACATTTTCTGTACCTTTCAAACGTCGCCGGTTAATAGTGTTAATCACTATTTTGATCATTAAAAACTACTCTAGACTAGTTGCTTTCAAAACATAAAAGTGATCAACGATTTGACGTCATTCGTTGGTCACTAAGCATACGCAATACCAATTCTCAAACTACCCATACTAAAAGTGTCGTTCCAGTGCACGATAGTGACTTTCGACGACACCAAGTACTTGTGACGTCATTTTCGTTGATCACCCATGTTAGTCAATACGAAATAAGGGAACTGACAGCTAATTGATGTCAACTTTGCACAGTGATTATCACTTTGATTGTCAGTTCAAGATAGGCAATAGGCCCCCTGATGGTAAGAGATCAGCGCCGCCCATGGACAATTAGACTATTAGCCGACTTGCAGTTGCGTTGCCGGCCTTTTAAGAAAGAGTAAGCTCCTTGCTTGAAGTTATCACCATTTTCGCGTATTAATGTATTATGTAATCATTAGGATTAATTATTGTAGCTAAACAAGATTAATACACTGTACTCAAATATATAACAGGAGTTTTCTGTTATTTATAATAGGTGTTTATTATAGGCATATTGTAAGAGAAAATAAGCGTGTCTCTAGCGATGATAATAATCCCCGTTTTGGTCTAGCCTCTTTGAAGAAAAGACAATGATAAACTATTCTGTCCAGAAATGTTAACACGAACGATTGGCTAAACTTATCACTACCATTGTGATTATTAGATGGCAGAGTTCCGCATCGTCTCGCCCGGGTATATGGTATCACCGCATTTCGGACTTCGTTCACTCCGCACAGCTCCTCCCCCGTAAGTGATAGCGTGATTATATGTAGCCTTTATGTTGACCCGACATATTAGTAATAATCATGCAAAATTTAAAGTAAATCCATGCAGTACTTTTTGAGTTTACCCCAGATATACATATAGGCAAACAGACAAACAGACAGACAGACAAACAGACAAACAGACGAACAGATGTACGGACGGACGGACGGACAGACAGACAGACAGACAAAAAATTTAAAAACTATATTTTTGGCTTTGATATCGATTTTAGATCTCGCCCCAAGTATTCTTTTAAAAAAATATTTAATGTACAGTTTTGAATTTCCTACATTTTTGAATATATGTATAGATGTATAGATATAGATTTGTCGCCTCTGTGGTCTAGTAGCCCAGCGTTGGCGTTTACGACATGAGGTCCCAGGCTCGATTCCCGGGTCGGGCACATAAAAAGTGATTTTTCAGTATTCCTGGGAAATACAAAGTTGCCCGGTTGGCGATAGGCTTACCACCTATCGCATTAGTGGGACCAAGTATCTTCGGCTAATCGTGGGTGCACTCGTTGCACCTCTGCCTACCCCTTCGGGGATATGGGCGTGAAGATACTCACTTTCCAGCCGCAATAGCGTCAGTTCTTGTCAAGTCGTGTTTCAGTTTGGAGGGCGGGGTAACTGTTAACTTGTGTTTGGCGATTGCTCAGACAGTAACGCACCATTAACCAAGGATTTAAATATCGGTATTTTGTGGTAACGTTATTGCTCGCAGCATGTTTTTATGTTCTTTAACACTAACTAGCCTTGCGACTATAAAAAACTTAATTAGTTTATTTTCCTTTATTAAGGCCATCATGCAACGTTCTTGTTTGTAAGCTACGCGTCGGTAGTTCAATATGGCGAAATTCTCTACTGTTTTGTGATTGATTTAGTCAAAACATTTTTTGTTGAAAAAGTTTTTGAGTTTTGATTAAAGGAATCAGTGCTAAAACCCATATGTAGTAATCTGCTTGTCTGTATAAGAACTGGTCAAGTGCGAGTCCAACTCGCATACCGATGGTTCCGCATAAAAATATATTTGTTTTGTGATGTAAACAAAAATTTTTAGTTTTCGGATTTTTTCCTTTACATGGGCTATAACATATTGTTTCTTGCCAAATTTCATAATTCTAAGTCAACGGGAAGTAACTTATATGTTTCGAGTTTCTTTTAAAATTGCAAAAATTCGCAAAATGAGCGACATACATGATCATACCCTTTGATCGCATTGACTTTTCCCCGTGTTGGTTCCGGGCTCCTTTGAAGAATAGATCAACTGCCGATCTACCAGGCAAGTCGTAAAAGGCTTACGATTGGCTATGCGAGTCATTACCATCGTGGCAACTAGGTGGTAGAGTTTAGTGGTGGGTCGTTGACGTATTTTTCGTCGACGCAACGAGACTGTTTATCGTGAACGATAAACTAGTTGAAAAAACAGTTTAATTTTACTTACGACTAGTTTACTTCCTAGACTGAATATGATTATTACGTTGTAGTTATCGTTCTACGAAGATTATTATTTACTTGTTAACTGTCTATAGAAATGAACTGAGTTCCCCTTCATACTTTTTATAGACGTAGGACTGGCAGGTTTATTTATTATTATAAAAATCATATTCTTAAAAAAGTCTTTCATTTATAAAATTAAATATTAGATAATAGATATACATAAACCTGGAGTATTTAGAATTTCATTGCATTTTATGTACATATATTATAGCCACTTTCGAGTTCCACTCCACTCGTCGGCGTCGTGAATATGATACCCATTTTGGTTGCGCTGATCGTTTCACGAAACCAACAGTCCATACGCGAACGTAACAGTAATAAAGTCGCGTTGCATAGTTCATTCATAAACTAGTTTATCAAATAACGTTAGACTGTTTATTCGTTCACGCTAAAAAAATAGTCTAAAAAACAGTTTGTTTATTAAATGCCCACCACTAGTAGAGGTATGCATTGTCTCGCCCGGGTTTGGTACCATTGCTTTACCTATTTCTGCCGCAATAGTGTCAGTGCATGTCGTTGTCGTGTTCCGGTTTGGTGGGTAAGATAGCCGGTAAACTTATGCACGTGGAATTAGACCTCGCCACAAGATAGCAACGCACCATTAACACCTTTGGTCTCTATAGGCGATGGTTGACTCTTTCAATCAGGAGACCCATCTGCTTGTTTGCTATCTTATGATATAAAAAAAACTTCACAAGTTTGATTTTTTTTCACAGCTTCGAGGGACCTTAGACTCGAGTATTTGATATAAATTTCAACTTGATACCTCTGCGTGTTCTTGAGAAAAAGGGTCTTGATAGAGGAACAGACGGACAACAAAGTGATCCTATAATGGTCCCGTTCTTCCTTTTCAGATACGGAACCCTAAAAATGGATTTAATGTGTTGTGGTTATTGTAGCTATAGTAGTAGTATTATCTAAAATGTCTGTACTAAATTAAATACGAATATATTACTCACAGCAACATTAATTAAAAATGGATATTCTAAAATACAAATAAATTAATTTCGCCATTGTGTAAATTATTGCATGTTTGTAACTGGTCATAAATTACAGCCAGAATAAAATGCATGTATTTAATAGTGTGGAATCTATATTAATATTATAAATGCAAACGTTTGTATGTTTGGATGGAAGTTTGTTACTCAATCACGCAAACTTACTGAACGGATTTGAATGAAATATGGCACACAGGTAGATAATAGCACATAGGTTATTTTTATCTCGGAAAAATTTGGTTATCCCGCGGGATTCGCCAAAACCTCTTATAATGCAGCGGGCTGAACGCTGCAGCTACTTCATCTATAAATATTAATGAGGTTGAAGGAAAGTTACCAAGAGAAGTACAGGCGGGACTTCTTTCTCAATGGTGACCAACTAGAAAGAGTATAGTAAAAAGAGTATAGAGAAAGAGTATCACTAGAGTAGTATATTAGATGGTAGCTATACAGCCATAATACTGTATGTTTGGTATATATATAAGCGTCGATGTTTGTCGCTCTCGTGTTCCAGGTTAGAGGGATGGGTAGCCTTTTTTTTATATCATAAGATAGCAAAAAACAGATGGGTCTCCTGACGGAAAGAGCCAACCATCGCCTATAGACACCAAAGGTGTTATTCGGGCGTTTTATCTTGTGGCGAGCTAGGTCTAATGCCACATGCATAAGTTTACCGGCTACATTACCCTCCAAACCGGAACACGACAGTGATAAGCACTGACGCTATGCGGCAGGAGTAGCTAAGGTGGTGGTACCAGACCCGGGCGAGTCAATGCTGAACTCTACCACCTAGTAGCCACGATGGTAGTGACCCATATAGCCAATCGGTCGCCTTTTACGACCTGCCTGGCAGAACGACAATTGGTCTATTCTTCAAAGGAGTTCGGGACCAACACTTTTATATATTTTACATTTTTTTTATATCATTAGATAATAAATAAGCAGATTGCTCTCTTGATGAAAAAAGAAATCATCGCCTATAGATACCAAAGATGTTAATGGTGCGTTGCTATCTATTTGATGGGTTGGCAATGTCACATGCATACATCTTCTGGCTGCCGTTCTGCCAGGCAGGTCGTAAAAGGCAAACGATTGGCTATGTCAGTCACTACCATCGTGGCTACAAGGTGGTACAGATCTGCATTGTCGTATTCCGGTTTGGAGGGTAAGGTAGCCGGTAAACTTATGCATGTACATTAGACCTCGCCACAAGATAACACCATTAACACCTTTGGTGTCTATAGGCGATATTTGACTCTTTCTATCAGGAGACCCATCTGCTTGTTTGCTATGTTATAACATAAAAAAATTATGCTAACGGTACTCAATTTAAATAAATTATATTTTACGATAACTTGGTATTGAACAACCAGTAGGTAGTTTGGAGATCATTTGCTATGCTTTTAGATGTGGTTGTTTGATGTTAATTAACAATAGAATACATTTATAACTACCTATACATATTAAACTTTTAGTATGATATATTGTTAAATCTATTTTAAATACTTTAAACATTTTAAACGTATATATATATGAGAATGTATATTCTCTTCTTGGAAAGCTTATGGATTCACTGGTAATCAATACATATATTATTTTTTTTAAAATTCGTATTAAATAATTTTAAAAATTATTTTGTTTCTGAGTTATACTAAGTTTTTAAAGCATATGGCTCTCCTGATGTTAAGATAAACCATCACATATAGACACCAAAGATATTAATGATTTGGTTATTTATCAATGAGGTGGGGTCTTATTGCTTACATGCATACATGCATAAGTTTATCGGCTTCCTTAACCTCTTAAAGCGAGGCATCTTTACAAACGGGAAAACTGGTTTGCTAAATCACTTTTTTTTGTATTGATTGTTAAATAAAAATTTTACAAAAATTACACGATATACCTGAAGATATTATTTAAGGAATGTGCTGACTTTTTACATGATAGAATGTACTTTACTCGATCATATAAAATTTCGAAAACAGGCTAAAAAATCTCTAAAACAAATAATTTGTTAATAATATTTCAAATCTTCCACATGATTTTTATATGGTGATATTTAGTTTTAAATACAAAAAAGAATGCTCTAATTTTTGGTATTCAGCTGAAGTCCTATACTTATTTATCCGAAAATTAACACGTTTCCCAGCGGTTTCAGAACACCGCGCCGCCTATTCTCTATAGAACTGACGCGCGTCAAAATACCTCGCCTTAACCAAAATATGACAACGACCAGCACTGACGCTAGATTTTACACTTTCAATCGTCGGCACTTGGTGAAATTCCATTATTTTTAGTTGAAACTAGTTTATCACTCACTTGTACTTTTATTTCACTATTATTAAACACTAAATTATTTAATTTTATCGACCGGTTTCGCTTTTTAAAGCATCTTCAGGACGTAATATTCTTTACTAAAGTAAACTAACTAAGTAAGTTACTAAAGTAAAGAATATTACGTCCTGAAGATGCTTTAAAAAGCGAAACCGGTCGATAAAATTAAATAATTTAGTGTATAATAATAGTGAAATAAAAGTACAAGTGAGTGATAAACTAGTTTCAACTAAAAAAAAGCACTGACGCTGTTGCGGCAGGAATAGGTAAGGCGATGAAACTAATTACCCGGAATAGACGTTGCGGAACTCTACCACCTAGTAGTCACTATACCAGTAACAAGTATAGTCTTTAGTTCGTTAGTCTTTTAAGGACTGCCGGATGAAATGGCAGATGGTCTATTTTTCAGAGAGGGCCCGGTCCAATACGGGGAAAAGGTTGTATGATACATAGTTATTAAGGAACGCTTTTATTTGGAAATTGTTTTTTTTTTAAGCCAAATACAATTTTGAAGGTAAATTTAAAAAAAGAAATATAACTTACAGTCAAAATTTCATACAAGTCATGTGAGTCATTTCTGAGGCACGCAAAATAAATTTATACACAGGATTTTTTTATTTAAAATATATATCTAATATAGCTGTTCGAATCGTTGACGATCCGGCTATTTCGAAATGGCTTGACTCCTTGGCATTACGTAGAGATGTAAGCTCGCTCTGCATCTTTTATAGTATCTATCATGGAGAGTGTTCATAATACAGCAGGGTGCACGCTGTAGCTAATGCAAAATATTATATTAAAATATTGGGTTTTCAATCTCCATCAACAAGTAAACTTTAACTGTCCAATTTTTTCCCTGTGTTGGTCCTTTGATAAATTGACTAACTGCCGTTCTACCGGGCAGGTTGTAAAAGGCAACCGATTGGCTATGTGAGTCACTACCATCGTGGTTACTAGGTGGTAGAGTTCTACATTGTCTCGCCCGGGTCTGGTACCCTCGCCTTACCTATTCCTGCCGCAATAGCGTCAATGCTTGTCATTGTCGTATTCCAGTTTGGAGGGTAAGATAGCAGGTAGACTTATGCATATGGCATTACTATCTCGCCACACGAATAGCAATGCACCATTAACATCTTTAGTGTCTATATATAATATTGCAATATAATTTTTCTAATTTCAACTCCTTAGGGGTTCATTTTGAGAAAAAATATTCTGCGCTTTACTCCGGATCCTCAACTACTTTCTTGTTAAATTTTATCAGGAAAGTTCAGCAGTTCAGCCGTGAAAGCGTTAAATACAAACGGACAGGCAGATGGATGTCTATATGTCTGTCTGATCAAATCAGACTGACAGACTTTTGCATCTATCTTTAAAAAATATATAAAACTGGAGCGTCTGCAATATTAACCGTTTTTTTACTAAATTCATACGGATGATAAGTACATATATCAAAATAACATATTTTTTAATTTCTGTTTATCTTTCTGTTTGTTCCGGTTAATGTTTGAAACGGCAGGACCGATTTTGTTGGGACTTTCACTGGCAGACAGCTGATGTAACAAGAAGTAAAACAGGCTCCTTTTATTTTGGAAATTTTTCCACGCGGATGAAGTCGCAGGCACAGCTTATTTATAATATTATTGCAGATTGTGAAAATATATAATTATGGGTATCTCTTATTGCAGAATTTACCATAATTTTTAAATCTATAACTCTCAAGGTGGTTTCAAAGCTTAAAATGTAAGTAATAAAAAGGTTCACTTTGAACTTTGTCTATGTGAATACATAAACAAAATGGCGGATTCTAACAAGAAAATCCTTTTAACTTCAACGTTATTTGGCAGCTGAGATACATGGAATCCATTCCGGCCAACTCAATTTATTTTGTAAATGGTAATTTATACTCTGTTACATTATGGCATTAATAATATAAGTAAGTCTGTGTTTGGGTGAACTAAGTACATTGAGCGATAAAGTTTTACTATTAAATAGAATATTCCGTGTTGTTAAGGTCCCTTTTAAAAAATGAATCACCTTTTTGCCATTTTATTTGGTTATTGAAAAGACTAAAAACCCTCTGATTAATAGCATTAAGTATCTTCACGCCCGTATCCTCGAAGGGGTAGGCAGAGGTACAACAAGTGCACCCACGATTAGCCGAAAATACTTGGTCCCACAAATGTGATAGGTGGCAAGCCTATCGCCAACCGGGCACTTTCCAATCCCGGGCAACTTTATGTTTATCAGAAAACTGAAAAAACACTTTTTTTATGTGCCCGACCCGGGAATCGAACCCGGGACCTCATGTGGTAAACGCCTACGCTGGACCACTAGACCACAGAGGCAATAGCATTAATGGAAAATAAGGATATTTTCGATTAAAGCAATTAATTTTGAATTTTCCAAACTATTTATAAGTATTGTGTATCAATATCGGTTGATTTCTATTAATTTTTTACTTGGTGTGGTTTGCGTCTAAAATAAAAGTATTCTTAATAATTCTTAGTGCTAATTAATGGTTAATAAATATTAATAATAGATATTCCTCGTGTTGGTCTCGGGCTCCTTTGAAGAATAGGCCAAATGCTGTTCTGTCAGGCAGGTCGTAAAAGGCGACTGATTGGTAATACGAGTCACTACCATCGTGGCTACTAGGTGGTAATAATATTCAATAAACACCTAAACCAAGAAGTACAAACACCTATGCTCATCACACATATGTTTAATAATAATAATTTAATAATAATAATTTATTTATTTGCAAGAAATAGGGTTACAAAGATCTTATATCTAGTTTCTATTCGCCTATTCCGCTATACGTTAGCATGCAAATTCATTTACAATTATTTTGAATTAAATTTATATTTTTTATGTATACAATAATTATGTAATAAATACAAAATATACAATAATTATGTATTTTTTATGTATACAATAATTTGTCGTTTTCGGGATTCGAATTTGAGCCATATCGATTGCGTAGTCATATTCGCCAACCACTCGATTAACAGAGAGGTTATATAAATATTTATTACTAGCTGTTGCCCGCGACTTCATTCGCACGGACTTCGTTTACTCCGCACAGCTCCTCCCCCGTAGGTGATAACGTGATAATATGTAATCTATATGTTGACCCGACCTGTTAGTAATATTGGTGTTGGTGTTGGTCCCGGCCTCCTTTGTAGAATAGGCCAACTGCCGTTCTGCCAGGCAGGTCGTAAAAGGCGACCGATTGGCTATCGAGTCACTACCATCGTGGCTACTAGGTGGTAGAGTTCTGCATTGTCTCGCCCGGGTCTGGTACCACCGCCTTACCTATTCCTGCCGCAATAGCGTCAAGTGCTTGTCGCTGTCGTGTTCCGGTTTGGAGGGTAAGGTAGCCGGTAAACTTATGCATGTGGCATTAGACCTCGCCACAAGATAGCAACGCACCATTAACATCTTTGGTGTCTATAGGCGATGGTTGACTCTTTCCATCAGGAGACCCATCTGCTTGTTTGCTATCTTATGATATAAAAAAAAAATACATGCAAAATTTCAAGTAAATCCATGCAGTTTTTTTTTACCTTACCCCGGACATACATTGACTTTCCTACGATTTTATTATATGTATAGATAATACTACCATGGTAAATGAGGAAATTGTGGACACACAAGCCGTAAGAGATGAATATAATATATTCATCTCTCATGTTATCTCTCAACCCTTATGTGTACACACTTTCTGTGTTATGTATGTACATTTTGTTTATTCCTCTTACTAGCATATCTATTCTAAACGATCCTATACGAAATTGTTAGTTACTTTCATGGCGATACAAAAGCATGAAACAGTAGAAACTTCTCATGAAACGATCATAACTTTGCCTTATTAACGGATACAATTCCGTATCCCGCGGTACTCACTAATCCTGTTATATCAGTTCTACTGCAAACTGTTATGATCTTCGCATAGTCCGCATATGTGAACTGCCAGTGGAATTATTTGAAGTTAGTTTAATAAATAAAATGATTATATTCTCGCCAGTTTTCCTGCGTGGTAATACAGAGTAAAATAAGCTTAGCAGTAATGCAGTTGATGTATTCTTAAAAAAATACCAAGTGCGGGTCGGGCTTACGCACTAGGGCGCACGAAGGGTGTAAAAACGTTAAAAAACGGTAAAAAAACGTTAGTTGTATGAGATTCCTTAAACATTTATTTTACTTTGTTTTTAGTATTTGCTGTTATAACGGCAACAGAAATATATCATCTGTGAAAATTTCAACTGTCTATCACTGTTAATTTCATACAGCCTGGTATAGATAGAGAAGCGCGGATAGCGTGTCACGCTAGGGGTGATAAGAGGATTAAAGGGGTGTTGGTCTCTTGGTTTGTGTAATTATTAGTAGGCGGGACAAATAATAAGTATCTTTTAAGTTGGAAGAGATATAAAGTAGTCGTTAGTATACATTATAATATATACTAACGACTACTTAGAACGTATACATTATGGTATACATTATAATATATTATTAAATTCGGGTGATATTTTTTGATTTGTCTTGATGTATAAGATATGTATATTTAGCTATCTCAGGGGGGCGTGGTATTCGTATTCCAGTTAAAGGGATGTTGGCACACACAAGACTGTGTTTTAAGTACTTTTTTAAAGTTTTAAAAAGGTAAAATAAAATGTTAAGAACGTTGAAAAAAAAAGTTGAAAAACGTTGCTAGTGGACCACAGCACGACCTCGGAGCTGGACTTAGCTGTTACTCAAGTAGCTGCGTGGGGAGTATACAGAAGGGCCAGGCACATCCGGCGTGGTTAGACGACACGCTCGAAGGAAAAGATAATTATCGAACCCCTGAAATGCACGATGTCCCTCTTCAGTATGTTGCAAGTCACGAGTCCAACACATGTCCGTAAAAACGTGGCACGGGATAAACTCTGGCTTACGGGATAAAATTGTATAATAGTTAGCACATCGGGTTCTAAAAATACTAAATTAAATTCTACTGCAGTTACAAAAATAGGTTTCTTCACTTAATATTAAACAAAATTATTATACGCCAGATGGCCGGAAAAATTATCTAAATTGCAATCCTAGTTTTACAAACAAAATGCGAATAACAGAACTACAGAAATAAAAATTTACTAAAGGAAAGATTAATAATGAAACCGAAATTACCAATAGCCATTTTTCTTAGTAAATCGAGCTTATAAATAATACCCTGTTGACCCTGCGGGCCATCCCTGCAACTTCCTGCTAAAAGGAATTTCAAGCTTTAAAGAGGAAAAATTATATCTATGCATAGATTTTTGAGCTCCGAAAATTCAAAAAACTAAAGTTTGTAAAAATTACATTATTTTAATTTTCAAAAAGATGTATATTTTAAAAATAATGACCGACTTCCATCTTTTGGATAACATTCAACGCAATCCAGATGATGGAAGTGCTATTATGATCTATTAACTTCCTACTAATATTATAAATGCGAAACTTTGTGAGTATGTATGTATGGATGTTTGTTACTCTTTCACGCAAATACTACTGAACCGATTACGATGAAATTTGGTATGTAGATAAGTGAAAACCCAGAATAACACATAGGTTATTTTTTGTCCCGGAAAAGTAAGGTGATCCCGCAGGATTCACTAAAAACTTTGCTGCACGCTGCAGCTAGTATTTAATATTGTCAAGAAAATATCATATATCACCTAGGTAGGTGATTGTATCATAAATTATATTAATACAACAAAATTTCTTTTTTTTTTTAAATGTAGACCTGATTATATGAGTATGATACGATAGCTCTTAACTCGTAACGAGGTAGCCCAAAGGATACTCAACGTAGCTCGGCTGTGGTTAAGTGCGAAAATTTGCGTTAAACATTTTCTCAAGATAAGGAATTATGTCTTACATTTTATGAGAATTTTTCGCTGCTGTTAATCATTAAAAATGTCTGTTACCTTTAATTATAACTTTTTCTTTTATTTTTGATATATAACATCTTTCTTACAACTTTCCTTCAATCTAGGGGTGTAAAATCAGGAATTAAAAATACTTTATTCAATTAAACTTTTTATAAATTATTTTTATGAGAAGTAATTTCGTGAAATGCGACGGAAATGTATATTAGGAAGCCGGAGAAACGCGTGCTATTTGAATCGACCAATGAGCGCGGGCGGTTGTAGAGTTGACCATCAGGTTGTACAAACTTAACAACTTATTTTTCCCTGCGATCCGGACCTTTTAAAGAATAGACCTCCTATTGTGGTAGGAATAGGAAAGGCGGTGGTGCTAAAACCTAGGTAAGACAATACAGAACTCTACCACCTAGTAGTCACGATGATAATGATTTGTATAGCTAATCTGTCGCCTTTTACGGCCTGCCTGGCAGAACGACTGTTGGCCTATTCTTCAAAGGAGTTCGGATCAACACGGGAGAAAAATATTATTACGTACTATGTCACATATATTATATAGTGTGTTGTAATGTTTATTTTTATTAATTTCGTTACAAAAAGGGGTCCATAATTTTTTCTTCACGTATAATATATGCATTATTACACTTTTATATCACAAGCAAATAATTTGGTTACTTTGAGGTTAGAATTATTCGTATAATTCCTGTGATATTTATTTATGTTTTAATTCTAGAATGTTACATTTATTTTCAAAAATATAAACCCACTTACCAAATATTTATTCTTAATTAAGCACGTCCAATACACTCAGCTAAACAGTCCAAAGCCGTCCGTAAGCAAACACATGGCAAAGTGTCGGACTCAACGGGATCAGCTCCAGTCGACAAAGCAAACGTTTGTTTGGCCCGAATGAACGACAAACAACATGCAACATATATATACAGGCTGATTTATTCCACTTCAGGTTTTGTATTTGTAGATAAAAAAAATTCGGGAGCGTTGTGATTTGAAATTCGATAAAAGAAATGCATTAAGATATAAAAAACAAATATATAAAAATATAGGATTAAGCGAGAGAAAGTGATAAAAAAACGGGTTGTGGCTGTGTCATGAACACAGCCGTGCATCTTTTACGTGAATACGTCTACGTCACAGGTAATATCTTGCGATGGTAACATGTTTTATTCGCTGTTTGTGTTTCCCATCAAACGAGACTACGGACCTAGACCACGTCCATCTTGTGGATAGCGAAATAGAGTGTAGGGCAGCGGGGTAATAACTCGTGACGTAAACGTATTCACGTAAAATATATACGACTGTGTCCATCCATGACACAGCCATCACCCGTGTTTAAAGATTTTTTTGGGTGATTACAATTTTTCTCTGAATTTTTTACTTAAGCATCATATATATTTACTATAAGCATTTAAAATTATTTTTAAATTATACAATCGATGAATCATTACAAGAGCTTTTGATTAAACTTAATCGACCTTTGTAGTAGCTTTGAGTCAGAAGATACAAAATAAGTAATGCCTAATAAAGACTTCCTACTCCACTACACGCGAAGCATCGTAATCTTGCTCAGCTTATGAAATTCTTTGATTGACCTACCTAGTGTTATAATGAGATTTTAGATGATTTTTTTTTATATCAAAAGATAGCAATCAAGCTAAGGGGTCTCCTGATGGAAAGTGTCAACCATCGCCTATAGACACCAAAGAGGTTAATAGTGTGTTGCTATCTTATGCCAAGGTTTAATGCTACATAAGTTTACCGAATACCTTACCCTCTAAACCGGAACATGGCAATTACAAGCACTGCCGCTATTGCGGCAAGAATAGGTAAGGCGGTGGTACCAGACCCAGGCAATACAATGCACAACTCTACCACCTAGTAGCCACGATGGTAATAACTCGCATAGCCAATTGGTCACCTTTTTAGAACGGTAGTTCTGCCAGGCAGGTCTATTCTTCAATGAGGCCAGAGACCAACACGACGGTTGGTGATAGTTATGAAGCTATAACATAAAACTGTATTCCCCAATTTTGTTATCATTAGTTTTTTGAACTGTCCTCCCTAAGAAGGCAAATTTAAAGATGTATTCACGTCAAAAAGCCCTCTTTTTAATCCGCCTCATATGATGAACAACTTCGGAAACCTACAATTCCCTTGGACCAACCCGAATTATCATTCGTCGTACTGTTGCCGTCGTTAGTTGGTTTGGGCGCCTTCATCTTTTTACGTTCTAGGGACTTCTTCAGTCTTTCATATAGGGGTTCATGGGTATCATTAGATTGCTATTTAAAGTCCCGTTTAGATGGTGTACGTACCTTCTATCTCGATTTGGCATTTGAAAGATTTGTTTGGCCAATAAAAAAAAACATATTTTTTCACATATTTATATATATCTACAATAGGCATTTAAAATTATAATTTTCTTACACGATCGATAATTCTTTAAAAGAGCTGTCTACTAAAACTGAATTAAATGTCATAACTGCTCCTAGTAAAAAGATATATAGTATATCTATAACGCAATGCAAATTCTGTAACGCAGCGTAATTACCTAAAAATGGCGGCACTTCCTTCTCCATCCTCAGCGTCGTATCGTAGTCCGCACTTGGCTTCTATAATTATTCTTTGATTCTTTAGCTATCCAATGGTATACTTAGATATTCGATGTTGATGATAGTTATGTAGCCGTAACATCAAATTTTATCCCCCCAATTTTGTTATCATCAGTTTTCTTGAACTGTCCCTCAATATAAAAGCAAATTTAAAGACGTATTCACGTCAAAATCACTGATCACTTACACTAGACTAGTTATGTTTGATTTCTTTTCACCAAATCCATTCTGTGAATAATCTGAGGCGCCAGGAAACAAGACAAAGATGTTCTGATTGACTAATCCCAAATCGGTATTTTTTCGCGCGTGTTTATCAATCAATGTATAACATAATATATTACACAGTATTTTATATTTAAATAATTTAAAAAATACGGCAAATAAGCAAATGCTCATATAATGTATAATGCAACCGTCTCCTATTTTTAACCAATTTCTCATAAAGAGGAGGTTATCAATATGGCTTTATTTTGTAGGTTTGTTAACTCAGAACTTGATCACCGAACCGATGAAACCAATTTCAAAAATTTTTTTTTGCTAATGAATATACTTTCTTTATGTTCCCATTTCAATTTGGTCAAGAACTAATATAGGGTTCAGAAATACAGGAAATAAGATATCGGTGGTTGTTGCAGTTTTTCTGCAACTTTATTAATTAAAATGATTAAAAATATCGATTAAAAACAATTGTAAATACTTCAAAGCCATATGTATGTCAGATTTTAGTAAATTTACTCTATGGAATCAGCTCCACTCCCTTTAATTTTTAATCGGCATTTTTCGTTGAATTTACATACATACATAAATATCTTCACGCCAGATCCCTTACGAGGTATAGAGAGAGAACTGAATACCATACATCACAATCCTTACAGGCGCGTTTCGCTTCCTCGACATTCATCACTCTCTTCATACACACGCGTTGGTTGCGAAGACTTTTGACACCACCTTTGGATAGTACTTGATCGATCTGATCATAGTACGTCAGTCTTGGTCTTCCCCAGTACTTACATCATTCCACATTCGCATTGTATATTTGTTTTTAGTTAACCTTTCATCTACCATACTTTTTACATGTCCGAACCAATGGAGCATGCCCTTTCTCATCTTTACACCGACACTTTCTTTCAAGCTTAACCTCTCTCTCACTTCCACATAACGAACCCCGTCCGCAAGTGTTACACCACATATTTTTCTTAGCGATCTCATCTCAACCACGTTGATTCTACTTTCATGCCTTTTCTAACATACCCAACTCTCCTTCCATACAATAGAGTTTCGATAAGCACATAATAATTATGAATTGAATGTTTTATTAAAAAATAAACATATGTGCATTCTTTGTGAAAAAGCTTCTTAACATTGTTGTAAAATCTACACACGGCCTATAAAATTAATTTAGTTTAACAAAACTAAACATGTTTTCATTTATAAATAGAACAAATAGAATTTTTGTAAGAAATTTTGTGGGAATATTCAGCAGCCTGTATAAACCAGGTCGCCACACACGAAGGTACTAAGGCTGTATTGTGAGTACGAACAAAGCTCAACTACTTTTCCGACTGTTTTAGAATTGCAATGCTGTTTATTTAGAAGATGCATCAAGAAAATTGTATTACCTACTATAATCGAAAAAATTGGCGATGTCGTACAATTATTTCAAATATAATAGTTAATCTTAAAATTAGAACATAGTTATTTTAGCTTCTTTGTTTAATGTAAAATTATTTACAATTGTTCCGTAATATTTTTCTTGCGCACTACCCGATACGACGTTTCCGCAAGTGCAAGGTAAATTGGTAGAAAATGTCTATAGACGTTGAACATTTAACGTTATATAGGTATATACGTTAAGTTCACCCGTTGTATATTTTGTGCTATATGGAGTAAAAATTAATAAATCTATACTAATATATAAAAAGGAAACGTTTGTACATAGTCTGGCTATAAATGCTGTTACAATCAAAATTAACAAAATATTACATTTGAACTTAAAATCTGTCTTTTTATTATAAGATAGTTCATTGTGTTTCCTCATTTTTCCGCCAATACACTGTAAAATATTTTGCGATATTAACCGATGAAGAGAACCGAATCGCTTGACTGCATTACACAAAGTAGGTATGGAGCCAAATACAATTTTAAAACTATCCATAAGCTTGATATTAGTCAAATGTTTGTGTTCGAGGCTATCGAAGCTAAGTGGAGGTACCAAATACGGGCGAGACGTAGTGGAACTCTTGCAGTATATGAATCCCAATTAATTTACTGTGTTTTGGATTACATATTCTAATTAAATTATCGATAAAGTTTATTTATTAAATTTGCGTTCTAATAGATAAAAAAAAAAGATGGATATCTCTGTTTCGCTAGCAATATCCGTGCTTGTACCCAAGTAAAACGAAGAAAACGATACACAGGAGTAATGTTTGAAAGCAACTTAGAGATCGATACCTCATAGTCATGTACTTGTATGTAGAAGTCCTTTTGAATGCAAATCAAATTAACATTTTAATTTGTCTATACCAAAAATATAGCTTAATAACCAATTACAGTTAAGATCTGTGGAACCAACGCTGATTTCACGGCGCTGACGTCATCTTGAAAATAGGAAAGCTTTTCGGGGTCTCAAAACGTAAAGATATGATGAAATCTCGATTTCCGAAATTCGGGGTATAATCAGTAACTTTCTTTAGTGGGAAGTTGAAATACAGCCATATAGATAACCTTCTCCTTCTTGGTCGATTGACCAACGTACGCGGAAACAACTTTACCCATTGTTATTTTTTAATAAATTTATATTATAAATTATTTAAATGGTAAAGATTCGCTTCCCAACTTCTGTTGAAGTCGAAAGTGTGATTAGTAGTTAAATAGATCGTTTAAAAAACCTATTGCAAAGTATTCGGAAATATTAAAACCATTTAACGCCATATTTTCAGAAAATAGAAACCTGGAAAATTTCAGCATGAATGGCGCTATTCGGCCCGCTGAATTAGCAGGTATCAGATGGAAAAACTAATTGATAGTGCTCCATATAAAAAGTTTCACAATTTCAGTCTCGACACCACTTGTATGAAATATATTTTCGATATGTTAACATTCCGAAAAAAGACTAAAAATATTGCCGTTTTGTGAAATTGAATAATCTCTCACACCAGACTACTAACATTTTTATTACATTTATTAGATACTATCTGCATGCGTGTAGAAAAAAGATCATAAATTGCCTAAATTAATAACCCTAAGTTACTCCTTGGTTTAAAAGATGGACGGAAGGGTTTTGCCCGCATAGTTCCCATTCCCGGGGAATTTTCAGGATAAAAACTATTCTTTGTCCTTTGTCAGGTTTAGTACATCAGTGGATCGTTTTATTTTAAACTAGCTGTTGCCTGCGACTTCATCTTGGTTTACCCCGCACAGCTCTTTCCCCGTAGGTGATAGCGTGATAATACCTGTATGTTGACCCGAACTGTTAGTAATATTCATGCAAAATTTGAAGTTAATCCATGCAGTACTTTTTGAGTTTACCCCTGACATACATATAGACAAACAGAAAAACAGACAAACAGACAAACAGACAAACAGACAAACAGACAAACAGACAAACAGACAAACAGACAAACAGACAAACAGACAAACAGACAAACAGACAAACAGACAAACAGACAAACAGACAAACAGACAAACAGACAAACAGACAAACAGACAAACAGACAAACAGACAAACAGACAAACAGACAAACAGACAAACAGACAAACAGACAAACAGACAAACAGACAAACAGACAAACAGACAAACAGACAAACAGACAAACAGACAAACAGACAAACAGACAAACAGACAAACAGACAAACAGACAAACAGACAAACAGACAAACAGACAAACAGACAAACAGACAAACAGACAAACAGACAAACAGACAAACAGACAAACAGACAAACAGACAAACAGACAAACAGACAAACAGACAAACAGACAAACAGACAAACAGACAAACAGACAAACAGACAAACAGACAAACAGACAAACAGACAAATAGACAAACAGACACAAATTCTTAAAAACTATATTTTTGGCTTCGATATCGATTGTAGACCACGCCCCAAGTATTCTTTTAAAAAATATTCATTGTACAGTTTTGACCTTACTACGATTTTATTATATGTATAGATATTACTATCTAATTTAGCGTCATGTAATTATTTTTTAAATTAAGCGAGCGTTATAAAGCGTGTACTTTTGGATTTTTTAACTCTTTTAATTTTTTCATTTAAAGCTAGTTGCAGTTTATCCAAGTAAACCTTTGGTCTATGTACGACAATGCATATGAAAATAAAAATTGCAATAAAGTAGGTACTACTAGTATAAATCAATACATCATCTTGAATAATTAATATATACTGTGTAAATTTTTGAGAATTTTAAGTATATTTCGACGTGTATAAATTATTGTTACCTAAAATAGACACTAAAATATATTGCTGAAACAAGAACTATTTGCTCGTTTTTTGTTATCTTCTAATATAAAACAAATTTAAAAATAATAACTGACACTATAGTTATAAATGAAAACAAGTGTAAGGATTAATCGAAAATTTGCAAGTTTGTATATTATTTGTATGTGATAATTAATTTTACGCGTAGTACAATCCTAGTTGTTATTTATTATACGCATAGACTGTTCTAGTAATAAATCTTGTCTTGTGTACATGCGACTTCACTACATAGTATAAAACAAAGTCGCTTTCTCTGTCTGTCCCTATGTATGCTTAAATCTTTAACACTACGTAACGGATTTTGATGCGGTTTTTTTTAATAGAAAGATTGATTCTTGAGGAAGGTTTTATAGTATATAAACCTTTCCGATATTCCCACGGCAACAAAAGCTACGCGGGTGAAACCGCGGGCAGGCCGCTAGTTAGTTTATAAAATAAAGTTAAAAATAGTAACAAATCGAATTGCAAAATTCATCACGCTCGAATCAATCTGACGAGAAAGAAATAATTTTGTATGTCTATCAAACAAGTAAATCGAGTGTTCGAACGGTGTTGCCAAAAATATATGTATATGTTTTGATATATTTTGTATTGAGTTTTAGATCTTTATGTTACTAGTATAGTTTGGCCCGAACTGTGAACTCTTGATGACTTAGTTTTAACACGAGATAGATCGCAGGATAAACCTAATTTTAGGGTTCAGGAGTGAACTAGAAACTCTTAATTGACCGCCCCTTTTGGTCGAGTGGTTAGCCAGCCTACGCAATCGATGGGACTCGGGTTCGATTGCCGACGAAGACAAGCATTTGTATGATGAGCATAAATGTTTGTATTTCCTGGTTTTAGTGTCATTGACTAACACCCATAACACAAGTAAATAATTTGCTTATTTTGGGGTTAGATCAAGGTAAGTGTAATTTGTCCCGTGAATATTTATTATAGTTATTATTTAATTAGTTTCGCTATGTCCGTCGTCTGATACCTCAGAGATCCTTACTACTTTTTAGGAAAAAATACACGGTGGTAGTAAATTAAAAGGTTGAAGTTAAAAGGAAACTATCACAGCTAAAAAGGCTTTACGAGTTTTTGAGTAATAGTCGACCAAATTATAAAATATTCTTGAAAATTTTTTATAGGCGGTCATTTCGTCATTGACTGTAAATAAATAGGTTAAATGTTTATACTAAACAATAAAAGCCCTCTTCTTAGTGTTATTGTGATGGGCAACTTCAGAACCCTACATTGCGCGTAGTCCGACACCCACTTAACCAATTTTTTATTGTTATAGAATTAAATCGTACTTAAAACTTCGTGAGTAGCTTCCTTTCGGTCGATCAAAGTTTCTCTATACAACTTATTTCAAAAGCGCTGCGTTTTTTCTTAATGAGCAAGTTTTGTTTATGCTGACTACGATTTTCTTTCTTGATAAACATACTTTATTTTAAACTAGCTGTTGCCAGCGACTTCGTCTGCGTGGACTTCGTTTACTCCGCACAGCTTCTACCCCGTAGGTGATAGCGTGATAATATGTAGCCTATATGTTGACCCGACTTGTTAGTAATATTCATGCAAAATTTGAAGTAAATCCATGTAGTCCTTTTTGAGTTTACCCCGGACATACATACAGATAAACAGATAAACAGACAAACAGACAAAAATTCTAAAAACTATATTTTTTGCTTCGATATCGATTGTAGATCACGTCCCAAGTATTCTTTTAAAAAAATATTCAATGTACAGGTTTGACTTTCCTACGATTTTATTATATGTATAAGTATAGAAAATTTGCAAGATCATAATTTAATAAGTTTAAATCTTATCTACTATCGCGAACATTCATACTAATATTGTAAATGCGAAAGTAATTCTGTCTATCTGTCTGTGTTTCCTTCACGCCTAAGGGGACGTCCACAAATTACGTGAGATGTTTAAGGGGGAGAGGGGGTCGAGTCACATCTCATCTAATCTTACGTTGGAAGGAGGGGGGGTCTTGGCAAATATCACGCAATTTTTTTTCTGATTGAAACAAAAATATACTATTTTGGTCCATTATCCAGATTGTACATGCTTAAGATTTAATCTTAAGCGTAACCGTGATACGATTAAGAACATTCACTAACTCGTTCGAAAGAAAATAATTTCATTTATACTTCGACTTTATACAGCCTTAACTAGTCGTAAATAAAAGCACGAAGAATTTTTTTTTTCTTTTTACAATAACAATCCAACGTTATTTTTTTACGTTTACATATTTTAGAAACCCACATTTTGAAAAATCTCACGTGAGATTGGGGGATGGGGGAGGGGGTTGAATAAAATCTCACGATATCTCACCAGGGGGGAGGGAGGGACAGAAAATTTAAAAAAACACCTCACGTAATTTGTGGACGCCCCCTAAACCACTAAACTGATTTAGATGATATTTGGTAAAAAGGTAGTTTAAGACCCGAGAAAAGACGTAGGATAAGTTTTACCCCGGAAACCCCACGGGACCGTAAACTATGCGGCTAAATCCCCAGGATTTTTATTTCAGCGACTTTTTTACGCAGACGAAGTCTGAAGAAGTAACGTATATAAAAATTTGTTCGAGACAGGAATTATACATTGTTCGCTTCGCTGAGATGTTTAATAATTATATATTAATATTATCAAGTGGTCGAAGTATCGGAATGTTTCCCTGCTGCGTTGTTACAGACCGATATTATGACGTTATCAGGAGATAATGCTTTGCAGCATTTCCGAAAAATTCGCTGAATTGGTAGACTCGCCATTATCAATGTGTCAAGTATGTATTAATCATCTATATTATAATATTATAAACGCGAAAGTTTGAATATTGGATGGATGTATGTTTGTTACTCAATCACGCAAAAACTATTAAATGAATTTGAATAAAATTTGGCACACAGATAACTTGAAATAGCACATTGGCTTTTTACCCCGGAAAAATTAGGTGATCCCGCGGGATACAACAAAAAATCTTTATAATGCAGCGGGCTGCTCGTCGCAGCTAGTTTTAAAATAAAGGTGCTGTCCTACAGCCTTACAATTTTAAACCCCCTACTTAAAACCTCTAAATCTCAATAACGTCTTGACGGATTGACGATCGTATTCAAAGTTAATAATTATTTGGGTGTCATTAATTAATTTCCGAAATTTTATGAGGTACCGATTTACGATACTCAATTTTTCGTAAAGTAAATATTTATACGCCGGACACATACACAAAAAAGTATTCTTACGGCTGGTTCCCGTGCAGGGTAGGCAGTGTAAATCGAAAGTCTTTAAACTTTCACGATTCCCCAGTTTGTCGGTTGAAGAGATGAGTGATGATCCCCATCGCCTTATTTTACTGAACTGATAATCATCATGCTATTTCTAGCGTTCACTGGGGTCTACGGCTTTACGTGTACGTCCGATGCACGGGATTGAAAGCACACCACACGCCAGACTCCACGCTGCTATTAAGAGTTTAGATTTTCGAGAAAAACCTTTGAAAAACTAATTAAACTTTTAGTCGACCCGGGGATTAAACTCGGAACTTCATGATCTGAGACGAATGGGCTCAGAACGAGGCAGTCACACATACAAACACCTGATTATTACAGTAGATTAAGAAAACTTTGCTCGCTCGTTCAATAAAGAGAAGATTTGTGGCTACTAGGTGGTAGAATTCTGCATTGTCTCGACCGGGTCTGGTACCACCGCCTTACCTATTCCTGCCACAATTGCGTCAGTGCTTGTTGCTGTCGTGTTCTGGTTTGGTGAGTGAAGTACCCGGTAAACTTATGCATGTGGTGTTAGACCTCGCCACAAGATAGCAACGCACCGTTAACATCTTTGGTGTATATAGGCGATGGTTGACTCTTTCCATCAGGAGACCCATCTGCTTGTTTGCTATCTTATGATATAAAGAAATGATTGGGGAAAACTATAGTATATAGTAGTGACATGTGTAGTCAATCTGTCACCTTTTACAAACTGTTTGGCAGAATAGAGGATAGTCTATTCTTCAAAACAGGCCCCGTCTAAGACGGGGAAAACTTTTAGTTAACGATTGATAAAGTTTACAAGAATCCTTTAAGTCTACACAAAAGGCAAAGGACTTACCTAAATTTGTTGAGGCAGAAGAGTAACCGCTTCTCCTAGAGACTTAAAGTTTGAAGGGTTTATTTTCGAAAAGCATTATCGATGAATATGAACGCAAAAACGGACTTGTTTGGAACTGGGACTAGTTTAATAATAATATTGTAAAGATTGATAAAGTTTATAAGGATCCTTTATTCTCTATCACTTCAAATTTGCCCAACATAAATGTAAAGATAAACTAAAGACTTGTTTCATAACGGCCTGCGCAGACGAGGGACTTTTATACGCAGAGAATAAAAGTCCCTCATCTGTGCAGCGCACCTTATGGAAGCAAATATTCTGAGATTATATTATGTTATAATTAAATCAAGTTTAAGGAAAAGCATCACATTGGTCCAAAAGAACTACTGTTATTAACATTAGAGTAAATCAATCACTCTCGAGCGCTCAACATAGACTAAAGTTCGCTTTGTGCGCTGCTGCTTCTTGTCAAGTTAGTTCTATTTTTTCGGGAACTCCCCCGTATTTTCGTCTCGGCGTCCTCGGTTATTTTGGGGATATTTTGTGCGGGATACTTTAAATCCCCTGTGGGGGCTATTCAACCCAGTTTATAGGATCTAAATTGGTGAACATAAAAGTACCTCCTTGTCGTAAATGAATAAATAATAATTAAAATTTTAAAAAATTTGCACACCAGAATATTATCATGGTAGAATATATTGGTAACTTAATCAAATTTTAATAACTTGTAACTCCCATATTCTGGCAAATAAATAATTTCGTTCTTTCTTTCTAAAAAACTAAAAGAAATTACTAGGAAAGTGTCATAATAAATTTTTATTCAATTTTATAAAATAGAAAAAGCATTTCGATAGGTTGGGACGTTTTAAATGTAAAGAAAAGCGCAGTCAAAAACCTATAAAAATCTGTACCCACATTATGTTAACCAATGATAGATCATATTGCATCGCATTTTTTTCATATCATAAGAGAGTAAACAAGAAAATGACTCTCCTAATTATCAAGAGAAAACATCGCCTACAAACACTAAACATGTTGCTATTCATATGGCAGGATGGCAACGCCACATGCATAAGTTTACCGGTTAAGTAAACAAGAAGATGGATTTCCTGATTATCAAGAGAAAACATCGCCTACAAACACCAAACATGTTGCTATTCATATGGCAAGATGGCAACACCACATGCATAAGTCTACCGGCTTATTTACCCTGAAAGCCGGAACTGGTTGTCCAGTTCCGCACTGATTTCATAAGCTGCAGCAAATAAGCACTGACGCTATTGTGGCAGGAATAGCTAAGGCGGTGGTACCAAATACCCGTGTGAGATGTTGCGGAATTATACCACTTAGTTGGTAGCGACACGTTGTCAATCGGTCGCCTCTTACGATCTGCCCGGGAGAACCGCAGTTGGTCTATTATTCAAAGGAGCCCGGACCAACACAGGGATTACAAAGATATTTATTAATTTAAAAATTACGTATAAGTCTATCTATCTGTCAACCTAAATTAATAGGAAAATACTAAATTTGATTTAGATGTAATTTTCTCCCGTATCCACAATTGTAGTGATTAGCATACCGATCATTCCCCTCTTACGATCTACCTGGTAGAATGACAGAGGGTCCAAAGGGAGCCTAATCTATACGGGGTAAGCATAACAATATTAATAGGTGACGACACAATTTTGGGCCCCTTTTTAAAACAATTGCGCGGACGATGAGGTATGAAATTTGGCATAGATAAAGTTTACTTTGCGAAGAACTGCAGCAACCTAATATTTTTAAATTAAATGCATTAAAAATACATTAAATTAATAAAAATAAATATTACGCACACTACATTCATGTGACGTACATGATAATTATTTTCATAATTATGTTACCTACCCTTTTTCTTTCTGCTAGCCCAAAGGTTGACTGGTAGAGAATGTATTTGGCATTAAGTTCGCCTTTTGTATAACATTATAATATTTACAACAGTAAGTATAAATAAAAAAATTGACAATATACACACATGTATATTATTTTTTTACGGCTAAAGTCAGTCGTCGAACTTAAAATAAAGTCTATTGTTTCGCGTATGGTCGAATTTCGGCCACATGCGATCACTAGTATAGATTTCAATTCAAAATAAAATCGCTGTAAGTACCTACTCTCAAGTGTTTTCTTCATTAATTTTATGTTACAAACTGTAAAAGTATTACGATGCAACTGGCGTATACATGGTGTAAATGTTCCTTAAATAAAAATAATAAAAAAACTGTAAAAGTATCAGTAAAATAGATGCTAAAATTTTTAATTACTTATAAAACTTTAAAGTGGAAGAAAATTGAAACCAGTTTCATTGTAAGCACACAAAGGATTCTCGGAATGCATTTCTCACTCGTTTCTTTCATCGCTGATAAATTGCTGGAGAGGCGTCTGTGGACGGAAACAATACGCAAAAAACTCGACCGATTTCAAACTTCAAGATTTATTCCTTGTGTCTTTTGCGTTTTTCTCGAAGACCAATTGAATATCGATTCTGAAACCATTGAGTGGGGCGATTTAAAGCCGTTTGATGTCTTATTGAGTTGTCTTGGTAATGTGCCGACGTAGGGTTTTTTGTCGGAATGATGTAGTGTGCACAATTAAGGTTTTAAGTTATTGAAACGAATTATTTTGTAACGAATTAACCATATATTGTAATTTTCTGGATACATTGAAAAAATTCTTTGAAATAAATTATTTGACTTTTCTTTAATTTTTCATAAAATGGGAAATAAGAGATAATGCGTTGCTATCTTTATTCTAATGCCACTTTACCTTCCAAACCTAACACGTCAGTGACAAGTACTGAATTGCGATCGGAATAGGTAAGGCGATTGTACCAAACCCGGGCAAGACATTACAAAACTCTACTAGCTTATAGCCACTATGATAGTTTTATTTCATTTTATTTTACAGGAAAACTTACCGCTTCTATAATCTATATATACATATAATAAAATCGTAGGAAACTCAATGTATGTCCGGGATAAACTCAAAAAGTACTGCATGGATTTACTTCAAATTTTGCATGAATATTACTAACAGGTCGGGTCAACATATAGACTACATATTATTACGCCATCACCTACGGGGGAGGGGCTGTGCGGAGTGAACGAAGTCCGCGCGAACGAAGTCTCGGGCAACGCGTCGTTATTACGCTATTGGATCAAAATGAATTTTGAAATTGAATATTTTTTATTTAAACTAAGTATAACTTATACCATTTTTGAACGTCAATTATAATCTTTAACAATTATATTAATGTTACATAACTTTCTTATTATTGTAAATCACAAAAAACGTTAAATTTAACGGCCAGATTTAAACAAAACACGAAATATATTGTAGGCAGTTCACTTATGCATGTGGCATTTTAATCCCTCCACACGGCTAGCAACGCACCATTAACATCTTTGGTGTATTTAGGCGATGGTTTCTTTTGTAATCAGGAAAACCATTTGATTGTTTGCTTTCTAATTATATAAAACAAATGACTTTAAATAAGTCTACATATAGATAACATTCCTAAATTTGCATTTCACTTCAATATAATTAATCAAACTCAACTCGACGATGCGTTCCATTTCATTCCATTTTATAAAAAAGGTATACGTGTAAATCTCTCGCTACACGTACTATAAACTATTCAGTGGTTTTGTGGAGACAAAAAACATTCGTGATACCATTGCGTGTTACGGAACAGTGTCCGTTACATCCTTTATTGCACTTAACATTGGATTCCACGGACTCGACACTAAATCCTTCACCGCAATTGAAATTCCCGTTTTGGAGTTTCAGCATTTTCAAACGCTGTCATACAAGCTCTGTTTTATTAGTTCATGTGAACTTTTTCTTTTTTTCATAGATAGCAAACTAGCAAATTATTTCTTTGAAGTGAAACTTATTTAGAATCGTGTTACGTAACTTAATGAAACGTAAATGCGTCACGTAGAGAAATAAGCACATAAATATATAGGACTGAGTTGGTGAGAGAATGAGATAAAATACATTACGCAGTATTTCAAATATCATTTATTTAATGATTCCAAAACCAGTCGGATACGAACTGTGCAACCATAGAGTAGAAAATGCAACTTTTTACTTTTAAAATATGAAAAGCCTTTTCTACGGCTACTTAAATTTATCTTTAAAAATTATTTATTCATTACATAGATACGTTATAAAATTGGCAGAATATCGTAGTTTTTTTGTCAGATACAGAAGAAGAATAGGTATATATTAAATGTTTTACTTTTTTATTTCATTTCATTACCTACAGATTCTGGGCATAGATACTATTATAATTAAAAATAAACATACAATTAAAAATAAACAAAATATTATATTAAAATAAACAAAATATCTTTCCCTCTCTTTCGTTCTTTCCTACTTTAATCAAAATAAAATAAAAAATAATCAGGTATAGGTGGAGCTTGCACTCGTATTAATTACTTGAAAAAAATACCTACGTTATATCTCATTCTATGAATTTATCTGAAACTTATAACCTTTAAAAATAATATGTTTCTTCACATTCAAAACTTTAAGACCCAATTTTTCAATGGCCACTTAAAACGTCAGATATCTAACTATTCAATAACTTTAACTGAGATTTTAACAAACGAATAAAATGTTTCAATTTTCGCTAAAATGTTGATGGATTTGAATCTTACGTACTGTAAAAATATATTGAACTTGACTGATTGAATGAATGATTCAATGAATGTGTGAATGAATGTATGAATGAAGGAATGAATTAATAAGTGAATGATGAATGAATCAATTAATGAGTGTATGAATGTATGAACGAAATGAATGAGTGAATATTCTTTATTGCGCATCAAATTTAACAAGACAGATTATGTACAATACTTATACCTAATAATTATGTATATAGTGGGTACACAAAGTCCTATATGCTTAATGACTTGACTTAATTTCCTGTGTCCCTTAGATGAGGCAGAGGGCGTTCACGGTAATTTTCCATCAAGGTTCGATCTTGAGTTTCACGTTTGATTTCGCTCCACACCTTGCTGATTGTCTTTATCTTGTCTGCTACGGTTCTTCACCATGTTTGTTTGGAACTAAAACTCTTGCGTTTTCCTTAGGCATTTCAATCTAATGCTTACATTGCTTCAAAGGAATCCTATTTATATGATCAGGATTGTTTCAGAGAGTCTGGCTAATCCAGTTCCATTTGCTACGCTTGATCTGCTGGTCGATCGGGGTTTCTTCAAAGATTGTTTTCTCGGAAACGGAAATACTCTCGGTTCAGTTTCGCAATCGCATCGCACCCCTAACATCACAATTTACATGTACATGTCAAAGTCACAGCCAGTGGCGACTTAGCCCAGTGTCTTGGCCCGCCAACACTCGAGACGCCGGACAAGAGTCATTAACGAGTCGAAATCCTGATGCCATTTACGCCTCACTCATTGTCAAGGTTCGGTTCCACAGGAGATACCCTTAAGGCGAGCTTTTAGCTCACTTAATTTTAACTCTAGCTGAGCAGTCTGATCGCCCAAAAGGTTTCATAGGTTTTCTTCACGATTGGTCATTTAGACCAACTTTAAAATGAACTTAAGCAAGTTCATTTCAAAAATTTCATCGGCGAAGGCAGCAGTTGACGAAGACCAGTAGAGATAGATGACTTTAGTGACTTTCGGTATATATCATCCACATAACACTACCAATTTTACTTTGAACCCAAATACTTTTAGCTTCATATTTTGAGTACTTTTTCACAGACCGGAGTTGTCCAAAAGAAGTACGAGCTTTAAGAATGCGCGATATGATGTTTTCTTCAGTTATTCCAGTTTCCGACACCCGAGGTAAGTGAATTTGAGAACTCGTTCCATATCCCCCGCACCAATCCTTAGCTGTTTACTGTTATTAAGTCCTGATCACATCTTTTGTGCGTTTTGAGTATTGTTTTTGATCCCTCTGACGCCAGCCTCCCAGCGTAAATCATTCAAGTTGGATTGCATATTGCAGTGTGTGTGTCTAAGCAGTCATACATCGTGAACATACCTAATCCAAATCTTCTAAAACACTAATTATCTCCCACTCTATTCGCTAAGTCGCTTTTTGTGGTATGCGCGATATATGACCCCGTCGAGGACAACGGAATCCTTTTGAATATCTTCACTAATGAGGCCATCATGGGGAACTCTACAGGAATAATTTTAGTAAACGGCCTTTGTCAGGTTGATGTTCTTTGGTGAAATACTAATGAGTCAAGAATATAAATAATTGTCCAATTCAGCACATCGAAGGTTAGATATAATTCTTTTTGCCATTCTGATACCTGGTGCCAAATTAGTCAGTGTATTAGTGGTTTTCGCAGATGCCAACTTATTGCCTCCGAAAAAGAGCTTCATTGGCTTTCGATAATCTATCCAGGATAAATTTGCAGAAAACTTTCAAGGGTATCAAGAACAAAGTGATGCCACTCTAATTACTGCTCTGGCTTAGGTCATCTTTTCTGCACAATTATCAAAAGATCTCTGTTCCAATCATCTAGCAGCTCTTATTGTGTCCAGATTCTCCTAATTAGATATGATATAAATATCATGGCTACTTAGTTGTAGGGTTCAGCGATACCGGGCGTTGTACCACCTTACCTATTCCAGTCGCAATAGCGTCAGTGCTGGTCACTGTCGTGTTCCAGTTTGGAGGGTGAGGTAGCCGGTAAACTTATGCATGTGGCATTAAGACACCGCCACAAGCATAGCAACGCACTATTAACATATATGGTGTCTGTGGGCGTTGGTAGTATCTTTACATCAGAGAGAGCCATCTGTTTGCTTGATATCTTACGATATAAAACATTATGCTCTAAGCTGCGGTATTAGTAATAAATAAGCACTTTCCAGAATCCAGGCTACTACTGAAATATTTATAACGAAAACCACTAATATAAATAAAAAAATGATGTGGTGTCACGGGACACCAGGTAGGAACGAACTTCCTTCGGCTAAACGGCACTACTCGCTCGTGTACGCAACTGTCGCGCCTGCGCACGTCTCATTTAACGCTTTTATTCCACGCATTTTTCTTACGGTTTTACTATCACATTTTTTTCAGTTCGGTCGCGCAGCAAAATCCCTATCCCCTCCAAGCCTGCCGTAAGGAACTTCGTTCCAATAAATACTTTATAGTTCACTTCGGCACTAATAAACACTTAAATTAGTTTTTTTTATATCATAAGAAAGCAAACAAGCAGATGGGTCTACTGATGGAAAGAGTCAACCATCGCCTATAGACACCAAAGATGTTAATGGTGCGTTGCTATCTTGTGGCGAGGTCTAATGTCACATGCATTAGTTTACCGGATACCTTACCCTCCAAACCGGAACACGACAGCGACAGGCACTGACGCTATTGCGGGAGGAATAGATAAGGCGGTGGTACCAGACCCGGGCGAGACAATGCTTTCAACACAACAATAATACAGTATATTGCATGCAATTCTTTAAACACAACAATAGTACAGTATATATTTTAAATGTTGTTATAACAACAACAATACAGTATATTATATTCAAATGTAATGAATTACACTACGCAACATTTCGACTTAAATATACAAATGACAGCGACCTAAATATGTTGACTAATGTATATAATTTAGACAATTAAAGTTACGAATCAAAACATATGTTTTTAAAAAGGGAAAAGAGTACCTTTTCACCACTAAAAATTGAATCAAAGACCTCATCATGAGCCAATTAACATTTATACTAACGAGGTAGAATGCTTTGATAATATGCCGTAATTATGGCAACTATGTCAAACGACCTATCCAATAAAAGTTCTACTTTCCAATGTCATTAATAAACACGCCATTTGCGTTAGTTTGACGAATAACTCAAATATCTCAACATAATTTCAATCTCTTAGCGATAGAAAATGTAATCAGAATGTTGTGAAAATATTCAGATTTATGATCATAGCTCTACTATGATTATATACAATTTAGCTTGTAGAGATGATGTATTAAAATTCTTTCTGAGTGAATTAAAAACACGGAAGCAATCTGTTACTGGAGATAAGCTCGTTCATTGTATTTACCTATTCAACCGACTTTTCAAAAGGAGGAAGTTATCAATTCGAATGTTTTTGTTGTTCGATTGTTTTTTGAATTTTTGTTAACTCAGAACTTAGTCATGTTTTATCAACCGATTTAATTTTGTTTGTGAGAGTATACTTCCCGCGTCGTACCATTTTAACTTGAACAAGCAGATGGCTCTCCTGATGGAAAGAGAAACCATTGTCTATAGACACCAAAGATGTTAATGTTGCGTTGCTCTCCGTGTGGCGGGATGGAAATACCTCGTGCACAAGTCTACCGACTATCCTACCTTCCAAACCGGAACACGACAATAATACGCATTGACGCTATTGCGGCAGGAATAATTAAGGCGGTGGTATCAAATACATGCGCGAGGCATTGCGTAAATCATTACATTGTAGTCATGATGGTTGTAACATATATAGGGAATTGGTCGCCTTTTACGACCTGCCTGGTGGAACACCAGTTGGTCTTCAAAGGAGCCCGGACCAACACGGGGAAAAAATATTTGTTTCCGCCTCTACATCAATACAAAATAAATGCGGCAGGAATAATTAAGGCGGTGGTATCAAATACCTGCGCGAGGCATTGCGTAAATCATTACATTGTAGTCATGATGGTTGTAACATATATAGGGAATCGGTCGCCTTTTACGACCTGCCTGGTGGAACACCAGTTGGTCTTCAAAGGAGCCCGGACCAACACGGGGAAAAAATATTTGTTTCCGCCTCTACATCAATACAAAATAAAAGAATCGCCTCAAAGGCTTAGCATTGCTGGCTTCCATGTAGATGCATTAACTCCTGCATTCAAATTCGGGGTCGGAATGTCTCAGTCCTTAGATTTTTCAACTGTTTGGAAATTATATTTCACAGTGTCGATCGACTGCACTAGGTAAAATTATTAGTATCCGTTAAATATGAAAAAAAATTCACATGTACTTTTTTCATATCAAACATATAGATATTTTGGTAAGTAATCAATAATTTATTTTTAAAACATTTGCCCTACAAAATACACTTAACCAAAAGATATGCAATATTTTTGAAAAAAATAACAGCTACTTACTAAATAATAATAAATAAATAAGTGTTCGCAGCAGGTATTAATATAACCACAAAATAAACAAACAGTTTTTAGATATTAGTCACCATACCTATATAAATACATATACACTCTAAAATATTTAATAAACATTCTAATCCAGAAACACAAATATCTATGCTCGTCAAGGAACTATTTGTACCTGTTGGGAATCGAACCCGAACCCCATTTATTCCGTAGCCAGGGTTGCCTACCACTTGACTATAAGCACAACGGGATGATCATGAAACTATTATTTTTTAGCGAAATTCACAGGAAATTAATATCTTTCCGGACAATAAGCAGCCTATGTAGATTTAGTAATAAATATTAAAACATATAAACATCCTAACATACAAACTTTCTAGCCCTGAAAATGCCGTAAAAGGCGAAACCGGTTGGTGATATTAATTAAATTTAAAGTAATTTGTGAAACAGTACAAGTGTATTAACAAAACTAAAAATACAAACTTTCATTTATAACGACGAAATTTAATTAGATACCTTTAATTTAATCCAATTGCTTGAATATTTATCACTGTCGTGCTCCGGTTTGAAGGGTGAAGGTAGCCGGTAAATTTATACATGCAACATTAGCATTCCGTTACATATGTGGCAATGCGTCATTGTCACTTCGGGCTCTATGGTTTTCTTTTCTCATTTAGTGCTGTTCGGTTCTCATTTAGCCGTAATGCTTGATATCTCGTAAAAGGTGAGAGAAGGCTAATAGGTGTCACCAACATCGAAACTACTAACTCAGTGGTCTACCCCTGAGTTAGTAGTTTCGGAGAATTATACATCTTTGTCGGGTTTTAGTATCATTGTATGTAGAGTGTGAACATGGGTATAGAATGCACTGACGCAAACCTTGCAAGTGACGGCATTTGTGAGACGCCAGTCATACCTGCGTCATCACGTGATATTCTAGTCTATGTAAGTTATAATTTATGTGTTTGGCGCAATATCGAATACTAGTTGGAATGTGCAGTCTGTCTTTATAAAAGTTTTTGGCGAATCCTGCAGGATCACCTAATTTTTCTGGGACAAAAAGTAATCTGTATGCTACTCTAGGTCATCGTTTACCTGTGCGCCAAATTTCACTCAAATCCGTTCAATAGTTTTTGCGTGATTGAGTTACAAACATCTTTCCATCCAAACACCCATCACCCAAATATCCAAACTAGGTCATCGTTTACCTGTGCGCCAAATTTCACTCAAATCCGTTCAATAGTTTTTGCGTGATTGAGTTACAAACATCTCTCCATCCAAACACCCATCACCCAAACATCCAAACTTTTGCATTTTTATAGATGTGAAGATTATAACCCTTTATCATTTAATCACTTTCTAATAGCCACAACTGGACTCGAATGTAAAGTGATATCAGCGATAAAGGCCTAGTCCTATCGATAATATAATCTAGGGGTAAACGACCGCCTTAGGTTCCTATTCCTGCCGCGATAACGTCGTAATTTCTCGCCCTCACGTTCCAAATTGGAGGGTAAGGTAGCTGATAAATTTATGTGCGGAATTCCAAGCCCGCCAAGGATAGCAACACACTATTAACATCTTTGGTGTCTATAGTCGATGTTTATTTATTTTTATCAAAATAGCCACGTATTCGCTATCCTATGATATAATAAAATCTATCCAAATCCAAGAAAAACCAGGAAAACAAACCATCAATCATCCAGCTTACACATCACGTCACAAAAACTGTCCAGTCGCAATCTAATTGTCTTGTAAGTCACGAAAACCTTTTCTCTTTCAACGAGAAATTGGAAAAGATTCCGTCATAGAAACATCTATATTTAATCGCACACAATAATATTAGTATTCGAAGCAACAATGCAATATATGGGAGCCGTCTGTACACCAATCAGGCGAAAAACTAACTTATCCAATATTAGCTTGGAGTCTTATTCTGAAAGGAATTTTAAACATTATACGATTCTATTCTTTACATCATAAGATAGTAAACAAACAGATGGAAAGGTACAACTCTCGCCTATAGACACCAAAATTGTTAATAGTGCGTTGCAATTCTTGTGGCGGAGTGTTAATGTTACATGCATAATTTCACTCGAACACGGCAGTGACAAATATTGTCGCTATTGCGGCAGGAGTAGGTAAAGTGCTGGTACCAAATACCCGCACGGGTCAAGGGAAGTCAATGCCCTAGTAGTCACGATGGTAGTGACACGTATTAAGCCAATCGGTTGCCGTTTACGACTCGCTTGGCAGAACGGAAGTAGGCATATTCTTCAAAGGAACCCTGACCAACACCGTGAATAAATAGAAACAATAGCAGACTAAATATTGACTAAACAATTAATATAAGATACGAAGATTTTCTTGGACCTGGAACCTTGAAAAATCGTTTCCTTGACGCGAAAAACCCCTAATTTGTGACTTTCATGAAAATCGTTGGAGCCGATTCTAAAATATATGTGATATATATATATATATATATATATATATATATTATATATATATATATATATATATATATATATATATATATATATATATATATATATATATATATATATATATATATATATTGTTTGTTTGTTTTTCGAATTTTTCGAATTCGAAGTTCAAATATCGATTTCTTGATAACTTTGGAAGTAATATCGAAAAAACGCTTATTAAAAAATTTATCGTCAACGAAAACTCTTGAACGGATTAACTGGTTTTGATTAAATTTTCGGCATTAGGTTAAAAACTTTTTGAAGAAGAGAACTGATTAGACTTTGTAATCTGTGGATACAATACTCTTGAATATTTTAAAGAAATGTTTTGCCGACATTTTATTAAGGTTTTTTAAAAGTTTCTCAGTGCTAATGTCCTCAATCGCGTTTTGATCAATAAAGCCAATATATAAAGTCTGGTAAAAACTCGATTTTCGAAAATTGTGTGAAATCAGTAGCTTCCTTTAGCAGGAAGTTAAAAAAATATTCACGTAATAAGACTCCACGTAAAATTCGTATGCAGTGCGTGACTTTATTCCGATAGAATCTGTATCTTACGTTATTAATATCGGTTCTCATTTTTTTCATTAAATCCTTTTCCTTTTATTCCATAGTTTTATTATAGTAAATCAAATATTTTCAAATCCTTTGTCTTAATTTAATGGATATTGCTTTTATTATGTTACAACATACCCTGTGCTATGTAATTTGGTGAACCACACCACCATTTTGCAGATCTACCTACTAGATTGTAGATTTCTGCAACGTATTGACTAGGTTTTGGTGTCAACAATCTACCTAATTCTGACGCAATGCCATCGGGATTTTTAGTGTCGTGTTCTCTTATAATATTAATGATAATTTTGTAAACAAATAATAATCATCAATACAAATAAATAAAATTGGAGTGTCTGTTTGTAATATTAAAATAACCGGTTTTATCTAAATGCATATGGACGTATACACGGTACATATACCAAAATAACATTTTTTACAATTTTTGTCTGTCTGTCTCTCTGTTTGTTTCGGCTAATCTCTGGAATGGCTTGACCGATTTTGACGGGACTTTCACTAGCACATAGCTGATGTGATAGGGAGTAATTTAGGCTACTTTACTTTCTTTTTAATTTTTCCACGCAATCGAAGTCGCGGACTCATCTAGTAAATAAATAAATATTAAATATTCAAGGGAATTTTTTTAGATATTAGGCTAGGTACATGCAGTTTCTTACAGTGTCTAAAATATTAATCACTTAAAAGATGATGTGATAGAACTAGATGTCCTTGTCAGAACACACATAAAATATTATTTGGTAAGCAACTTTTTCCTAGGCGAAAGTACATGAATGTCAATAGATCCTAAAATAACATTTATATTGTAATATTCTACATAATCAGCAAACTATTTTAGACCTTATCTGAAAGCGATAAAGATTATATTAGATCCCATGCCAGCTAGTGTCAAAAAGTAGAATGAGAAAATAAGCAAGGACTCGCATATTTGAAGACTTGTTTCAATTTGCTCATCACTACTTCGCTGATCCAAATTTCACAAGATAACCTCTTAATACGAGTATTTTGTAAGGTAATTAATTTTTTCGCGGTAGGAGTAAGCTAACGATTATTTAAAAAAAGATGCAACTTCATGTGTGAGAGAGATTAAGAAACAAAAGTGATTTTAGTCTTATCTATTTATTTATTTGATAAATCATTTTTATAGGGCAATAGGCCCACCTCTCGATCTCATTACTGTAATTTCTGAAAACTAGAATCAAAAGCAGCAACATCTGGATGAACTTTGAATTTTGAGTTCAAGCTGCCATGGGAAAAACTAAGCTATCTTTAGGCCGCAACGAAATTTATCAGTAATATGTAAGAAGAGAAGAAAATACATCAAATTTCTCCCCTTTTTGAGCAGATGACACCAAAAAGGGTAAAAGCACGAAAATTATAGGAAATTAGATTTTTACAATTAGGTTGAACTTGATTGTTCTTGCATCGGGTAGCTCTTAAATTAAGGAGCGGAGGAGGACAAAAACAAAGGCCTACTTAATTCTGCTTCCATTAGTAAGTTTGACAAATCTGAAATATTGTACTAGTAAAGAAGTCTGCAGTAACATTGTTAAGAGCGATTTGTTTCTTGTATGTTAGCAATCAATAAACTCAAAAACTTCTACTCTTATTTTAAATTTTGTAATCCTAGTTTTTATTGATTAAATAAGACATTCTCAAAAATGTATATGCCTAAACTTCAATAATGTAACTTCGAATGTAAAGAAATGAAATACTAATTCATACTACATCGCCTGAGCGCAGCTCAGGCGATGTAATATGAATTAGTATTTCATTACCATCCGTGATTACCATTAAGACGAGGTATTTTGACGCGTGGCAAAGCTATAGAATGTGGGCGACGTGGTATGTTCTGAAACTGCTGGGAAACGGTTTAGTTTTCGGATAAATAAATATAGGACTTCAGCTGAAAACCAAAATTTAGTACATTCTTTTTTGTATTTAAAACCAAATATCACCATATAAAAATCATGTGGGAAAATAAAAAATATTATGAACAAAGTACTTGTTTTAGAGATTTTTTAAGCCTGTTTTTGGAATTTTATATGATCGAGTAAAGTACATTCTATAATGTAACCGTTTTGTAACAATCAATTCATAAAAATGTGATTAAGCAAACCAGTTTTTTTCCCGTTTGTCTCCGATGCCTCGCCTTAACGGAAGAACAAAATACTATGTAAGTATACTACATTTTTGTAGAGGTGGTTTGAGTCTACACAGGGTAACATTTATGTGGGCACTGTGTTAAAATCATCCGTACGCCATACATATATTGTCTAATCTCAATTTCTACAAGAAAATGAAATACCATATTATATCCATTATAGTATTACAGTTTAATCACTGTAATTACTTTTTTATATTAAAAAGCTAATTTCTTACGTAATAACGTCTTATAAAAATATACGCCGGCTGCACGCATGGAAAAACATGACTCATTGTCACATTTGCCTCAGCCGAGCGTGCAAGCAAGAGCGCGGAACAAGCGATAGAGAGGCACAATCTTGTTTTATTATGACGTCATCATGTAAAATTATCGTCTGCAAAGCGATTTTACAGACAACCAATTTTTTAAATAAATTTATAAGATAGCAAACAAGCAGACTTCCCTGGTGAATTTTATATTATGTTCTGTACTTTGGGAGGGTAAACTAGTCGGAAAATTATACATTTCACATTCCATTTCAGCCACACGGATGGCAATGCACCATTACCATGTCTGGTGCCTAGACAATGGTTGTGCCGCTCCATCAAGAGAACCAGCAGCTTGATAGCTGCCATGATACATAAAATACATAGATAATTTGATCTATACAGCAATCGCTAAATATTGCGCTCAAACAATAAAATGTCTTATTGCGTAATCACCTAAAAACATAAAGGTTTTTGCGGTAACTAAAATGCCTGACATATTTGAAACCTTTCCCTAAAGCACTTACCTAAATCTGAACACAATACGGAGATCTAAAGAAAAACCTTTAGTAATAAATTCACCGAATACAATTTTCGTCCCCGCAGAAACAAAATCATAATGCGATCCACTTATAACGGTCAGAGTTTTTCCCTGACAGAACAAAAATAAGAAGTACGTTTAAAGAATTCTCTTTAATAAGATGTTTTAAGAGGGTGGCTCGTTTGTTTTACCCGTAATATAACTCGTGCCATAGTCGTAAGACAATTATGAAATAAGGTTAAATGGTTTTATTAATAAGGACATCGAGAAGTTTCTTTGTGTTTAAGTGCTCCTTTGTATTTTATATTTGAAGGCTTGTTCCTAGTACTAGCGTATGACAGCGAGTTAGCGAAGCAGAAACTAAAAAATAACTTTTAGACCTATATTTCATTTCTATATAGTGAGTTGTTTTGAGAGATGGCTCGTTTGTTTTACCCATAATATTCTCGTAACTTGTACCATGGTCGTAAGACAATTATGAAATTAGGTTAAATGGTTTTATTAATAAGGACACCGAGAAGTTTCTTTGTGTTTAAGTGCTCCTTTGTATTTTATATTTAAAGGTTTGTTCCTAGTACTAGCGAATGACAGCGAGATACGAAGCAGAAACTAAAAAAAATACTTTTAGACCTATATTTCATTTCCACATAGTGAGATGTTTTGAAAGAGTTGCTCGTTTGTTTTACCCATAATATACTCGTAACTTGTACTATAGTCGTAAGATAATTATGAAATTAGGTTAAATGGTTTTATTTATAAGGACATCGAGAAGCTTCTTCTTATTTAAATGCTCTTTGTCTTTTATATTTAAAGTTCTGTTGCTAGTATTAGCGGATGACATCGAGATAGCGAAGCAGAAACTAAAAAATACTTTTAAGACCTATAATATATTTATTTGCCTATAATAAGATGTTTTAAGAGGGTGCCTTGTTTGTTTCACCCATAATATAACTCGTGCCATGTTCGTAAGATAATTATGAAATAAAATTAAATGCTTTTATTAATAAGGACACCGAGAAGTTTCTCCGTATTTAAGTGATCTTTTTATTTTATATTTGAATGTCTGTTTCTAGTATTAGCGGAGGACAGCGAGCTAGTGGAGTAGAAACAAAAAAATTATAAGACCTATATTTTAATTTCTCTATAATGAGATGTTTTAAGAAGGTAGCTTGTTTATTTTACCTGTAACTCGTGCCATGGTCGTAAGACAATTATGAAATTAGCTTGAATAGTTTTATTTATAAGGACATCGAGAAGCTTCTTCGTATTTAAGTGCTCTTTGTATTTTATATTTGAAGGTCTGTTCCTAGTATTAGCGGATGAAAGCGAGCTAGCGAAGCAAAAACTAAACAATACTTTTCAGACCTATAATATATTTATTTCCCTATAGTGAGACGTTTTAAGAGGGTGCCTCGTTTGTTTCACCCATAATATAACTCGTGCCATGGTCGTAAGATAATTATGAAATGAAATGAAATGTTTTTATTAATAAGGACATCGAGAAGTTTCTCCGTATTTAAGTGATCTTTGTATTTTATATTTTAAAAAAAGGACTAAACTGATTAATTAATGTTAACATCCATACATCACAGCGAAAAATCTACAGGCAAAGGTTGAGCTAGGTAGTTAAGGCAAAGAAACAAATATATATGTATATATATAATATGAGTAAAGGCGAAATAAATAACATTAACTGTCAGAAAGATAATGTTCTTTAATTTTATGTTTAAAACAACCCACAGTCTCGCAATCTTGAATGTTATTTGGGAGCTCGTTCCAAAGTTTAGCTGCCAAAACTGTATAAGAGTTCCCATAGAAATTTGTATTGTATGCAGGAACAGAGAAATATTTAATATTGGTACGTTGGCGAACTGGTCGACTACTAAGGGGAGCTAAATTGAAACGTTCACGCAGATAAGGAGGGGAAGATCTCTTAAGCGTATTATATAGTAAAGTTAGTATGTGAGCATTTCTGCGGAGACGAATAGGAAGCCATTTTAACTGAGAACGAAAATGAGAAATGTGGTCATATTTGCGTAAACCATAGATAAACCTGATACAAAGGTTTTGAAGGCGTTCGAGTTTTGTCATCTGCTCCTCTGTGACATCTAAGTAGCAGACATCAGCGTAATCTAAGAGTGGAAGAAGTAATGACTGCGAAAGTAAAATTTTAGTATTGATGGGAATAAAGTTTTGTAGTCTTTTTAACGAATGTAAGGAATAATGAAATTTCTTTCGGGCGTTATAAATATTTTAATGGTGATTTTAAAGTAAAATGCCATCAGAGCAATCTTATTGAGAGCAATCTGATCTCAGAAAATAATTTTCATTCATTTATCTGGATTTTACAGCGCTCCGAAGTTGACCGGGTTCTTGAATACTCGTTATAATACGATAAAACGAATTTATATATATTTTTCTATTTATATATTTATCATTTCTTTAATATTCCTATGTTTTTATTAATTTATTATCGACCCATTTTCCTATAGGAATTTAAATAATATGAATAAAAAAATTGTATAATTGGAAACTACGCCTAATGGTTCGTTTTTGTCGTATTCTTACAAGTATTCAAGAACCCCGCTAACTTTGGAGTGCCGTAAAATCCAGATAAATTAATGATAACCAAATTGATAGTGGAAATTTTTTGATAAAAATTTAGATTGCTCTCTATAAGATTGTTTTGATGTCATTTTATTGTAAAATGACCAGAAAAAGTTACAACGTTTTAAAAGGTTTTATCACTTTCTTTCTGTTTCAGCTTTCAGCTGTTAAGCTATGGAATAAACTAGACTTGCAAAATTGTTAAATATTAAAAAAAAATAGTTAAAACGCATTATTTAAATTCTTGTTTTACAGATATATTTATCTCAAGTTCATTTTTCTGTGTATTTCTTTAGTATATATATTTTAATTTTAATTCTACTGTGTGTGTATTTTTATGCTTTTGTTTTTTTTTATGTGCGAGAGCAGAATAATGTATAGGTATAGCTTATATGTACAGTCTTAATTTATTGTAAGTGTAATAGTACATATTTTATGGACGTCCTACTCTACCTCAAAATGTTGTTCTTATAAACAAAAGTTGCCTGGTAGAGATCGCTCTTTGGCGATAAGACCGCGTTTGTGTAGTCTTTAAATTAAGCATAAGCATGTATTTTTACTGTAAGTTTGTGCACAATAAATAGTTATCATTCATTAATTCATTCAACACCCAAAAGAAAATTTGTTCAAAAAATTTCAGTTATTTTTGTTTAATAATAACTTTTTATTTTTCATTTTACGATAAAAAGTAATAAGAGCAAAGTTGTAGACAATTTTAATTTGCCACAAATAATGACTTCATAAAATTTTCTGTGGGGTTAGTTTTCGCGAAAAACTTTTGCATCCCTTTATTCAAGACGGTGACCGGTGAACAAGGGTTGCAACCCCACAATTTTGAATTTAAGTTTATATTGAATTTAAGTTTGTGTGTAGGGACATATGAAAAAATAAATATGCGCCCAATGAAAATCGCACGCTACGGCTTAAAACACTTCAATGGGCTATATTATTAATAAGGACCGAGAAGTTTCTTTGTGTTTAAGTGCTCCTTTGTATTTTATATTTGAAGGTCTGCTCCTAGTGTTAGCGGTTTTTTTTATATCATAAGATAGCAAACAAGCAGATGGGTCTCCTGATATAAAGAGTCAACCATCGCCTATAGACACCAAAGGTGTTAATTGTGCGTTGCTATCATGTGGCGATGTCTAATGCTACATGCATAAGTTTACCGGCTACCTTACCCTCCAAACCGGAACACGACAGTGACTAGCACTGACGCTATTGTGACGCTATAGGTAAGGCGGTGGTACCAGACCCGGTCGAGCCGATGCAGAACTCTACCACCTAGTAGTCACGATGGTAGTGTCACACATAGCCACTCGGTCGCCTTTTACGACCTGTCTGGCAGAACGGCAGTTAGCCTATTCTTCAAAGGAGCCCAGGACCAACACAGGAAAAAATGTTGACATGGGGATGACAGCAAACTAGCGAAACAGAAACTATTAAAAATTTTTTAGACCTACCTATATTTTATTTCTCTAAAATGAGATACTTTGTGAAGGAGGCTCATTTGTTTTACTCATAGACCACTTGAATACTAATAGACAAGCCATTGGAAAGAAAATGTGTCGCCGCGCATATGAGCAAACGCTCCCAACGCTATTGTATCGTGAAAAAATAGAAATAAACCATACTGTACGGTTTAACGTACCGAATGAGATGACAAGGTTTTAAAATTATTCCTAAAGTCATTTTATTTCATAGAAGTAGTATAATTCTATATTGCTGTGTGCAAAAGCAAGCTAAACTGACAAACTACGAAATTGTCTTGAATGGCGTATCCATTTAGATTACACGTAAATCATATGCTGCAGTATTCATGACACAGCCACAACCAATATTTTAAAAATCTTAATAAAATTAAAATCATTTTAAACAATATTTTTAACTATTTTTGTGTTATAGTACTCACCCGTGCTTGGGAAAACTTGAAGAACTTCAAAAAAAACAAAAAAGCGACCGGGAAGGGAACCGGGAATCCGGGAAGCCGAAGCCGCTAAATTGAGTACCGATAAAAAATTGTAAATGTGAATTTCATCTGTAACAATGAACTCATTTAACTAGTTATACGTATGTATACCTAGCGATCATTACAAGCGACGGAATCGATCATAAGCAAAGAAGAATTTCGCCACGTCGAGCCTGTCGACCCTAGCTCAACGGTAGAGCATCCCGGCTATTTTTCTTTGTTGTTTTTAAAGTTTTTCAAATATTTATAAACGTAGTGAAACTGCAGCAACTGACTTCCCATTTCCTTATCCAATTTGGAACTCCGGGACCCTGCATCAGATCTTCACCAAATTAAAATGGGACTACAAAGTCAGTATTTATACTCTTAAACAAAAAAAAATCGGTTCATAATTATAAATGACCCAGTTCTGAGAAAACAAACATAAAATGGGACTACACAAAGAGAATATACTCTCAAACAAAACAGAATTTTCAAAATCGGTTCATAAATGACCCAGTTCTGAATTCTGTTATCGGACATCACCGCCACCACCGAGTACCACCTTTATCATTTCGAAGTCGTTTCTTTCGGCACATTTACTACTCCTCTATGAAAACAATTACTAGCGGGGATATTTCCGAATTATTTATTCTTAAAAAGCTGACAAATTTTTAGACCTGTTGTATTGCGAGTTTCTGTGGGTGGCGATGATCACTTACTATCCTACTCAGTAACGTGTACTCTTTATATGTAGATATGCAGTGCTTTACTTGCCGTTCACAGAAATTTTAATAAAACGTTCGTACCTTTTAGATGACTTTAATTAATCCATCCATATTAATATTATGAATGCGAAAGCCTACCTGTCTGTCTATCTGTCTGTCTGTTACGCTTTCATGGCTAAACCGCTGGACCGATTTTCATGAAATTTGGCATGGATATAGTTGAAGATCTGGGATCAAACATAGGCTAATTTTTTATAAAAAAAATCAGTCCCTGAAGTGCTGAAAAAGGGGATGACATTTTTATGAAAAGCTATTTGGATGACTTATTATTAACTCGCGGGCGAAGCTGCGCGGGTCAGCTAGTAGTAAATAAACAAAATATAATAATTATAAAACGCCTAATATTTTATAAATAGCACCTATTTGCAAGCACACAAACATTATGTTTGCCAAGCGTTTGGTGACTTCAATCAAGTCCTGTGGTTGAGTTCGTAGGAAATTTGTTCCCATGTGTGTAGTAATTTTTGTGTTCGTGGACAGTTTGCAAGCACACACACCAATGTATTTCGGAAGTAGTGAATAACATTATTCCTGCGACAGGCTACGGAGATCGACAGTTGTCGAGAGTAATCGGAAATGTTGCCTAATGCCTATATATAATCCGACTAAAAATAATAGATGGAAATCTAATAAATTACGTAGTGCACATTATGCATTTTTGTTCAGTAAGGTTTTATTTGTTTAAATAGCAGAAATGTTTTGCAGGAGCCATTAGCTTTTTCGTGTGATAAGCATTGTTTATTATTTTGTTGGCGTCATACATTTATTATTAGTTTTCTTAGAAGATTTTTCATTTTAACATTTGAAAAATTGTACATTTATGATTTAACAGTTTATTACTGAGTTTCTATAATAATTGTAGTGATTTGATTTTACTAGTGCATTAATTGTAGATTTTTTTAAAATGTTACTTGACTGTGAACTTTGTGTTGAAAATGTGTGCTTATTAAAAATTAAAAATAACAAGTTCTCACAATTGTGATTCAGTGAAAAGATTCAAATTGTGTCTAAAGGTAGGTGTGTACCCGAGTTACGATTAAACCAGCAAAAAGTAAATGTAACTCGGAAGTTTCTCGTTAAAAGTTATGAAACGTGCTCTGTGGTTGTGTACACACGATTAAATTATATTGTTTTCCTTGCATATTGTTTAGTATATACATACATACATACATACATATATACATACATACATATTGTTAATAATTCTAGTACAGTGTGGACTGATTCGGGATATTCAAATTTAAATAATTTTTATTCCGCGGTAAAAAAGCATGACCATACAGAAAAACATCTGGAGGCCTACTTAAAATTAAATGCTTACTTTTGGTAAATCTCGTATTGAAATAAGTATCAACAGTCAGTTACGATTAGATATTGAGAGGTATAATGCTAAAGTCGATCGCAATAGAAGCATTTTTCAATGGCTGATCGATGTTGTTTGCTTTCTGGGAAGATATTTGAGGTGGCCGAAAACGTGCATCGGGATTACTTACATCGGGATATAGTAATCTCAAGGATGAAATAAAAAACAAGCTGATTTGGTGAGTAGTTATAATATTTTAGCTTATTATTTATTAGAAACTAGCTGTGTCCACGACTTCGTTCACGTGGAAAAATTTCTAAAATAAAAACCCGCATAGTTCCCGTTTCCGTGGGATTTCCGGGATAAAAACTATCTTACGTCTTTTCTTGGGTCTCATACTATATTTGTACCAAATTTTATCCAAATCGGTTCAGTGGTTTAGCCGTGAAAGCTAACAGACAGACAGAGTTACTTTCGCATTTAAAATATTAGTATGGATTAGATTTTCCGTTGCCGTAGAAGATATACATGAATAGTAGTACATCTAAGACTTGTTCTGTTGGCATGGTTTCCGAATTAGAGATCCGTCACGTGGCTGTGACTATGCTTTAAAATCTATAAAAGAAAAAAAATTTGTGATCGAGTACTCCGCCGCATACCCAGTAAGTGACATAATCCTATGCACGCCGCTAATCCTACTCGATTGCACCTTGTTTTATAAAAAATCTGTAAATTGGTTTGTCCCCACGGGTCACCCCTGAAATTTCTCGCTAAATTGAGGTATTTTAGGTTGAAAGTAGTGAAAATTATAAGCATTTATTTTTTCAGTTCAATAATCTAATTCGTTAAAAATTACAGTAAAGTTGAAAAGCTGTATATTTTAGAAAAATATATCGATTTTAATCACTGATCTTTCGAATAGAATTTCACGCAATTTATAAATTGTTGTTTTAGCATAATTTATTTAATCGATAGGTCTAAAAATTTCAAAGTAATGTAAACTTTTTTTTCGTAAATTTTCGTCATAAATCCCAAATAAATTGACCTATTTTGATCCAGTTTACGGTATTTTTAGCTTTGTTTAAAAGATTTGATTTAAAGCTGAGCAGATTTTTAAGTCAATCGGTACATTAGCCTAAAAGTTATTTTAAACATATCTAGAAAATTGGTTGTAAGCAACATAATTTTGATATTTAATTGAAAGTCAAAACCTTAAAGTATACTTACTTACTCTTACTTTTATATTAAAGTTTTGACTTTCGTAAACGTGCTTCGATTTTAATTTTGGAAACGGCAGTAGACGCAGTCTTAGGTTCTAAAATATTGTTAAATTCAAAAATTAATTTATTGAAAAATGTCGAAGTTACATTTTTTTTTAAATTTCCGTCAACGATAACTCTCGACCGATTTAACCAATTTGAAGAAACGAACCGATAGATTTTATAACCAATAGGTATTCTTTTAATTGAAGTAAAAAAAAAATTGTCTCCGAAAACACACACACACACACACACACACACACATACACACACACACATGCATAGTGACATTGTCGTGAAAATAGCCGGAAAAGGTTCCTAAGACCTCAAAATTTAGAGATCTGGTGAAAACTTCATTTTCGGAAATCGGGCAAAAACCATTAACTTCCTTATACTACGTACGTAAGTTAAAAGAGGAATCTAACTAAATTGCTTCAGTTTGGAGTTAATTTTCAAAATCAAGATATAAATAAAAAATAATAAAAAATATAGCTTGCCTATGCAAAAAAAGAAGCAGGAAAATGGCAGATTAATTACTTCACAGATCATTTCTTTAATGAAAAGGGTAGAGTAAGCATTGAAAGATTAATTCCACCCGGGGGACTTTTTGTGTAGGAAATCTTATTTACTTCAAGTGAGTGTTTCTGCGTGGTCCACGTAATGAGAGTTTAGCAAAGAACTTAAAAAAATGTTGTGCAAGGCTAGCCTATTTCGCCCAGATCACGAGGTCTCGGGTTCGATCCCCGAGTTGGAAAAAATATTATTGAGTTTTTAGAATTTTTTCTCGAAAATCAAAGTCTTAGGATTAGCTCAGTTTGGTGTCTTTTTTTTTGTTGTGTAATAACATTCTTACCTCAAATGAGCATAAAAGCTGTCAGTCCCGATTAAATGATAATCGTTATCAGGATGGTAAAATACGACAATCACTACCCATCTCGGAAACAAATCGTTATGGACTGGAAAGTTTATACTTTAAGTTCACTTTGCCTACTTCGCAAGGGTGAGGTATCATGATATTAATTATGCTGTGTTTATTACACTTTTACACACTTAGAGCTAAAATTAAAGCTTGGCCATAGGACTCTGAATAAAATCTAGTTTACTCGGAAATTATATGGAATATACCGATGATGGCTTACATCTTATACACATTAATTGTAATATAATATAAATATAAATAGGTGTCTTTATCTCATGTTAATCAGGGCTACTTTTTTCAAATACTTTTATATACAGACGCCAATCGGTTATAGTTTAACTTTTTTAAAGCAAACGATGATTCCAAACTGTGAATATATTGTACTAATTAATTTATTTATATATTAATACTTGAAACGAAATATTTATACTCTTTTTAAGAACGATTTCGCAGACTATAGAGTATTAATATTGTCACAGTTAAAGTTTACATTGCGAAGGAGGGCAGGAACATATTTTTTTATAATAGGTATGCATTATAAATACATAAAATTAATAAAAGTTATCGCCTCTATAGTCTAGTAGTCCGGTGTCGGTGTTGACTGTTTGAAGTCCTGGGTTCGATTCCTGGGTTGGGCAATACAAAAATATTTTTTTCAGTTTTATGATAAAAAACAAATTTGATCGGGATTGGAGAAGTGTCCGGTTGGCGATAGGCTTGCTACCTATCACATTGGGGACTAATTATCTTGGCTAAACGTGGGTACACTTGTTTTACCTCTGTCTACTTCTTCGGGGATATGGGCGTGAAGATACTTTTTTTAAATTAATAAAAATAAATGTTTTACACATTATAATCATGTAACATACATGATTACACACACATGTACTATTTTCTTTACGTCTAAAGTCTGTTTTCAAACTAAATTTTTTTTTATCTAGTTTATGCTGGAATTTCGACCACAAGGTTATCACTAGTATCATATATTACGATATATTTTAAAGATTCTCTTTTGTGTTACAAAACTAAGTGCTATGTATTTGCAGCAAAAATCATAGTTGGTGTGATTATTTACATAGTAAACAATCGCTTAGGCTTAAGAATGTAACACACGTAAAGCCTAGGGAATTTAATCGCAATGTTGAGTCAGACACTCTTGAGTTGATTTTTATTGAAGGTAAAATTCAGTGTTTGTTTTATTTATTTCAATAAAACTGTTAATCGGTTTTCAGTACGATCCTTAAAATTTTGTTAATTACTTTTAAGGGAATTACCCTAGACCTTTATTGTTTTATTGTTTTATTAATATTTTGTTCATCCAATAAAATTGTATTAGAAATATTTACAGAATATTGTTTATCTTTCGATTGTTTAATAACAACCAAAAGCTAAACAATATTTTGTTGATACAAATAAATTTGTTTTATTTTTATTGAAAAAAGCTGTTATGAATTTGTTTTATTTTTGTTAAAAATATATATCGGAGTATTCTTTTTATATTAATTATATATGTCGCAGGTGAATTCTATAACTTATCAGTATATATAAGTCAGATTCCTGACATTTTCCTGACAAATATAGTCTTTGAACCTTTAAGAGTAGAGTGAATAGTTTTCTTCTGGATTGGCGTGTACCACCTTCATCTCCATCAGGTGAGATGACAGACAGTTATTCCAATGAAAATCTATACACATAATAAAATCGTAGGAAAGTCAAAACTGAACATTGAATCTATATCTATTATTATATTATACATATTACATATAATATAATAAAATCGTAGGAAAGTCAATGTATGTCCGGGGTAAACTCAAAAAGTACTGCATGGATTTACTTCAAATTTTGCATGAATAGTACTAACAGGTCGGGTCAACATATAGGCTACATATCATCACGCTATCACTTACGAGAGAGGAGCTGCGCGGAGTAAACGAAGTCCGCGTGGACGAAGTCGCTGACAACAGCTAATTTAAAAATAAATACGTTTTAGAAAATGCCCTCCGGATGTAAAAAAATCGTCATTATATAATATGCATGAAATTTACCGCCGCGGTTAGCAAATTGCCGCGGTATAGTGTTTAAATTACTTGTTATGTAAGTGAGTAGTTTATTTAGAACAAGACTCCTATCCAGTTTATTGCATAAAAATAAGTAGGTTCGTTAGGTTTCCTTATGGTAGCGTACCTGCAAAAAGAGCCCCGCTTATCTCCTCCTAGGGGCTCCGTCAACCGTCCGCGACATCAGAATTTATAGTTGAGATTGACGCCATTTATGTCATCAACAATTGGATTTTGGCAATTCGTATAGAAAGTTTATGTTTATAAAATGACGACGCTAGTTATATACGGATGAATAGAATTTGCCTGCGACATATACATAGCTAACAAAAAGTTGACTATCCTGATGGAAAGAGAAACTATGCCTATAAACACCAAGATGTTAATGATGCATTGCTATCCATCAATGCAGGCAATGCCACATGTATAAATTTACTAGCTACCTTACTCTCTAAATTGGAATACAAAATGACAAGCGTTGACGCGGTAGAAATAGGTAAGACGGTGATACCTACCATATACCTAGCCGAGACGTTACAGAACTAGCAGACATGGTGGTAGTGACACGTCCAGTGAATTATTCGCGTTTTACGAACTGCCTGACATAATGGCAGATCAGAGGTAGGTCTATTTTTGATAAACGTAGATATAACTTCCACGATTACTTTATATAAAATTTGTCTTATTCTTTTTTCTATTGTCTTAAATAGCTGCACGGCTGAAAAAAGTAGTCATTTAATGATACTGCTGATCTAGAGATTTGCCTATTTACTTCGGATCATAAGGTCCTGAGTTTGATTTTCAGGTCGGAAAAAGTATTACCGAGGTTGGTTTGAGGTTTTCCTCAGTAGCAGCTTGAAGTTTGACTGTGGTAGTGTCAAACTCCCGTTGCAGGAGCATGTGAAGCTCTTCGACAGCATAACCGTCTATTGTGCTGTAGTTTTACCGAAACCGGTGTATCGCGCCTTACGTAGGTGCGTGGTGAGATGGGGTAAAAGTGATCGCATAGATTCGGTCATAATAGTAAAGATGTAGAAATCTTCAGTCTTTTTTTAAAGACTGTTCTTTAAATAAAATTATATACCTACCATATACCTGGCCGAGACGTTACAGAACAAGCAGACATGGTGGTAGTGACACGTCCAGTGAATTATTCGCGTTTTACGAACTGCCTGACATAATGGCAGATCAGAGGTAGGTCTATTTTTGATAAACGTAGATATAACTTCCACGATTACTTTATATAAAATTTGTCTTAAAAATAGTTGCACGGCTGAAAAAAGTAGTCATTTAATGATACTGCTGATCTAGAGATTTGCCTATTTACTTCGGATCATAAGGTCCTGAGTTTGATTTTCAGGTCGGAAAAAGTATTACCGAGGTTGGTTTGAGGTTTTCCTCAGTAGCAGCTTGAAGTTTGACTGTGGTAGTGTCAAACTCCCGTTGCAGGAGCATGTGAAGCTCTTCGACAGCATAACCGTTTATTGTGCTGTAGTTTTACCGAAACCGCTGTATCGCGCCTTACGTAGGTGCGTAGTGAGATGGGGTAAAAGTGATCGCATAGATTCGGTCATAATAGTAAAGATGTAGAAATCTTCAAAGTCTTTTTTTAAAGTCTGTTCTTTAAATAGAATTACATAATAATTATATTACATACTCAGAAACAAAATGGAGACTTAATTACTCTGTAGAAACATAGATTCAACTTTCAGTTATTACACGTTTAACTAGAAATAAACTTTTAATTAAATAACAACTTTCGCGAAAATATTCAGTGAGACAGTTTGAAAGTAATTTCACTAATTACATGAGTTTATTCACAACGAAATCTGAAGTCGCACAAACATTTATATTTTCTGTTATGTAAGGGAACAGAACTTTCTATAGAACTCGGCTGCATAATGAACTCGCTTACAAAGGAATATAATCGGGAACGAAATTATGTAAGCTAAATAACTATGTATAAACTAATAGACAACCATCTTTAATATTCTATATAATTATAATTTTATAATATTTGCACAGCATATCACGGTAGAATATGTTGGAAACTTAATCAAATGTTAATAACTTGTAACTTCCATATTATGGCAAATAAATAATTTCATTCATTCATTCATTCATTCATTCATACATCCACTCATTCATACATTCATTCATTCGTATTTTTTTGCAAGTTCGTGATACCAGTGGAGGATGTCGAATGTCGGGCAAAGCCTTGCTTTATTAAATAAAAACCTAACAATACTATGGTAAATCATTCGTGGCAGAGTTCCGCAATGTCTTTTTCGGGTGTATGGTACTTTTGCCTTAGGCAAGACAATGGTACCTTATACCCGGGCGCCATATTCTTGCCGCAGTTTACCGTGCAAACTTATGTCAATAACAATACCATCCTGTCTCATACATAGCAATGCACCATTACAATATTTAATATCTATAGACGATGGGTTGTTTTGTCCATCTAGGAGGGCCATCTGGGTTTTTCTTACCTTATTATACAAAAAAAAACTTTGCACTACCTGTGTTTCTTTGATATTACAACAGTTTCCCGTGTGGCTGGGTTCCTTTGAAGTATAGAATGTCAGCTATTTTGCCCGGTTGTTTCGTAAAATGTGAAAGATTTTTACATGTGTTTCTACCGTGATTACGAGAGTTTCACAACGACTTGCCCGAGTGTATGGATCAAACGTCTTACGTCTGCATGCCGCAATAGCGTCAATACTTGTCAATGTCATATTCCAGTTTGGAGTGTACACTCTGTACTAACACTATAAATGCGTATGCACTTACTGATAACAGTACGATCGAGTACGAGTAACGAGTATAATCGTACTGTGATAACAGTACGACTCGGATCGAACCATACCTTACTTACAATAGCGTGTATCCTCACCTACTCGCACGCACAATACAGACAACGAATTGTATGATCCACATACACTATAGTAACAAATTAGATTTTTACCTGATTGTCGTCTTTGAACTGTGGTTTTCGGAAAATATTTTTGTCTCGCCTGGGTATTTAGTATCACCGCTTCAGCTATTCTTGCCGCGATAGCGTCAATTTTTGTCGTTGTCGTTTTCCGGTTTAGATGATAAGATAGCCGGTAGACTTATGTGTTATGTGCATGCGATATTGTCATGTCAATGTCGCAAGCACATAACACATAACATACACTAACATACTTATGCCAAATTTCACACTCTACCGTTGGCGCAATTGTCTTAAAAAGGGGTCCAAAGTTTTCTCTATACGTATTAATATATAGATAGGCGTTTGTCTTCCATCGCACCTGGTGGAAAGTGTCGATAAAGACAAAAGTCGTACACGCCTATCCAAATGAAACCTATTCACTCTACTCTTAAAAGTTCCACGACTACATTTTTCAGTAAAAAGAGACGCTAGCAGTTCATTCCAAGCCTTGGTAAATCAAACCAAAAAAGAGTTTTCAAACCATTTTGTTCGATTTTTTGGTATATCAACAACGTACGGATGGAACTTCTACCTGCGTCTAATAGTCCAATAAAGGAATGGTGAGGGTCCAATTAGTTTGAAGAGAGCTTTCGTTTACTCACCAAAGTGCATCCTATAAAAACTGATTATAGGCTAGCGACCTTATGACGATGCTCAATGTTTGTAATTTTCTATTTGTGGGCTTGTCGTCGTTTATTAGCCTACGGGCTCTTCGGTCATTGTTTTTCATTTTGCCTTAGTTAACAACAAGGCTAGAACTACTATCTTTTTTGACAATGATAATAGGGAAGTAGTGTCAGCCCCCCCTCCCCCCATTCACGTAACAAAACGTCAATGAAGTCAAAGCGCGTAGGACTCTTATACACATAAACATGATATAATATCACATCATGCTAGGACGCGACATAATGTGTCAGAAAATTTGTAAGAGCTCAAAACGCTATGACTCGATAGACGTTTTTAACCCCCGATGCAAAAACGAGGGGTGTTATAAATTTCAGGTGTGTATCTGTGTATTTGTATATGTGTGTATCTATGTGTCTGTCCGATCAGGCGGATGGTCCGATTTGGTTGCGGTTTTATTTAAATGAAAGCTGTATTTTTCGAGATGGTTCTTAGCTATGATGCAATAGAATCTATTCAGCCGTTTTAAGATCATCAGCTCTTTTCAAATTCAAGAAAGAAATTAAACAACTTGTATAGGCTTTATCGAGAAAAAATAATGTATTCTATTACTCCAATGATTCTATTACTTCAATGCAATGACATGGTGACCTTGACCTGATGCTGCTAGATCCTTATTCGAAAATCATTAGCTTCTATTTAACTGGCAATGTTCGTATGTAAATAACCAATTTTCTAAATATTGCCAATCATTTTTCAGCGACATTCTGATGTCCATTTGCATTAAAACTTGGCAAACTTGGATAAGTTAGCGACAATGCAATCTTATGGTACCATCCAGATCGTGATGTAGCGTGGATGTAGAGACTGGAATTCTAAGATGCTAAGTTTTGACGAAATAACTGAGTTTTGGCTCAGCGGTTTTGTTGCTATAAGTACCTACATACCTACTAAGATTAATTACTACTCATGATGACGAGGATCTGAAGATAGAGTTAAAAAGTTCTACTGAAACTGCAGATAGAAAGTGCTAAGATAGTGGAGTTAGTAAGAGTTTATTTCGTTGGAATAATATCTTTCTCATGATGTCAAGGTTCTGAAGATAGAAATTTCCGAAACCAGATGCAAAATGCGAAAAAAATAAACAGTGAACTGCTAAACTCAACAAAAATTTATTGAGTTAGTACTCAATTTTCTTGTATTTTCTAATATTTTGATTTGCAATCTAGCCTGCTAGGATCTGATGGTGAAACTAAAAGGTCACCATGGGAACTCCTAAACTAAATAAGATAAACTCATCTAGTTCGGACTCATTCGTTCTGTCTTTACAAACACTCTAGTGCTAGACAATATTTAGGGTCTCATGATGAAACTAGAATGAGATCATGGGGACTTAAAATAAAATCGAGCAATACCATCGGATTTGGGGTCGTTTGATCCGTTCTTTTTAGGACTTTTCAGCAGGATGTCTTCCAGCGCCTGATGTTAAAGCTGGGAAAAGTATATGAGAACTCCTAAGCAAATCTAGATAAACTCATCGAGTGTCACGGGCTGATTTGGTTGGTTTTGACATGCACTTTGGTGCTGGATGATTTTTAGGATTCGATGATGGGACTGGAAGATGGCTATGGGAATTCCTAAACTAAATAAGATAAACCTATTAAGTTTGGCCTTACTTGTTCTGCTTTGACAAATACTTTGGTGATAATTGATTTCCAGAGTCTTATGAAGAGGTCATCGGAACTTAATATCATATATTTTGGGCCTATTTGATTCGTACTTTTCAGGACTTTGGAGCCAGATGTTTTCAGTGATCGATGATTGAGCTGAAAAAAGTCCATAAGAACACCGAAGCTAAACCGGTTAAATCCATAGAACGTGTGCTAATTTGGTTTATTCTGACAAATTCTTAGGTACTAAATGTTTTCTAGGATCTGATGATGGAACTGAATTATGACCATCCGTGCTCGAGCTGATATAGCTGGCCTTTATATAGCTTTTTATATGAAATAGCATACAAGCACATGGGTCCCCTGATGGAAAGAGTCAACCTTCGCCTAAAAACACCAAAGACGTTAATCGTGCGTTGCTATCTTGTAGCAAGGTTTAACACCACATGCATAAGTTTACCGGCTAACTTGCCCTCTAAGCCGCAACACGACAATGAAAAGCACTGACGCTATTACGGCAGCAATAAGTAAGACAGAGGTACCAGACCCGGACAAGACAATGCAAAACTCTACCACATAGTAGCCATAATGGTAGTGACTCGCTTAGCCAGCGATCGCCATTTACAACCTGCCTCATGCCTGGCAAAGCTGGCCTATTCTTCAAAGGAGCCCGGACCAACACGGGGAAAACCTACTGCAGAAAACAATTCTTCTAAATAATCCATTACAAGACGAGTGGATACTATATATTCATACACAAAAGTATTTTATGTAGTTACAATAAGTATACAGCTGGAAAATTAAAATTCAGACCTTATTTGCAAAATAATGATTGACAGAAGTTTCGCAGGGTTTGATAATAATAAAACTAGAAGGTTTCGAGAAACTCCTAAACTAAATAAAATAAACCTATTAAGTGCAATCTAATTTTTTATATTTTTGCATATAGGTGCTCTAAATCAAGATTATTGGATTGGATGGGTTACATGGTCGTTGATTAAGGAACCATGATGATGCTACAGGATTCCTTTTTGAAAGTCATCAGCTCCTTTCACGTTTTGTTCTTAAAATGATGCGTATGAAGAAGACTGACGGTCTTAGCATAACAAAACGTGTCAGGAGTTGTTGAAAATTTTTATTTTTATCTTATTTTACGTGAATTGGGCCCCAAATATAAGTATGTTGACGCAAGTATCCCCAAAAATGTGGGCGGAGGTATAATGAGTGTTCCCACGATAAGCCGATGATAGTCCCATAATGTGATAGGTGGCAAGCCTATCGCCAACAGGGCACTTATCCAATCCTGAGCAAAGTTGTTTTTATCAGAAAACTGAGAAAAACATTTTGAATATCCTGACCCGGGAATCGATCCTGAAACCTCATACGGTCAATACCACAGACCACATGAATACTGTGTCAGCATTCATGTGGGTAGCCATTCGGAAGGAAACTTGTCGCCGCGCAATGAGCGAACGCTTCTATTACTGTCAAAAATTTCATACATTTGTAGGTTATATTATATTGTGAAAAAATAGAAATAAACCATGTTTTACTGTTTTATTGTACCGAATAATGACAAGGTTTAAAAATTCCCCTTGAAATTATTTTATTTTATTAGTAAGTAGTATAACTCTGTATTTCTGTATCTGATTGTAAGATACGCTGTAAAACAAAGAAATTTTCTTGAGAGGTGTATCCATTTAATCCGTGGTCAGAACTAACAAAGTTGCGGACATTAGGTGACCTTAAAGTCGAGCACGGAGTCATTAAAACTATTATTAAATATTTGTTAAAATTTATGATACTGTTGTAAGCAAGAGGAAAGTTTTATACGCTGTACATGATAAAACAAAACACGATAGTGACGTGTTACGGTTTCCACTACTTTATGTAACAAGCGAATATCCCAAAATAACAAAATAACGCTGTCAGTAGCGTAGTCCACGTTTTAAAGCCGAAATATATCCCCCACCTGCTTAAATACGACCCTTGGGTGTATTTCGAAAACAACATATCTGAGTGACGTGCCGGTGTCAAATTCATAAAACTTTACAGCGTGGGCCATGAAATTTAAAACATTGTTGTTTTAGGGCGTTTCTCTATAAAATATGCTAGAATATTGTAGATAAAAAATTTCAAATTGCTTTTTAACTTGATTTTTAATGGATTCAGGCGTTGCTTTGCTAAAATCCATAATTTAGCATTCAATAAAGCATTCATGCTTCAACCCTTCATAGAACGAAGTGTTACTCGACTCTCCTGGAGATGCTTCGGTTGCGAAGTGAAACGTGCGTTGAGTATATAATGTGTGTGTTATGTGTGAGCCTTTGCTTCTGGCGTGGAAGAAAGTGTGGAGAAAGTGGGTGAACTATTGTGCCGCTGTGGTCTTCTATAATTTTCAGGCCTTGGATAAGTTTGCCCCATTCCTTACACATCCTTTCATTTCAGTTGCATCACAGCAGTTACATATAAGCTTTCGCACTTTGTAAATTAAATATTACAATTTCTTCTTTAAATTTGATTTTTTTTTTTACATTATAAGATAGAAGTTGTTTACCAGGCATTTTACGTTTCAAACCGCAATATGACTGTGACATAAGATGATTCTGTTTCGACAGGAAAAGATAAGATAGTGATTATCTTATAAACAAAAGAAATTGACTCAAGAAAACAGATAAAAAAATGACAAATCAAAAATGTTAAAACACTAATGTACTACAGGATTTTCGTTTTATTTAGTCCACTCGTTAATACGGATTGAGCTTGATTACGTAGTTGTACGTATAGCTAAGTAAAGTATTTTACAAACTGTCTGGAAGAAGGGCGTATGGTCTGTTCTTCAAATGGAACTGGACCAACATGCAAAAAAGAATAATATTAAAAAAGAAATAGGTAGTAGGTCCCAGGGGTAGGCAGAGGTATAAGTGCATCCAAAATTAGCCGAAGTTACTTAGCTCCCACAATATGATAGGTGGCCAGTCTATCGCCAACCGGGAACTTTTTCCAATCACGAGCAACGCAGTTTTTGTAATAAAACTGGAAAAACACATTTTTGAATCGAACCCAGTATCTCATGTCACATGTGGTCAAATCTGACTACTACACCACAAAGGTGACTGATGAATATTACGAAACATTATAACATTATGATTTTATGACTAAAAGGCCATAACTATTAAGTGAGATGAACACATAAACCCCAGTTTAATGGCTCCAGCGTTAAAAGTTTAAAAGCGTCCACTGAGAGATAAGCCACATCGCAGTAGACTGTGTTATCGCATAAACACCGAGTGTGACTTCAATATGACATTAAGCTAGTAGTCCGCAGGACAACACTCTTTTTGTTAAATGATCAATACCTAGGGTACCTAGACTTTGTGAGTGGCTTTTTTTGACTAGTCTACCAAAACTTTATCCCTAATACTTTAAAGAGAGTGCTGGGAAACAAAGTCTCGTGATAATTAAGTAGCAGTCAAGCAATATATAAAAATTAAGTAAATCTGAAATCGCGGTATAACTATTACCTGTCGCTTATATCACCTCTGTAGTTCAGTGGTCCGATGTCGGTGCTGATCACTTAATGTCCCGGATTTGATTTCTGCGTCAAGCAATTGCAAAAATGTATTTTTTCAGTTTTTTGATAATAAGAACGTTGCCCGGGTTTGGAAAAGAGCCTGGTTAGGTATAGGCTAGTCACCTCTCACATTATGGGATTAGTATCTTCGGCTAAAAGTGGGTGCATAGATTGTATTCGGCAGAAACTTCTTCGGGGATTCGTGTGTGAAGATTCTTCTATTTTATTTTTTCTAATACCATATACAAGTTTCAACGTTTCTAAGACGGACTTTGGGGCCCAGACTTACGGTACACCTCGCCTGGTTGGGAAGAACTTACCTTTTTCATCTTTCATCCATCGTCAACCCTCATAGTATTGGCATGACCTTGTTCACCGTCACCCTGACAATGTCATATTTTACTTATCGATCAAAACAACATTCGTCGGCCTCTGTGACTACCTTGGTAACATTAATAAAATTCTAAACAATTCAGCGAAAGTGAACTATGTATTTGATGATATTTGTCTCAAATAAAAATGCTTATATACCACATATTCGCGGTGACATTAAAGCTTATCAGTGAAGTGTTTTTGTCATACAAAATATTTTCCGATTTACTTATTAAATAATTTTGAAAAAGTATTAAAAGTAAGTATTTTTATTAGTTACTGCCCGCGGTTTCACCCGCGTAGCTATTCTTGTCGTAGGAATATTGGAGAGGTTTATATACTAAAACCTTCCTCAAGAATATCTATATATTTAAAAAAACCGCATCAAAATTTGTTTCTTAATTTTAAAGATTTAAGCGTACCTAGGGATAGACAGAGAAAGCGACTTTGTTTTATACTATGTAGTGATATATTTATACGTTACTTTTTTTAGGGTACTTCAGATTTGCGTTCTAAGTGACCACGGAACCCAACGTCACGTGATATATTGACTCCAATAATTCCAAGACTAGCTGAGCCTTTCAGGGAAGTATTTTTAAAATGAGGAGATATTTAAAAGGAGATTTTTTAGTCTAGCTTATGTCTAAAGTGGGTCGATCCTACTCTAAAGCTTTTAATTGCATGATCATTAAAAAAAGAAAAGCTCATTTAAAAAAAATCCCTTGAAAAATTACACTAATTGATAATACCTACTCCGTAGTAAGGAAATTATTTATTTCTGATATGGATGTTATCAACGGTACTAATACATAGAAAGAGTTAAATCTATATTCTATATTAATATTATAAATGCGAAAGTTTGGATGTTTGGATGGATGTTTAGATGGATGTTTGGATGGATGTTTGTTACTCAATCACGCAAAAAACCACTTAACGGATTTGAATGAAATTTGGTACACAGTTATATGATGACCTGGAATAGCACATAAGCTACTTCTTATCCTGGAAAATTAGGTGATCCCGCGGGATTCGGCAAAAACTTTCATAATGCAGCGGGCTGCACGCGGCAGCTAGTATTAAAATATATGTAATAATCACCCAAAACCCAGAAATACAAAAGTTTATGCTCATCACACAATTAATGTTTTCACCGTCGGTAATCGATCAGTCCCGTCGATTGTGTAGTCAAGGTCGCTAATAACTGGTCCAATGGAGCGGTTCAAAAATACTTTTTAAAAAAATCAAGGCGAAAAATTTAACTAGTTAAAAAACTCACTAAGTTTCAAGTATTTATTCATCAATTAACAAAAAAAGAAGCTCCTCGCGGACTAGAGAAGCGACAACGTGGAGACGTGTATTACCTTTTTGGTTGAAATTTTAGCATGTTTCAACACATTAGTGTTGTTATCATTATTTGCTGCTTAATATGTAGTTCGTTAGTTATATCCATATACATTCAAGTTTTTCCATATAGCATATAGATCTATTTAAGATAAGCTACAATATCTAATTGATAATCACTTGACGATGAAGTTTTTGTTCTATACCAAAATATTTTTTGTTGACAATTGGCATTGTAAATAATATTCAGTGTGTAACAAAAAACCTGCCCAAAATTGTCAAAGGAACTGTATAGCAGCTTAATATAATCAAATACATTATGTCATTATTTAATGGATATAGATCTTCAACCAAAAATAAATAGATTCAAAATCACGGCCTTAAAATTGGCTAAGAAAATAAGAGCACGAATAAATATTTGGTCTTATTTTGTCCAATTACAGTTAACGTGCGGACGCGTTACGTCACGAAATCGTTACAAAATTATGTAAAAAATAGGTAACATGTTACTTGCAATTTTATACGCTAAATCTATAAACTAAAGTTGGATTTTCTAAAGGTTTAATAAAATTTTACAAGCTCTCGTCAATAAAGCGGCGAAATAGTCGAAGCTAAACCATAAAGTTTAGTAATGAGGTTGATTATTATTAAGATATTTTTATGACGGTGCGATATTGTTTGTGATTCTATATATAGTAATCTCAAAACATTTTCTTGCTTCGAGTTTGTAAGCAATGCTGAATCTTGTTATATTGTATAGTTTAAATAGAAGATATAGATTGCGGTTGAAGGTATAAATTTTGATCGATCGAATTTAATAATCGTAAATGATATTTAATATTTCGGCTCTGTTTGGTTAATGACGGCTGTTGTTTATCTATAGAAGTAGGTATCTCTTTCGTTTATTTCTAGATTTTTCCAGTGTTCTCATTCTTCACTTTTCTAGATTATTTGCAACAATATTATCGATTCTGAACAGCCTCTGTATTTGGCCGGACCTTTAAAAATATCCCTGTATAAAAGTTTAAAAAAGTTTAATAAATTATTCAAAATGTTTTGTTTCTGTTTGTAACTATACTGAATACATGAATAATAAGTAAGATGAACACATAAAACTCCAATGCAATGTCTCTAGCGTTAAAGTTTAAAAGCGTCCACTGAGATTGGCCACATCGCAGCAAACTGTGTGATATCTCGTGAAAGCCGAGAGCCGCTCCAATGTGACATTAAGCTGGAAGCGACTGAGTGTGGACGTATATTACACTTCTTGTTCAAACTACTGCACGATTCCACCCATTAGCGTCTGTTACCTGTTGCTGACTGTTGAGTTAGTTTCATTTTTACAAAGGTCTAGAATCAATTGCTGTTCATGTCATTGGGATTGAGAATAGGATAGGTATGGGATTAATCCCTTTCATACTAATCTCTATTAATTCTTTCAACTGGTTTAGAATTTTCAAGCGACGAAAAAACGGAAGAGGTTTTTAATTTGATGCGTATATTTTATCTTAGACCATACGTAACTTTTTTTATAAAGTAGTCTGATTTTGGTATTTTTTTTAACTGGATAAGGTTATCGATCGGTTGCCTTTTACGATCTGCCTGACAGAACAACAATTGGCTTATTCTTCAAAGGAGCCCTCACTGATTTCAAAACTGAGCTGTGTGTAAACCTCTGTATCTCCCATTTAGTTTTTTTTCTAAAACATCCCTAAAGGTAGGAAAGGAAAAGTATCTTCAGGCCCGTATCCTCGAAGTGGTAGGCAGAGGTACCACAAGTGCACCCACGATTAGCCGAAGCACTTGGTCCCACAAATGTGATAAGCGGCAAGTCTTTCGCCTGCCGCCCACTTTTTGATCCTGGGCAACTTTGTGTTTATCAGAAAACTGAAAAACACTTTTTTTGACCAACCTGGGAATCAAACCCGGGACCTTACGTGGTCAACGCCAACCTTTAGACCACAGAGGCGATAAAAAGAAAAAAATAGAGGATAATCAAGCTAAGGTAATAGAATGATCTTCGTTCATTGGTTGTTTGGCGCCAACTCAAAATTACCTGGGTATATAATATTATACTAGTTGCCGCGTGCAGCCCGCTAAATTATAAAAGTAAAGTAATTTTTCCCGGATCAAAAGTAGCCCATATGCTATTCCAGGTCATCATCTACCTGTGTGCCAAAATTTATTTAAATCCTTTCTGTAGTTTTTGCGTGATTGAGTAACAAACATCCATCCAAACATCCAAACTTTCGCATTTATAATATTAATATACATTAGTTTAAGAATTTAGTTATTAAGGTAATTTTTTTTTTTAATTAGGGATGTAGTAATTAGTAGATTATAACCACAAAAAGTTAAAAAAATATTTACTTTATAACAACAAACTTAAACCTAGGAAAAACCTTTCACCGTGTTGGTCCCGGCCTCCTTTGTAGAATAGGCCAACTGCCGTTCTGCAAGGCAGGTCGTAAATGGCGACCGATTGGCTATCGAGTCACTACCATCGTGGCTACTAGGTGGTAGAGTTCTGCATTGTCTCGCCCGGGTCTAGTACCACCGCCTTACCTATTTCTGCCGCAATAGCGTCTGTGTTTGTCACTATCATGTCCGAGTTTGGAGGATAAGGCAGCCGGTAAACTTTTGCGTGTGGCATTAGACCTTGCCATAAGATAGCAACGCATCATTAACATCTTTGATGTTTATCGGTGTTGGTTGACTTTTTCCACCAGGAGAGCTATCTGCTTGTTTGCTATCTTATGATATCAAACAAAAGCAATTAAACTAGAGCAACATTGTTTGACGGCGACTAAAAAATACTCAACTGTATCTTATCTTAGTTAAAAACTTAATTATAAATGTTAATAAAAATGTTTAATACTTTTTGCTTTTTAGATTTTTTATCGGTTTAATTTTTTTAATTAAAAAGTTAGTGTACTGGATACTTACTACTCCCCAAACCAAAATTATATTCAATAATTTAAATGCAAAATAATTACAATAACCGACATTCCATTTCCTGTATCTATAAAATCCCAGCTTCAGATCTACACTAAAATTTAATCGGAAAGTATATCTTTCCACAAAAAAAAAAAAATTTAAATCGGTTCATAAATGACTAAGTTCTGGTGTAATAAACATAAGAATCAATCGAATTTTTTCTTTGTTCTAGTTTTTGGATACTCGGTTGAAAACAAAAAATATCTTCACTTCCGTCTCCCCGAAGAGGTAGGCAGAGGTACAAGAAATGCTCCCACAATTAGCCGAATATATTAGTGCTAAACGGACACTTATCCAATTCCGGACAATATTATTTTCATCAGGAAACTGAAAACATATATTTCTGGATTGCCCGACCCGGGAATCAAACCCGGAACATGTGGTCAACACAGATACCGGACCACTAGACCACAGAGGATTTCGATTGAAAGCAAATATAATAAATTAATAAAATTTTTATTTTAAATTAGCTTCTTCGTAATAAATCGTTAACATTATGTACTATTTAATTTAAATCACACACCACTCAGTAATAATAGTAATAGTACGCGTTATAAATATTTATTAGCTTCATTTAGCTTTAACAAACTCATAAAAGACCTAACTAATTATAAAGCATTTAGATACTCGTACGTACATAGGTGCGTCGGGTACTAGGTTTCGCTAGTAAATCTCACTTTGTGCTTAAAATTAAAACCTGGACGGAGCTTTATTGCGATGTTTCTCATGTCGCAAGCTTGATAAGAATTAATAGACAACTTCAGACTTTCAGAAGAGTTTAGAGTATGTTATGTCTTAGAGCACACACACACTCACACATATATATATATATATATATATATATATATATATATATATATATATATATATATATATATATACATATATATATATATATATATATATATATATATATATATATATATATATATATATATAAGTGTGTGTGTGTGTATTAGTATCGTTGACTAACAATAAAAACACAAGCAAATATTTCGCTTACTTTGGGATTAGATCAGTAAGTGTAGTTTGTCCCGTAATCATTATATTATATATTATACTATGTTTTATTCTGAAAAAATATTTTAAATCAACATGCATATGTGTCAATTGAGGCTGATTTGTCTAAATATATCATGCATCAATCTTTTTATTTTTATTACCTACTATATTATGTCAATTGCAGTTGTATATAATATACCAAAATGTATGTTAATAAATAAAATTACTCCTTTATTTTTATTATTGTATTATATGCTAACCAGATAAATTATGACTAGTATTTGACAAATTTTGCTTTTGTTTATTATTTTCTTGTATGTATTTATTTTTGTGCAAAATAAACTATTAAATCAATAGATAAATAAAATTTACTCCTTTTAATTTGTATGGTGAATATGTATTATCTACTGATAAACTTATTTATTATTTATTCGTAAGACATCATATCTTTTTAAATATATTTATTTGAGAAATCTAAGTAAGTATAGTTATGTTACTAATTTAGTAAGGACTTGCTGATTAAGTTGTATGTTACTTCATAAGAAGCAAGAACCGGTAAGATTTTCAGGTGTTACGGCAATTAGATAAACCAATAAAATTATTGTGGAATGCGTGCGTGCATTCCATTCTGATTATATTTTTTAAGTACGCTAACCTAAACAACCTCTAACATTCATCTTTAAATGGAACTTAATTTTATATCTTTGTTTAATTTGTTTGGGGTAAAATGAACTCTGAAACTTATCTCAGATTTCAGTTTTAAATTTGCTTAAAGTTATTTGAGATCTTGATAATTAAATTTGGAATTTTAAAGCAATTTGATATTCGGTTTATTCGGTTGGTATTTTGATTATCAATTATTTTACCTACATTTTATAGTATATTATTGTTGAATTAAGGCGGTTTTGAAATGACGTGTCATTAACAAGTAAGTAACGACATGCTTCATTTATTTTAATATGTAGGAAGAATGGTAAATAAAAAGTAGATTAAACAGATATACATGCGAATGTGAATAGATGTAGATACCGGAACGATTACGATAATGTACCTACAATGATTAAAATGGTCACTGATACGCCAAGGTACCCTAATCAAGCTAGTTAGCTACCCTAATCAAATCAATATGACAACTTTTGCGGCATCAAATTGTTTAAATAAAACTAGCCATCTTCTCCTAGTCTAAAATCGTATCCTAGTCAAAAATTATGTTAATGGTAGTGCATATCTATACATATAATAAAATCGTAGGAAAGTCAATATATGTCCGGGGTAAACTCAGAAAGTACTGCATGGATTTACTTCAAATTTTGCATGAATTTTACTATCAAGTCGGGTCAACATATAGGCTAAATATTATCACGCTATCACCTATGGGGGAGGAACTGTGCGGAGTAAACAAAGTCCGCGCGAAGAAAGTCGCGGGTAACAGCTAGTACATATATATAGCAAATAATGTAGTTTGATCTTTAACTGTATCAAAATCTCTTCTAAGTTTAATAATACCTTTGACAAGAGAAGATAAGAAATTGGCATTCATTTTTATAAGCAATCAAAATTATAAAATAGCATACATTCCAACGCTGAACATATAAAAATGGTTATATCTCTGTCTAACAAGTTTGAATTTTCATAATAGATAAAGCTATAAATTTTTATCAGTGCTCTAATTTTAAATTATTTAAGAAAATAACGTCACTCTAAAAAGCTTGCAGCCGATCCGCAATTACTGATACACCCTGTCAATGTACATAAAACGTCAAATTATTATGTTTAATATTCAATGATTTTAATTAAACTATTGTAGTTTTCGTTAATTTTGGTATGTTCCTTAAATATAAACGTGAATAAAAATTAAAGAATGATGTCTAATTGCAGAATTATAGAATATAGAACGAATAATAGAACGAAATTGGCAAATGAATTATTGCACCGGTACGTATTATTTAAATGTAGTTGATACTTAAATACAACGTCTTCGTATTCTGTTTGTAACCGGTGTTTTATTCAATCCTATTTCAATTAAATGTTAGGTTTTATTTAATAAAGCAAGATTTTGCCCGAAATTATTATAAATAAGCAAAATAATTATTTTAAACTGGTATCCCCAAACGTGGGGACGACGGTTAGAACTTGTTAAATATAGGACTTAGACGATCTTCGATCATCGTCGTCGTTTCTCGAAATAGTAAGTCGTACCGACCAGTTGGCCTCTAGTAAACCCTAAAAGTAACAGTATTGATTCATTCTTGAGCGTGCATAAGTAATTTAAGGTAACGTATTTTGTTAAATTATATTTCATTATTATGAGAATAAAATATTGGAAAGAATAAAATAAAGTTGTTAGTTGTTAGTGATAATAGCAATGTGAAAAGAAATATAAATGTAATATAATTGATTACGTGGTTTAATTAGTGAAGGTAGTTCCTAACATTTAAAGGAATGGCCGTTGTCCATATGAAATATTACATCGTGTTCTCTCATTTGTGGCAGAGCATATTAATCGCTAAATGTAGGGTATTCCTTATATAAAATGTCGATATTTCTTAGGTTTAAGTCTTGACATTTTGTCAATTGTTATGTAAACAGCTTTTCATATCTAGTAGTTTCCATAATCTAAGAATAATAATCTATAACCATAAACAAAATATGTAAATGCCTTTTGTAAAGGTGTTTGTATGTCAAACGCATGGTATTTTATCACTCCTTGGTATAATAGTTTATTACAAAATCTGGCCAATTCTCTAATTTTTAATTGTAGTTTAAAATTAAATTTGTAGAATGTCTAGATGTAAAAAACAAAATATAGATAGATGTATGTAAAACAAGTCGGACATCTGTTCCGAATAAACTAATTTAATTGAAGATTCGCTTTTATTTATATAAACTCAACAATATACCGGCCATCGGTACCAAAGTAGCCACTGCCAAGGAGTCGCCCTCTGAGGTCAAGCCAAAGGCCTCTGCCGTATCGTCACGCCCGGTTCCCTTACGAGGTAGGTAGAGTAAGCCGAACGTCTTTCCAATTCACCACGATTAACCCATTTTGCGGTTGACGTGATAAGTGGTGATCCCTAACACTACATTTTACAGACCTGATAACGATTATCGATTACTTTTAGCGATAACTGGGACCGACGGCTTTACGTGCTTACCCGAGACACGGGAGCGATAACACACTGCTCTCCAGACTGAGAGCTGCTGCTGAGATTTGTATTTTCGAGAAAAACATCGAAAAAACTAAATAACTGTTATGCCCGACCCGGGTATTGAAATCGAGACCTCATGTTCTGAGCCAAATATGCTATCCCCTAAAGTCGAGGGGATAATAATAATAATAATATACTTTATTGCACACAACACACATCATTTACAGTAGAAAATAACAATGTACGATAAGGAACGGAGTACAAATAGGCGGTCTTATCACCCATCAGTGATCTCTTCCAGACAACCAGCGACTTTAGAAAATATTTACATTAACGCGGGCATTGGTGCTCGTCTTACGAAAAAAAAGTGATAAATAAAAATATAAGTGCTAACCAATTTAAGTGCTATATATAAATTGTAACTACATACTTGGATACATAAATAAATACATATATATATATATATATATATATATATATATATATATATATATATATATATATATATATATATATATATATATATATATATAATATACATATATACATACATATATTTATACATATATACATACATACATACTCATATACATACATATTATGTACTTACTAAAAGGCAAAAACATAAATCAAATATGAGATTAGTGATAACTCGTTACAGGAACAACACGCTCAGCATAAAAAAAAAACAAAGAATAAAAAATTTAAAAAAAATAAAAAATTACAGGATGTAATTAAGTACCTAGGTAATTTTGCTAATTTTAATAATTTGAAAACATTTATCCTTGTTATTGCTTTTCAGGTATTCATAATAGAGAGATAGTGGGAGTTAAGTAGTTGTTTAAAACTAGCTAAATTATGCGCTGTTCGAATGTTAACAGGCAAAGCATTCCATAATCTAATGCTCTGCACAACAAATGACTGTGAGTAAAATTTTGTATAATGAGTAGGAATTTTTAAAATAAGGTTATTAAAAGTGCGAGAAGCTTTACTGGGAGAGGCCAAAAAGTTGAATCGGTTCCTGAGGTAATGAGGAGCAGCTGGGTCAAAGAGGACACGATACAGTAAATGAAGCATGTGAGCATTCCGGCGAAGACGAATTGGGAGCCACTTGAGTTGAAAACGAAATTCAGAGATATGATCATACTTGCGCAAACCAAATAAGAATTCGGCTCAGATTTTTTTTATTTAAATTAATAACTGTCTGGTAGTCTAGGGCCTAAGACACGAGGCATATATCAATTTTAATTTGTGTCTTATGCATACTATATAAAATCACTGGCTTTCTTCATTTCACCAATAAACTTTAATTTTCCAAAATTTCATATTCTTCAGGCCATGCAATATTCGTTTCACTATTGATGTATAAAAAACTCAATCAATACTGATTATTCATATAATACTGATTATATCAGTACTCACGTACATACCATGTCGTAAAACTAAAGAAAGTAACATAAAGCCTGTATGTAAATAGTTAATATCCTTTATTGGAGCGGCGCCAACCGCACATGGCTTTTAAAGTATCTGGGTTGATCTGACACTTTTTTGGCCCTTATATACCCCTAGGCACACGATTTTATGTTCTCCAGTATCACTAGTGACGTTTATATTAATAGCTACGGTTTTATACCAATATTTAATTACTTAGATGTGTACATATCTTTACGCCAGATCCCTTGAATATGCATAGTTGCCATCGAAGAGATAGTGTTGTAAAATCATAACGTATTTACGTAGGTGATTTATCCTCGGATTGGAATAATCTACTTGCAGGTGTTTCTCTCTCCCTTTTTTCTCTAATATTTTCTACTTTTTAATTATAAAGATATTAATTAATATCAATGCAGTTATCTCTTTCTGCTTTTTACAAATCGCCTGTTATTTTAGTGTTGGGGATGTGACAAAAGCTATTATTTTATCGATTTAGATCTTACGAGGATACAGGCGTCAGAAAATATATATTTCCCGTTATTTTTGAAAATCTAAGTAATATTAGTCAATTACTGTTTCGATATAACATAAAACGTAATAAACAAGTAGAAGACAGTACAAGGAAGATTATAAATTTAATGTTTCTAAATAATTGCATGCCCGTTTAATACAATGATTCTTAAATTTTATTTCTTACATAATATAATTGGCGACTAGTTTCGCAATATAACAACGTTAACAAATTTACATTTTCATGAAGAAGGAATGCTTTCAGACTATGAATACAATGCTGAACTCCCAAATGTTCCTAAGGTTGACATAATTAACAACAGAGCGAACTGAATATAAACGGGAATCTACTTGAAAAAAAACTAACAAAAAATACATGCGGAATCTGTAGTTTGCTCGTTCTGAAAGACAAAAACCCTTGTCGCATCTTGGGATCTTATGCGAAGTAACGAAGCGTGAGTGAGACCACTCCGCGAATTCAGAGCGTTCACATAACAGAGAGTAATCTTTAGACAGAGATTTAATTAGAATAAATATTATTAAGAAATGAGTGTGGCGAGCCAGGGACATACGACTGGAGTTTTAGCTCCGCGTTTGCTTACAAATTTTACTTGGTTTTAATCTACACTTTTCGCGCAACACATTCTTAATACAGACTCCGAAATATGGCGCGGGGGTCTTTTCAATGTGATTCAGGCCTGCCTACAATTTTTTATGTTTTTAATTTGTAATTTTATTAAGATGGTTAAGTAGCTAAAGTTCAAAAATTGACCAAGTGTGAGTCGAACTCGCGCACGTATGGTTCTTTACCATTATATATAAAAATGGCGAAAAATCACGTTTCTTGTATGTAATATTTATTTTATTTCAATTTGTTTATTTTTAAAGTGAATATATAGCCTAGTGACAGACGGACAGACAAACAGACAGACTAGCGGATAAACAGCGAAATGCAGTGACACGTTTTACCTTTTGGGTACGGAACCCTAAAAAACAAGGACTTAATATTAATGTGTTATTACAAATAATTATTCCTAAATTGGTATAAATCCTGCAAATATGGTGCTTTTAAATAAAAAAACAAAAATTTGCCTTCGAAAATGTAAAAGATTTGATATAATATCATGATATGATATATGACGGCCTTACAAAAATATATACTTAATTACTACAATAAATACTTAATTTCTATGGCTATTACTATTTCTTATATCATAGGATGCCAAACAAGCTCTCCTGATGAAAAGAGAAACCATCGCCTATAGACACCAAAGATGCTAATGGTGCTTTGCTATCCGTGTGGCGGGTTGGTAATGCCAAATGCATAAGTCTATCGGCTGCCATACCCTCCAAACCGGAACACGACAGTGAAAAACACTGACGCTATTGCGACAGGAATAGGTAAGCCGGTGGTACCAGACCCGGACGAGCTATTATCCTAAAAGGCTTTTGTTGAGATCTTTGTTTTGGTAATGTCACCATCAATATGTTTTCATTATTTCTATACTTGTTTCGCTGTACTAGTATCGTTTATTATATATACTTCGGGGTGTAATTTTTTCACCGAATATTTATTATTATTTATTACTTTATCTGCATGTATCACGTCTTCACAGAATAAGTAACTCTTTTATGAGAAAATCTATACGCTATTACATTAAACTTCCAAGTGCTCTTAAAAACCTACCAATACACAAATTTAAAAAATGTATAAAATGAAAATTCTGTAAAAAAGGTTAAGAATTAAAAATATCCGAATATTAGGAAGATAATAAAGCATGAGATTAATTGCTCCTCATACCAATCTCATAGTTATTATAATATATTATTAATAAATTTTTATACATACATAATTTTAAAAAAAAATACGCACAAAAAAGACAAGCCCGCTGAGTTTTTTTCGCCAGGTCTCCTCCGTGTGTAGCCGCGTTTCTGATCCAGTAATAACTCAAAAAAATGTTGATTCGTCAAAATTGCATGTAAAGGATAATTTGAATAAAAATGATTTGACTTTACTTCGAAATAATCCAGGTCAACAGAAATAGGCTTCTGTTGTATAATTAGTCTATGACCTCATATAAAGCTGAGTACAAACGACGGTGCGTTTCTTGCGCTCTGTCTGTTTCCATAAAGCGTTACTGCGCTATGTAAATAACATTTATCCGTAAACTTCCTCTATATCCGCTTTTAGTTTAAATTTGGAACTTAGTGATGCTATTTTGTTATTATATTCTCTTATGCTAAGAATAAAACTGTTTTTTTGAATTAAAATATTTAGCTATGGTTTTTTTAATCTCAATTAGTTTTTATTTAAATAATAGCAGATCCGTGCAGCTTTGCCCGTGTCAAAGTAAAAATTATCTTCACGCCCGTATCCCCAAAGAAGTAGGTAGAAGTACAACCGGTGCACCCACAATTAGCCGAAAATACTTGGTTCCACAATGGGATTGGTGGCAAGTCAACGTCGTTTTTATAAAAAATTTGAAAAAACACATTTTTGAATTGCCCAACCTGGGATTCGAACATGGGACTTCATGTGGTATAAAAACGATACCGGACAACTACATCACAGTGGATATCTATATAACCTTTCATTCAAAAATTCATTCTCTATTTTAGCCTTTTAAGGATTGGTTATTGAAAAAACAATTAGCCTTTGTTTGGCTTCGGCAGTTCAACTATCTCTTAGTCAAATTTAATTTAAATCGGTTCAATTGTTTAGCCGTGAAAGAGACGGATAGACTATTGCATATTTTGTAATATTGATATGGATAATTTAAATACACAATACGTTATAATGCTATAAATATATAATGTATAAATAGACTCATGAATATTACACCATCTGTGCAATTAATTTAGAGCAGTTGTTTTGCTTTTTTATATGTAAAATTTTATTTTCTAATTTTATTTATATAAAAGATTCAAGATTTTTATTGCCTCAAATATTATAATAAGTATCAACTATTTGGCCTTTTTTGGCATGCAATAATAATAGATATATATAATTATATACTCATTTAAAAATAACTAAAAATACATTGATAATCGTTACATTGTGGCGGTTCAAGCAATCTACATTCGTTACAAGAAAAAACAATAAAAAATAGAAAATAGAAAATAATGAAATTCAAAATAAAATCCTGAATCGCGATATCACAATTCTTTATCTTGTACACTATATATAGGTTTCAACATTTCTCAAATGGAAATCGACACCAAGGAGTACATACACCTTGCCTGGCTAGGAAGATCTTCCTTTTCGACATCGCCATCATGGGTGTGACGTCATCAACCTCCACAGTTATGACGTCACCTTGACAATAGTCGGCTGGTTCTACCTCTGAGCTCTCCAATGGAACCAGTGGTTTCAGATTCCGGCGCCGCAACATACCCACCTACACACTTAGCTACAATTTGCAATGGTTTATTACATACATTTTCTAATATCTTATAATTATAATACTAATTTACAATAAGTAGGACATAACCATAAACGTAAATTATCTTAAATATTTTAAACGCAGTAAAATATCACAATCATCTTCCAACTTCCTATGACTGGAATCCTGAAACAAGTCTTAACGAAATTTATATAGAGTCAAACGGAAAGTATATTCTCCTAAAAACAGAATTTTGCAAATCCGTCCAAATACGATGAAAATATGACCAACAATACATAAAAAAAACGGGTTGTGGCTCTGTCATGGACTGGTCGTGGACATGGAATACACAAACCGGAAAAGTCCCGAAATAATGTCAGTAGTTACCGTCCCATAAGCCTAATCAATATGTTAGACAAAATCTATGAAAAACCATACTATCTCGCCTCAAAGCATAGAGAAAGCACACACGAGAAAGGTCTTATAATAAATGAGCAGTTCAGTTTCTAAGGAGCTCACTCTTGCAATCATTAATTGCACCGACTCACATAGTATATTTTAAACTCTTTAAATGTAGCCCCGGTGCTCCAAATTCCCACCAGTGCTCTATTGGCCTAATATACAAGCTATGCCAAATGGGAGTGCCCGACAGACTCGTACTCATCACATGAGAGTACTTAATTAACCGCCGATTTCAATTCCGTGGAGTGGGTTTATTCTTCACTCATAGCTCGATCACAGCAGGTGTCCCGCACTCGTCTCACTTAGACACAACGTGACACTTTACAAGATTTGCGGAAGGCCTATTCTATTATACGCCTGCGTAATATTTGCCCATCTTCCCCGTACAGATTTGCATCCATTGCAAGTAGTCTAAAACAAAAACTAACATATTGTCAGGAATACGCCGTGGTATACCGTGGTATACATTGACCTTCATAAAGATCTCGAATTGCTGAGCTTAGCTAAGCATTTCAAGATATTTTCATAATATATTTAAATCATACCAAATCACACCCTAACCCACTAGTGTTAGCCGCGGTAGACTACATCCCAGATCCTAATCCCGATCCCGAATTACGTAGGCCCTGCCACGATCTCACCGATCTCGACGACCTGATAACTGTGGCCAACGAAACATACCAAAACACTGCGTACCTACATACGGGACAATGCCGCTAACCCTCTTATCACAAATCATGACGCCACCCCTAAGCCGAAGATCGGTCTGACAGAATACACCATTAGGGTGGAGGGTGTACAACCCCACATCTTTAAGCTCTGGCTGAGCATTTTGCTCGCCCCCACGACTGGTGAAGCCGTAAAGGCCCTTAAGGCCAGCAGTGTATATTGTACATCTTTGATCGATTCTGACGCCTTCATCATTTTGCGTTCTCGACACCTCGTCACTTTTACATATGAGGGTTCATGGGTATCATTAGATTTCATTTATCATTGCTACTTAAAATTTCTTTCAGACGTTATACATTCCTTGTATTTTGATATGGCTTTTAAGAGTTTTTTGTGGCTGATTACAATTTTGCATTGAATTTTTCACTTAAGCGTCATATTTTACTTACTATTAGCGTTGAAAATTATTTTTTGAAATCAAACAATCAATAAATCTTTACAAAAGCTTTCGAATAAAACTTAATCAAATTTTATAGTTGCTGTGAGTCTAGAGATATACCATATTATGCAAAATATGTAACGCAGTAAATTTAACTAAAAATGGCGGCCCTTACTACTCCACTATTCGCGAAGCATCGTAATCCGCATTCAGCTTGTCGAATTCTATGATTCTTTAGCTATCTAGAGGTATCATTAGATTTTGGATGTTGGTGATAGTTATGTAGCTATAACACCAAACTGTATCCCCCAATTTTGTTATCATCCTGTTTTTGAAGTATCTCCCCTATGAAGGCAATTTTAAGGACGAATTCACGTCAACATATACATTCGAATTAAGAATCTCTTCGTTTTTGGGAAGTCAGTTGATAATTACACGAATCTCAACAACCTATCACGTAACCGAAGTTTACACCGTTAAACTAAGACATTCCCAAGGCACACTTAATCTTTAAGATCTAAGGAAATATCCATTACGTTGTAACCAAAGCGTATATCGAACTGACGCTTAGAGGATTTCTAGTGGAAAATTAAGTGAGCCTCCCCTATCACAGTGTGTTCCAAATTTAAATGCGCAGTTAAATAAATTGCCTCTAATTCTAATCTTATAGACATGTTGATTATACATATAATTAGTTTAAGGGTAAGGCATCGCTAGAATATATCTATTTATTACTACGTAAAGCAAAACTTTTTACCTTTCTTAGAGTTTTGAAGTACACTGGAAACATTTATAGTTTCGTTATGTCCATCCGTCTGTCCGCAGTCTAGCTCAGAGATCCTTACTACTAGAAAACTATAATTTGGCATGAATATACATCCTAGTCGCGGCAACAAATTGATAAATAAAATGCTGAAAATTATTTTTTTGGGGTTTAAATGAATTATTAAACTTTGTAGTGCTAAGTTCCCCGTGTTGGTTCCAGGCTTCTTTGAATAATAGACCAACTGCCGTTCTGGCAGGCAGGCCGTAAAAGGTGACCGATTGGCTATGCGAGTCACTAACGTCGTGGCTACTAAGTGGTAGATTTCTGCATTGTCTCGCCCAGGTCTGGAACCATCGCCTTACCTATTCCTGCCGCAATAGCGTCAGTGCTTGTCGCTGTCGTGTTCCGGTTTGGAGGAGAAGATAGCCGGTAAACTTATGCATGTGGCATTAGACCTCGCCACAAGATAGCAACGCACCATTAAAATCTTTGGTGTCTATAGGCGACGGTTAACTCTTTCCATCAAGAGACCTATCTGCTTGTTTGCTATCTTATGATATATATATATATATATATATATATATATATATATATATATATATATATCGTAAAACATCGTAAGCCTTTCACGAATTGCCTGGTAGAAAGGGACCTAAATTATACTTAAAAGAAAGCAATACAAATAGAAGTCACAGTAACAACTCGATTTATAATGGAGTTGTGTTGGTGGCAAAGATGAATTGTAAGAAGTACGTAAACGATACTCATTTGGGATGGACAAATTTGTGTCAGTATGTCTGTCTATCTGTATTGACTCAGTTTAAACTCTTGTACTATCTCACGTCTACAATTTATTTGTTTTAAAACAAATCAGTTTCGTTACTTAAAGCGTCATCAGGGATTAAATATTTAAACAAATAAATTTAAATATTTATGTTCGGATATTCCCGGATCTTGATATATCTTTATACCAAATTCGATTTTTATCGGTTGGGCGGCTTAGCTGTGAGTGTCCCAAATAAACAATCTAATTTTCGCATTCTCAATATTGCGGGATTTAACATTATCACTGATTTCCCAAAAGGAAGAGGTTATCAATAAAAATATATTTTTTATGTTTCTGTAACGGGCACGATAGAACACGTTCGTGCTCAGATATGTTATCGCACCACATTCTATCACGCGGAAGTGTGCGTGAATGTGGTGCGATAAAATATCTGAGCACTAACGTGTTCTATCCGTGTTTTCTATTTATATTATTTATTGCTTTTGTTTATTAGAATTAATTTTGGTTAAACTCTGTTACACAATCTTGCATGCAGCTCTGTGGTGAAAATAGGAGGACACTAAATTTATTAACACCTATTATTACCATGTACCCATTTTTGTATTATTATTATGTATACATAATAATAAAGATGTAACACGTTCATGCTCGTTCGTGAACACGTTCGTGCATGTAACACATTATGCAAACGGCTACGTGATAGAATGTGGTGTGATAACATATCTGAGCACGAACGTGTTCTATCGTGTGCGTTAGATTTGTTACCTCAGTACTCAGTCATTTATGAACTGATTGTTTGAACTGTTTTTTTTTGTTTGAGCGGGTATACTCCCTGTGTTCTTCCATTTTAATTTGGTGAAGATCTGATGAAATGGAAATTCGGTTGCTGCATTTACACGTTAAAATTCATTTTACATACACAAAAACAAAACCAAAACAGAAGCCTTTGTGTATGTTAAAAAATCAATATGACGCAGTTTTACAGAGTTCCGACAATATAAAGTATAAAATACATACATACAAATATCTATTTGTATGTTCCGTCATAATTTAAAAATGGCTCGACCAGTCTTGCGTCAACACGTGATGACGCAATTTTTTTTATATAATAAGGTAGCAAACAAGCAGATGGTTCACCTAATGGAAAGGGTCAACTATCGCCTATAGACACCAAAGATGTTAATGGTGGCTTGCTATTTTGTGGCGAGGTCTATTGCCACGTATATAACCGGCTACCTTACTCTCCAAATCGAAAGGAATATGTAAGGCGGTAGTACCAGACCCGGGCGCGCCAATTCAAAACTCTACCACCTAGTAGCCACAATGATAGTGACTCACATAGCCAGTTGGTCGCCTTTTACTACCTGCCTAGCAGAACGGCAGTTGGCCTATTCTTCAAAGGAGCCCGGGACCAATACAGGGAAAATCAAAGGTCATATTTTTTTGTCATTAATGAATTTAGTCTCAACAAGCGAAGGTGAGTCTTGGGTAATATATGAGATTTAATGACACTCACCACTATTGCAGATAACATTGTCAGAGTTGTAAGTTGTAGTTGTTGGCCGCATCTTAGCTTTACATCAGGTGAGATCATAGTCAAGCGCTTCCCTATAGACAGTAAAAATAAAGTTGGTTTACAGACGATAGTTGAACGTGACAACGTCTTAAGAAAATACTAATGGAATGGTAGCATTTACGGAACGCCTCAGAGCGAGGTAACGCCGCATGAGTCATGTTTTTTCGTGCGTGCAGCCAGCTCTATCGAATTATAAGACGTTGTCACGTCAAAAAAAGTTATCTGGTGGAAATGGACATAAAGAATGTAAGTTTTATTTCATAGCAATATAATCGATAACCCTAAACAGCAGATACTATTTTACTAGTAATAAAAAGCCTTATAGAATCTTTTGCACCCTCGACACCAACGGAAATTTACTAAGCGTAACTGGGCGTACGCGTTGCAATACCTAATTGTCTTCAACACAAAACAGACTCTAGACTTCATGACACAACGTTGAAATTCAAAAAAAAGCTTATTTATATTTGGTGCAGTTTCCAAGGAACACGCTTCATTTGTATTCGAACAGGATGTGGACCTCAGGAGACGCTCATCTTAGATTCCTTTTACAACTATTTTCTTAAGAGTTTCGCAAATATATACGTGAAGTCGTAGTTTCCAAGACTGTTTGCTAGACCCTAAAGTAAAATTTTAAAATTTCTCTATCGTAAGGTGAAATCTGAAAATTTTGTTTACTTTTCGCGCTAAGCATATATTTTCATTAAAATTATTAGGAATCCCTATTCCTTAATTGAGCGGATCCTCTCTGGTGCGGCGTATGAGTTCCATGTGTTATTTAGATTAAATACATTGCTGTTTTTAGTTAGTTCATATCTAGTATGTATTGCGAATTTTATCGTGGACAAAAACATCGAATAAAGAGTTTTTCTTAAATTTTACATTATCGTGTTTGGAATACCTGAAAATGTTACAGAAAGCTTACAGTTATTCGATTTTTTTAAAACAAGTGCCTTTGAGTGGTACAAAATATTCAAAAGCGGTCGAGATGTGATGGAAGATTTGCCTCGCTCTGGTAGGCCATTAACATCTTCAGCTGAAGTTAATATTACAAAAATGAAGGAAATAGTGACTGCAAATCCTCTTTTAAATTTAAAAGACAGAGCCGCTGATCTTTCTTATTCTCACGTATCGATCTGTAACATTTTATGGTTATGAAACATGCTCCTGCTTGGCTAATCCCAAAAGACCTGAATTTTCTCCAAAATTCAATCGTATAAGATTAGCTGAGATGCTAGCACAAGTCAATTCCGACCCTAACATTCATGGAATGCATTATTACTGATCATAAAGTTTGACATGCAATTCGTTCACAAGTTTTGGAGTGGCGTCTTCCATCTGAACCGAAACCGAAAAAACTATGCCGAAGTTGATCAAAAGTTAAAGTCGAGTTGACTGTTTTCTTTAAATTCTCTCTAAAAAGTCAAATGGTGGAGAAATAATATTATTTGAGTATTATGCGGCGTTTAAGGGGGCAAATTCAACTAAAAAGGCCAGATTTGCGAAGAGAAAATTCTTGGATTTTGCACCATGATATTTTTGCACAAGGTTATCATGGTGAATGAATTTTGTTACCAAAAACTCAACGAATACTTTCGAAGAACCACCTTTTCCACCAGATATGGCTTCAGCCAAATTTTTTTCTTTTCCTAAAATCGAATTACCACTTCGTGGCATCCGTTTTCATCCAGAAGAAGATATAAAGAAGAGTTCTCGAAAAAGCGTTTAAAAATGTTTTAATAATTGGATTATGCGTTAGTCTACGTTCTGAATCGTTTCTGGAAGAAGTATACTTTTAAGTTGATAAATTAAATTTGGATGATTTCGTGTATTAGTAGAAATAGTTCACTATTTCTGGCACTTTCTTGAGGGGGTAGTAATATCTGGATCTTTTAGTTACGACTGTTGGTTCTAAAATTTTCAATTGGAAAATTATAAAAAAAATAAATTAACGTAAAATCAACTCTCTAAAAACATCCCTTTGTTTTGTTTTAGAGAATCATTTTATTTTTATAGATTTACTCTTGGTGGATATAGATACAGTTATAATAACATTAATATACTGAAATAGGAGCAAAAACTAGTTATATTTATAAAAATATAACTAGCTTTTGCCCGCGGCTTTGCTCCCGTTTAATTCGTTTTAGGGAAGTGGGGGGTTAGAAAGAGATAAAAAGCCTATGGCACACTCCGTCCTTTCAATTATCTCCACTTAAAAAATCACGTCAATTCGCCACTTCGTTTTGCCGTGAAAGACGGACAAACAAACACACACATACACTTTCCCTTTTATAATATTAGTATGGGTTATAAATTATAAATATAATTTGAAAAAAAAAACGTTAGAAAAATATAAAATATGCTTTTAACACAAAACACTTGATTTTTTTAAAACAGTCATATAAATTTTAAAAAATGTTGTGGTAGACCATGAAGCTGTATTATATCCGGAGACAGCACTTCTAATACCTACCTGAAACACAATTTTAAATACTGCTGACATCTTCTAAGGTCTTAGCCTCTCTTTCTAACACAGCTGTATAAAAAGAGATGGGGAGACCTCATAGACAGAGATGTAACGTAAATATTTGTTTTAATTGATTAATACGAGTGCTAGCTCCACCTATACCTAATACTTCATGGTGGATTGAATAAATTGTTATTTATTTGTCTACATTTGACATTTACAACATTCAGAAAATATAAAAACGAATCTGGCAGTAGATTTTATAGTTTTAAAAATCAAATACGGCCCATAAATACAATTTTATTTACAAAGTTTTGTCAAAGAATCGGATAAAGACAGCTAGGAAACAATCTCGGAGGATATTATTTGAGTAGAAGCGCATTAACCCGGCAGTTTATATTGTATTGTTGTGCTCGTGGTCATATTTCACTCTGCCTCATAAAAGGGGCTATCAATTTATAGGAAAGTAATGGCACTTATTTACCTTTTAATATCGTTTTCTGGGTAACTAGGCTTATATGAGCCATACATCTTCTTGTAACTGTTTAACGACAGGTATATTGACAATTTATTTTATGAAAAGGGTACGTTCATAGTTTAACAAAATAGGTACATTGGTTAATTAAAAAATTTCTATATATATATATATATATATATATATATATATATATATATATATATATATATATATATATATATATATATATATATATATATATATATATATATATAAAATTTCTTCTATTGTGATATTCCACAATGTGATAGGTGGCCAGCTTATCGCCAACGGGGTACTTTTTCCAATCCCGGGCAAAGTTGTTTTTCCCAGCCGGGATTCGAACCCAGGACCTCGTGTGGTCAACTCCGACACCGGACCACGAGACCACGAAGGCGAGTAATACATATATTAATAAATTATTATTATTGTTATATAAAAATAATTCGATCTACATAAAAATGCGGAAAATTGGTAACACTGTATTATAGTAATTTTAGACATAATAAACAAAACCAAACCCGACTTATCGTCATGTAATATAAGTAATAAATAAGTTAATGAACTCAAACAAGAAATAATTAATTTAAAAAAATTATTACATTCTGCAAATAATGAAATTGATGAATTGTTAGTGGAAAATAGTATGCTTAAAAAGAAGTCTCTGAAAAATGAACAAATGATTTCTAAATATAAAAAAAATTGTTTTGATCCTACAAATATAAAAGAAAAAAATTTAAGTTCTAAGAAAAAGTCACGATCGGTTCAAAAGAAACTCTGCATGGACCCTAATATTAACATGAGTAGTAACGATCTAGGATTGTTTTTGAACGATAATAAACACGACAAAGATGGCGCAGTAAATCTTGGATCTTGTTCAAAAATTGCAAGTACAGAACACTCAACAATAGATTTCGCGGTCTGTGCCATGAAAAATTCACATAAACAAAAAGATTGTATGACATTAAATGTGACTGAAAATAATCCTCACATTTTAATATTAGGTGGACATCAGTTAAGCGGTTTAGTAACACAACTAATGTTGTCTAGGAGGAATACTGAGTACGAAAAGTACACAATTTTCTCCATTACAAAGTCAGAAGCCCCTTCAGAAGAAATACTTTCATCATGTTATGACATTGAGGATTCAGAGGACAATACTATTATATTATAGGGTCATTCCACCAAAATAAGAACATTTTTACGGGGCGACCCTCGCGGATTATGTTTAAAATTTATGGAGGTGTTCTCTATCATAAGACAAAAATTCCTTGAGAGTTTCTACTCTTAATACGCAGCGGTCTTGAAGTTATGATTTTTTGAAATTTTGGAAAAAAAATTTTTTTCATCTTTTTCGTCAATTTTTCTGATATGAAAAACATTTTTAAACAAAATCGACAAACAATGTATTTTGTAGGAAAAATTCTCAGCTTTGGAATGAAAATATTTATTTTTTCATAAACTCATCAGAAGATCCTTAAAAATCGAATTAAAGTGGAAAAATTGATTTTTTTTCGGTGTGCCGCCCAAAATTCTTCAAATTTTTGAAATATGAGTTGTATAGCTGATATTTGGAGTTGGTTTAAATTTTTCAATTACCTTTAACTTAAAATACGTGACGTACAAAATTAATCGCATGAATGTAATATTGATATGCCAAGACGATACACAAAAATATAATAAAATTTTTGCCGACCTTCTTTATCTTGCAATCAAATAATAAGTACACGAATAAACATTCGCTAAAAATAACTTTGCTATATGTGATCAGTTTTATATTCTATCAGAAAAGCTGAAGTATATATAATAAAACTTTGTCAATAATTCGAGTCTCAGCTACTCAGGAATATATTTTTCCACTTGTATCGTCTGCTATCAGTCAAATTGACTATAATTAAATTTGTTGTGATATATTTGTAAATGTTTGGAAAAACAAGGCCTAGTCCTGAAGTTTCCAGGTCGGTAATCACATTGGCTCTTTTAAATCTCTTAACAGTTTGTCAAACCAGGAGAACACGTGATAAGGGATTTGGATGTTTTTAAGTCAATCTCCATATTTTTGCGAATACAGTTTCTATTACTTTATTTATATCATAAGATAGCAAACAAGCAGATAAGTCTCCTGATGGAAAGAGTCAACCATCGCCTACAGACACCAAAGATGTTAATGGTGCGTTGCTATCTTGTGGCGAGGTCTAATGCCACATGCATAAGTTTACCGGCTACCTTACCCTCCAAACCGGAACCCGACAGCGACAAGCACTGACGCTATTGCGACAGGAATAGGTAAGGCGGTGGTACCTGACCCGAGCGAGACAATGCAGAACTCTACCACCTAGTAAAACTTTGGCGATTGTAGGCATTTCTAAGTGCTCATGAATATCACCTTTGTTAGCATACCATGGTATATGTAATCGTTCTTAAAATGTTGTTTTGTGCTCTTTGGAGGAATAGTACCTATATTTGATTTACTAGCTAAGGATCACAACTGTATTCTATAGGTCCAGTTTGGTTTCAAATGGCACAGTGTACTCTGAGTAAGTCGTAAGTCTTCGAAAAAGTCAGAGATACTTAACGCAAGAGGATTGTGGCAAACTCTCTCGGCTGAAGTTGACTGAAGGGCAGTGTCCCTGTCATGAATCTAATACCTTTAAACGAGCAATTCTTGTATATATGTAATTGGAATCTCGGAGTCGGCTCCAACGATTTTCATGAAAGTCACAAATTAGGGGTTTTTCGGGTCAAGGAATCGATTTATTAAGGCTCCAGGTCCAAAAAAGCTCGATTCCAAAGATATGGGTATGTGAAAAACCGAGCAAAGCTCGGTTAACCAGATATTGTTATATAATGTGATGTGACGCATTCACTTTTTCGAGCCACTTAAATTCAGACTACATCACATAATCGCGGTAAGATCCTTTCTTACCGTTACTTATTAATAATTCAATATTATTTTACATTATTTTATCTTTATTATTATTATAAATGCGAAAGATTGGATGGATGGATGTTTGTAACTCGATCACACAAAAACTACTAAATGGCTTTAAATAAAATTTAGCTCAAAGGTAGACGATAATCTGGAATAATACATCGGTTATTTTTTATACCGGAAAACTTAAGTAATCCCGCGGGATTCGCCAAAAACTCTTATAATGCAGCGGGCTGAATGTTGCAGCTAGTCACAACATAAATATATAAAATTAATCAATTAGTTTATTAAACAAAGAGAACTTGAGGTTTTGTTTTTTAGAATAATTTTACTTCTGTTTTTTTAAAATCTAGTAGTTTCAGATGGACAGAAAGGCAAACATACAAACGGATATGGGTGATGCTATAGAGGTTCCTTTTTTATAATTTAAACGTAGACACATTATTATTTTGAAGCGTGATGGCCTGTGTATCTATAAATTAAGGTGAAACTTAGTACCCCTTCTTACGACAGTTATGTAATGGAGGAATATGAATTTGTCAAAGTTAAAGTTTACATGGTGAAGTGCACTGATCCAGTGGTTAGCGAAATGGACTATGCTATCAATGGGGTTCATGCTCGATTCCCGACAGGGAGAGGCATTTGTTTAATGAGCAAAAATGTTTGGGTTTCTGGGTTAGGGGAATTATTTAATATATTTCAAGATTTATGTATGTATATCTATGTATTAATATTGTTGACTAACACCCATATCAGAAACAAATAGTTTGCTTGATTTGGGTCTACATCAATTCCTATTTCATATTCCTATATCGCCTCTGTGGTCTAGTGGTCCAGCATTGGCGTCGACCACATGGGGCCCCGTGTTCGATTCTCGGATCGGGCACTTAAAAAAAAATGTTTTTTCAGTTTTCTGATAAACACCAAGTTGCCCGGGATTGGAGAGTGCCCGGTTGGCGATAGGCTTGCCACCTATCACATTTGTGGGACCAAGTATCTTCAGCTAATCGTGGGTGCACTTGTTGTACCACTGCCTACCCCTTCGGGGATACGGGCGTGAAGATACTTTATATTATGTCAATCGATATTATTGTAGTAATGTCTTATGTGTAGAAACTTTGATTTGGGAAGTTCCGATTGCACTTTTTCGGCTCCATATTCAGGGTCTCATCATCATGAGAAATGTATTACAACGAAACAAACGATTCTAAACTCCACTCTCTTAGCACTTTCTATCTGTGAGTTATAACGACACCCTAACGGCTCCATCTTCAGATCCTTAACATTATATGTAATGAAAAGTAAACATCAAAAACTAACCAGCTTAAACTCGACTATCTTATCTCTTTCTACGTGACATGAATTTTAGTGGCACTCTTTGAGCTCCATCTTTAGATCCTCCATCATGAATACCAGTTTAAACTACTTATAGCAACAAAATTATTAAGCCCAAACTTGGTTGTCATGTCAAAACTCTGCATCTGAAAGTTCTAGTCTCTATATCTAGGCTGCGTGATATCAACTGGATTATACCATAATATTGCATTGTGAAGCTGATGATCTTCGAATGAATGTATTGCAACATCTAATCAAGATTACTACGGCTTATTAAATATACGAGTATAATTGAAGAAACAGAATAAATTAATTTAGTATCGATAAAGCCTTTACAAGTTGTTTAAATCCCTTCATCAAGTTAAAAAGAGCTGGTGATCTTGAAACGTCTCAACAGATGCTGTTGAATTATAAATAAGAACCAACTTGCAAAAAAAGGCTTTAAAAAAACGCAACCAATTCGGACCATTTACCTGGGCGCTTCGATGCCATTTACGTACACAGATACATACCTGAAATTTGTATGAGCATAGATGTTTTAACCCCCGACGCAAAACGAGGGGTGTCTCGTTTCGCGTCGGGGGATAAAGATATCTACGCTGATCACACATATATTTGTCCCTATCGAAAATCGAACCCCATCCCCACTGATGCATAAACAGGTTCACTAACCACTCGACCAACGAGGCGGTCTAAATAAAAAATAAAATTTAAAAATAATTTAAAATTTTTGAATATTTGCACACTATATCATGGTACAATATATTGATAACTTTTAATTATTTTTAATAACTTGTAACATCCATATTATTGCAAATAAATATTTTTTATTTTCATTTCAATAGAATATTCAAAATGAAAACGGTAAGTAAATAATTATTCAATACAAATATTTCAATAAAATTCGTGTTTTAAAAAGTATCTGCTTATTTATCGGTGAAAAATAATTCTCGGAAGCGGTCAGCGAAAAACTTTCACAAGAAAAATATTTTTGCCAGTTTCGTTGGATCGTGCAGGAAAATTGTTTCTTTATATGCGAACAACCGCCGGTAAAAAGGTTCTAAGCTATTTACTGAGTAGATTTATGAGAAGAAATGTACGTTTTCTTTCTTCTCTTAAGAAAATTTTAAAAGAACCAATTTTTATAAAGCTAAAATAAACTGAAGTTAGTAGCTGTAAATATTCTGATAATGCTTGTGTCAGTGAAACCAGTTGGAAATAAATTATGATTATTATTTTTATTTTATTCTATACATGAGATAGCAATTAATAAGATAGCTCTCCTGCTGGAAAGATAAATTATCGCCTATAGACACCAAAGCTAAATAAATTAATAAAATATTCGCGGGACAACTAACACTTACTGATCTAATCCCAAAGTAAGCAAATTATTAGGTGTTAGTCAACGATTCCTATACATAGAAATACATTTATATATTTTTTTATATTATAAGACAGCAAACAAGCAGATGGGTCTTATGCAACATGCATAAGTTTACCGGCTGCCTTACCCTCCAAACCGGAACACGACGGTGACTAGCACTGACGCTATTGCGGCAGGAATAGGTAAGGCGGTGGTACCAGACCCGGGCGAGCTAATGCAGAACTCTACCACGTAGTAACCACGATGTTAGTGGCTCGTATAGCCAATCGGTCGCCTTTTAAGACTTGCCTGGCAGAACGGCAGTTGGCCTATTCTTCAAAGGAGCCCGGGACCAACATGGGAAATATATATGAATACTAGAATATATTTAATAAACAGCCAAACCCGGAAACACAAACATATATGCTGTCACATAAATGCTTGTCCCCGTCGGGGATCGCACCCGAGCCCAGTCGTTTGCATATTCAGGGTCGCTAACCACTCGACCAACGGGGCGGTCGAAGGATGTTAATAGGGCGTTGCTTTCCATGTGGCGAAATGACAATGCCATATGCATAAGTCTACCAGCTACCTTACTCTACAAACCGAAACTCGACAATGACAAGCATTTGACGCTATTTCGGCAGAAATAGGTATGGCGGTGGTACTATATATCCGGGCCAGACGTTGCGGAACTTAACCACCTAGTAGTCACGATGGTAGTGACAAGTATAGCCAATTGATCGCTTGTCGGCTGAACGGCAGTTGGTCTATTCTTCAAAGGAGCCCAGACCAACATGGGGATGTCGGAAGACGAACGAATTAAAATGATAAGTATCATGTTAAAATGAAATAGAGTTTCACAAAATGCCGACGATGAAAAGTGTAGAACATACAGGCTGTAATGATAAACACCATTGTCACTCAAACTACAGGTATTTGACTTAATTATAAATATGTTTATGTGAAATTAAAAATAAAATAACATTATTTTATTTCAAAAATATAAGAAAGTTTCTGTCCGACATCGTCCGTAAATTCATGGATACTATTCGCAAAGGGCGCTGACCTGCCGCACAGGCCGTCCGGTTGGTTTGCGGTGTCTGATCAAGCGCTGTTTCCTGCACTCCGTACACTTTGCCGTGCACTTGTATAGCATGAAATAATTTTGAGGAAATATGGAGACTTTACTTTAAAAAAAATATACATTTTTCATTAAATTTACGTTCTATAAGTGAAACCAAACCACTGGTTTCAAGGATAAGGGTGTTTACACTAACAGCCTGTATAAACCGAAGTATTTGTTATGTGATTATTAAATAAGATTTAAAATACTCTTATAATCTTTAAATTAAAAAGCCTTCGACATATTTCTTCATGATCAGACCTTATTTCTTCCTTGCTTCATATGCATAACTTGCAGTGCAAAATATGGAAATAACTGATGATCTTTGAATGGAAACTCTGCAGCTTCAGGTCAAGGTTACCATGTCATTGTAATATCATTGAAGTAACAGAATACCAAATTATCCATACAAGTTAATTAATTCCTTTTATCAAGTAGAACTATGCTGATGATCCTAAAATGATTGAACAGATTTTGATAAATCATAGCTAAGAGTCATCTGAAATGAAAAGAAACACAACCAAAATCGTAACATCTATTTCTATAAAATGGACAGCCCCAGACAAACACATTTTACATTAACAGACACGTTAACAAACGAGTATAATTGAAGTAACAGAATAAATTAATTCAGTATTGATAAATTATTTACAAGTTGCTTAATTCCTTTCATTAAAAAGTTAAGAAAAAAACTTATGCATGTGGTATAAGGTCTCGCCACAAGATAACAACGTACCATTAACACCTTTGGTGTCTAGAGGCGATGGTTCTCTTTCCGTCAGGAGATCCATCTGCTTGTTTGCTATCTTATAACATAAAAAAGAGCAGGTGATCTTGAAACGGCTAAACAGATTTTATTGAATCATAGCTAAGAACCATTTCGCAAAAAAGGACTTTCAATTAAAAAAAAACGCAACCAAATTAGACCCTCCGCATGGGCACTACGATGACAAGGCTTATAAGTTTTGAAATAATACATATTTGCAATAATATAAAATTATAATCTGAGATTAAAATACAACAAAATTGAAAAACTCTTCCTTTTTCGATATCATCAGATAGCAAATAAGCAGAGCTCTTAATAGATAGAGTAAACCATCTCCTATAGACGTCAAAGATGTAAATCGTACCTTGTTACTCGTGTAGCGAGGTGTTACTGTTGCGTGCATATGTTTACTACCTACATTACCTTACAAACCAAATTAGACAAGAGGCAGGAATAGATAAGACTGTAGTTGAACCGAACGCGACGTTGTAGAACTTAATCATTTAGTAGTCACAATGATAGTGACTAAAATAAAACCAATTGTTCGTTCGATATAAACTGCCCGACAGAAAAACAAATATTCTTTTATTTGGAAATTGATTGAAAATGTGTTAATTTGAAGACCATGCGAACTAAGCTTCGAAAAACAACTTATTATAAAAAAAAACAATAAGCCCCGTACTGGGCCGGGCTCCCTTTGAAGAAGAGATAGTTCATACGAGGTAAACGATTGGCTATCCGAGTCACTACCATCGTGGCTACTTAGTGGTAGAGTTTAGCATTGATTCGCCCGGGTCTGATACCACTTCCTTACCTGTTCCTTCCAAACATCAGTGCTTGTCATAGTAGTGTTCTGGTATGGAGGGTAATATACCCGATTAACTTAAGCATTAAAACATCGCCATAGGGATAGCAAGGCACCATTGACATCTTTAGTATCTATAAGCGATAGTTTTCTTATTTAATCAGGAGAACAATCTACTTATTTGCTATCTTATGATAAAGAAACTGTAACATATATTTCTGTACAAAATACGAATGCCATCCGCAAACCGTTTAAGACAGAGAAAACTCCAAATCAAATCTTATATCTCTAATATTATAAATAAAGTAACAATACATCTTCGGTATTCTCTTGTGCATTTTTCTTAACACAAACCATCCAATAACTCGTTAAATATGGAGACAAAGTTCTCTATTAGCAATAAATAAAGTTCCCTCTTGTTCATAAAATTAATCCAATCTACAATCCTCATAAAGAAATATATAAAAACATTATCCGTTGATATACAGCTAGTAATCTGGACAGTAAGCGGCGAATCGCTTGAAGCATTACCATCAGATAAGTCCAGTTTACGGGCTCGTCCTTTCTGAGTTTCTTTATATTTTCGTTTTATGCCTTTTAGTGATTCTTGATATGGTGAATTGAGATGTTAAAACGCTATTTGAATAAATTTTGTTCTAACACAAATATTTGTTCACCCACTTTGGGTTTCTTGGTTATTTAATGTTTCCACTCTCTAATACGATTGTTTTCTACGACAGAAAGTTTGGATACAACAGTAATTTGTTTTTTTTTTATATCATAAGAGAGGAAACAAGCAGATAGGTTTCCTGATGGAAAGAGTCAACCATCGCCTATAGACACCAAACGTGTTAATGGTGCGTTGCTATCTTGAGACAAGGTCTAATACCACATGCATAAGTTTATCGGCTACCTCACCCTCCAAACCGGAACACGACAGCGACAAGCACTGACACTATTGCGGCAGGATTAAGCAAGGCAGTAGTACCAGACCCGGGCGAGACAATGCAGAACTCTACCACCTAGTAGCCACGATGGTAGTGACTCGCATAGCCAATCGGTCGCCGTTTACGACCTGCCTGGCAGAACGGCAGTTGGCCTATTCTTCAAAGGAGGCCGGGACCAACACGGCGATTTGGTTCGAAAATAAGGGGTTACTTTTACTTACACTTCGAACTAGGTGATATTCCTGGCTTAATGACGTTTTTTGTCGCTTTCGTGGTCTGGTTTGGAAGGTGAGGTAGTCGGCAGACTTATGCATGTTTTTACTAGGTGGTAGAGTCCTGCGTTGGCTCACCCGCATCTGATACCACCTCCTTTTTTTTTATAGTAGAGGGAGCAAACGAGCAGATGGTGCACCTGATGGTAAGTGATCACCGCCGCCCATGGACATCCGCAATACCGGGGGTATTGCAGCTGCGTTGCCGGCCTTTTAAGAATGAATAAGCTCGTTTCTTGAAGGTCCCTAAGTCGTATCCCTTCGGAAACACCCCCGAGGGTAATAGATTCCACAAAGGAGTAATGCGAGGCAAAAGGTGTCGACAAAAGTGCACGGTTGTGGATTTCCAGACATCGAGGTGGTGAGGATGGAACTTTAAATTTTGACGCGATGTCCTCCTTACCTATTCCTGCCGTAATAGCGTCAGTGCTAGCACTGTCGTGTTCCGGGTTAGAGGATAAGGTAGCCAGTAAACTTATGCATGTGGTATTAGACCTCGCCACAAAATAGCGACGCTCCATTAACGTCTTTGGTGTCTATAGACCATGGTGTCTCTTTCCATCAGGAGACCCATCTGCTTGTTTTCTATCTTACGATATAAAAAAAATGTGGCTTCCCGATACACGGATAGCCACGTACCATTAAAATCTTTGGTTTCTATAGGCGATGGTTTCTTTTTCTATCAGGTGAGCCATCTACTTATTGCTATCTTATGATATCAAAAATCCGTACATTCGTAAGCAAATGAAATCCCCGTATCACTACCGTATTATAAAATTTAAAATCACATATATACCTACATGTATATTTATGAATACATATTTTGGAGGGTAAGGTAGCCGGTAAATTTATGCATATGACATTACCTCGCCACAAGATAGCAACGCACCAGTAACATCTTTGGTGTCTATAGGCGATGATTGAATCTTTCCATCAGGAGACCCATCTGTTTGTTTGCTATCTTACGATATATAAAAAGGATATATTTTGATATCTTCTGATATTAAACACGTGTTGTATATTTATGAATATTTTAGAAACAACTTTGAATATAATTATGAGTTATCATAGACTTGAGTATCAGCTAATTTCATCGAGTCGTGTTGAGGATGTCGGTATGTGCGCATCGTAAAAAGTCATCAGCTTACTTCATCATGTCGCCTTTTGGCTGTTAGTATACTTTACTCTCATTTTTTTCCAAATGCGCCAAAAGGAGTATCAATTCAGAAATACTGGAGCTAAATATTTCAATTACATTAAAGGCTGCACGAGTAATAAAATTTAAAAAAAGTATTTTCACGCCCGTATCTCCGAAGGGGTAGGCAGAGGTACAACAAGTGCACCCACGATTAGCCGAAGATACTTGGTCCCACAAATGTGATAGGTGGCAAACCTATCGCCAACCGGGCACTTTCCAATCAAAGTTTAAAAAAAAAAGTTTTAAAAGAGCAACTTTGTGTTTATCAGAAAATTGAAAAAACACTTTTTTTAAGTGCCCGACTCAGGAATCGAACCCGGGGCCTCATGTAGTCAACGCCAACGCTGGACCACTAGACCACAGAGGCGACAGTAATAAAATAAAACTACAAAAAATTGCGTGGCGTTACTGTCGTACACAAAGCCAATAACTCGCCTGGTTGGTGTTTCTTTCTATATATTAGTATGTGAAACAATAACTTTGTACTTCTTTTAAGACAATTAAGCGAACGGTGAGTATGATATTTGACAAAGTTAAAGTTAACACTGCGAAGTGCAGAGGCTTGATATTTTTACATAATATGCATTAAAAATACATTTAATTAATAAAAATAAACTTACACAACATTTATGTGATCTACATGATAATTTATACTCATGTATTTTGTTCTTTCATTCTATTTTCTTTAAGAAAAAAGTAAATTGTAAAAGTTAAAAGAATTTTTTGTTGAGTCTATGGTCGAATTTCCACTACACGACGACCGCTAGTATAAATAAATACATACACCCATTGATAGTTAGGCCATAAAAAATATTTGACCGATCATTTGCACAGTCGTGTGTTCTCATTTCACCATTTTCATCAAGATCTTGAGGAATCTTTTTGGGAGCAATTGTTGAATTATAATGGTAAAATACTAGGACCAACACGGGATACACAAAATAGCCTTTCCTAAACTCCAATTAATGTTCATATCTCCGAAGGGGTAGCAGAGGTACAATAAGTGAACCAGCGATTACCAAAAGGTACTTAGTCCCACAATGTGTTAGGTGGCAAGCCTATTATATTTTTATCAGAAAACTGAGAACACATTTTGTAATGACCAACCTGGGAATCGAACCCGAGACTTCATGTGGTAAACACAGATACTGGAACACACTACTACTAAGACTACAGAGGCGATTATTACACCACAGGGACGATAATTATTAGATACGTACTAATATTATACGTACGTATATCCATACTAATATTATAAATGCGAAAGTAACTCTGTCTGTCTGTCTGTCATCTGTCGTCTGTCTGTTAGTCTGTCTCTCTCTTCTTCACGCCTAAACTATTCAACCGATTTGAATGAAAATTGGTACAATGATAGTTTGAGACCTGAGAAAGGACATAGCTTTTTATTCTATGTGGGTAAAACCCCGGGATTTTTATTTCTGAATTCTTTTTACACGGACAAAGTCACGCACACAGCTAGATCTTTATATGTATAAAATAACCCTTAGATTGTATCCACATGGTAAAGGAAGCGTTATTTAAAAATGTTTTGTTTTATTACCTCGTTACTTCCAACACACACTCATTTATCTATTGACCCTCGCAGACTGGCCGTCGATCTCTGAGACAGATATAAAACGCGAAATATTATCATACAAAACGCTATGAAGATTGGGAGGCAATCAGCCAGTCACGTCGCCGAATCGTTGCGCTGCTGTAACGGGGTTTTATTTCCCGGAAAATTGGCGAGTCATAATAATACGCTGAGTCATAAATAAGGATCGACATTGGCTCTCTCGAGGAAATCTTTTTACGCCACATTTCACTGTTACTGTGATAAAGCTGGGACATCAGGGAGAGGCGACGCGTACTAAGCTCTCATAATAAACATTGCGTTTGCGTCACATATTTCAGTCTTCATCCCGTAGTATAAATATTCGTACTAGTGAATTTGAGATGAAGTTTTAACTCTTGCAAATAGTTTTATTTAGAATTACTTATACCTAAGCCGCTGTGAACATTTCGAATTATAAAAATCTCATATTTTTTACGTAAAATTAAAATTCCTAATAAATATTTCACAATTTAATTAAATGAAATATATATGTATATATATATATATATATATATATATATATATATATATATATATATATATATATATATATATATATATATATATATATATATATATATATATATATATATTCAAGCAACTTCCTAAAAAAGTGTAGGTCCTCAATACGGTTGCCTAAGAACTCGGATTTTTATCATCTGAATTAGAAAATTAAAATTTTAGTACGTTCATACGTACATTACAAAATGTCCTATATACATTTTATAAAGAACTGATTCAGGGCTTAAGAGATATATGAGGCTGGAAATCAGTCGATTTCCCAGAAAATTGGTAAGTCATAATAATACGCTGAGTCATAAATAAGGATCGACATTGGCTCTTTCAAGGATATCTTTCTATGCCACATTTCACTGTTACTGTAATAAAGCTGGGACATCAGGGAGAGGCGATGCGAACTAAGCTCTTATAATAAACATTGCGTTTGCGTCAAATATTTCAGTCTTGATCCCGTACCATAAATGTTCGTACAAGTGAATTTGAGATGAAGATTTAACTCTTGCAAAATGTTTTATATGAGAGTTACTTAAACTTAAATCGCAATAAAGTATTTAGAGGACAAATCTCACGTTTTCATTAAAATCTTTCCATAAAAACTTGTCGTATAATTTTAATTACAACCATTGAATTTAATATCAGCTTAACCAATTTTTTTTATTAAATGGATTTATCTGCTAGGAATTTGGCGAGTCTCGAAATCTTTTCACGTATGTAAATAAATGAGTCAAATATTTTACTGTTACTAAAATAAATAAGGGTGATACTATAATTAAGTTTTATTCCCTAAAAATAACTTTTTTTAAGGGCAATGGACCCACCTCTCGTTCCCATCACTGTAACATCTGTAAGCCAGAATCAACAGCGGAATCAATAACCATCATTGATACTTTTGATGAAATCTTTTTACCAGGCTTTATTTTTCCTTGCTACCATGAAGATAGGCACACTAGAACATAAACGTTTTATTAGCGCTGCTTAATTTTAAATAATTTTTAGAGAAAGATAAAATTTAGCACCCCATTTACTAACGCTAATAGTACACTATTAGCGCTGGTAAATGAGGCATTAAATTTAGCCTTGCCATTACAATGTTGTCTCACAATCTAAGTGATGAACGAAGGCCAACAAAATGTCTGTCTTGCTTTTTATTCTATCAATATTTTGACTCGTCCGAAAACTGACTTAATATAATAATACTCAAAGTTTTATGTAAAACTGGCATTAGAATATTGTAAACTATTATTGTGATTTGTATTCTATCACAATTTTGAAATAAATAAATACTATTACATCTATGTCCCCAGAGAAGTAACCCTCTGTCCCTTTGCATGATTTAACAACGGTATATTAAGAGTTTTGTGTTTGAATACCGAAAGTTAGTTTCCAGTGAGAGGGGTTGATGTCAACAAATGATTTTGTGAAATGTGAAATTAATTAGTCGAAGATCAAATGAGTTTATAGGGGACAAATGCCTAGAACTGGTAGTATCAGAGATAAGATTGTGCGAAAGATCAATTTGAGAGCCATTATTTTTTTAAAGGGAATTTTACGGATTGAGTGATGAAACGAAGTAGCTAAATATAAAAAGTTGACCCCATACTATGTAAGGATTAATATTATGTTAATTATGGTATTTATTGCAATAGGGAGAATGATTTTTTTTTTTTACTTTTTTGAAATTACAACATGTTGTCATTAGATCTGTCATTAATAATTAATTATTCATCTAAATTTAAAATTTTAAAGTAATTATTCTTATACTAAAAAAAACAACTATGACTCAATCCAAAAAAACATAATCCTTCTTGCGCATTCAGGTGAAAATTATATAGCCTATCTCACTCTCACCATTAAGATGAATCCAATGACACATCCTAAACTTAAATCGCGTCATATTTTTTAATCTGTAAAGTATATATATGTATAGGTAATTAATGTACAAAGTTTTATGCAATTCGCTCGACTCCAAGAAATCGTCGGCGTACAAATTCGTTCGTGACGCGCGGCGTCACTTTGTGTTTTATGACACAAATTTTTACGTTACGTAATGTAAATAGAGATATTTTAAAGTTTAAAAGCACGAACCGTCGCATCGCTTCGACTCTACATCAATGTGAGCTGACCCTTAGGTAAACATTGTCTTAACGCTATCTCACCCGCTCTCGCTCGCTCGCTCACCATAATCACAATACATTAATGTATATCGACATAAACACAATGTATCCAGAGTTTGAGCTAAGTTATTGGGAGCATATTTTTATATTTCGTTTATGACATTATTTTGCATGGCCCAGATAAATGTTTACCGTAAATTTGTATATTCATAGTAATATCATAAATGTGAATCTGTTACGTTTTCACGGCTATACCTAAACCTATTTTAATGAAATTTGTAACAAAAAACCATAAAACGCAAATTTTGCATTTCCTACAAAAAAAGAATTGTCATCATGAGTAGAACGTAAAATGGCATGTTTTTGTTTTAATTTTTAGGTACACCGTCCCTTACACGCTGTATATACGTATGTGTGTTAAGCGTAGTGTCAAACGTGTGGTCATATGGGTAATATTTTTTTAAGTTCCCGCTACGTAGTACGTAGTGTACGTAGATAGGAAGCTACTGAATTTGCCCAGATTTTCGAAAATCGAGTTTTCACCGGATCTCCACGTTTTGAGATCCTAGGAATCTTTTCCAACTATTTTCGCGATGACGTCAGTATGTCTGTATATATGTATATATGTGTGTGTATGTGTGTATGTAAACATTGCATAACTTTTGAACGGCTGGACCGATCGAATCGCGGTTGGTGGCATTCGATTGGATTCTGCTCAACTTAGACTAGAAAATTTTAAGAAATTTTGAAAAAACCCAAAAAAAAATTTGGCGAAACAATATATTTTTAACATATCCTCCAGGTTAATGTACCGGTCGAGTACAAAAACTAATCAGCTCTATTCCTCAAAAAACTACATCTAATGCATAAGATGCACCAAAGTCGATTTATCCGTTTGGGAGAAATTGTTGACGAAAAATTTAAAAAAAAGTGTTTTTTCGACATAACTTCGAAATTTTTCAATCAATAATTTTTTAGTATTCTACGAAATTTCACTCTTAAAAAAATTACGTCAGATGGCATTTCAAGAATCAAAATCGAATTTAATTTTCAAAAGTTACAGCTTTTCAAATATTAAAATTACGTAATTTTTTAACCGATTTAAAAAAAGGAGGTGGTTCTCAATTCGGTATATATTTTTTTATGTATATACACCGATTTCGCCGAGGTTTCTGAACCGATTCACGTGATTCTTTTTTGTTTGATGCGGAATAGTTTCGAACTGGTCCCATAAAAATTTGATTCAGGTAGGCCCAGTATAGATATAATTTTAATTACGCCAAATTCAAAGTAATAGTTTCTATCGTAATTATAGGTAATTATAAAATGGAACACTGCCAGCATTGCAGAGTTCGTTCACAAGACTCAGTACATCAAATTAATGAATTTTAGGGCATATTTTTAAACGAAGATTTTTATATTATCTCGTAATCATTTTACATTAAATCAGAACGTATATTCAATTCAATATTCAGTACCTGTATAAATGTATAAAAAAAGTAAATAAACTTTAAAATAAGGCGGTATTACAAAACCCAATCTAATAATCATGATAGTATGCATCAGACTCATTTGACTAACCGTTTACATTTAACCACCAGTCAGATAAACTGAAATGATAATGAAATAAAAAAAGAAATCTAGACTACGACATAGAAAATCACAAATTTCCTCCGAGTTGATCTGGGTTCCTTTAAAGAATACACCAACTGTCATGCCAGTAAGGTCGTAAAAGGTGAGGGAATGGTTATACGTGTTACTAACATCGAGACTAGGTGGTAGAGTCCCGCAATATTTCGGCCATGTATTTGGTACCACTACCCTACTCATTCCTGGCGCAATAATGTTAACAATTGTCATTGTCATGTCCCGGTTTGGAGAGTAAGTTAGCCAACTAAATTATGTATGTGGCATTGCCTTCCCGCCACACGGATAGCTATGCATCATTAACATTTTTTTTTATATCATAAGATAGCTAACAGGCAGATGGATCTCCTGATGGGAAGAGTCAACCATCGCCAATAGACACCAAAGGTGTTAGGTGCGTTGCTATCTTGTGGCGAGGTCTAATGCCACATGCATAAGTTTACCGGCTACCTCACCCTCCAAACCGGAACACGATATTGTCACTGTCGTGTTCCGTCGACAGTGTGTCGTGTTCCGGTGTTCACTGATGTGTGCACTGACGCTATTGCGGCAGAAATAGGTAAGGCGGTGGTACCAGACCCGGACGAGACAATGCAGAACTCTACCACCTATGTCTATATGCGATGGTTTCTCTTTCCATAAAGAGAGTTTGTTATCTATGATATAAAAAAGTTATTTAAATTATGTCGTGATAAATCTACTAACCGTGGTTTCTGCGTAGTAAGCGTTGTGTACAGTCTGAGCCTAATTCAAATCGGGTAGAGTTATTCGTACGTTAAATTTTCCTTATCCTCAAAAAAAATAAATTTGTGTGAACTATATTCCCAAGCTTTATTTTACTGTAATTTGCACTATCTAGTATTTCAATTGTGAAACTGATATTGATAGTTTTCTACGGTAAGAGACTGGACTGGAGACTAACAGAAGTCAATGTACATATAAGTAATATTTGAGCAACGCTCACACAGATACCTCTCACGGACACGATATCTGTACCATTCCGAGATATCGCGTCCATGATAGGTGTCTGTGTGTGCGTTGCTCGTATGCTATTTATATGTACATTGACATGTACATTGACTTCTGTTAATCTTCAGTATTCTGTGCTAGAAATTACAATGGTTGTTATGCATTTAGTTAACCGTTCGTCATTTATCATCTGGCACAGAGTATTTTTTTCAAAGGGATCCCGGGTCGTAATGAAATCCGTCATAACTAATTAAACGTCAGTAGTGTTCAACGTCAACACTATGTTAAATTTATTAACCGCGCGTTCTGTTAAACAAGCTATCTGTACATTCTGAGCCTAATACAAATCGGGTAGAAAGAACTGCACAAATTCGAAACGTGTGATGATTCATAATTTTCATCGTAGCAGTGACTTGTTACTAACGCTTTTGCGGCAGAAATAGGAAAGGAGGTAGTGCCATGGACTAGACTTTGCAGAACTTTAATATCTAGTACTCACAATTTTTTCCAACCAACCAACCAACCAAATGTGACACAATCACATTTGGTTAACCATTGGTCTTTTACTATCTGTCACATTGACTTTATTCAAAAAGATCCTTGAAAAAAAGAACATTGATTTTATTCAGAAAGAACATCCGCATGCTCTGTTAAGCAAACAATCTAATAATAATAATATAATCATGAATAATAATCTAAAAATATATAATCTTAGCCTAATATCATGTAGAACTACACAAACATTCAATTTTTCTCATCACCGGAGGAAAGAAATTTGTGTGAATAATATTCCCGAGTTTTATATTACTGTAACTAGCGCTATTTATCCTAGATTATATCTTAGATTGTTGCCTTGTTATACTGGCCCTTTGTTTTTCAAAATTACATCCTTAGTAGGTTTGCGGGTGAGTTCCAAACATAGACGAGATATTACTAGAAGCTAGTATTTACAATGTTTATGACACACTAGCTGTTACCAGCGACTTCGTCCTTGCGGACTTCATTTACTCCGCTCTTACTGGTCGTAACGTGATGTTATATAGTCTGTAGCCTTCTTTAATAATTGGGCTATCTACAACTTTTAGATTTGTTCAGATTCAACTTGGAGTTCTAGAGATTAGCGCGTTCAAACAAACAAACAATAACTCTTCAGCTTTATTATATACTAGCTGCAGCGTGCAGCACACTGCATTATAAAAGTTTTGATGAATCCCGCGGGATCACCTAGTTTTTCCGGGATAAATTGTAGCCTATGTGCTATTCCAGGTCATCTTCTATCAGTGTGCCAAATTTCATTCAAATCCGTTCGGTAGTTTTTGCGTGATTGAGTAACAAACATCCATCCAAACATCCATCCACACATCTAAACTTTCGCATTTATAATATTAACTAGCTGCTGCGTGCAGACCGCTGCATTATACATTTTTTGGTGAATCCCACGGGATTGCCTAATTTTTCCGGGATAAAAAGTAGCCTATGTGCTATTCCAGGTTATTATCTACCTGTGTGCCAAATTTCATTTAAGTTCGATCAGTAGTTTTTGCGTGATTGAGTAACAAACATCCATCTAAACATCTATCCAAACATCAAAACTTTCGCATTTATAATATTATATAGATATAGAAGTATAGATTTGGCTAACCGTACATTCTGTTAAGTAAACGATCTGTACAGCCTGAGCCTAATAGAAATCGTGTAGAACTACACAAACGTTCAATTTTCCTTATCACCGGAGGAAAGAAATTTGTGCGAACAATATTCCCAAGTTTTATAATACTGTAACTAGCACTATCTAGCGGTCCGATCGCGAATCTTATCCTGGATTGTTGCCTCGTTATACTGGCCCTTTGTTTTGCAGAATTACTTCCTTAGTGGGTTTACGGGCGAGATAAAACCGTTCCCGGCCATTCTCTCTTGGCTAAATTAGCCTTGTGGCGGATTATCGCGTGTCCCGCTAATATTGAGCGTATTTGTCCCTACTTTACGACATGGTCGGGAGTAATTAATGAATAAGTAGCTGTTAATTAAAGGTACAAAATTAGTGGGAAGTGCGAGTAATTGCAAATGGTGTTTCATTTTACTTAATTAACTATGTATTTTTATAGAAGAATATATTACATTTGAGAATTGTATACAAGTTGAATGGTAAAATACATTCAAAATAACTCTTATGGGAACGAAGTTCCTTACGGCAGGCTTGGAGGGGATAGGGATTTTGCTGCGCGACCGAACTGAAAAAAATGTGATAGTAAAACCGTAAGAAAAATGCATGGAATAAAAGCGTTAAATGAGACGTGCGCAGGCGCGACAGTCGCGTACACAAGCGAGTAGTGCCGTTTAGCCGAAGGAAGTTCGTTCCTACCTGGTGTCCCGCGACACCACATCATTTTTTAACTTTTAGTTATGCAATTGTAAGTATTTATTATCACTATTATATTACTATTTTATATTTTATAGTACTCTATTTTATTCCTATTATTATGTTTTATGATTATTTATGTACATTTTATATGAATAGTTATGAGATTATTATATTTATTATATAAAATTTATATAATATATTAATATTTGTATGTTTATTGGTCTGCCCGTAGGTTTAGATAAATGTAATTATTCTCTTTGTTTAGTGTAAAATTATTTGCAATTGTTCCGTAAGACTTTTCTTGTGCACTACCCGTTACTACAATGTTTCTACAAGTGCAAGGTTAACTGGTAGAAAATGTCTTTAGACGTTAAGCTCGCCTGTTGTATATTTTGTGCAATAGTTTAAATAAATAAATAAATAAAATACATATTATTGAAGAACACTATAGTTAACGGTTATAATATAACCAATATAATAAGAATATCGTTTTACTTCATAGTTAACCTCAACGAAATTAATTACCCCAACTTGGTTTGGCCTCCTATTAAGGAATAGACCATCTTTCGTTCTGCCAGGCAGTTCGTAAAAGGCGAACGAATAGGTATACAAGTGCACCTTGGTGGCAGAGTGGTAGAGTTCTGCATTGTCTCGCCCGAGTTTAGTACCACTGCCTTACTTATTCCTGGCACAATAGCGTCAGTGCTTCTCACTGTAATGTTTCAGTTTGGAGGATAATGTAGCAGATAAACCTAATAACATGGCATTATATATACATGGCATTATATATACACGGCAATAACATGGCATTATATATACACATATATATGGCATTATATATACGCTATAAGGATAGCAACGCATCATTAAAATCTTTGGTGTCTATAGGCGATGGTTGTTTCTTTCCATCAGAACAGAAATTTGCTTGCTTGTTATCTTATGTTATACTAGCTGTTGCCAGCGACTTTGTCCGCGCGGACTTCGTTTACTCCGCACTGCCTTTCCCCTGTAGGTGATAGCGTGATAATATGTAGCCTGTATGTTGACCCGACCTGTTAGTAATATTCATGCAAAATTTGAAGTAAATCCATGCAGTACTTTTTGAGTTTACCCCGGACATACATACAGACAAACAGACAAACAGGTAACAATTCTAAAAACTATATTTTTGGCTTCGATATCGATTGTAGATCACGCCCCAAGTATTCTTTTAAAAAATATTCAATGTACAGTTTTGACTTTCCTACGATTTTATTATATGTATAGATTTATATAAAAAATATTTAGCAAGTATGATTACCGTACGAGTTCTAATGGTCCTATCGTGAGTTCGGCAAGTTGCTGTTTGTAAACAATGACGTTCGATATCTATGTACTGGTATTCATACATAAACCTTTTTAGTAGTCGTGTTGGATAAGTAAGTAAGTTAATTTAAATTTCTACTTTTACCTATTCGATATCCGAATCGATTACTTATCGAATACGATTTATCGATAAACCTGTATAAGATAAGGGATTAAAATTCAAATAACACCCGTGTTGGTCCCGGGCTCCTTTGAAGAATAGGCCAACTGCCAGGTAGGTCGTAAAAGGCGACTGATTGGTTATGCGAGTTACTAACATCGTGGCTACTAGGTTGTAGAGTTCTGTATTGTCTCGCCCGGGTCTGGTACCAGCGCCTTACCTATTCTTGCCGCAATCGCGTCAATGTTTGTCACTGTCGTGTTCCGGTTTTGAGGGTAAAGTAGCTGGTAAACTTATGCAAGTGGCATTAGACCTCGCCACAAGATAGCAACCCACCATTAACACTTTTGGTATCTATAGGCGATGGTTGACTCTTTCCATCAGGAGACCCATCTGCTTGTTTGCTATCTTATGAAAAAAAAAACATTATAATTAAAGTTTTTATGCATTTCTTCAATAACAATGCATTTTAAGGGATAAGAAGTACCTAATATAAGTGTTAGCGTCGGACTGATAACAAACTAAACTTTATTTAAATCGGTCAAACTATTTAAGCGTTTTTCACCCGGGTTGGTCTGGGCTCCTTTAAAGAATAGGCTTACTGCCGTTTTACCAGGCAGGTCGCAAAAGGTGACAAATTGGCTATGCGTGTCACTATCATCGTGACTACTAGGTGATAGATTTCTGCAACGTTCGTCCGTGTATTTGGTACCACCGCCTTACCTATTCCTGCCGCAATAGCGTCACTGCTTGTCATATTCCGGTTTGAAAGGTAAGATAGCCGGTACACTTATGCATGTGGCATTGCCATCCCGCCACACACATAGCAACGCACCATTAACATTTTTGGTATGTATGTGTTACTCTTTGTATCTTTCTATTACTCCATCTATAATAATTTCAATTTTATCATTAGATATTTAAATTGTATATATTTGTGTATTTTATAAGCGACCACTCCTAACTTTTCATCGATTCAATTTTTTGTTAAAAAGATATTATAATTCTTCACTAGAAATCTATTAAACTTTCCTTCAATTTGCAAGCCGAGCAAATAAATGAAAAACTTGTGCATTCAAATCAGTGAGTGAATAATCAGTCATTCTCTATTTTTGTTACCTTTTATATTTTATCCAAAAAAAAAAAGAATTGTGTAATCCATCAAATAAAGAAATGTGAATGTAATTGAATAATCAATCATTTGTTTACATACCCTTATGGTTAGATTTAAAAAGGGACCACCCTCGGGGTATACCCATTGCAATAATCAGAGTTATCAAAATCGAACGATTCCGTAAAAATTTGTGCGTGGTCTAAAAAAATATACGCTTCGAGTTGCATCTGCTCTGTTTTTATGTCGGTTGAAAAATACTGCTATATTAAAGACTTAGGAATTAATAGCTATGTTTATTAAAATTCTGTTTTTAATTTTATATTTATTTTAAGTTATAATAGTAGTTAAGTTTTAGAAAATTAGCGATGAGGAAGCGCCAACAATAAAATAAGTGGTTCTTAGTTAAGAGGCGTTTAAATGTTGTGTAAGTTCACTTCATCAATCTTGTAAAAGACGATGTGTAATGTTTATTTATTTTAGTTAGTATCACAGACTTTTATAATAATTTTGTTTATTAATTACAACAATTATCACATGAACTCGTCTATCGATGATACATAATACATTTTATTTAGATAAGATATAATTGACCGGAACATTAATTATTGTGGCGCATTAACTGCCCGCTAGAGCCTCATATAGTGACTGCTGACAGGGCTTGTGATAAACAAATGAGCTATTTCTGCAAATATGGTATTACAATATTGAAATTGCAAAATATGTTTTGAGTATTTTATAGTATTAATATGTTTTTAAAGTCGTTAAATATTTAATGGCTGTAGGGAATTTTTGTGAGTAGTTACAAGTGTTAGATTTGATTAGTTAAGCATTTTTGTCACGGTCAAGCAATTTTTATCTGTTTTCAATACTCAGAAATCAAAAGTACTGTATTCAAAAAAACTTTTTATATGTTATTTTGACGCGTCAATATTTTTAAACTATTATCGGATTGAATGCGAAAGCAAATAAATGGTGCCTAGTTAATCACATTGTAATATAAATTAGGTATGTACACTGTATGCTTTCCAAATAAAATAAAATAAAATAAATAAAACGCAGTAAAATAATATTTATAGTTCAAGAATATGTAAACTATTATTTTGATAAAGGTGGTTTTGTAACATCTCGCCTGAGTTTTGGTGCCACCGATCCATACTCTAATCGCAATAGTATCGATGATTATTGTTGTTGTGTTCCAGTTTTGAGGGTAAAATTGCAGCCAAAGCAAACGGTTCTACCCTAAAAGGACAAAGCGTAATAATAAAATACATAGGTGCATATAAGTAAGTATATGTATGTATATATAAGTATGTATATGTATGAATGTAAATGTATATAATAAATAAATTACCAAGATATGTATATATATGTGTATATGAGTATGTATGTGAGTTTGTACGTTTATGTATAAGTATACATATATACATAAATATTATCATTGGTAAATAAAGGTTATAAAATTCATGCGAAAGCGCGTTCGCAACCTGATGTAATGGCCGAGCACACATATTCGATCGATTGTATATATAGAACTTACCTTTACATATGTGTATAAATACAATATTAAAAAAAAGAAAAAAAAAATTAAAAAAATGATAAAATAAAAAAAAATAAAAAAAACACGGTTGTATGAGATAAATTGATTTATGGATACGGTTTAAAAGTTGCTGCGACAGCCATGGCAGCAGTATTTTTTCTTTATTAAAAAAAAGCCATGGTAATTTCAGTAACCATCATCTCAACTTATACGTTTGTTAAATAAATTAATCTATACTAATATTTTAAACATGAAACATTTGCATTTTAGTATGTATGTAACGAGTAAACTAAAAATTTCTGGAAAGATCTTGTGATATTTGTGTCTTGAAAAGATGTCTTTTAAGAGGCAGTTCACACTTTAGACAAAGTTTTGACGAAAAATCAAAGTTTACCAACTTCTAATTTTTCATATTGTAAGGTACTTTTATTAAATTAAATGGTACCATTAGATAGCCGCTTACTTCACTTTGGTAACTATTGAGACCTCTGAGAAAATTCCGTTAATACTCTATGGTATCTATAGGGACTAACTTCATCCAGTAAAACAATATTTTCACTATTTACCAGTTTTAATACAATACTCTATGGTATTTTATTGTTTTCGAACGAAACATTGTACAGAATAACATCAAATTGACATTCTTTTTTTAAACAAGCTCTTGGGGATAAATAAAAGAACTTAGTCCGCCATTTTGATTTGTGCTATGTGTTATGTGTTGGTTGCAGTTTATGATGAGATTAATTTAAAAGTGTTTTGGTGTATTAATCAACAAGTAAACTTTATTTATAATCAAGATTAGTTCAAGATCTAACAGTTTAGATAATAACTTTGCCAAAAGACCGTAAATATCAATTAATAAAACATATATTTCCTTAACGACCAACTTGATGATACCAGCGCTTTGGGTATGACGGTACCTATTTTTATTTATTTGCGTAAATTTTAGTATTGATATCTATGATCTCAAAAAAATCATAAGGTGTGAATGTGAAATATCCTAAACAATATTTAAAAAAAAATTAACATAGCTGTAAAATTGAAAAAGAATTTTTTTTTAATAAATTACGAAAAAACTACGTATTAATTATGAAAAAAAAAATTAATATTTATGTAAATAAATATTTTTGTACTATAATATATGTTGTTTATTTTATTCCGTACGTATATGTTTACCAATTATGTAAAAAGAATAGGTCATCGATTTACTTTTTGAATTATAAATCCTCAACTAACAAGTAGTCATATTTTTCTCAAAGTGTCGTGTTACACCTGAATTATTTTGTAGCTTAAACCATTTAAAATAAACAATTCTCACACCAGTGTATTGCAGTGCTCAAGACCTCTTAAAGAATATACGCTTTACAGTATTGGATTCAATCTAAACAACTCATAAACCATTTTTGTGCCCACAGTCCACCGGAACGAACTTGGAACGTGTGCGCGTAACGGTCCGTGTTTTTTTAGAAAAAAATGCGAAAATAGCTGGTGGTATGAGCGAATAGTTTAATCTTTCAAATATTGCTTCAATGAATGAAACAGAATTTTGAATCATCAATTGTATTTCTTAAGATAAATATTCTCCGAAATCAAGTTTCGACAATTACGCAAGGAAGCTATTTTTCCAAAAGGTATTGCTACTGCTAGAATCAACAAACTTAATTAAAAAAATACTAAATTACTAGAAACATCCAACAATTGTGCCTCTAAAAAAGTGCCTCTAAATCTAATCAATTAAGCAAATATGCCTATTTTAAATAAAATTATCGAAATATTAACTGGGTTTTATGTTATCAAATAATGACATTTTCCTATAGAAATTGGCATAGAATAAATCTATATTCTATTCTTATGCAAAAATAAGACACTTAAATAATATTCATTATTTTTTTATTTCAAAAATAAATAAAAGAGTATAACTATAAAATCCGATACTTCTGTGTGCCAAAATTAGTACCGCGTAGTAATAATTAAAATATTAAATGTATCAATACTATTTTCATTTTACCAGCACTAGGTGCACTATATGGATTAGAAAATACTTAAATTTCAGTTGGGCGATTTTGTGAAATGGCTCTTAAATAAAAAATATGTAGTACAATATTTTAAGTCTGGTTGTTACACTCATCTATTTAAAAATATAGTGGAATATAGTCTTGAACTTTCTCTTCTAAATAACGTAGTCATGTTTTATAAAATTCTCGTGTACCTTATTTCCTTCAAACATCCTTCGTAGCACTTGTAATTTTTGTAACAAACATCACGCTACGCGATAGCTACAACCCTAATATAATCATACTTCCTCTGCAGCTGTAGCGGACCGCAACGTCTATATTCTGTGCTACAATGTAATCATAGCCGTTACATTTTCGTTTGTAGCTTGCTGCAACGTCGTAGCAATGTAAAAATAATATTTAAAAGTATTTTTTATTTGTCTTTCTTTATAGAAAAGGATAGAAAAAATACAAAGACGCTTCGCTTGATGAACAGAAAAACTCTTTGTTTACTTCATTGTGATGAATCGCGTATGATACATTCCATATTTTTCACAACGCTTTTAAATCGATAGCCTTAATTCTGTTTTCTTACATGTAATAACCTTATTTTTGTACATTAATAATTGTGATTATGCTACACATGAAATTCTTATAGTATTTCGTAGGTTCGTAGGTTACTGTAATACTCCGGAGCTTATATAAATCAATAGTCAAATGTTTTGTTGTAAAACAAGGTCACATATTTTGCCTGTTTTGTTCCAGACTTCTTTTTTGAAAAATAATTTAAGTGCCTTACTGTCTTGCATCTAAAAAAGGTGAAAAAGGGTTAAAAAGCTTAAATCCTGAAAATTTTCATCAATTCATTTTATCTATTTTAGAAATTAAAAAAACTCATGTTAGATGTTCAATATATTTTTTTAATTAAAAAAAATAACTTTCAGAAAAATGCAAGGATTGATTCCAAAATATAATCAGCTCTAATTCATAAAAAATGCGTTCAATGCCATAAATTACCCCAAAATTATTTCATCTGTTCAGGTGTAATAGTTGACAAAAAATTTGAAAAAAGTGTGTTTTCGACATTAATTCAAAATTTTTAAACCAATCGATTTTTGATCTACATTAATGATAATAACAAAAAAAATTAATAAAATTTTATGTAGTTTTCAACAAATTCCAGGTTTTTAAAATAACTTTCAGAGTAATTTTTTTGAATTGATTTTAAAATCTAATCAGCTCTTCTCCCAAAACTGCGTCAAGTACTGTAAATCGGATTAAAATTGGTTGATTCGTTGTGGATTAATTAAATATGGAAATTTAAAAAAAAAGTGCCGTTTCAACAATCATTCATTAACTGATCAATTTTTGACTATGATAACATTTTAGAACTCAAAATACTGCGTTATATGCAGTTAAATATATCAAAATTAATCATCACGTTTAAATTATACAGCTTTTAAAAAATTTAAATACTGTGATTTTTACCAAACTTTAATTTTAAATCTCTTTGAGCTCAAAAATCTATTTTTTACTCCTTTGAGCTTAAAATATCTCAAATTCGCGGGTAGTTTCAGGGATATCCTGTAATGTATCAACCAGTGTAGTTATTTTTTAATGTCTGTTATCTCAAAACTTGGTGATTTATTAACCGATTTTGAAAATCCTATTCTTGTTTGGGAATACTTTACATTTAGTCCTATTAACACTTCACATTTAGTCTTATTAAAACTAGGCAAAGATCTGATGCAGAGTTCTAGATATACAGGAAATCGGAAGTCGGCTGTTGTGGTATTACTGCGTTTAAGCTCGTTTAAATTATAAAACTTACCACTCTATGTAGCCACATCTAACAATTTTCTACGTACTAAAAAAGGTTATTTTTTCTTATGCACATCTTATATAGCACTATAAGGACAATAATATATTGCTTACAGTTAAAATAATTCTATTCATATCTTCGCAACCACTACCATGCGAGGTAGGCTAAGAAAATAAGATGCTAAATAACAACCACCTGTACGCTAGCTTCCTCCACATTCACAACTCTTCTTTTTGGAACGAAGTTCCTTATCGCGCGTTGTGAAAGGGGGCTAGGCGGAAAAAATTCTTACGAAAAGTTGTCACGACACTTTTTGCTATAGTATGCTATTGTAAGCTGTGCGGCGTGCGCATGTTTCTCTCTCTCTCTCTCTTCTCTCTTATAGAAAGCAAGCCAGATATTTTCATTTCTATTTCGCATTGAACAGTGTGGTGTCGCGACGATTATTTTTGTTGAGTGTATACAGGTTTTTTGTAAATAATAATAAAAGGAACTTCGTTCCATCCGGGTGTCTCTTGACACCTCTCAAGTTTTTTTTTTGGAAAAATTTTTCGACCATTGAAACTTCAAAATAAGGTTCCATTCTATCTATATGTAAGCACTTGAACGATATTATAAAATTTCTACTTTTAGGTACAAAGTCACGCTAAGAGCTATTTTCGTCACTAAATCCCTGGACGCGAACGGTAAAACCAGTTTAGCCAAGTTTTAATAACATTAAGTCCATCAGAAACTGGAAAGTAAATCAAACAAGCCAATTCCCGCAAAAGTTAAAATGTCAAGATAGCGGCAGTTTATAGACCAAGAGTTATATATAACTCAAACTTATTTTTTAATTCAAATTATACTTAACAGGAAATTACCTAATTTCATCAGGAAAATTAGAAAGTGAGGCGAAAAAAAAACTATTTTTTTATGACCGAATTCTTTTTGTAATAATTATAATAATTCGTAAGATTAAACATATTATTATTTATAAATTAATCACAGTAATAAAATTTTTTAAGAAACCTTTTTAAGAGATTCATCAGTGTCAGTTTATGTTTTTTTCTAATTTAAAGATTTTTTTTGGAAAAAATACATTAAATTTTTAAATACAAACTGCAATATAAAATAATTATATTAATTTCGTCTGAAAAAAGTTTCAATTCAAAACGATTGATCTGACTCATAGAACCCAGGATGTTGTGCTATGATCAGCATCATACCAATCCATTATCGTTAGCCCTTAAAAGCGACTAAAGTTCTACTAAGAGTAAATAAGCAATAAGTGCAAGTTCGCGTTCGTAAGCTCTTTGGCTGTAACGTATCGGTGTCCAGGGAAATCTTTTATCGGGTTACACCATTACTCTGGCCTCCGGGAACGTCAGGATTATGGGTCATGAGTATCTTAAACATAAAAGAAAATTTTGACTTGCCATAAACACGTATCACCCACAGAGGAGTCGGAAATCTCTTAAGAAATATTATTTTTGTTTTCGTCTTTTCACTGCTTTATAGTGCTCTGATTGCAATGTTGTTGAAAGTTGCTGAAAAAGAGAATTAAATTAACTCCAAACTACACACACACACACACACATATATATATATATATATATATATATTGTTGCGTATCTTGACTTTTAAAGAAAACAATCTTCCATAAAAAATATTATATTATACTTTTAAATGTACAGTATGCGTGCGTATTGGTGGTACAAAAAGAAAAAAGTGCGTGAGTTGGCAAATTAAAGAAAAACTCAATAGGTTATTCGCAGCCACGCGATTGGCCCACGATGACGTGATAAATTCCTTTTATTGGCCCACGATGACGTGATAAATTCCTTTTATTGGCCCACGATGACACTATAGTAAGCAGAAAATACAGATCGCAGTGCCCTCTAGTATTTAACCCTTTAAACATCCTCCCGGCCTTGGAAGCAGTTAGCCTTCCAACCTTCGTCCTCATTAACTGGTAACGGACATATTTTAGAAAAGGCACGTCGCACTATACCAGCCGATGTCTTGATGTCGGCTACTCTGGAAATGCCGTCATGGCCAGGAAAGGTCTTTATAATACGCCCAAGACTCCATTTCAATGGCGGGAGGTTTTCTTCTTTTATAAGAACAAGTGTATGCTGTGAAAGATCGCTTGTATTTTGTTTCCATTTCGTTCTAATTTGTAATTCGGACACATATTCCTTGGACCACCTAGTCCAAAAATGTTGCCGCATCTGTTCCACCCGTTGGTAACGTGTCAGAAGATGGATAGAAGTATCAGCTAGGTCCTCAGTAACAGGAGCTGTCAGGGAGCGGCCGACAAGGAAGTGAGCCAGGCTAAGTGGTTGCAGGTCTCCTGGGTCTGACGATAAAAGACTGAGAGGCCGGGAATTTAATACGGCCTCAATTTGAATTAATGCGGTATTAAACTCCTCGTACGTCAAGTGAGCGTTGCCAACAACACGTCGTAAGTGATGCTTGCAACTTTTTACTCCGGCTTCCCAATAACCCCCAAAATGACTAGCGTAAGGTGGAATGAAGTGAAATTTAATATTCTGAGAGGCTACGTAATCTTTAATGTGTTCTGAACATGAATTTAAAAATTTTGAAAAATCGCTTGCTAATCCCACAAAGTTTCTCCCGTTGTCTGAGAATATCTCGCTTGGTTTTCCGCGTCGCGATATAAACCTTTTAAGCGCAAGTAGATAAGATCCTGAAGATAAATCGCTGACTAATTCAAGATGGATCGCGCGGGTGATAAAACATATAAATAGGCAGATATAAGATTTGATCATCCTGACTCCCCTGCCCTTACGGTTAAGTATGAGTACTGGCCCGGCGTAATCAACTGCACATTTCATGAAAGGAAAGCCTGGTTGTAACCGTTCAGCAGGTAAGTTACCCATGAGTGGCGTTAACGTTTTCGCTCGCATACGGGCACAAACAACACACTTGTGTACAATTGTCCGAGCCAGGTTTCTACCACCTACGGGCCACCACATTTCTCTAAGTGAATATAAAAGTAACTGTGGAGGCGCGTGTAATAATATGTTGTGTTCATGTCTAAAAAGTAATAAAGTAAAGTGATGTCTTGTTGATAATAAAATTGGATGTTTTTTATCAAAATTAAAATAAGTTGAATTGTGAACACGACCACCAACGCGTAATATATTTCTGTTATCTAAAAAAATATTCAAATTAAGTAAGTGATGAGTACTACGCAACGATTTTCCTTTTATAAGAACCTCGTATACATCTGGATAGGCCTCGCGCTGCGAGAGATATGCGAGCGTCAGCAGAGATTCTCTCAACTCGACCGCAGACAACGCACCGTACCGCCGCTCGTGGCGTTCTTTACTGCGCGAGTTGTATAGTAAAGCGAAGAGCGTATGCGGCGGCCCGCTGCATGCGACTGAACTGAGAGAACCTGGAAAATGTAAATAGTGTGTCGTTAGTAATTTGATTAGAAATTAGTACATTTAAGGCGTTTGATTTAATTTCTGGTAAATCAACAGGTTCTGAATTTGTAGTTGCGAAAGAAGAATCATAATCGGGTTCATGGAGGAATGATGGACCATTCCACCATAACCTTGATTGAGCCAATACGTCTAAATGTACTCCGCGTGAAATGAGATCAGCAGGGTTGTCACGACCCTTGACGTGACGCCATAAATTGTCCATTGTAAGCTCGTGTATTTCGGCAACTCTGTTTTGAACATAGGTTTTTAATAAATTAGGTGACATGCGTAACCAACTTAAAACGATTGTGGAATCAGTCCAGAAGATCACCTTATCAAAATGACTTCTGAGTGATTCTTTGAGTTTGGAATACAGGCGAGCGCCCAGTCGAGCTCCACATAATTCTAACCTGGGTATAGTAGTGGGGGTAAGCGGTGCGACCTTGCCCTTTGAACTTAACAACCGCACTGTCACAGTTGATCTCTCGCTTACACAGCGAATGTAAGCACACGCACCATAAGCTACTTGTGATGCATCAGTGAATATGTGCAACTCCTTACAGCAAATAGCTTCCCCACAAAAAACATAACGTGGCACTTTTATGTTATTGAGAATAGAAAGATTATTTACGAAAGTAAGCCAAGCTTGTGCGATGTCGCTAGGCACGTTTTCATCCCAAGCTAATTTTAAAACCCACAGCCTTTGAAGTAAAATTTTTGGTAATATTATGGCAGGGCTTAACAATCCGAGTGGGTCAAAAATTTGCGATGTCACAGATAGAATTAGGCGTTTGGTAGGTTTGACGTTATTACTATTATCAAAATGTATATGAAAGTGTAAATAATCAGATTTATTGTGCCAGCCTACACCTAAAGTTTTACTATGTGCGTGTTCACCTAGAGATAGTTCCTTTATAGTACCATTGGTGAAATTATTTCCGTAATCGAAGTTAAAAATCCACTTGCGGAGGGGAAAGCATCCTTTGTTTAAAGTCTTCGCAGTTTCCTCGCATAATAATAATAATTTATCAATACTTTCCTGTCCGCAAATCAAATCGTCAACATAAAACTCATTTAATATAACTCTTGCGATCTCTGGATTGTCGCACTCGTATGCCAATTGCTTTAAACATCTACAACTTAAAAATGGCGCTGAGGCGGTTCCGTACGTAACGGTGTTTAATTGATATATACCAATTTCCTCGGACGGGTTGTCACGCCACAAAATTAGTTGTAAGCTACGTTGTTCAGGCTCAATAAGTACTTGTCTATACATTTTTTCGATGTCAGCACAGGCGACGTATTTGTTTTCGCGGAACCTAAGTAAAATGGAAATTAAATCACCTTGTAAAGGTTCTCCTAGAAACTGCAAATCGTTTAGTGATATTCCGTTAGACGTCGCTGCGCTGGCGTCGAATACTACCCTTAAGCGAGTTGTGGTACTGTGTTCACGGAAAACGCCATGGTGTGGCATGAAGTAATGAAGGTTACCATAGGCTGTAATACGAGTCATGTGCCCTAACTGTATATATTCGTGTATAAAATCTTTATATAGCTGTTTGAAAGCCGGGTTATTATGTAATCGTTTTTCTAACGCTAAAAAACGACGTTTTGCTTGCGAATATGATTCACCTAGCGTGTCAGGAGGTTTTTTAAACGGAATACGAACGCAGAACCTTCCGTCAGCAACTCGCATTGTTGTTTGTATGAAGTGGTTCTCACATTGACGTTCGCTGTCACTGCGCGAATCCCCTGACTTGCGATCGCTAGGCAACTCTTCGAGCTCCCAAAACAAACGTACCTGCTTGTCTATAGCTTGCGTGTCAAGAGTGCTATAATTACAAGTTACGGCTCGTGATGGTCGCTTCCCCTGATAAACTGGACCGGATATCACCCAACCCAATTTTGTATTCTGAAGGAAAGGGCCGTTCGACAGCCGTAGCCTTCCTTCTTCTAAAATACTCCAAAAATGATCCGCCCCTATCAACATATCGACGGGTTGACTTTCATAGAAAGTGGGATCTGCGAGTTGAATGTGCGTAGGTATATATAGTTTACGTTTATTAATCGAGACAGTTGGTAAGTAGGACGTAATGTGTGGTAAAACTAAACATGAAATGCGCATGTTGAACGTTCCACAAATCGCCTTAAGTTGTACGTCACAATTTTGCGAGCTTTTAGTGACAATATTACCAACTCCATTTATTTGTGCAGTGGACTGTTTTAATTGAAGTTTTAGTTTATTACATAAGAGTTGTGAAATAAAACTGCGCTCGCTACCGCTGTCTAAAACGGCGCGAATATTATAGTAAGTGCCCTCTCCATCAGCTATTTGAACGATTGCAGTTGATAACAAAACAGGTTGTGAATGCGCGTGTGTGTGTAAGGTATGAGCCGCGGTTGCAGATGTGATGGTGTTTGCCAGGTGCGCGTGCGGCTGGATGCAGTCGCGATCACCCACTTCATTAGCTAACAGCAGCGACACGGGGCGCACCTCTGCGCCGCTCCCGTCGCCCTCACGATGGATCAAAGAATTATGTTTTTTATCACATTTCCTGCACGGACCGTATCGACATTCACTAACTATATGACCGGGATGCAAACAGTTTTCGCATAATTTTTTATTTTGTATGAATGTAAGTCTGTCTTGTAAGTTTAAGTTAAGAAATTGTTCGCACGAATACAATGGATGTAGTGCGTTACACATCAAACAAGATTTAGTGCGTGAATTAATATATTTTGAGTGCGGCTTCGATTTGTTAGTAACTACGTTACACTGTAGCTTTGAGTGTGTATTTGGAGTGATAGAATGACGTTTGAAATTAGATGAGTGTGAGGTTCCAGGCTTAAAGTGTGTTGCAGATAAAGTTTCTAACATATCAGCCTTGTTTCTTAAAAATGTAATCAAATCGTTTAATTTAATTTTATTAGCTATATCGGTGTCGGTAGTAGACGGTATCAACGTACTTTTATACCGTTCCCACTCGCGTTCTGTGGCGGAATCTAATTTGGTTACCACTAGATAAGTAATTAAAGTGTCCCAGTGCTCCGTGGGCTCACCGAGTAAGTTTAAGGCTCGAATGTTTTTTAATATTGTGTCAATTAATTTCCGTATTAACGATGGTGACTCCTGTTTTACATTGGGAATAGAAAATAGGGACTTAACATGATTATGTACGAGTAGCCTGCTATTATTGTATCTGCTTAACAGGAGTTCCCAAGCTATTGAGTAATTACGTGCCGAAAATTCAACTGAGTCGATGACTAGCTGTGCACTACTACGTAGCGAAGACTTAAGGTAGTGAAATTTTTGAATGTCTGATATTTCATGTGAGTCGTGCACAAGGGCCAAATACGTGTCACGGAACTCCAACCACTGGTCATAGTCGCCGTTAAAGGTAGGGAGCGCGATAGTAGGTAACTTTACAGATTGAAATGTGTGATTTAATGATAACGACTTGTCACAGGGCGGTTCCTCATCATTTATCATACATTCGGTTTTTGCTACGATACTATAATAATTGTTTTCAAATTCCTCGCGAACTGATAACTGCGATTCTATCTCAGACACCGGGAGTAAGGATTCAATTTTGTTTTGCACATCGTTAAACTCATTATATAAATTTTTTGCCCCCTGTAGCCTTAACTTTAACTCTGCCCGTTGTGTATAGCCTATGTCACCTGCCACCAAAGAATTAACATAATTTTTAAAAACAGTTAATCTGCCTTTTATTGAACCTCTTAGTTTGTTTAAATTTTTAATAGTATTATCATCACTTCTATCGAAATCGCTTTTAGACATTTTGGAAGGTTAAAAAGCCGAAATACTTACAGTTTGCAATCACCAGAATTAACACGTTATAGACCACGACACTTTCCTCCTTGGACTTTTTTCAACTCTGCAGCGATGCTGAATGCTCTGTATCCTGGATCTCCTTGCGCGTTGGGTCACAGTTCACCGTAGTTGAGCAGCAGCAGTTGAGTTTCAGTTTACGGGAGATTGCTGCTTTTATCGTATATAAACTCCTCTTCTGCTTCTTTTTAAGAATCCGACTCGTAGGATCAAAAATGTTGCGTATCTTGACTTTTAAAGAAAACAATCTTCCATAAAAAATATTATATTATACTTTTAAATGTACAGTATGCGTGCGTATTGGTGGTACAAAAAGAAAAAAGTGCGTGAGTTGGCAAATTAAAGAAAAACTCAATAGGTTATTCGCAGCCACGCGATTGGCCCACGATGACGTGATAAATTCCTTTTATTGGCCCACGATGACACTATAGTAAGCAGAAAATACAGATCGCAGTGCCCTCTAGTATTTAACCCTTTAAACATATATATATATATATATATATATATATATATATAAATATATATATATATATATATATATATATATATATATATATATATATATATATATATATATATATATATATATACCATTACTCTGGCCTCCGGGAACGTCAGGATTATGGGTCATGAGTATCTTAAACATAAAAGAAAATTTTGACTTGCCATAAACACGTATCACCCACAGAGGAGTCGGAAATCTCTTAAGAAATATTATTTTTGTTTTCGTCTTTTCACTGCTTTATAGTGCTCTGATTGCAATGTTGTTGAAAGTTGCTGAAAAAGAGAATTAAATTAACTCCAAACTACACACACACACACACATATATATATATATATATATATATATATAAATATATATATATATATATATATATATATATATATATATATATATATATATATATATATATATATATTATCAATTACGAAAATAAATCTGAAATATATAAATTACCTTGATTAAATTGCAGTAGCGTTTACATTGAAAAACACAATTCCGAGTCATGCTATATAAAACAACAAATAACATATATCTGCTTTCCGACAAGTCTCATTTTGTACAAAAAACAATATATATATATATATATATATATATACAATATATATATATATATATATATATATATATATATATATATATATATATATATATATATATATATATATATATATTGTTTTTTGTACAAAATGAGACTTGTCGGAAAGCAGATATATGTTATTTGTTGTTTTATATAGCATGACTCGGAATTGTGTTTTTCAATGTAAACGCTACTGCAATTTAATCAAGGTAATTTATATATTTCAGATTTATTTTCGTAATTGATTATGTCCTTTTCATTACGCAATATGTCTCGTAAAGAACTGTATATTTTAAACACAACATTTAATACTCAATCAATCAATAAAATATTATTTATTCGACGTAGGTACATTTAAGAACACTATTATTACGTACACTTAGAATAACGTCATCTTTATTTACCTCAACGTAAACATGCGCGTAAAAATTACCCCTACAAAGATTTTTTGTAAAACGCATCCTTTCTATAGGATTAATAATTCTCCATTGTAATAAACTTCTAAAAAAGATTAAAAATTTTCCCAGATGCCACCATTTTACATAAACCACTATAAATGTGAAGTTAGGCCTATATCGGTAAAATAAACTTTGGCGTTACTGTAGTTATTGCTATCACGTTCATGAGATATTTAGGAAAATTTACGCCAATCTTTTACACCGTGGTCAACAATTTCCTCACAGAGTTATACCTGCTTACCTAATATGATATTTGCTATTTATTATAGTGGAAAAAGCTCGGCAAAGATATGCTCCATCTCCTACAAATACGTGAGATATCCACAGCGTGGTGTATACCATGTTTTCCCTTGCTTGTAAACTCATTATCTATATTTAATACTTTATATATTAATTGTTTTTTTTTAATAGTTGGTTTTAACTGTCAGGTATCAAATCCCAACAATAATATCTAATCTAATACTTATAATTTAGAATATTATTAAAATGATACAAAATGTTGGCATCCAAAAACAGCAGACAGCGTAACTAAACCCTTTCGGGCTATCGATTCGGCTACATAAATTCAAGATTTATATTAATTATCATTCATAATTGACAGTGGAGCAGTTACTATGGATGGTAAGATTGAATCGAAGTTGTGTGATTTTTTAAATATTTTTTTAAATTCACGTATTGGGCCGGAATACATTAACTAAAAATATAATTATATAAATAGTAGATTGCCTTATCGTATACAGGTTGTTAGTGTAGAAGGTGTGGGACAGAAACTTTCTTATATTTTTGAAAGAAAATAACGTTTTTTATTTTTAAATTCACATAAATACATTAATAATTAAGTCAACTACCTATGGTTTTAGTGACAACGGTGTTTATCCTTACAGCATTTTAAGAATGAGTAAACTCTTTTTTTAAAAGTCCCCAAATCGTATCAGTTCGGAAACACCCATACCGGTTTTTGATTTTACAAAAGAGTATTCAGAGGAGTAGTAAGAAGGAGGAGGAGTAGGAGATCCTACAAGAGAAAACGTAGCAAAAAATAAACGGTTGTAGAATTCAGAGAGAGGTTGGTCACCTGTATCTCAGGATTTTTTTAACCATGTACAACAAACTACGGAATTGACCGTTGTTCAATACGACATCTCCCAGGAACATAATACTGGCTGAGGCTATCAGGAGTGTCTCCAGAACGAGGTGATACGAAAAAGAGTGTTTTTTTCTCATTTTTCGACGCAAGCTGGTTCCGATGCTCTTTAACGTGTTTTTGAGAAACAAAAGTATGTGGACTTAGAACTGCAACTGTTTTGCACCTTGTTGGTTCAAGTCCCTTTTTAAGCAAATTATAAATGGAAGAAGATTAGAAAATGTTATTACCATTGTGAGTACTGGGGGATGTAGTAGAGTTTTGGGTCATCTCGCTCGTGTTTAGTACCACAGTTCGTCCGTCGTCCGTGGTTAATGATTGTCACTGTTGTGTTTCTATTTGGAGGATAAAGCAGCCAGTAATCTTAGGCACCTGATTTACAATCGCATCACATGTATGGCAATGTACTGTTCACATCTGTGGTACGTATAGACGACTCATCTCATTCCATCAGAACAGCGTTTGCTTGCTTGCTAATGTCCGATATAGAAAGAAAACGTGTGATCTATACAATAGTCACATGTGATGTTTGTCATTAAAAATCTCATGACTAAGCACAATCTGGTGACATTGGTCAATTCTAGTATCGCGCGCTAATTGGTTAATACATAAAGCGTTAGTAGATGAGACAGTGGGAGATCGTCCTTCACCGATCTGATAACCAGATGAGATGTATATTTTATCAAATATTATTTATAAACAAATATGCCTATAATTACTTGCCTATCCAAAAGTGCTCCTGGCTATTTTTAATTAAATTAACTTTAATCGTTTTTTTCATCACTTTCATACTTTTGATAACCAAATGAAATTTATTGCACTGATAATTTTTAAGACACAGAATATGCCGAGGTAGGCTTGCCTACTCATTTCTGTGCATGGCTACCTGGCAAGCAGGTGTGAACAGGTAAATCAATATAGATGACTCCATCGATCTGCTAACTTATCGAAAGTTATATCTAATTTTAGATTATTTTATTACAAAATCAGTCACATATACTTGCCTGTAAAAAATCGTACTCAAAGTACTGTTGCCAAGCTAAAAACTTGCCATGAGCACTTTTGGATAGGCAAGTAATTATAGGCATATTTGTTTATAAATAATATTTGATAAAATGTACGTTTCATCTGGTTATCAGATCGGTGAAGGATGATCTTCACTGGCTCTTAGACCACGTGCCTTCATTGGTCAACTCATGTAGAGCGGGGCTAATCAGGTAGCTTTCGTTTATTTTAGAAATTTACTCCCACAATTTCAGGAAATCGAGAACGAAGGTATTACAGATCAAAAAAAAGGTTATTCAGTATCACTTATGAATGCGTTCTGATAATTATTCACATGACATAATTTTATGAGGAATGTCCTACCATGTTTTCCCTTGCTTGTAAACTTTACTGAAAGTAAATAGCGTAACAGATGGCACTGGCGCGTTGGAATTTAACGCTAGAGGGGAGAATAAAAATTCAACTCCACTATATCAAAAGTTCCATCATAACTTACGTCGCAACAAGTTAGTTTCAAACTTACCCGGCAATATCGGAGCTTAACAGGAATAATCTAGAATTAAAGTAAGTTTAAATTGAATATACTATTTGCGCATTTTATTCGCAAATTTTTATACGGTATAACCTGTAATTTGTGTTACTGGTTAAAGTTTTTCAGTTTTATTACAAACAACAAATTTGATCATGTGCTACATGCCGTAACCTCCTAGATCTCCAAAATCAAATAGAAAAAATATTAACTGCCAGATGCTGAAATATATTTTTTATTATTAAAATTCGTAGCTAGTTTTGCTAACAACTTACCGCCCCGTTGGTCGAGTGGTTAGCGAACCTGACTACGAATGAATGGGGCTCGGGTTCAGCATGTGGTAAGCATATATGTTTGTATTTCTGGGTTTGGGTGTTTATTATGAATGTTACAGCTTCTATATAAAATGCTTTTCAATATCGATGACTAACACCCATTAACATTAACCACTGGCTTATACTAGTCTTAATTTAATATCCAACTGGGGATTCAGAAATCATTTAAAATTTGCGCCTCATAAAACGTTCTACTTAATACTAAAAGGTTCGCTTCTATCGTCTCCTAGCATAAAATTAAATAATAGCACAGTAAAGAGAAAGGAGTCCGTAACATATTTAGGTTTAGTTTTAGAGAAAAATTATACTTTTATAAATCATATTAACTATATCAGTGAAAAAGCTAAACGGAATTACTTGTCCTTTGCCGGCATATCTTCCTCAACGTGGGGTTTAACCTTTAACACTTTAAAGATAATTTATAACGCAACTTATTTAGGTTGTATTACTTATGCATGTTCAGCATGGGCTGATAAAGTTACAAGCGGCGCGACTCGGCGTAAATTACTTCAAAATCAGCGTTTGGCTTTAATATTTCTGTGTAAAGCATATCGCACTGTAAGCTCTGAAGCTTTACCCGTTTTATCAGGTGTATTTCCATTAGCTTTAGAAATTCAGCGTCGGTCCTCAATGTACTATAATTCTAAAAACTTTACTAGCCCAGAATTTATTAATCCGTAAGCTTAAACAAAAATACGTCGCCTCTTTAATCCGGTGATGGATGTTACTAATGAATTAATAAATGAATGGCAGTCGCGTTGGTGCTGCTCACCTAAAGGACGGCATTTATATAACTTTTTCCCCTGCGTCCGGGAACGATTAAGTAAAACGTGGATAGAAATAGATCATTGTGTTGCACAGTTCCTTACTAGTCATGGTAATTTTAAAGCTAAATTATTCTCGTTCAAATTAGTTCCTTCTCCATTTTGCGAATGTTCCACCATAAACTGTAAATATGAACAAACTGCACATCATATTCTTTGGGAGTGTAAACTCTGGCAAAATGAACGTAGCCAAATGCTTGATAGTATACGATGTATATTCGGGGTAATCTACTATTCCGACCTTGTAGCAACACGTGGGAATTTCCGTGGCTTCAAGCGATTTTGTCATACATACTACTAGAAGCAGAATTAAGTAGGCCATTTTCGTAGGTCCTCAAATACCTAAACTACCGTGGTGCAATAGCAATCAGGCTTAACCTGATTGTAAACGTCTCATTTCTTAGCAGTTTTTGCTTTATCTTACGCTGTCTCCTGCTGTAAAGGGAGGGAAACTGGATGTATTTTCCTACTCCTCCTATACTCTTCTGATTAAATTCGATGCGGGTTCCAAGACAGCTTAGCTTTTCCCCCAGGGCACCCTGAGCTCGCAACTCAGAGGTTATCAGGAAGGTTGCCGCTGTTGATTCTGGTTTACAGAAGTTACAGTGGTGGGAACGAGAGGTGGGCCCATTGAAAAAAAAAATAACACCCATTAAACACAAGCATATAATTTACCATGGGGTTAGATTAATTTGTGTAATTTGCCCAGCGATATTATTATATTATATTTCCACCACGGAAACCCCGGGTTGTTTCTCTTTTAAACCTCGGTAGTAAGGAGTAACTTAGACTACTTTTATTTTAGAAAATTTTCCACGCGGACAAAGACGCGGCAGCTTATAAACTAGCTGAACGGCAAACGTGTTTTGCCATATAAATATTGAATTACTAATATCGCTATTAAAAATAGGGGTTGATGGCAGAAGGGTGAAAATTTAGGGTTATACGTATTTTTTAATACCACGTCATAATTAATAAAAAAGATTGATATAAAAAACCCTAGATGCACAGTCCCAAACAAAACTGACACTCAAAAGTGTCCCTAATTTCACTTAAGTAGTAATAGATATGGCAAAATATATGTCTGCATATCCAACCTTAAGTGCAAGACTTATAGTTGTTTTTACAAAGCAATGTACGAAAAAAAAATTGACAGTTTCGCGACCGACGCGATTCTATTTGAAAATTTTAAATTGTGCGCTCATTTTTGGAGGACGTTTTTGACACACTGATCTTGGTTTTTTTTATATCAATGATAAAAAATAAGAAACATTGGGGTAGACCCTTCTTACCACTAAGGTGTATTTAAATAGATAACAAGCTACTGAGTTATAAAATTTCATCAAAATCGGTCAAACCGATTGGGAGGAGTAGAGATAAGGGTTAAAGCTATGTGTACCTATAGACCAAAATGGCAATTACGTGGAACACTTGGTGTAGTGTAAGTTGTACATTTTTTCATAGAACTAATAATTATTGTAAATATGTTTGATTCTAATTTTTGACCACACCTAATTTGGTGTTTGTTGTGATTTCTCAGTTTAAATAACGCAAAATAATTATTGTTTTAATAACATTTAAACCATAATCGAATGTCGTAATCTATGATCAAATTAGTAACAATTAATTTTTTAAACTAGTAACATTTATCCTAGGTGTAGAGTTCTGTTACGTTCTGTCGCAGTAATGTAGGTGCTTGTCACTGTCGTGTTCCAGTTTGGAGGGTAAACTAATGCGTGTGGCATTGCCATCCCGCCACACGGATAGCAACGCACTATTAACATCTTTGGTGTGATGTGAAATTAGAATCATTAATAGTCATTAGTAATAACTGTTATTAGTAATAGCTGTCAGCCGATCAGTTGATAAGGCCGCATCTGACGTATTTATATGACGTCAACTTTGATCCAATTTTGATCGAAGGACGTCAAGCATAATGGCGTCTGATCGATGGTTTACCTTACTCACTAACGTAAGAACGTTGTGAGTATGCATATATAATATAATAATCTATAATCTATACATATAATAAAATCGTAGGAAAGTCAAAACTGTACACTGAATATTTTTTTTAAAAAATACTTGGGGCGTGATCTATAATCGACATCGAAGCCAAAAATATAGTTTTTAGAATTTTTGTCTGTTTGTATGTATGTCCGGGGTAAACTCAAAAAGTACTGCATGGATTTACTTCAACCCCACCACAACATTGAATGGCAAAACAAAGTTTGCCGGGTCCGCTAGTACTCATATTATAAATTTAATTTTTGAAATTTACATTGAAATTTACATATTACTATCAAATGTTTGCTAAAATTAAAATTATACGCTAGACATTATTAATAAATTCTCTAATGTCAGATGAAGTAGCCTGACGTACATTTCTAGCCTCAACACGAATGCTACAACTACTGCTTATCAAACTTTCCGACCGAGAGAGTTTGCGTTGCTGAAGTTTATTTGATTTGCGTCAAATAACTGGTCCTAACTCTGACATAACAGAGACAAAGGCTTTATACGTACGTACATACAAATATATACACGTTTAAGCTACTTTAAGCTACTAATAAAACTTCGTGTTGAATCAGGCACATTTTAAAGAATTGACAAATAAATATCGCTTGACAAATAACACGAATTATTCCAACCCCAAAGTAAGCAAGTTATTTGTTTGTGTTATGGTTGCTAGTCAACGACAACCTATTCTTTTGTCGCGGTGTTTATTACCAAACTCCTCCGAAACGACTTGACTGATTCTTATGAAATTTTGTGTGCATATCAGGTAGGTCTGAGAATCAGTCAACATCTATTTTTTATATCCCTAAATGTTACGAGTGGTGACCCCTATTTTCTTATTTTGTGGCCATTTTGTTTTGTTTTTATTTTTTCATACTTCAGCATTGAATAGCATAAAATAACATATACACATACATGTATATAATATATACACTGTAATATACATAAGAAGCACCTAAATCTAGAAAAACAAACGTCCTTGCTTATCACACAAATGTTTGTTACTGTCGGGAATCGAGCTCCACCTATCGGTAGTTAGGTTCCTTTACCACTCGATCACCGTGGTGGTCAATTAATTATACAATAAATCAAGCACAACAAAAAATAAATTTATAATTATTAATACACACATAGCTTTACTAGATTTTGTGGTCTATCGTTCAACTTCTACGAACGTCCTGGCAGAATAGCAAATTAGGCCATTTTTGCTTTTATCACTACATTGTATAAAACAAAGTCGCTTTCTCTGTCTGTCCCTATGTATGCTTAAATCTTAAAAACTACGCAACGGATTTTGATGCGTTTTTTTTTAATAGATAGATTGATTCTTGAGGAAGGTTTTAGTATATAATCTTTTCCGATATTCACAAGGGAACAAGAGCTACACAGGTGAAACCGCGGGCAGGTCGCTAGTATTCTATACTTTCCATAGTCGGCACTTGGTGAAATTCCATTATTGTTACATAATTGAATTAGCACTTGGACTTTAACTTCACTTTACAACTTTATTTTTAGTATATCACTCAACCGGTTTCACTTTGTAAGCACTACAACACACTACACTTACAACAGTCAATAATCAATTAAGTATATTAATTACATCCTGAAGATGCTTAAAAAGTAAAACCTTCTGAGTGATATAATAAAAATAAAGTTGTGAAGTTTTCACTTCACTTTTAAAGTGCAAGTTTAAAGGAGAAATTATGGTATTTAATTTGCAAATTTTCCGCGAAACATTATATGGAACTGCTGTGAGGCAACAGAAACTTCACTTTCACTTTACTGCTTTGTTGTATTAATGTTTTATTAATATTTTTATATATACTATACTGTTTTATTAATGCTTCACCCTTCTTAGAGTGAAGTGCTATTCGACTTTCCTGAAGATGCTTCGGTTGCGAAGTGAAACGTGCCTTGAGTACATAAATTGTGTGTTTACTGCCTTTGCTTCTGACATGGAAGAAAGTGTCGTGGAAGTGGGTGGACTATTGTGCCGCTGTGGTCTTCTCTAATTTTCATGCCTTGGATAAGCTTGCCCCATTCCTTACACATCCTTTCATTTCAGTTGCATCACAGCAGTTCCATATAAGCTTTCGCAGACACTTTGTAAATTAAATATCACAATTTCTTCTTTAAATTTGATTTTTTATTTATATTATAAGATAGAATTTGTTTACCAGGCACTTTACGTTTCAAACCACTATATGACTGTGACATAAGATGATACAGTTTCGATAGGAAAAGATAAGATAGTGATTATCTTATAAACAAAAGAAATTGACTCAAGAAAACATAAAAAATGACAATTTGCTCTAGTCCTTACATTTCTTTTGAATCACAGCAGTTCCATACAACATTTCGCGGAAAATTTTCAAATTAAATACCATAATTTCTCCTTTAAATTATAGATTTCCGCAAAATAACGCCTGAATTATTATATAAAGTACAAGTGCTGATTCAACTGTGTAGCAATTTGCTTTTCTTCATCTCCATTTGTGCAAAATGGACCCAGGCCAACACCGGGAGAAATTATATTCATTCGTTCAATTTAAAATCACTAGGTTCAATCAATCAATCATTAGGTTCACTAACCACTCGACCAACGCCGCCCCGTTGGTCCCCCGACCCCTCCGACGCTGAAGCTGACGCAATTGACAGCTTCGCGACAACCTAATAACCAAGAAAGAAGCAACTTTATGCTCCAAAGTTTATCTGGAACCGTCATTCTCATACAATTATAACACACACTACAAATTTCAACCACTTTTCATGTACCACAACATATTGACAATATTTTGTATAAATTATTAAGAAATGATTTAATAAATTCTCTAGTCGACGAGTCTTTGGATTTTTCACAACCTCTTGGGCAATTGACGTATCACTGTGGCGAAGATCCCTTAATCACTTTGTCCCGCTCTGACCTAGCGCCAGTGAAAAGATTACACCAAATCTTCTAAATCTGTCTTCTTACCATTTTCCTTCCCATTGGACTTCGTGAGATCTACATACCTGGGTAAGTTTCCTCGCACTGTGGTGAACAGCAAACCACCCTCACCTTTATAACCGAACTCCAATCTCTCAATCTGTCTGTTACCTTAGGTCGCAAGGTACAGAAATCCTGGTGTATTATATACACACACACACACACACACACATATATATATATATATATATATATATATATATATATATATATATATATATATATATATATATATATATTAGGGTGGATCGAAAAAAAAAAAATTTTTTTTTCTTAGCATGGGGGTAGAATTTGTAGCTTATAAAAAAAGAAAATTTTTCAAAAAAAAAAAAATTTTTTTTCGCAACATTTAGAGATAGCCCACTCGTTTTTTAATAAATTAATGGATCAAATGGACTTATTCTAGCGAAAAAATTTTTTTTCCGTCAAAAATCGTGGAAAACATGAAAAAATAATTGCATATGATTTTTTTTCACTTACCTTTTACTTTAATACAGATAAAAGGGCTGCTTAATTCTTTATTTTTCGCTTAAGTTACAAAAATAATAGGAAAAAATTTTTTTTGACTTCTGATTTCCATTTGGCTTTCAAAAAGACATTCCACAGATTCTAAAACATCGTTTAAATATTTTAAAATTTTTTAGTCCATTTGATCCATTATTTTATTAAAAAACGAGTGGGCTATCTCCAAATGTTGCGAAAAAAACTTTTTTTTTTTTGAAAAATTTTCTTTTTTTATAAGCTACAAATTCTACCCCCATGCTAAGAAAAAAAAATTTTTCGATCCACCCTAATATATATATATATATATATATATATATATATATATATATATATATATATATATATATATACTAGCTGACCCGGCAAACGTTGTTTTGCCGCATAAATTATTGAATTACAAAATAAGGGTTGATCGTAGAGGGTTGAAAATTAAGGGTTGTATATATTTTTCAATGTTGAATCATTAAAAAATAAAAATAAAAATTTTTGTCCATAAAATAAAATAAAAAATTTTAGGGATGGACAACCCTTAAGATTTAGGGGGATGAAAAATAGATGTTGGCCGATTCTCAGACCCACTGAATATGCATACGAAATTTCATCAAAATCGGTCCAGCCGTTTCGGAGGAGTATGGAGACTAACATTCTGACACGAGAATTTTATATATATAGAGAAGATAGATATATATATATCTATCTTCTCTATATATATATATATATATATATATATATATATATATATATATATATATATATATATATATATATATATATATATATATATACTAGCTGTTGCCTGCGACTTCGTCCGTGCGGACTTCGTTTACTCCACACAGATCCTCCCCCGTGGGCGATAGCGTGATAATATGTAGCCTATATGTTGACCCGACCTATTAGTGATTCATCCAAAATTTGAAGTAAATCCATGCAGTACTTTTTGAGTTTACCTCGAACATACATACAGACAAACAGACAAAAATTCTAAAAACTATATTTTTGGCTTTGATATCGATTGTAGATCAAGCCCCAAGTATTCTTTTAAAAAAATATTCAATGTACAGTTTTGACTTTCTTACGATTTTATTTTATGTATAGATATGGTGTGGCTAGGGCACTAGGGACAGTAGGGACTTAGGGCATTAATACAGTAATACAGTAGGGTCTTAGGTTCTGTAGGGTCTGTTTGCTATTAACTAATCCTGCTATATTCATGTGCAGCGTGGCCGAGCTATCGAAGGTAATTCAACATCATACGGCTACGCGCTGTACATGCCTTGTATTTGTATCAAAGAATACGCCCACAGATATTTAAAATATATTTTTTTTAAATTTAATTTATTGATTACTGGAAATAATTAAAACGACAATGAGTTCTTGTTTTCTTACCCTTCATTTTTAAACTAACATTGTAGTATCTACATGTCAGCAAATTCAATCAAAGAGCTCAGGCAACAAATCCCAAAGAATGGTCTCAAAACTTTTTTAATAAAGAAATGCGACAAGATACTTTTATTCAAACGTAAGAATGAAAGATCACCTGCGTGAAATATATGAAACGTTAAAGCAACTTTGTGTCGAGTTAGTCAAACTTTAAAAATATTTCATTCTCTTAAATGTACAATATAACTTAAATTTTCGTCGCACCGCCATAGCGATGACTTAGGGCAATAAATTATCTTTAAAGATGAATTAACAGTTAGCTCGTATTACGATTTATTTTGTTTACACAAAATCCAAATAAGTTTAGATATTATGGTGGTTAATGGTTAAAATAAAACAAAAACTTTGTTTAGTTTTAGACTCATTTTAGGCCTATTCAGGACAGATCATGGAAAAAATGCGGCGTTTGGACAAAAGGGATATTAATATTTTTGAAGTAATTCTCAAAAATCGATATTTCTACTAAAATGTCGTTTCATTTATTTTGTGTGCAATAAATGGCAATTCATTTTTCATACAAACTTTAACCCCTCTTTTTTATACCTTCAGTAAGTAATGAAACTCAAAAAATTCTTAAATACCTGATTTTTATTACCAAAAAAGTTTTTCTTTTGTTGTATTGTACAGCATAAATACTAAATTTGAAGTAATTTCTATAATAAACAATTTATTTTTCATATAAACTCTAACGCCCTTTTTACTCCTTCAAGGGATGAAATTCAAGAAATATTTTTTATTGGGCTGATTGCCACTTCTCACTCATTTGAAATTGGAAATGAAAAGGTTTCATATAAAATTTCGCTCCTTATTTCGCCATGTTAAAGGATGAATTTCAATTTTTTTTTTTCTTTTTCCTCGTTTAGATTACAAGAATAACCTGTTAAAAATTTCAGCCTTTTTGATCTAACGGCTTAAGCTAGGTGTTAATATGCTTGTCAATGAGACATGGCTTTTCTTTTTATATAATTAATAGAATGATAACAGGTATTGCCGTTTAATGCAACATCAGGGATACAAATTAAATAAAATAGATAAAATAAAAATAATAAAGACTGTTATTCGAAGCTGTATATATACAATACATTAGTACAACATTTTCTAATAAATTAAATTTTGTTAGAAAACTCTTTAAATATAATTTTTTAAACAATTATAACTAAAACCAAACAATAATAATTGAAATTTGACATATTTTATCTGAAATTCTAATTTTATAAAATTTGTTACGATGTAATTCGTAAATTTTAATATTAATATTATAAATGCGAAAGTTTAGATGTATGGGTTGATGGATGGATGCTTGTAACTCAATCACGCAAAATCTACTTAACAGATTTGGGTGAACTTTGCCACACAGGTAGATGATATCGTTTACCTCTATCGTCTTAAAAGTGTTAAATCCCGGAAAAATGAGTTGTTCCCGCCGAATGGGCCAAAAGCTGTCATAATGCAGAGGGTTGCACGGTGCAGCTAGTTTTTATATATGAATCTATATATATATATATATATATATATATATATATATATATATATATATATATATATATATATATATATATATATATATATATATATATATATATATATATATATATATATATATATATATATATATATATATATATTTGGGCTGTTAGGATAATCACTATACTATAGACTATACTTAAAAAAAACTTTTTTCATTGAATTTATGTTCTACTAGCTGTTGCCAGCGATTTCGTCCGCGCAGACTTCGTTTATTCCGCACAGCCTCCCCCCGTAGGTGATAGCGTGATAATATGTAGCTTATATGTTGACCCGACCTGGTAGTAATATTCATACAAAATTTGAAGTAAATCCATGCAGTACTTTTTGAGTTTACCCCGGACATACATACAGACAAACAGACAAACAGACATACATACAAACAGACAAAAATTCTAAAAACTATATTTTTGGCTTCGATATCGATTGTAGATCACGCTCCAAGTATTTTTTTAAAAAAATATTCAATGTTCAGTTTTGACTTTCCTACGATTTTATTATATGTATAGATAAGTGAAACCAAACCGCAAACGCAATTACTAATAAAACATTGACTGAAAAGATCCTAGACATATTTGAATCTAGACATATTAACATATCTCTCAATCGGCTTTATTTTGTCAACCAACATGGTGATGTACCCGTTTTCAGTATACAGGAAGCGCCCAACTGTCGATATATTGTTTGTGAAAGCTATTTGCATGTGATAAACTTAACGCTTCAGTAAATCTAAACAAGATTGGGAGCGTCTAAAGCCAATGGTCTTACACGATAAGATATAGTTGTTTTCAACCGATTTTCCAAAAAAGGAGGTTTTCAATTAATTTGAAATTTTTTAACTTTCCAGTACCTACGTTAGTAGTGAAAGAAAGTTACTGATTTCTCGAACTGATTTTAAAAAATCGAGCGTTCTCCAGATCTCCGTTTCTCCAGAGAACGTTTTGAGATGGAGGAACGACAATTTTTACGATGATATCAGTGTCTTATATGTATGTGTTTTTATTGCTTAATTTATTTCTTTATTGCATACAGTAGTCAAAAAACAAAACAATAAAAGAAAATAAGTAAAGTGTCTGAGATTATCTCTAGTAACAGTTATTTCTTTCAGCTAACCTGTAATAAGGATATATTATTAGCAAATAATTATTGACTTTAATGTACAACGAACTGATTAAATTTTATAACAATAACATTGAAAACTTTACCTACCAAAAATATTACATGACAAAATAAACATAAAATAAACGCATTATATACATAAACATTACATATATACAACACATTAATACACACCGACCGTCCCGTTGGTCGAGTGATTAGCGACCCTGACTACGCATCGACGGGGCTCGGGTTCGATCCCCGGCTAGGACAAGCATTTGTGTGATGAGCATAAATGTTTGTATTTCCGGGTTTGGGTGTTTATTAAATCTATTCCTGTATTTATATATGTATTTCTATGTATTAGTATCGTTGTCTAGATAACCGCCCATAACACAAGAAAAATAATTTTCTTACTTTGAGGTTAGATCAGTCAGTGTAATTTGTCCCGTGACTATTTATTATTTATTTATTTACATATATATATAATATATACATATAAACCGTGAATCACCATTAAGCAGATAGATTTGTCCCGTGTGTTTAAACCTCTCTAAGTTAAATTTTGAAAATAACTTCCATTGATGTACCGATTGTGTACGAAATCCTGTTCTTTTCTTCTTCTTATAAAAAAAATTTCTTTAAAAAAACTTCGTCTAATTCCACAAATTGAATCAAAATCGGTTTATCCATTCGGAAGTTATCGCTGATGATATATTTTGAAAAAGGGTGTTTTCGGCATCACTTCGAGATTTTTCAATCAATCCTTCCTATTTCAATTCTTGCCGCAATATCATCAATGTTTGTGACTATTGTGTACCGGATTGAGGAGTGAGTTAGTCGGTGAGCTAATGCATGTAATATTCCTATCTCACCACACGGATTGCAGCGCACTATTAAGATCTTTGGTTTCTGCAGGTATTCGGTTATCTCTTTGCGTAAGGAAACCTATCTCTTTGCTATCCTATAGGTAATTTAAAAACACGAGCGAGTTTTACTTTAGTGGCGTATGAAGCGTAAGGCCCCGTTTACATTTTGATTAGTACGAGTACGAGTGTTTAATGCAGGTGCTTAGTATTAAGAAAAAACACATGTAGACAGCTGTTGATTAGTGCGATAGTGCGAGTGATTAGTCTACTTACTAGTCACTTTACTACACTAATTACTAATCACTCGCACTAATAGTCCCCGTGTTGATCCCGGGCTCCTTTGAAGAATAGGCCAACTACCGTTCTGCCAGGCAGGTTGTAAAAGGCGACCGATTGTCTATACGAGTCACTACCATCGTGGCTAACTAGGTGGTAGAGTTCTGCATTGTCTCGCCTGGGTCTGGTACCACCGCCTTACCTATTACTGGCGCAATAGCGTCTGTGCTTGTCACTGTCGTGTTCCGGTTTGGAGGGTAAGGTAGCCGGTATACTTATGCATGTGGCATTAGACCTTGCCACATGATAGCAACGCACCATTAACACCTTTAGTGTCTATAGGCGATGGTTAACTCTTTCCATCAGGAGACATATCTGCTTGTTTGCTATCTTATCATATAAAAAAAACTGACATCCAAGTAATCAAATTGATACAATCTGACGCCTAATCATTCACCGCATTGGTCAATTCAAATAGTGCGTGCTACCGTGATTTCCTGTTACATTCTTCCATGGCATTTCACGAATACCTCGCAGCCCAATTTATTTAGGCCCTCATCAACTAATAATCTATTTTTTTTTCTATCTCAATCGTTTGATGGCCGTTCGACAATATTTGTTAAATTAGTATAATTATTATTTGATAGTCATTAGTTTATTCATAAAAATATTTAAATTTATAAAATAAGCCAATCCTGATATGGAAATCCCGATGTGTTAAGTTTTACATACGAAAATTTTATTATAATAAAATAATAAAAAAAGCAAGTAAAAGTGTATTCAACGTCAAAAAAGATTAAAATCACTCAGTACTATAAAATAGATTTTAAACTCAATAGACTCCATTCACAGCTAAGCCTCTTTCAAAAGCACTACAAACCGATATTAGGTAGCGCGCCAAGCCTGCATAATTGAATACTAAGCAGATTTAGAATGTACTCGTAAATCAAACAATACAGTACCTATAAGATTTGTTAGTGTTTTATTTAGCATAAGTGCAAATGCAAATATAATGATCCGCGGCGTTATCACATAACTCACATTGCGATATTATCGTAATTGTTTAGTTATTGCAAGACACATAACAGCCTTGTTTATTAGTGGCAGTCGTTGCCGGTTGATTAGTTTTAGTGCTGAGTCATTGAAAAAAGTGCATCCAATGACCAGCAAGCAATTGGTGACGTTTTTGATGGATTTTTCGTTACGTTTAAAAGTCATCGCTGGTCGCTGGCGGATTTCAAACGTCAGGTGATACGCCTGCCGTACCCCTTTTAGAAGAATAGATCAACTGCCTAACTACTAGGCATCTTAAAAAATGCAAGAAAAGGCATATCAATGTAACGTAATGTAAACTTTTATGGTATACAAAAATTGATACAAGATTATGCTTATATTATCACATATGACTAGAAACTTTTGTAGTGTACAAGAAGAAAGCTTTTAAGGTGAGGCACCGAGAAAAACGAAAAAACCAGTTTGCTCAACCACATTTTTATATATATTTTTTTATATTATAAGATAGCAAACAAGATGGGTCTCCTGATGTAAAGAGTCAACCATCGCCTATAGACACCAAAGATGTTAATGGTGCGTTGCTATCTTGTGGTGAGGTCTAATGCCACATGCATCAGTTATTATGTATTGATTGTTAAATAACGGTTTTACAAATACATGATACATAATTACACGATACACCTGAAGATATTATCTAAAGAATGTGCTAACTCATTACATGATAGAATGTACTTCACTCGAACATATAAAATTCCGAAAACAGGCTGAAAAATTTCTGAAACATATAATTTGTTCATAATATTTCTAATTCTTCACGTGATTTTTAAATGGTGATATTTAGTTTTAAATACAAAAAAAAAATGTACAAAATTTTGAATTTTCAGTTGAAGTCCTATATTTATTAATCCGAAAACCATTTCCCAGCGGTTTCTGAACGTACCGCGCCGCCCACATCCTATAGAATTGGCGCGCGTCAAAAGACCTCGCTTTAAGGGAAAACACCGTTTGAAGGAAACTGTTTCAGAGTTTTACTGCTCCGGCCAGGAATTTGCGTAAAAAGTGAATAGTGATAGATGGATTTTACTAGGTGGTATAGTTCTGCATTGTCTCGCCCGGGTCTAGTGCCACCGCCTTACCTATTTCTGCCGCAATAGCGTCAGTACTTGTCGCTGTCGTGTTCCGGTTTGGAGGTAAGGTAGCCGGTAAACTTATGCATGTGGCATTAGACCTTGCCACAAGATAGCAACGCACCATTAACATCTTTGTTGTCTATAGGCGATGGTTGACTCTTTCCATCAGGAGACCCATCTGCTTGTTTGCTGTCTTATGATAAAAAAAATAGACCAAGCTTCAAGGCGGTGTGGACGAAATCTTTCACTACGGCATGTAGTACGAAGGCGGAAAGTAGATGCAGGTACTAATTGATTGAGTTCACAAGAATATTCGTCATTAAATATAAATACATTAGTATTAAAATTATTCAAATTCAATAAACCCTTTTATAATTGCAATATCCAAGGGTGGTTCCTTCAATAACCTTGCCGATATTAAATTTAACTAAAACAATAAATACAAAGTTTCATACAATTTATACCCGTAATATACTGCCATCAAATTACAAATATATAAAGTTACAAATCGTGAGATACAAATGTATTACTAAGTTTAAATTCAATAAATCTTACATATGACACCTAGACTTTATTCTAAGGGAATAAAGTTGAAATTGGTTTGTGGTTTAACGTTAAAGCGATTATAAATCGTGTGCGTCGCCAGTGGACGCCCAGTTTCCAGTTCATTTCCAAATAAACTCGGGTAAAGTAATAATAAAGTTTGCTTGGAGTAATATTGAAAACGTTGAGTCAATTAACGAGGCTTATCAATTTGGATGTGGCACTTTTTAAGTAATTTTATAATTTTCAATCACCATTTTAAGGCGATAGGTAATGCCAAACTACGAAATAGACTCCTCTTTGAAAGCCTACTACTGCTAACCGGTTGGTCTAATAATTTAAAAAAAATATGTATTATACGTATAATATAATTAAGTTTAAAAGTTCGTTTTTTTCAAATTTTATTGTTATTTTTGACGGAAAAAAATCGAATATCTTTCTTATTCTTACGCAAAAATTTGCTTATAACTTCCAAACTACTGTAACGATTTTGATGATTTTTTTCTTTTTATTACAGACAATTTATTGCTTTATAAAATTTAAGTTCAAAATTTTACAAAATCATTATAGTATACTATTAAATCAATAAAAACCTTATTATTTAATTCGTGGACAGCGCTCGCGTCGACAGTCCAGTCCATAGATAAATATGTGTATTACTATATGTATAGATAGGCAACTTTCTAAATCTATAATGGCGTACTACTGGCGTCATCTATCTTATAGCATGAGAACTATTTTGTTTCGGCAGCTTAATATAGGTACCTACTTTTTTATTGGAATTTTAATAGTAAATAGGAATTTATCAAACACTATACAGCGTGCCATTCAAACAAAATTGACAAGTCCTTTTGCAACTTCGTTTGATTACCACGCTGTATAATGTTATATATTCAGAATTAAAACATTCATATTATAATTTAAGATTTTATTAACTCACAATAAATAGCACAATATATTAGTTTTTTGTCACGATTAAGCAATCCGGAGAATAAAAGTACAAATTCAACGAAAATAACACTAATACACACAAAACAAACTGAATTTCAATAATAAAATGCGCACGAGTATCAACATTTAACACCATGACGACGCCATTTGTAATTGTGTTGTTTTTTGTTTGATAGATTGGCCAAACTTTGTTATTTTGAAAAATAAGCGTATTTACCACAAACCAATTTAATACCACAAAAAAAGTTAAAAAATATAATGTAATGTAATATCTTATTTAAAAATATATATTTAAGACATTAAAAGGTTATTTTTTATATTCTTATGTAGTGGCAAAAACCTTGAATCCAGATCTTAAGTCTTTAGAAATAAAATCTTTTTCAATTCGTGTCCTAGATGACGCTATTTTCAATACAATTATCAAATATTTTATAGTACTAAATTACCATAGCATGGTCCAGTCTACCGGTAGCGTTCATACGGGGAGGCTGTGTCGCATGTTAGCGTGCTCCGCTCTCCATATTCGAGTCAAAGAGTAATAGTACAGATAGAACGTTTGGCACAATAGTAAGGTTGTGCCGTTTGGAAATTGAACATTTCGTTTACGCTTGAATGTTTTTTATAGTAGATAATGATCTTGGGCCGAGAAGGCTGTTTTTTTATAGATATTGTTCTTGTGATATAGACAAGGAATAAGAAAGGATTTTTTTAAATTCATCCCCTAAGATGGTGAAATAGGGGGTGAAAGTTTGTATGAAACTTTATTATTTTTGAGTTGTAATGAATGATATGCCATAATTAAATTATCCTTTAACTGAAACAAAATTAAATACAAATTTAACATTTTTTTGAATTCTATCCCATAGAGAGTTAAAAAGAGGTTTTTTTTATTGCATTACTATAAAACCTAAATTATTTTAATTTAGTATTTATGATTTTTAATACAGTTAAGAAGTACGAATTTTCGGATTTTTTTAGTACTTATGCTCTTCAATCGAAATTGAAGAAACATGCACGTAATGTTCGAAGTTTCATTCAATAAAAGGAGTAAAAGTATGAAAAATCAAATGTTTATGGTCAAAATAACTTGAAATTCGACACTTATGTTCTTCAACACAATTTAAGAATCATATATTTGGGGATTTTTTTAAATTTCATTCCTTAAAGGGTAAAAAAAAGCATTGATGTTTGTATAAAAAATAGATTGTTTATTGTAGAATATTGTAGAAATTATTTAAAACTTAGTATTTATGATTTTTAATACAATTAAATGAATACGAGTTTTCAAATGTCATCTCTTCAAAGGATGAAAAAAGTGGTAAAGTTTGTAGAAAAAATAAAATATGTTTTATCAAAATCTCTTCAAATTTATTAGGCATGTTCTTTAAGGTTCCACTAGTCGGCGGCACGAACTCGTTGGTGGGCGTAGTCAAAATGCATGCTATTTCATCCAACATTATGTGCGAAAGGGACAAGCACTGTGATGAGCAGTAAGAAGCTAACGCGCGAACCGCGCGCGTAGTATTTTGGCGCGGTGATAACAGAAATACTTGAATGCAAACATAAACCTACCTAATTATGACAAAATGACATGATTATCTTCACTGTGTGCAGCTCATATTTTTATGGTGGATACAGCTATACAAATAAATAAAATTGGTGTGTCTGTTTGCAATATTAAAATAAACGCTCTTTACTAAATGCATATGGATATATACACGTTACTAATACCAAAATAATATTTTTTAGAATTTTTGTCTGTCTGTTTGTTCCGGCTAATCCCTGAAACGGCTGGACCGATTATGACGAGACTTTCACTGGCAGATAACTGATGTGATAAGGAGTAACTTTGGCTATTTTTATTTTAGCTATACATCTTCTATATATACATAACCTACGTATAAATAAAATTGCAGTGTCTGTTTGTAATCCATACATCCATACTAATATTATAAATGCGAAAGTAACTCTGTCTGTCTGTTTCTTCTTCACGTCTAAACTACTAAACCGATTTAATGAAATTTGGTACAAATATAGTTTGAGACCCGAGAAAGGAAATAGGATAGTTTTTATCCCAGAAATCCCACGGGAACGGAAATTATGCGGGTTTTTATTTTTTACATAATCGCTTTTTAGTTTAGGCACAACTAGTTTTAAATAATCGCTTTTTACTAAATGCATATGGATGTATACATGGTACATATACCAAAATAACATTTTTAAAAATTTTTGTCTGTCTGTCCATCTGTTTGTTACAGCTAATCTCTGGAACGGCTGGACCGATTTTGACGGGACTTTCACTGACAGATAGCTTATGTGATAAGAAGTAACTTAGGCTACTTTTATTTTAGCTACAAACTACGCAAATAATCTATACAAATAAATAAAATTGGAGTGTGTTTGTAATATTAAAATAACCGCTTTTTATTAAATACATATGGATATACTCGTATAGACGATAAATATACCAAAATAACGTTTTTTACAATTTTTGTCTGTCTGTTTGTTTCGGCTAATCTCTGGAACGACCGGACCGATTTTGAAAAGACTCACTGGCAGATAGCTTATGTGATAAGGAGTAACTTAAGCTACTTTTATTTTAGCTACTATACATCTTCTATACAAATAATCTGTACATTTATACAAATAACCGATTTCTACTAAAAGCATACATAGCGATTTTTGTTTGTCTATCTGTTTGTTCCGGCTAATCTCTGGAACGGCTGGACTGATTTTGACAGTACTTTCACTGGCAGATAGCTGATGTAATAAGGAGCAACTTAGGCTACCTTTATTTTCGAAATTTTTCCAAGCAGATGAAGTCGCGGGCTCAGCGAATTATTTTATAAGATACTAGCTGTGCCTGCGACTTCATCCGAGTGTTTTTTTTAAAGTAGTCTAAGTTACACCTTATTACATCGACTATCTACCAGTGAAAGTCCCGTCTAAATCGATCCAGCCGTTCCAGAGATTAGCCGGAACAAACAGACAGACAGACAGATAGACGGACAGACAGACAGACAAAAATCGTAAAAAGCATTATTTTGGTATGTGTACCGTGTATACATCCATATACATTTAGTTAACACCGGTTATTTTAATATTACAAACAGACACTCCAATTGACCGCCCCGTTGGTCGAGTGGTTAGCTACGCTTACTACGCAATCGTCGGGGCTCGGGTTCGATCCCCGACGGGGACAAGCATTTGTGTGATGAGCATAAATGTTTGTATTTCAGGGTTTGGGTGTTTATTAAATATATTCTGGTATTTATATATGTATTTCTATCTATTAGTATCGTTAGATCAGTAAGTGTAATTTGTCCCGTGAATATTTATTATTATTATTTATTTTTTACGCGGACGAGGTTGCAAGCACCAAATAAAAACGCAGATATTTTTTAAATATTTTTATTTATAACTAGTTGAGCCCGCGACTTCGTCCGCGTGAAAAAATTAGGAAAAAATAGCCTATGTTACTTCCTATCACATCAGCTATCTGCCAGTGAAAGTCCTGTCAACATCGGTCCAGCCGTTCCAGAGATTAGCCGGAACAAACAGACATACAGACAGACAAAAATTGTATAAAATGTTGTTTCGGTATATGTACCATGTATACATCCATATGCATTTAGTAAAAAGTGGTTATTTTAATATTACAAACAGACACTCCAATTTTATATATTTGTATAGAGTATCTAAGATAATATACTTGAAATGATCGGTAGTACCTACCTACCGTAATAACTATTTGTTGATAAATGATAACTGTAATCATACTGCAAGTCCGTTACAAACCGCCTTTGTAAAGAAATAATCCTATCTATAGGTACATCTATATAAATAAGTAAATAAAATTGGAGTGACAAGAATTGTAACAAATGCTATTTTGGTACCTATGTGTATCGTGTATACGTCCATATATATTTAGTAAAAAGCGCTTATTTTAATATTACAAACAGACCCTCCAATTTTATTTATTTGTATAGATGTATTTTTCACTTTTTCGATTCGATACATAGCACATGATTTAAGTCGTCAATTACGAACAAAGCATGCGCGAGCGCGACGTAGGTACCTAAGAGGTAGTAGACGTAGGTACTACGATGACGTATCCACCTCCCCTTGTCACCCGCACACCGCGCGGGTATAGTGAAATGCACGATGATTTGCAACAAAAATGAACGCATAAAATTTTATAAGCAGACCTTTGGGCGTATTGATATTATGACAAAACTACTTAACATATCAACTTAAAATAAAGTTATTTGAACTTTTGAATAAATTGTCTATCCCTGTACGGTTTTTTTTTTTACAATTTTAGACTCTCTATGCTATTTATTTACGCCCCAAGATGGGTTAAATTTAGTTACAAAACAAGGAAGTTTCCACGCTCATAACTTCCAGACAAATATTTTTTTTCCAATTCTGCTTCCATACAGGGCTAGATAATGGCGAGACAAATTGATATAATTTTTAATTTTGGACGTACACCGTCAAACAGACAAGTAATGACCATACTACGTTTGTATGGAAGAATGAGCGACTAGTGTACCCTTAATTCAATTAAATAAACGTGCATGTGAGGATGCTGTGAGTTTTATCTCTTAAAGAAGTGAAAGCGGGTATTAAAGGGGCAGAAAGCTAGACTTTATAAATAGTTTTGTTTGCGAGTAGACGCTGAATAATATTTTGAGACTATTCATGTACTTACCTACGTACGCTTGAATGTTTTATTAGCTAAAGATAGATACGTATTTTGTTAATATTTTGTATAAATGTACAAAAAAAAATACATTTAAACAACGAAGATAATTCAAGCATTCGAATAAAAAGAAAAACTCTAAAGAAAAAAGAATAAAAACTGGTACTATTTGAAGGTAGTAAGGACTTCGCGAGAAAAATTAAATAAATGAAATATATTATACATACAAATAGTCTAAATAAACCAACTTATTTAGTAGTTTCCTCTATAAACATTAAATCAAATTATATATCTACTTTTTTCTTACGAGATTTTGAAACAAAAACTAAGAGCTAGTTAGTTTTAAAATATTATTCAAGAGATTACATTTTACAAAATTAAATTTTGAAAGGTTTTGTTAAATATTAATTGTTGTTTGTATGTATTAAAATAAAGTGCTACACGGGATGTATTGTATATTACAAAACTTTCAAAGAAATAGAATACGTAACTCTTATTATTGTGTAAATTGTTATATGATTTTTGTCGATTTTCGATATATATTTTTTCTTTAGATATTTATCGTTTTTCTAAAATGAATGTATATGTAATCGATAAATGAGCGATTACTGGTTATTGGTTTTGAGTTTGACAACATTCAGTCGATTCATGATGATAAAAGTTCATATAGGTGAACAAAAATGTTAAAACGTAGGTATCTGCCCACTGTAAATGCTCTTTGACGTTTGGACCATGCCACCGCGCGAAATAGTATTTGCGCTGCTCCTGTTAGAAACTCAAAGTCGTTCGCAGTTGTAATTGCCTTAATATGTCGCCACTAATATAACACATAAATTAATACGTTACGTTACGTTTGGCATCTAAAGTACATTTTGGTAGTCCATACACTGCTTACATAAATATTCAGAAACATCTAAATCTTTATAGAATAAAATGGAATAGTAAATTGAACGCAAAAACTTACTATTCCATTTTTTACTATTATATTAAAAATGTTTTTTTTTAAATACAAAAATTATTTTTTAAGCATGATTTTTTAATATTTCCAATTTTGATGCATTATAAAGACACATATTTTTTTAAAGTGCGTAGTTTAAGGTATGTTTAAATTTAAAAAAAACTTGAGTTGTTTGGGAGACATTTTTAACACTGACGATATTTAAATTTTTGCAGGATAAAAAATATTTCTCATTATCAAACTGATATTGATCAAACTGAAATTATCAAACTAATCAGACAGGGTATCTTCCAGACTGTTTCATTTTATAGACAAATTCTGGTATATTACACGATACGAAATGCATAACAACTCAATTACAACATTATTTTCAAATAAACTATTAATGCATAAAAGTGAGTTTTTAAGTACATTCTACCAACCTTGTTACTCCTGTACGTAAAATACTCGCAAAAATAGCTGAAATTCAATATACAGATGAACTACCTGAGAACTAAGATTATATAGGCTATTTATAACCCCGAACAATTCTATTGTTTTCGTGAAACTTACCACAAATTTTGAAGGCTGCGTATCAGGTGATTTGTAATTTACATAAACAAAAGAACAACGCACATAATAGTTTTCTTTCGTTTACGAATTAGCTTATACTTCTTTGTTTGAAGCTATGATATCCAATATTAAAATTATACCGTATCCATTTTTATCAAACGATATCAATGAAATTTTATGAACAAAAGATGGAACAGTCCCATTACTCTATTTTATACACGTAGCTTATGAGGTTACTTTGTATATATGCACGGGTCATAACTTGCAAACGATCTTCATTAAAAAGTTAACGCAACGCCTGACAGAGATAATGAAAATTGAGTCGGACATTCGTTCAGAAATTTTTTGTATAATTTAGTATAAAATGAGTAAAACTCATGTTATAGATAATGACTTTCTACGTGTAATTATAGACTCATTTTACTAACAACTGTTTACCCTTTGGGTAAGTAAACAAAAGTAGGACTTGAAATATGTCAAGGAGCTTAGAATCAATAAATAAGAGAGCGATTTGTGTACGCGACACGTTTTGCTAATGATTTGGGTGTCAAATATGTACAATGGTCATTACTGGACATGTTTTTAAAATATGTAACATCTTTTCTCTCACTTTTCTGAAATATATGGAAGTGATTTTGTGAAAAGCAACGGAAGCACGGTAATATTATCTACCAGTAATGTTGCCGTGCATATGAGCAAACGCTCCTATCACTGTCAATAATGTCACACATTTGTAAATATACTGTGAAAAAAATAGAAATAAATTATGTAGTTTGTTCATTTAAAATTGTTAAATGAACAAACAAATCTTTCAAATTAATCCCTGTTACAAAAAAGCGTTTGGGCTGGCCACACATTGCGAATAGAATAAATAGCGTGTCAAACACCGGCGCGAATCAGTATTACTTACACTCGCTTAGAGTACGGTAGTGTTCGTTTCTCCTGAAGATGCTTCGGTTTCGAAGTGAAACGTGCGTTGAGTACGTACATGAATTGTGTGCTTTTGTGATTGGTGCCGGCGTGGTCGTAGCTGTAAAAGTGTGGTGGATGTGGGCGGATAAGTGTGCCGCTGGGGGTCTTCGTTTGATCGGAACCATCGGTGAGTCTTATCCATTTATTAAACCGACGTCTCTCTTTTCGGTTCCATCACGGAGGATACATAGAATAGTTCGCGGATAATAGCAAATTTAATTAATTTCACCTTTTAATAATGGATTTCCGCAAAGTAACGCCTCAATCAATAAAATAGCTGGTAAAATTACACAAATCGATCTAACCCCAAAATAAGCACATTTTTTGCTTCTGTTATGGGCAGTGCCGTATAAAGCCGGCGCGGGGCCCGTAGCAAATGAACAGGGGGCCCTTAAGTTACATCGCCTATTGAAATGTAGGATGTAAATAAAACAGAACATTTACAAAAAGGTTTTTTGTGATTTAATGCATGCAAATTTAGAAATAACACTCGTCAAATCAATATTTCTAAGTAAATCATTTTCTATAGGTATTCATTATAGTGAGGTCATTCAAACATTCTTGTTCCATTGTGTTCCTTAAGACATTTTTTATTAGTTTTAATGTTGAAAAAGAACGTTCTCCACTGCAGTTTGTGATCATCAAACTCAAATAAATGCGTAACACTATTTCTACATTTGGAAAACACGATTCCAATGAATGTTTTTTGTTAGAATTTTATAAAATTGGAGTTCCAAAGCTTCGTGCTTTTTGCTGCCAATACCAGCAGTCATGTCTGTTTTCAGCAGCTGACACTGACTGTAAAGTAGGTTTATCAAATTAAGTATCCATTTTACTATTTTCTTATTGGTTATCATTTGAAAACGATTCTACATGGTCGGATTATACAAACAGCTCGAATCGAAAACAGTATTAAGGGATTGCCCCTGTAAGTATTGTGGTATTTCGAACTTGCCGCATAATAATATACCTATGTAATTACAGTTTGGCTAAAGTACAGTTAAGGTGTGTGCTTTTCCATCACATATTTTAAATATTTGTGTTTTTTTGGTGTGCCCGTGTCTGGGACACGGGGCTCCTCAAGCGCGGGGCCCGTATCGTTGGCTGCCTCGTTATGGGTGTTAGACAACAATATTAATACATTGAAATACATCTATACATATAATAAAAATGTAAGAGGTCGATTTCTGTACATTGAAGATATTTTAAATTTTTTTTTTGGGAAATTCTCTTTAATCGATACTGAAGCGAAAAATATATTTTTTTTTAATTTTTGTCTGTCTGTCTGTCTGTCTGTCTGTCTGTATCAAGGCCGCGCATCACGCCGAATCTACTGAACGGATTCAAATGAAATTTAGCATAATTAGAGTTCATACTTCGAAGAAGGTTATAGGATATTTTTTATCCCAAAATTCAGTACGGTTCCCGTGGGATAGGGGATGAAAACAAAAACGTATATTAAGCTTTAATTCATTAATCTGTAGTCCGAAATCCTTTATTATTTTTTTGTTCAAAAGTAAATACTATAACGATTATCCCTTAAAAATTTCAAGGTCATGAGTTTTATAATTCAGAAGTTATAGACATCATAAGTTTCAACGGTTTCGGGTGGTAAGTCCAGTTGAACGTGACACCCGGAATATATACAAAACCTTTGAACGCACGGCTCATTATAAGTTAGCGTTATTATTTCATAGTGTTTGTATGTATGTATAGTGTATGTATGTACGTATAGTGTTCGTATAATGGATATAATCCGAGAGAATCAGTTCAAGAATGTGTACTTTTTTATCTATCTATCTATACATATAATAAAAATGTAAGAGGTCGATTTCTGAACATTGAAGATATTTTAAAATTTTTTTTTGGGAAATACTCTTTAATCGATACTGAAGCGAAAAATATTTTTTTTTTAATTTTTGTCTGTCTGTCTGTCTGTATCAAGGCCGCGCATCACGCCGAATCTACTGAACGGATTCAAATGAAATTTAGCATAATTAGAGTTCACACTTCGAAGAAGGTTATAGGATATTTTTTATCCCAAAATTCAGTACAGTTCCCGTGGGATAGGGGATGAAAACAAAAACGTATATTTAGCTTTAATTCATTAACCTGTCATCCGAAATCCTTTATTATTTTTTTGTTCAAAAGTAAATACTATAACGATTATCCCTTAAAAATTTCAAGGTCATGAGTTTTAAAATTTAGAAGTTACAGACATCGCAAGTTTCAACGGTTTCGGATGGAATGTCCAGTTGAACGTGACACCCGGAATGTATACAAAACCTTTGAACGCACGGCTCATTATAAGTTAGAGTTATCATTTCATAGTATTTGTATAATGGACATAACCCGAGAGAATCAGTTCTAGAATGTATACTGTTTTATTAAAATGTTATAAATGCATTTTTACTAGCCTAAAAATGAATAAAATATGTGTAAAATGTAAACCTAAACATTTTATTTATTTATATAAGAATTATAATACATTTGAAAATAAAACAGGCAATTTTTCAGTTTCTTGCCAATATCTTAGAAAATATGCATCTAATCGACATTAAGTATACTAATAGAATTTGTTTTTTACAAAATTTTACGTAAGGATAGGCTATTGGGAAAATTCACTATTTTGTTTTTACATTGCATAACGTAAAAAAGGGTAAAAAAAGTATCTAACCGCCCATACCCGGAATACGTAGAGTGTACCCACTATTAGCCATATATACCATCTCACACAATGTGATAGGTGGCAAGCCTATTGCCAACCGGGTCCTTTTCAATCCCGGGCAATGTTGTTTTATCAGAAAAGTTAAAAACACGTTTTGTTTTGCCCGACCCGGGAATCGAACCCGGGACCTCATATGGTCAACGATGACACCGGATCACTTAACAACACGGTGAATATTTCAAAATTCTTTGAAAATGAATGAAATTTCTGCGAAGTGTAGATGTTGGAGTGCCTAAACTATTTAGTGTACTCATTAAAGTCAGACTCCAAAATACTTTTTAAAAAATTGTTAAGTAGAATATATGAACATGTACAGTTTATAACTTCAGGCCTGGATAAGATCACCATATTACAGAAAAAAATGACTTTCCGCTTCACCACGTTTCACCGGTTTGTCCGTTGGTGATATAAATGGTAATCTTCATCGCCGCATATACCGACACGTTAACGATTATCGACTATTTTTAGCGATAACCGGGACCGACAGTTTTACGTGCTCATCTGAGGCACGGAAGTGGTAATACACCACTTCACCAGTCTCTGAGTTGCTACTGAGATTTTAGATTTTCGAGAAAATCCTCGAAAATATCACAATAACACGTTTGCTCGATCCGGAGACCGAACCCGAGACCTCACGATCTGAGCCAAATAGGCTATCCCAAGACCACAAGGCAGAGTAGTTTGTTATTAATTAAAAAAACCCTTGACTGTTTATCTTGCTAATTGAAAATTATACAAATTTACATTAAAAACATCTTTTAGAGATTTAAAAATAATAATAAATTTAAGTTTAAGTTAAAAGTGCAACAAGATTTTTTACTGCAAATTGTTTTCAATGAAAAAAGATAAGCTTCTTAGTCAAAAGCTATTTTGTTTTTTATTAATAACAAACCACAAAGCCATGTGTTAATTATTTTATTTTTATACTTCCCGCTACAAAAAGAGCCTTAAATAAAAATGATTCAAAAAAATAAAACTGAATAAATAACTTTCATCTTTCTAACTAGGTATATATTTTTAACTTCCCGCTACGTGTCTAGATAAGGAAGTTACTGATTTACGAAAATCGAGTGTTCACCAGATCTCCACGTTTTGAGCTCCTAGGAACCTTTTTCGACTACTTTCATGATGTGTGTGTGCGTATGCGTGTATGTGTGTGTGTGTATGTGTGTGTGTGTATGTGTGTGTATGTAAACACCTCAAAACTTTGAACGACTTAACCGATCGAAACGCGGTTAATAGGATTCGATTGGATTCCACTCAACTTAGACTTCCTGAAAATTTTAACCAATTCAAGGATATTTTGAGAAATTTTGAAAAAACTTCACACACGTTTTTGGCGAAACAGTATGTACCGACAGAGTACAAAATTTAATCAGCTTTACATCTCAAAAAACTGCGACGAATGCATAAATTGCATCAAAATTTATTTATCCGTTCGTTCCTTTTTAAGTTGAATGCTAATTTTGCGACATAAAAACAAATATTGCAAATTTTCACAATAGCCTACCACTAAGTGAAATTTTATAGACCAAATACATTAATATACATGCTTTCGATCGTTGAGGCGCACAGATTCTAGGCATCGCCATAATATAGTGGACATTCCACATGCCCGGATAAAGCGGTTAGACTTAAGATTCTTCATTCGAACCGCAAAGGACTGAAATATGCTTCCTAAATCTGTGCTCCCCGTCGAGTACAATTTGGGGATCTTCAAGAGAAAAGTGAACAGGTACCTTCTAGAGAAGCGCGCATCTTAGCTTACCATCAGGCGAGATCGTGGTCAAGCGCTTCCCTATAGATAATTAAAAAAACATGTTTGTATTATATTTTACGAAATATTGGCAAAAAATTGCAAAAAGCGGTTTTTAATTGTTTTAAACAAAATGTTCCTAACCTCCTACACGGTCAAGATATTATGCTTAATAATAATAACATTGCAATTATAACCTTTACTGCAAGCAAATACTATTTATTTCTCTCTGACTAATAGGTCAGTCGTCAAATTTAGCCTACTGCAAAGGAGTCAGATATTGTTATTTATCAGACATACGCCACAGATTTCAAACTAGCTTGAATAATCATCGCTGCCCATTAAGAACCTAGGTACAAGCCGATAATTTCACCTTCAATCTTTTTTATCCGGTGGAAGGATAGCCCCAGCCATGCTTAAAAATGACAATAGAGTTAAAGACTTTTGCTTCACGGTGTGTGATCTTTCTCCCAATAAAAATAAGGTTTTGTAAAAATGATTTTTAGTCAAATTTAGTCATATGGAATGAGTATATAAAGTCAGGCAAATAAAACTTCAAGCATGACTGTAGAAAATAAAAGGCGAGGTGACTTCAGTTAAACACTGCTTAAAGCCCTATAAGGCACAAGGGTCGTTATCAAAATGAACGTGTTTTCAAATCCACACTAAAAGAATCCTTTCTTAATATTTCTCCTTTGATAAAAGTGCTTCGCCGTCCAAAGTATTGCTGAATACGAGAAATACTGTGGTCAATTACTAATAATTACTCTGCAAGGATGGCCAAACGCGAACGAAGTCGCGGGTACAGCTAGTCTTATAATATAAAAAAAGTAAGAGATTCTATTCTATAATGTTGATGATTGGTCATCCACAACTTTTTAATTACCTTTTTATCAACAATCAAAACAATCAAATTCTGGAACAACGAACCTCACATGGTTTTTCCGATTACCTTTGATAGTGGAATTTTTAAAGAAGGGTCATTAATTCTAAGACTGGCATCGCACTCGCAAATAACCTTTTGTGTTGCAAAACGAAAAAAATGAAACAATTTACTTTGACCTTTCATGTTTGTTTACAAAAGATGAAAGATATTGTCGTTTTCAAAGAGGTTTGTCGAGCAAGTTTTGAGGTTATGTCGATAAAATTTTGCTGTCATAGATTTTTGAGTTTAGTAAATCTTAAGGTGTGCTTCGACAATACCGTCAAGTTACAATAATTATACACGTGAGAGAGCAATAATTTACAAAAGTTTTATTTTCATTTTAGGTTTATTTATGGGTGATAGGCATATAGATGTTTATATTTCGGACTTGGGGTGAATATTAAATATTTGACTATTTGTATATGTATTCCTAAGTATTAGTAACAATAAGAAATCTCGTTACAAATAAGTTTTTTACTTTGGGATTACATTAATTTGTGCGATTCGTCCTGTGATATTTATTTATTAATACAGTATGTAAAAAACCCTGAACGATCTTCGAAACACTTCAAAAGTATTGTTTGGTATTAATCTATACATATCTATACATATAATAAAAATGTAAGAGGTCGATTTCTGTACATTGAAGATATTTTAAATTTTTTTTTTTGGGAAATTCTCTTTAATCGATACTGAAGCGAAAAATATATTTTTTTTAATTTTTGTCTGTCTGTCTGTCTGTCTGTCTGTCTGTCTGTATCAAGGCCGCGCATCACGCCGAATCTACTGAACGGATTCAAATGAAATTTAGCATAATTAGAGTTCATACTTCGAAGAAGGTTATAGGATATTTTTTATCCCAAAATTCAGTACGGTTCCCGTGGGATAGGGGATGAAAACAAAAACGTATATTTAGCTTTAATTCATTAACCTGTAGTCCGAAATCCTTTATTATTTTTTTGTTCAAAAGTAAATACTATAACGATTATCCCTTAAAAATTTCAAGGTCATGAGTTTTATAATTCAGAAGTTATAGACATCATAAGTTTCAACGGTTTCGGGTGGTAAGTCCAGTTGAACGTGACACCCGGAATATATACAAAACCTTTGAACGCACGGCTCATTATAAGTTAGCGTTATTATTTCATAGTGTTTGTATGTATGTATAGTGTATGTATGTACGTATAGTGTTCGTATAATGGATATAATCCGAGAGAATCAGTTCAAGAATGTGTACTTTTTTATCTATCTATCTATACATATAATAAAAATGTAAGAGGTCGATTTCTGAACATTGAAGATATTTTAAAATTTTTTTTTGGGAAATACTCTTTAATCGATACTGAAGCGAAAAATATTTTTTTTTTTAATTTTTGTCTGTCTGTCTGTCTGTATCAAGGCCGCGCATCACGCCGAATCTACTGAACGGATTCAAATGAAATTTAGCATAATTAGAGTTCACACTTCGAAGAAGGTTATAGGATATTTTTTATCCCAAAATTCAGTACAGTTCCCGTGGGATAGGGGATGAAAACAAAAACGTATATTTAGCTTTAATTCATTAACCTGTCATCCGAAATCCTTTATTATTTTTTTGTTCAAAAGTAAATACTATAACGATTATCCCTTAAAAATTTCAAGGTCATGAGTTTTATAATTTAGAAGTTACAGACATCGCAAGTTTCAACGGTTTCGGATGGAATGTCCAGTTGAACGTGACACCCGGAATGTATACAAAACCTTTGAACGCACGGCTCATTATAAGTTAGAGTTATCATTTCATAGTATTTGTATAATGGACATAACCCGAGAGAATCAGTTCTAGAATGTATACTGTTTTATTAAAATGTTATAAATGCATTTTTACTAGCCTAAAAATGAATAAAATATGTGTAAAATGTAAACCTAAACATTTTATTTATTTATATAAGAATTATAATACATTTGAAAATAAAACAGGCAATTTTTCAGTTTCTTGCCAATATCTTAGAAAATATGCATCTAATCGACATTAAGTATACTAATAGAATTTGTTTTTTACAAAATTTTACGTAAGGATAGGCTATTGGGAAAATTCACTATTTTGTTTTTACATTGCATAACGTAAAAAAGGGTAAAAAAAGTATCTAACCGCCCATACCCGGAATACGTAGAGTGTACCCACTATTAGCCATATATACCATCTCACACAATGTGATAGGTGGCAAGCCTATTGCCAACCGGGTCCTTTTCAATCCCGGGCAATGTTGTTTTATCAGAAAAGTTAAAAACACGTTTTGTTTTGCCCGACCCGGGAATCGAACCCGGGACCTCATATGGTCAACGATGACACCGGATCACTTAACAACACGGTGAATATTTCAAAATTCTTTGAAAATGAATGAAATTTCTGCGAAGTGTAGATGTTGGAGTGCCTAAACTATTTAGTGTACTCATTAAAGTCAGACTCCAAAATACTTTTTAAAAAATTGTTAAGTAGAATATATGAACATGTACAGTTTATAACTTCAGGCCTGGATAAGATCACCATATTACAGAAAAAAATGACTTTCCGCTTCACCACGTTTCACCGGTTTGTCCGTTGGTGATATAAATGGTAATCTTCATCGCCGCATATACCGACACGTTAACGATTATCGACTATTTTTAGCGATAACCGGGACCGACAGTTTTACGTGCTCATCTGAGGCACGGAAGTGGTAATACACCACTTCACCAGTCTCTGAGTTGCTACTGAGATTTTAGATTTTCGAGAAAATCCTCGAAAATATCACAATAACACGTTTGCTCGATCCGGAGACCGAACCCGAGACCTCACGATCTGAGCCAAATAGGCTATCCCAAGACCACAAGGCAGAGTAGTTTGTTATTAATTAAAAAAACCCTTGACTGTTTATCTTGCTAATTGAAAATTATACAAATTTACATTAAAAACATCTTTTAGAGATTTAAAAATAATAATAAATTTAAGTTTAAGTTAAAAGTGCAACAAGATTTTTTACTGCAAATTGTTTTCAATGAAAAAAGATAAGCTTCTTAGTCAAAAGCTATTTTGTTTTTTATTAATAACAAACCACAAAGCCATGTGTTAATTATTTTATTTTTATACTTCCCGCTACAAAAAGAGCCTTAAATAAAAATGATTCAAAAAAATAAAACTGAATAAATAACTTTCATCTTTCTAACTAGGTATATATTTTTAACTTCCCGCTACGTGTCTAGATAAGGAAGTTACTGATTTACGAAAATCGAGTGTTCACCAGATCTCCACGTTTTGAGCTCCTAGGAACCTTTCATGATGTGTGTGTGCGTATGCGTGTATGTGTGTGTGTGTATGTGTGTGTGTGTATGTGTGTGTATGTAAACACCTCAAAACTTTGAACGACTTAACCGATCGAAACGCGGTTAATAGGATTCGATTGGATTCCACTCAACTTAGACTTCCTGAAAATTTTAACCAATTCAAGGATATTTTGAGAAATTTTGAAAAAACTTCACACACGTTTTTGGCGAAACAGTATGTACCGACAGAGTACAAAATTTAATCAGCTTTACATCTCAAAAAACTGCGACGAATGCATAAATTGCATCAAAATTTATTTATCCGTTCGTTCCTTTTTACGTTGAATGCTAATTTTGCGACATAAAAACAAATATTGCAAATTTTCACAATAGCCTACCACTAAGTGAAATTTTATAGACCAAATACATTAATATACATGCTTTCGATCGTTGAGGCGCACAGATTCTAGGCATCGCCATAATATAGTGGACATTCCACATGCCCGGATAAAGCGGTTAGACTTAAGATTCTTCATTCGAACCGCAAAGGACTGAAATATGCTTCCTAAATCTGTGCTCCCCGTCGAGTACAATTTGGGGATCTTCAAGAGAAAAGTGAACAGGTACCTTCTAGAGAAGCGCGCATCTTAGCTTACCATCAGGCGAGATCGTGGTCAAGCGCTTCCCTATAGATAATTAAAAAAACATGTTTGTATTATATTTTACGAAATATTGGCAAAAAATTGCAAAAAGCGGTTTTTAATTGTTTTAAACAAAATGTTCCTAATCTCCTACACGGTCAAGATATTATGCTTAATAATAATAACATTGCAATTATAACCTTTACTGCAAGCAAATACTATTTATTTCTCTCTGACTAATAGGTCAGTCGTCAAATTTAGCCTACTGCAAAGGAGTCAGATATTGTTATTTATCAGACATACGCCACAGATTTCAAACTAGCTTGAATAATCATCGTTGCCCATTAAGAACCTAGGTACAAGCCGATAATTTCACCTTCAATCTTTTTTATCCGGTGGAAGGATAGCCCCAGCCATGCTTAAAAATGACAATAGAGTTAAAGACTTTTGCTTCACGGTGTGTGATCTTTCTCCCAATAAAAATAAGGTTTTGTAAAAATGATTTTTAGTCAAATTTAGTCGTATGGAATGAGTATATAAAGTCAGGCAAATAAAACTTCAAGCATGACTGTAGAAAATAAAAGGCGAGGTGACTTCAGTTAAACACTGCTTAAAGCCCTATAAGGCACAAGGGTCGTTATCAAAATGAACGTGTTTTCAAATCCACACTAAAAGAATCCTTTCTTAATATTTCTCCTTTGATAAAAGTGCTTCGCCGTCCAAAGTATTGCTGAATACGACAAATACTGTGGTCAATTACTAATAATTGCTCTGCAAGGATGGCCAAACGCGAACGAAGTCGCGGGTACAGCTAGTAATATATAAATACTGTTTCATACATAGTAAACACCCAAACCCAGAAATACGAACATCTATGTTCATCACACCAATGTTTGTTCCTGTAGGGAGTCGATCCTGAGCGCCATCGTTTCATAGTTGGTCCTTAACCACTCTAGCAACGGGGCGTTTAATTTATTATACAATCAATTAAATACAATTAAATTACATATTTAATTATTACAAGGCGAACTTTTGGCTACATTTTGTAGCCTAACTTTTGCCTTTTAGGAACGGCCTAGCGGAATAGCATATTCCATTTGCTTTTCTTTAAAAAGGCCCTTACTAACACAGGGAAAAATTCATATTAATTCATTAACTCATATTTGATATTTCGCTCATTTGGTGGAATATCGGCGGAAATGTATTTTATTTTTAAATCAAAGTAAATATGACAAAAATTGCTCGATTGATTGATTGATTGATTATGATAAAACAGTTAAGTTTTAATAATACTAAAATACTATTACATTTGTTTAAATAAAAAAAAGCAAGAATTGCCATAATAAGACGAGATCTTATTTTAAACTCATTTTAATCAAAAATTATTCAAAAATATCCTGTAAAATACGTAAATCTGTAAATACGCCAATGTTCCGCCAAATGAGCGATTTGCATTTACCAGGTTATTAATCTATGCCGCTTTTGATTTAAACACTCAGAACGTGTACACTCGGTTTTATATTAAGAGGGGAGTCACGTTCCGCTCAGTCGGTGTCTGTGAAATATTAACTTGTCCAAACTCATAGCTACCTGGTAACTGTGGCTTATTAACTAATGCTGTTTATTTTTCATTTTAAACTGCTGTAAGCCACAACAAAGTAATAACTACTTGCTAATTCTGACCCGCGTAATTTTGCTTACGTATAAAGTAACTTATAATAATTGATATATAATAACCCGTATAATCAATATTGTAATCTCTTAAACAAATTTTCGTCTCTTATTGCAGCTCTTTGGGTGTTAATTTTTGAAAAAAGAAAGCTTATATATGCGATATCGATTACTTAATACAAAAGCTGAAGTACCCCAACCGTATTATCGTATGCACAGATAGTAAAAAGTAAAATAAAACGAAAATAACAAATACCCTTTTAGATATCGGCAGACTTAGTTTTATCAGTGACGTTGCAATGGAGAATGATGAGGATCCATACAAAGTTAGCCTAAAAAGCAACGCATGTTGAAAGATGCTTATTACAATAAGCATTAATATATATTAATACGCTAAGGTTAAGTTGTTTGCCTCCCTTTTTAGAGAAAACCTCACACTTACTCCACATAAATTCTATATAATTTATAGGTAATTGCTTGCTCTACCGGCATCAACAACTAAAAAAATTATTATTGCTTTGGTTTTTGTAAATTAATTAATTATTTATACAGGTATACATTAAGATGCAATACAGCAATGTTTTAATTTTGAAATTAGTGCGAATTATTCGCACGGGTATTGCTAGTATTATTATAATACGATAAACATCTATCAACATTGTAATACATTATTAATTACTTCTGAATTGTAAATTGTATCAGGGACACTTTTATTAATGCTAAAATTCAAGAAAAGCATTTGAGGGTTAAATTTTAAGCCATTCACGTTGCAATATATCGTTAACATAGATATAATACATTTTTTATCATTCAAGAAGATTAATTGATTTTATATACTTAAAGTTAAAAAAATTAACAATATTTGTTTAACGCAAAATATTTGATACTCGTGCACAGATTTTTTTTTTGTTTCTTTAGGATGAGACTTATTTATACAGCCTTCTGTGTTGTTTCGACTATAGTAACAAATACTTCTATATTTTTTCTATTTTAGACAATAGTTGTAATATTTTCATTTTACATATCCGACATTTTTCTAATACGTTTCCTTGCTCATAAATAAAAAAAAGTTTTAACTTTATGGCAGTAAAGTTTGATTAGTTTTTCATGAAATTATATTATTTTTTTTATATTATATATCCAACTATATTATTTTTTTTTAATTTACTTGCTATTAAAAATGTTCTTTGAATTACAATACATGGGATTATTTTACATTAAATTAATTTGATAATTTCAGCTGACGCTATAATTTTATTAGATATGTGATAACATTTCTCATCATACTTAGAGACGTTGGACTATTAGAATTGTTAAGTGGAAAGAATTTTAGTGATTGAAAAAAACAAGTGTGTCTACATAAGCAATATTTTATAGATTTCTGGAATAAAATATAATGATATATTCTTCAAGAACTACTGCGATCGTATCACTGCTGAATCTGAAAAAAAATCGGCTTTTGTATCAAGTAAAAGACACCTTGTACACAAGGTTTTACTTTCATCGGTCTAAACTCTAAATGCTACGTGTATAAGCTTACCGCCTACCTTACCTTCTAAGCAGAAACTCGACAGTGACGAGCTCTGACACTATTACGGCAGAATTAGATAAAGCGGTGGTACCAGTCCCGAGCGAGACAACGCAAAACTCTACCACCTAGTAGCATAGTGATGGTAATGACCCGCATAACAAAACGTTCGCCTTTACTAGGGGCCCGGATCAATACGGGGAAATAATATAATATCCTTTATAAATACACTGCTTTGCCCACGATTTCGTCCGCGTGGAAAAAATTCTAAAACAAAAGTCTCGGAGTTTTATCTGCATAATTCCCATTCCCGTGGGATTTCTGGGATAAAAACTACCCTGTGTCTCTTTTCGGATCTCAAACTATTTTGGTACTAAATTTCATCCACGTCGTCTCAGTGCCTTAGGCGTGAAGAAGAGACAGACAGACAGTTACTTTCGCATTTATAATATAAGCATTGACTAAATTATTTAAAAAGAACATCACATACTTCAATGTCAATGTCAATCTATAACATTCACTACATACACTTTATCTATTGTTAGCAACACTTTCCGCTAGAAAAAAAAGACGTGTGGCACTCGGAGACTGCCGCGGTAAAGCTATTGCATAGCATTTTTTATCAACTTATGCAATTACAATTATATATTTATTTTATTTATGCAGTATTTTTTTTTCTTTGTTTATTCATATTTAAAACACTTTGTACACAAATTATACGAGTACAGATATTCACTGTTGTTCGTAGATGATAAGTACCTATACGCCTATATACTTTCTCACAAACAGCTGATTACGGCAGTTTTTAACCAATACAACCAATGCCACCTAAAGGCGGGTTGCTGAACTAAAGAGACAAGCATGATATTTCAAAGTCATTAAAAGTTCTGGTATTTATCGATAGATGGAAAAACTAAAGAGTATCACCGCTGTTCCAGTCGGAGTGAGGAGTGTTAGGTTTTTTCGTTACGGAATTTCTGGATTCGGTCTCCACGCTCAAGGCCCGCGATAGAAGTTATGCAATACCTAGCTTAAAAAACGTCATCGCATCTATAAAAGGCGTTGCACTTGTGTTTGTTGCGCTCATTTTATTGCTCATTGGCCTGGAATGATATTGTTCTGTACTCATTGATGCTCGAGGCATTCACACGTTGATAATACTCACTCGTATGATTTTATTCTACTGCAAAGTATCTAATTGATTCATATTTCTATTATAACCGTTTATTCACTTAGATTATATTTTCAACTAAAAATAATGAAAGTAGGTATAACTATATTATTCATATTATAAATGCGAAAGTTTGGATGAATGGATGGACTCAATCACGCAAAAAATACTAAACGAATTTAAATGAAATTTGACGCACAGAAAGATAATGAGTTGTAATAGCACATAGGCTACTTTTGATCCCGAAAAAAAGTAGGTGATGGCACGGGATTCGGGGAATAAAACCTTTTTAAGTTTGACAACCGATTTTAGCCGTAAAAAAATAGTAAATATATAATATGTGTGCATCATGAAGTTATACTCTATCTGGAGGCAACACTTTTAATACTTACTTGAAACCAAATTTTAAATACTGCTGACATCTTCTGAGGTCTTACTCTCTCTTTCTAACACAGCTGTATAAAAAGAGATGGCAAGATCAAATAGTAAATATTTGTTTCAATTGATTAATACCAGTGCTAGCTCCACCTTTACCTGATACTTCATGGTGTGCATATTTTGATGTGTGTCTGAAAATATATGAATATAGCGTGTTCAATGTCTATTTTTATTAATTTAATGTGTTTCAAATGCATTTTATTTAAACACTAGCTGTTGCCAGCGACTTCGTCCGCGCGGACTTCGTTTACTCCGCACAGCACCTCCCCGCTAGGTGATAGCGTGATAATATTTAGCCTGTATGTTGACCCGACCTGTTAGTAATATTCATGCAAAATTTGAAGTAAATCCATGCAGTACTTTTTGAGTTTACCCCGGACATACATACAGTCAAACAGACAAACAGAGAAACAAACAAACAAACAAACAGGCAAAAATTCTAAAAACTATATTTTTGGCTTCGATATCGATTGTAGATCACGCCCCAAGTATTAATTTTAAAAAATATTCAATGTACAGTTTTGACTTTCCTACGATTTTATTATATGTATAGATATTAGGCTTGTACCGTTCTCCGCAATATAAACTTTAATTAAAAAAATTATATTCCATCGTTTACGTAATTGTCTTAAAAAGGGCTACAACGTTTTAACTTGTAATTTATCTTTACATTTTAATATATAATAATAATTTTCAAGAAATAAATTAAAATTTATGTTTAATTTGACAACAAAGCCCTAAGCATTAGCCTAGAGACAAAAGTTTCTTAGTCACTTTAATTAAAAATACGTCTAGACCAGTTTGCCTAAGTTAGTTAGTTTATTCGTAGGATCGTTCAATTAAGTTCAACTTAGTTCAAAATTACTACCCAAGTTAGACATCTTCCAGTAACTATGTTGCATTACTTTACAGCCTTACATGTTTCATACTATCATATTGCTTTTAGCTACATGGGCACACTAAAAGTTTTGCACTTCTAGCTAATCTGAACTATTTTAATTTCGAATGTTATATTTTTAAAACGTTGCAACCTTCATAGTAAAAACAATTGGCGGAAATGATTTGTCAATTGTTTTTTATCAAACACCAAAATTCTACGTACGCAACGAAAATGGAATTAGGTTGAAAAGATTTAAGAGCGATGATTTTTTATGATTTTAAAAGTTCTCTTTATCCTTAAGACTGTGCCGCTCGTCTTCAAAATGCTTTTGGGAGAGAAGCACCTTGTTTGAGCACCGTGAAGCGATGGTTTCCTGAATTTGAGAGAGGTCGAGTTTCTTTACATAACGAATTTCATAAAGGGCGGCTTTCAACTGCCATCAACGAAAATAATGTGGCTACTGTTAAGCGGTTAATTGAAGAAAACCCCCGGATTACCTATGAGACAATTCGGGGACTACTGGGGATTGGTATGAGCCAAATTCAGAAAATTTTACACGAAGAATTGAAAGTTCAGAAACTTTATTGTCGTTGGATCCCTCATGAAGTGACAGCGGAGCAGAAGCGGACTCGCGTGGAATGGTGCTCACAGATGCTACTGAAGTACAACCACGGACATTCTAATGCTGTTTATGACATTGTCACAGGAGAAGAAACGTGGATTTATAGTTTTTATCTCGAAAAAAAAAACAGCAATCTTGTGAATGGGTATTTGAAAATGAGAACAGGCCAACAAAAGTGAGAAAGGCGAGAAATGTTGGTAAAAAAATTATCGCGTTTTTTTTCTCAGCTACGAGTCCCATCTGTACAATTCTACTTGAAAATCAAAAAAGTGTTAATGCCGACTGGTATTCTACCATTTGTTTAACCAGAGTATTAGAAAAAGTTCGCGAAAGACGACATAAAATCCACATTCTCCTACACCATGATAACGCTTCTTCACACACGGCCAACAAAACAGTCATTTTTAGCTTCCGAAAAAGCACATCTCGTCACTCATCCTACGCATAGCCCCGACCTAGCACCCTGTGATTTCTTTATTTTCCCCAAAATTAAAGATTTGATGAGGTTTTACTTTTACCAACTCCGAAGAGGCAGTGATAGCGTTCAATCAGCGCGTAGAAAACATGCCTTTCTGTGGTCCTCCTGTTTTATAAAATGGTTCGATCGCATGAAAAAATGTTTAAAATGTAAAGGAGATTATTTTGACAAGCAATAAACATAATATTTTGGTTATAACATGTTGCTTTTTTAAGTTACGCAAAACTTATAGTGTGACCTACGTATAGACCGTGGTCTCGGGAACATATTTATTTTTGATTAATAACAACCTGAATTTTTGTTAACAGCTTCGTTTTAACGACACACCTAACTTTTGTGTCTTCAAAAAATTTGAAATCGAATAACTAAAAAATTAGGGGGCTTCAAACGTGTTAATTTAGTGAAGGAAAATTATTGAGTATTAACTAGTTGTATATTTTAATCGCTTGATTATTATTTTATGAAAAACACGTAAAAAGTTTTGTCTTTCACATTTGATGGTTTTCTGTCTAGTCCTCCACTCTAAAGACATCGGAGTTATGAGATTTTTCAAAATAATACTAACCAATTTAAAAACAACCTAATTTTCTCACAACAGCTTGTTAATTATTATAATAATTAACAAGCTGTTGTGTATATCTTCCCCGTATTGGTCCTGAGCTCCTTCGAAGAATAGGCTAACTGCCGTTCTACCAGGCAGGTCGTAAAAGGCGACCGATTGGCTATGCGAGTTACTAACATCGTGACTACTAGGTGGTAGAGTTCTGCATTGTCTCGCCCGGGTCTGGTACCACCGCCTTACTTACTTATTCTTGCCGCAATAGCGTTTGTGCTTGCCACTGTCGTGTTCCGGTTTGGAGGGTAAGGTAGACGGTAAATTTATGCATATGGCATAAGACCTCGCTACAAGATAGCAACCCACCATTAACATATTTGGGGTCTATATGCGAAGGCTGACTCTTTCCATCAGGAGAACTATCTATTTGTTTGCTATCTTATGTTATAAAAAATAAGGATAATTTTGTCCTAGCGTACCTAAGTAATAATATTTCCAGTCCGATACTCTAAAGTTTTCTTTTTTACCTGACATTATTAAATACCCAATTCGAGATTTTTTGAAGATAGACACGACAACACGCTTATCTTGGGCGAGTTGTCAAAACGAAGCCATTAACAAAAATTCAGCTTGTTATTAATTAAAAATAAAAAAGTTTCTGGGACCACGGTCTACTAGTTTATGTGCAGGTTTTCAGGAAAATCGTTACAATCTTGATGGATTTGGATCTTGCATACCGTTAAACTTATTATGAAGGTATTGGAATGTCGAATACTAGGTCGCTTGTGTGTGATCCATTAACATTACATAATCGCGTAAAAAGTAACCCATATTACTTAGTGATAATAAATAAATAAATAATAAATATTCACGGTGCAAATTACACTTCCTGATCTAACCCCAAAGTAAGCAAATTATTTGCTGTTGTAATAGTCAACGATAATAATGCATAGAAATACATATATAAATACAGAATATATTTAATAAACACACAAACCCGGAAATATAAACATTTATGCTCATCACACAAATGCTTGTCCCCGTCGGGGATAGAACCCGAGCCCCGTCGATTGCGTAGTCAGGGTTGCTAACCACTCGACCAACAGGGAGGTCAAATAAACCGACACTAATTGAAGAGAACATTATTTATTTGTTATAGATTTATTTAAAATCTGCACTGCTGTAAGCGTTTTATAATTAATATACAGTCACGAGCACTAACAGGTATACACGCACATAAAAACTTTTTGTTTAGAACAACGTATACTTTTTGTATAGAATAATTAATCTTATTTTTAATAATATTGTTTATTTGTTACTTAAGATTTCTTTTTAATTTTAAAATCACAAGTTTAGAAAAATGTTAAACGTAAGTAACTTCTAGCCAATTAGGTGGGTTTAGTAATACATATTGATTATTTTTATAGTATTAAAGTCATAAAAGATTTAAATATCAGTCGACAGTGGTGTACATCCCCGCTTTTATTAACTATTAGCCCTATAGAACGGCCGTTTTACACACTACATTATGCTAAAATAAACTAAATTTTCGATGTCTAGAAGAAATCTTTAGGTAGTAATATATTTATTTATATATTAATATATATTCAGTTCGTATATTCGCCTCTGTGGTGTAGTGGTCCGGTGTTGGAGTTGACCACAGAGGTCCCGGGTTCGATTCCTGGGTCGGGCAATTCAGAAATGTGTTTTTCAGTTTTCTGATAAAAACAACATTGGCCGGGTTTGGAAAGTGCCCGGTTGGCGATAGGCTTGCCACCTATCACATAGTGGGACCAAGTATCTTCGGCTAATCGTGGGTGCAATTGTTGTACCTCTGCCTACACTTTCGGGGATACGGGCGTGAAGATACTTTTTTTTAAAATATTAAATAAGATCTAAATTGTGTACCATGTCTACTGTATTCTTCTGACAATAAAAGTTATTATATTATTATTATTATTATTATTTGCTGTAAGTAGCCAAAACCCAACTTTTCACCAGAGCCAAAGCCAAAAGTTGGAAAAAAATTATATCTTTTTAATGACAGAAACATGATTTTTGCAATACAGTTTTGTTAATACAATAACCACGAAGAGCAATGAAAATATTTTTTTTAAAGTTATTACAAGTAGGCTTTTTTACTACTTACAGCAATTGACTTTTTATTTTAAAGACCTGAAGAAAGTCGGAAGTAGCTAAGTGACTTCTATGGAAATAGCCTATTTCATGTTTTTCCAGACATTGAAAATGGTGTTACTAGAAGTACTTAATAAATTGCGTACTTTTCAGAGGTGTAAGACTAACTCTAAAAAATACTGATACCACTTAATTGGTCTAAATAAAAATTGTTTGTTTGTTTGTTTGTTTGAATAATAACTATTGAAACCTGAATCTATACAAAAAAAATAAAGAATTGGAATGTGTGTAATATTAAAAATAATCGGTTTTACTAAGTTCATATGGATGTATACACGGTAGATATACCAAAATAACACTTTTTACGATTTTTGTCTGTTTGTCTGTTTGTCTGTTTGTTCCGGCTAATCTCTGGAACGGATGGACCGACTTTGACGAGAGCTGATGTAATAAGGAGTAACTTAGACTACTTTAAAAAAAATCCACGCGGACGAAGTCGCGGGCATAGCTATTATAATAATATGAACAAAGATTTTCATAATTGTGGCTTATTTTTTTATCTAGTACTCACTAGAACTAAACACGGAAAAACTACTCAGTTTTTCCGTAAACCTTCTTGGAAACCAGAATATCAACTATAATTTATGTATACGTAATAGTGCTCGTGACTGTACTTATGTTTTTTACGTTACAGATAGGGAACATAACTTCTTAACGCGTGTTGAACATGTATGTTGGTCAAGTATGACGAGAATCAAGGCAGAAATTTGTTAAAATTTTACGTAAAAATGCTGTAAAGATATAATTTTCTCATGTTACATAACTCCATTTTAATTTCTCGTTCATAGGTTATCATATATAATAAAATCGTAGGAAAGTCAAAACTGTATTTTGAATATTTTTTTTTAAAGTATACTTGGGGCGTGATCTACAATCGATATCGAAGCCAAAAATATAGTTTTTAGAATTTTTGTCTGTTTGTCTGTACTCAAACTACTCAAAAACTCAAAAAGTACTGCATGGATTTACTTCAAATTTTGCATGAATATTACTAATAGGTCGGGTTAACATATAGGCTACATATTATCACGCTATCACCTACGAGGGAGGAGCTGTGCGGAGTAAACGAAGTCCGCGCGGACGAAGTCGCAGGCAACAGCTAGTATTTACTATAAAATTACCTCTGTGGTCTAGCGGTGTTGGTGTTAACCTCATGAGGTCTTGAATTATTTTTTAGCTAGCATTAGATAGCAAACAAGCAGATGGCTCTCCTGATGGAAAGAGAAATTATCGATTATCGACGCCATGTGGCGGGATGGCAATGCCACATGCGTAAGTCCAAGTCTACCGGCTACCTTACCCTCCAAACCAGATTCCGACAATGACAAGCATTGATGCTATTGTAGCCGGAATGGGTAAGGCAGTGATACTGAATACCAGCGCGAGGTATTGCAGAACTCTACAATCTAGTAACACGATGGTAGTGGCATGTATCTACTAATCAGTCCCTTTTTAAGACGTGCCTGGCAGAACGGCAGTTGGTCTATTCTTAAGGGAGCTCGGACCAACAAGTGGTACACAACCCGGTCCCGAGTTCGATTCCCATGTCTAGCAATTGAAATGTATTTTTTCAGTTTTCTGATAAAAACAACGTTGTACGGGATTGGATGAGATAATATGCGTGTCTGCTATTATAGGATATAAATAATACGCCTAACTTTACATCCTTGCAATATAGATATAATGTACTCTAATTATCTTCCGATCTATAACCGATGGTTATCTTTTTCCATTAAGAGGACCAAGTACTTGGTCGGCTTGCAAAAACGATATGATTTTTGTTTACGTTTGGCATCCAAAATCATAAATATTGTGTACCGTGCGCCACATATTGTGAAAAAAATCGGCAAAGAATCTCATTGTATTCATACTAAAATATATTGAAAATGCGAAACTCATTTTTTTGCACGTAAATAGAATCACATATTTTGATTATATTTAGCAAGGACATAGTTGAACTCGTTGGGTCAAACATACACAACATTTTTTCCAAAATCAAATACAACTTGATTTAATACATTCAGGAACACCTGAATAGAGTGTATTCTTCAAAAGGACCGGGACCAACACCAGTAAAATTTGGGATAAAATGTAGGCTATGTCACTCGGAAAAATTTTAGCTTTCTATAACGAATTATTAAAACCGATTCAGTAATTTCAGAGATTACTTTCGCCAAACAAACTAACAAACTTTACCTGTTTATAACGTTAGTATATATAAAACATAAATATCAGTTGAATTACACGACTTGTCTTACCTCCGATCAAATAGTGTCACAAGTCAAAAAACCGATTCTCGAGTAAAAAGGGTTTAAAGTTGCTCCTGTCTTTTTTTTTCGCTTTTCCGACCAACGCCACTAACGTCACTAGCGCCATTATAGTATCAAATTATTGAAAACAGTAGTAGATCACCATTCGAGATAAAACTATGGCAAATACGATACGAATGGTACAAAAAAGTGATTTTTACGATTTTTTGAATTGTTACACTATTTGAGCAGAGGTGCGAAATATCCTTCGATTGGAACAGGTCCCTTCCTGCCTGGCAGATATACTACTAACATTATAAACGAAGTGAATTATTTTAGTTTGTTTATTACATGGTATATATAAACATCCTGAACCTGAAAGTGACAACTTTGCGGAAATCTATAATTTATAGGAGAAATTATGGTATGTAATTTGCAAAATTTCCACGAAACCTTATATGAAACTGCTGTGATGCAACAGAAATGAAAGGTAGTGTAGGGATTGGGGCAAACTTATCCAAGGCTTGAGAATTAGAGAAGACCACAGCGGCACAATAGTCCATCCACTTTCACCACGTCAGAAGCAAAGGCAGTATAACACAAATTATGTACTCAACACACGTTTCACTTTGCAACCGAAGCATCTTCAGGACAGTACAATAGCACTTCACTTTATGAAGGGTGAAGCATTAATGGCGATTAACTTAATTTAATTCTATTTTAAAAAAACACCTTTGTGACTGGGATAAAGATATGTTTATTGAGGAATGAAGTTTTGTATGAATATGTCAATGATGTCAGCTAGTTTAAAATATACTTTTGCCTCGTAGTCTACGGGTTAGCCTATTCGGTAAAGGTCATGACATCCCGGGTTCGTTCTTCGGGTCGACCAAAGGCGTTATTGAGATTTTTTCGAGATTTTTTTTCAGAAATACAAAATCTGCGTAGTAGTTCAGAGTTTTATATTCAGAGTTTTATATATTATCACTCCCGTGGCTCGAATGAGCACGTAAAGTCGTAAAGTCGTAGGTCCTGGTCATCGCAAGAAATCTATATATATATATATATATATATATATATATATATATATATATATATATATATATATATATATATATATATATATATATATATATATATATATATATATATATATATATATATATATATATATAGGTATATTAGGCCCGGTCGTTAAAAATTAAATTTTTTGCGACGCCCCCTAAAAAGCTTCAGATTTTTTAAATTCAAAACAACACGTGCCTCTACACGATCTAAGTTAATTTTTGTGTATAATCATCTTTTTTTGAATTTTTGAGGAAAAATACAATTTTATTCGAAATATAAAAAATTATAGAACTCAAATCAATAAAATTAACAATATTTGATCAAAATAACAATCAACAAAAATCCAAATTCAAAAATTTTCCCAGTTGATTTTGGTCTATTAAGGGGAACGGGTGGTCTAGCGGTCTAAAGTTTAACCTATTTTAAAAAAATTATTTCTATATGAAGGTAATGACTAATCCTTTCTATTTTTTTAACACTTATTCTATTGCTTATCAACTACACAAAAATAAAAATTAAGACAAAAAAAATGTTTTTCAAATTATAAAAATGGCGCTGAAGTTCCCCTCTTCAAAAAAAAATGGACCTGACGGGCGAGTGAATTTTAAAAAATAGGGGATAAAAGTTTGTATGAAACTTTTTATTCCCTGGACATATTTGCATGAAATTTTGCATGAATTGAGTACAAAAAAATAAATTCCGTATTTAAATATTTTTCAAAATTTGATCCCTAAGGGGGTAAATAAGGGAAGTAGCTTATAAAGAAAAGTTAAATAAGTTCTACAGTAAATATGTGCGAGCGAAGCAGCGGGTAACAGCTAGTAGTCGATAATCTTTATCAGGTAGATGAAATGTGACAATGGGGATAACCCCCATCTTGTCAAGCGACAAACCGGTGAACCGTGGTGAACTGAAAATCTACAGACGTTTGGTTTACTCCGTCTACTCGACAAGGAAACGGGCGTGATGATATTTAAAAGTTTAATATTAGCTTTTTATCATGTTAAAATAATTATAGAATATATTTATTTTGAAATTTATAGGCTATATCTTTCGTGTCCCTAATATTTTTAATACAAATAATAATAAAGCCTAATTTGCAACGGTAAGATAAATTGTTGAAAGTAATTTGCGGAGTGGTTCCTGGTACTAGAGTATACATTAATATTAGAGCGTATGTGCTTAAATATTAAAAAATCATACTAAAAATATTTTAACATTTTAATATTACCGTTTTATTGATAATTTATGCTATTATAGTGATAATAGTTGTAATAACACTATTAAACGTCCGATTAAACTAACTGTCCGTTAAAACTGATTACACGAATTTCCAAAGTAACCAATTTATTTGCTTGTGATATTAAATAAGAAATAAATTCCTTTATTTATTGTTAATATTATTTTGCGATGAGCTTAGATGTTTGTATTTTTGGGTTTTGATTGTTTATTAAATATTTTCCAGTAGACACTACTAATAAATAAAATGCTTATCCTTGATGTGAATCGAACTTAAGCCCCATTGATTGCATAGTCAGGGCCGCTAACCACTCAACCAACGGTGCGGATATAATTATTTATAGTATTGTATTCCGTATTAATAATTTACAATCCTTTTGACGTTTTTGAAATTCTAATCAAAATGTTATCAAATAGGCAGATTTTATTACATTGAGTAAAAATAAGAAAACAAATCATATCAAATACAGAGGAAATTTTCATTTTGAGACTCTTATCTGTCAATGAGTCACAAATAAAGAAAATTTGTGAACGGTTGACCCTGCAGGCCATCTGCTGCATGCTGCTGTAAACTGAAAGGAGTAAAAAGTGGTCTAGTGGTCCAGCGTTGGCGTTGACTACATGAGGTCCCGGGTTCGATTCCCGGGTCGGGCACATAAGAAAAGTATTTTTCAGTTTTCTGAGAAACACGAAGTTGCCCGGGATTGGAAAGTGCCTGTTTGCGATAGGCTTGCCACCTGTCACATTTGTGGGACCAAATATCTTCGGCTAATCGTGGGTGCATTTGTTGTACCTCTGCCTACCCCTTCGGGGATATGGGCGTGGAGATACTATACGCATAGATTTTTTTCAGTTCAAACATCTAGTTAGTTAAAATGGTAGTATATTGATTTTTGAAAAGCTGTATATTTGGGAAACGATGATCAAATTTGTATTTCCGAATGACATTCAACAAAATATTTGTTCTTTGATATTCATAATGGTGATATTGATATGTGTGATAATTAGAACATAATTAAAAAACCTCGAAGTCTATCCTCGTAATTGGTTGCATTTTTTACTATAACTATTAGATTTCTTTAATAGGATATGATATGATAATGTAATATAACGAAATATAACCCTCCATTTATATATACTCTAAGGTTCTGTCATATAAATTGTAATCTCACAGTCCCGGGAGTACCGTAAGCGGTGACTTTAGAAATATACAAGGAGCTAGATAGTAACTCAAAATCATTACTTGCTTCCATTACCGATCTATAGAAACGTTTTCAAGCTTTAACAGTCTATCATATCATAATCTTTTGTGCATATTGTACAAAGCGTACCTTTGACGACTTAGGAATTGCTCAAAAGACTTGATAGTCTTTTGAGTATAGAAGATAGATAATGCTTAATAAGATGTTTTAGTAAATTGACAGCGGATTTTTTTCTTTTTTTTTTGTATGTAATAAGATAGCTAACAAGCAAATGGCTCTCCTGATGGAAAGGGAAGCCATCGTCTTTAGACATCAATGATGTTAATGGTGTGTTGCTATCTTTATGATGGATGGCAATGCCATATGCTATATCTACCAGCTACCTTATCCTCCAAGCCGGAACATGACAATGACAAGCATTGACGCTATTGTGGCAGGAATAGGTAAGGCAGTAATACCAAATAGGTACCCTGAGCGAGACAATACAGAACTCTACCACCTAGTCACGATATTAGTAAGACTTGTAGCCAACAGCCTGCCTCTTACGAGCTGCCTGGTAGAACGGCAGTTGGTTTATTCTTGAAAGGAGCTCGGACCAATAATGGGAAATTACTGGATACACTACATTATCGAGTATCGGACCAATGTTGAGTGAAGTAGCATTCGTTTCTCCTGAAGATGCTTTGTTTTAAAATTTAGGCGAATGTTGAATTATTTTTTTTTACGTTTGTACGTTTGCTTTTTTTGCTACGGCATTGATAGGAAGTGCCGTAGACGTGGATGGATAATTACAAGTCTTCGTTATTATCCCGACCTTATAAAAGGGATATTCTGATTACGCAATCAACAAGGTATAAATCCCGACTACGTATTAAATGGATACGCCTTTTAAGACATTTTCATAATTTGTCAGCGTAGCTTGCAATTACATACAGAAATACAGATTTATACTACCTAACAATGAAATAAACTCATTTCAAGGGTAAGTTTTAAACCTTGTTATTTCATTCGGCACGATAAAACAGTACATGGTTTACTTCTATTTTTTCTCCATATAATGTAACCTACAAATGTATGAAATTTTGACAGTGATAGGAGCGTTTGCTCATATGCGCCGCGCCACATTTCCTTCCCAATGGCGTGTCTGTTAGTACTCGTGTTGTCTGTGATCCCGACAGTGACACGTATTTGCGTAGTGAGAAATAGATGTTTGTATTTCTGGATTTGGGGGTATTTTAAATATATTTTAGTATTTATACGGGGTTACTTTTAAAGGTGTTGCCAAATTTCGAATCGGGTAACTAATAAAGATAGATAAAAAAAAAACTTTAGAGTGTTGGATTAAGAAAAGTTTCTACTTTACATGTAGTACAATGTTATCCTTGAATAACAATAATAATTAACAAGCTGTTGTGAGAAAATTAGGTTGTTATTAAATTGTTTAATATCAATTTAAACATGTCATAATTCTGAAACCTTAGAGTGGAAGATTCGCCAAAAAAACCATCGAATGTGTAGGACAAAAGTTTCATCGTATTTTTCACAATATAATCAAGCGATTTAAGTCAAAATAAATTTCTTGCTGATAAAATTAAATATTAATCTAATAATAAATCTTTTATTGTTTAATTATAAAAAAAACGTTGTAATTAATAAATTTAAACTAACAAGAATTAGAAATTACTCTTTTTAAATTACAAGTATGTTGATTTATAAAATTGTGTATTAAAAAATGTAGTTTATAAGGTAGAACATGTTGATAAATATACATTAAATTGTACGACTTAACTAAATTGTTACAAATTATCTATTATCTTTCTTCTGTCTTTAAACTTTGTAAAATGTCAATATTTTAATTAAACAAAAAATGAATTTTGTAATTTAATGAAATAAGTTGTGATGTGAAATAATGTTTGTAATTGTATCATGTAACTATAATTTAAAAAAAAAACAAGCCCGCTGAGTTTCTTCCGCCGGATCTTCTCAGTGTGTGGCCGCATTTCGATCCGGTAGTAATTGTAAAAATTCGACTCACAACATTTTTATTTTAATGAAAAATAATTATCTTCACGCGCGTATCCCCGAAAGGGTAGGCAGAAGTACAACAAGTGCACCCACGATTAGCCGAAGATACTTGGTCCCACTATGTGATAGGTGGCAAGCCTATCGCCAACCGGGCACTTTCCAATCCCGGGCAATGTTGTTTTTATCAGAAAACTGAAAAAACACATTTTTGAACTGCCCGACCCAGGAATCGAACCCAGGACCTCTGTGGTCAACTCCGACACCGGACCAATACACCACAGAGGCGATGAAAAATAATTATAATTTTAAAAAATTTGCACACCATATCATGGTAGAATATGTTGGTAACTTAATCAAATTTTAATAACTTGTAACTCCCATATTCTGGCAAATAAATAATTTCTTTCTTCTTTCTTTCTTCTTCCAAAAAATAATTATTGTTATAAATAAAGCCCCATAAATAAAACCCCATAACTTTATTAGATAATAAAGTTATGGGGCTTTGAAAATTTTGATTCTCGATTCGAATTCGAAAAATCTCAAATTATGTATCTACCCTTTATCTATCTTTTCGAAGATAGAAAATATAGTTGTCTCGTCAAAATGAAGCTGTTCACAAAAATTCAGCTTGTTAGTAATCAAAAAAAGTTTGTTCCAGGGATCCCAGTCTGCTTATTATTATTGCTTACAGTATGATTTTAATTTGCAATCTTTCGCGTAATTAAATTGATTTCCTCTATGAAATTATTTGCTATAACAAACTTAGAAATTTTCAAATATTTTACTTGGGATACTGAAACCCTAAAGGAGAGAATACCCAGACGAAAATAGCTACATAAATGAGTACAAATGACACTTTTTATTTTCATACGCGGAGACAGGTGACCGTAGCAGTAACTACGTTTTATTGCATTTTTACGTCTTTATATCATGTTTTATGTTTATCTCATGTATTTACCTATTTTATGTGACTCGAAAAGAGAATTTTCTTTATTGGCAACGTAAATATGGTTAAGCAATAAAAAAATGTACGAATACATTTTGTACAACGCTCTCCTAAGCTATTATTCTATATTAGTCCAAACTAGGTTACAATCACTTGTACTTTAATTTCACTACAATTTCACTAAAAAAGGTTGTGGGTAAACTTAAAAATTACCATTTTTAATTCAGTTGACTTTATTTAATATTGACATTTTTGATATTATTTTGTAAGTAATTACAATTAATATTATAAATTAGAATAAGATTATATATTGAAATTACCTCAAATTTAAGGGAGAATCACAGAACACTTATACTCTCTACGAGAGGGGAAAATCCTTTAAGCTGGCAATACAGAGTATATTTATATTTAAGTTTACGCACAACCTTTTTTAGAATTGCTTTGTTTATGTCTTATCTAAAGTTAAACTGTCGGTAAAGAATATTACACCCTGAAGATGCTTTAAAAAGCGAAACCGGACGATTAATTTAAAATTATTTGTCTATATTTGTAGTGAAATTAAAGTACTAGTGATTATAACCTAGTTTTGACTAATAACAATGGATTTCACCAAGTGCCGACGAATGAAAGTGTAAAAAATATTATTTTATAGTCTGTCTACATACTGTATAAATGTATTTGACCGACTTTCCAAATATAGAAGGTTATCAGACGTTGCAGAACTCTACTGCTTATTAGTCACGATGTTAGTATATACGTATAGCCTACCGATAAACTTTTAAGACCAGATTGGCAGATCGACAATTGGTTTGCACTTCACTTGGACCAATACGGGTTTGTCTCACAGAAGACTCATCCCATGTTAGGGAAAGCTTAAAATATTTTTTTTAATTTTTAATAAGTGGTAGAGTTCTGCATTGTGTTAGGTTTTCATTTAATAAAGTAATATTTTGCCCGATATTATAAATGTGCGAACTTGTTTTCTTGCACTGGCATCCCTAAATTTCAAAAACGTCTGTTAAATATTTTTAACAGACGTTTGTTATTAGTCCAAACTAGGTTATAATCACTTGTACTTTAATTTCACTACAAATATAGACAAATAATTTTAAATTAATCGTCCGGTTTCGCTTTTAAAAGCATCTTCAGGACGTAATATTCTCACATTTCTAATTAATTTTTTTAATTCTCTTTTTTATATATATATCATAAGGTAGCAAACACGCATATGGGTCTCCTGATGGAAAGAGTCACCCATCGCCTTTAGACACTAAAGGTGCTAACGGTGCGTTGCTATCTTGTGACAGAACACGACAGTGTCAAGCACTGACGCTATTGCGGTAGGAATACAGTAATGCGGTGGTACCAGACCCGGGCGAGACAATGCAGAACTCTACCTATCCAGGAGCCACATTGGTAGTGAATTGAATAGCCAATCGGTCGTCTTTTATGACTTGCCTGATAGAACGGCAGTTGGCCTATTTTTCAAAGGAGCCCGGGACCCACTCGTAAAAAATTCAATTTTCATTTTAAATTAATTTTTCAAGTTTCAAATCCTTCTATCTGGTCAATTTCATTTGTTTAAATTATCAACAAATTTTTAAAAAAAATTCAAATATTCATTTTATTTTTAAGCTTGTTATAACATTCTTGCATTAATAATATTCATATTTTAATTACAAACCCTTACATTTACACATTCACAATGAGACTTTGGTTTATTAAGTGAAGGTAAAATTGATTTTCTCGGCATCCAGATTGTTGTAGCTCCATAAGATAGCTCATTAATATTCTGTATGAATACTGGGTATCTCTTGTGCTACGGTAATACGGTTAGTATACATTACTTATATTTTGAATATATTAAGTGGGTACTTCCAAGGAAGTTACATTCTACCTGGAATATTCACACGCTCTTAAAAATCGTTCCGAAGAGTACCACGACATAAGTGGAGTGTGTCTCATTCTATTATTTATAGCGCCAGTAGTATGGAGGGTAAGGAGGGTCATCTGTGTATATGAAAAAGTGTCCGTCAAAATGTATTAAAATAGGATGGCGCCACATTTGCATCAAGGAAACTCTTAAAAGAAGCGCCAAATATTGTTAGAGTAGGCTTCAAAAATAAACAAGGAAAGAGAAACTTCCGCTAAGTTATGGCGCGCTTTTAAAAATCCGCATAAAGTGGGAAACAACATATGATTATTTTTTTACGTATCATTTAACGATTTAACGCTTATTTGTGAATATCAAAAAATAAATTTTGTTTTGGGATTTACGTCCACTTGGTCAACTTTTCACAGCACAAATTTTACCCATAACTGTTCTGTTATTCACTCACTTTTTCATAAAATTAAATGTTTATATATCAATAACCGTACTATTTACTGTTCACGAAATAAAATCACTCTAAACGCACGTTTGGTTATAATAATTCTGTAAGGTTATATTTACCACAATATTTTGTACAACGTAAGTTGTTCAAACTCTCAATAATTAACTACTTTAGTCGATAATGACATTAAATTTTTTAACTCGGCATACTTCAATTCATCCACGATTGCTACATTCATACCATACCCTGTGCATCCACCAGCGCGATTGTGGAGGATTTTGGAACTGTTATTTAGCGCATACAACTGGACAATTTTTCAACTTTTCTCCCATATAAGATGACTCTCCTTACTTCTACCCTCCATAGCCAGTAGTCATATATAAGTACGGCCATGCGTAGTTTGCAAATTACTACCAAGTAATTCTACTAATTTGAGAAAATGTTTTTGCATTGCATAAGTAATTACGTAATAATTAAAATAAACACATTTTACAACTCACTATGTTAATTACAGTACATTTAATGCTAATTTATTTATCAACGTGTATGAATAAAAAGGATTTAACGATTAACGAATAAATAAAAATCTACCATTTAGATAGTTTTATTTACACTGGCAATTGCAAGAAACGGACAACATCCACTCTTGTCGTTGTCTTGTTCAGAACGTTTCTCCCCTCTGTTAAGTAAGAAACAAATGTCAACTTTATTTGTTATGGAATAAAGTACATTTTTATTTTTCAAATATTGCTTCGTAGTAATTCCAGTTATCGTATATAAGTTCCTTGGTTACTTCTAAACAAGTAATGAAAGCCAAATTGAACTTTGTGTATTATGCTAATAATATTACAAAGAGAATTGACTCACTCACTTGTAATAAATAAACAAAGGGGTAAAATTAACCTACACTAACATTATATACTAGCTGTGCCCTGCAGCTCGCTACGTTATAAAATTCTGTGGTGAATCTCGCGAGAACACCTCATTTATCCGGGATAAAAATACTATGTGCTATTTCAGGTCATCTTCTGTATGTGTGCAAAAGAAGACGAACGAGACTTCATACATAGTTTTTTTAGTTATTACCTTAAAGTTCAAAATATTTCGTAAGATTCTATATCAACTTATTAACTTATCTGCATTTAATAAATATTTCTTAAACTTGAGGAATAGGAGCTAAATAAAGTTAAAATTTAGATAAGGATAACGTAAATCTTCAGTTCTCTCCTTTGCAGTCTGTGCTTAGGTATTTATCTTGTCACTGGGTGTCTTTAGTACAACTGCTCATCTCAGAAATCTAAGTTAGATTGTCAAAATTCTGAGTTATGATTTTGCCGAGATACTTTTTATGTACTTTAAACAACAAAAAACAGGGAGAATTTTATTTGATACTTATAATGAAAATTATGATATATAAACTTATTACTATTTTAATGCAAATGTAATTAAAGTTTTATACAATGTTAATACTTAAATTAAATTAGTCTAAATATTTTCTACATGATTTAATTAAAAAACGTATTATAGTTTATCTAATATTCGTCACTCCGAAAGATATATGCCTTATAAAAGTTTTTGGTTAATCTCGGTGAAGTTTCTGACTTTCTTCCGCCGTATCTTCTCCGTGTGTGGCCGCGTTTCCGATCCGGTATAGTTTTTAAAAAATATGTTGACGTGTCAAAATAACTTATAAAAAGTTTTATTGAAAAAAGTACTTCTGATTTCTGGCAACTCATTTTTATAGGATAAAAAATGAACTAACTATGTGTAAAAAGTAAACTATGTTTATAAGTTTTTCAGGTATGCATCTCTGTGCCAAATTTCATGTAAATCCGTTCAGTGGCTTTTGCGTGACTGAGTAACAAATATCCGTCCCATCCTTACAAGCTTTAGCATTCATAATACTAGCTGCACCTTACAGCTTGCTGCATTATGAAAGTTTTTTTTTAATCCCACGAAAACATCATATTATTCCGGGAAAAAAGTATCTTATGTGTTATTCCAGATCATCGTCTACTTGTGCGTCAAATTTCATACAAAGTCGTTTAGTAGTTTTTGTGTGACTGAATAACAAAATATATTCATCTATCTATACATTTAAACATCCACACATTCGCATTTATAATATTAATATATAATATAGATTAGTAGGACTAGTAGGATAGGATAAAAGAGGATTTAATTTTGATATTTATTGATTATATGATTTTATTTGATATCATTTAATTTTGTGTTAGTAATTTTGAAATTTAATTAATAAAAATTATTAATTTAATATAATATCTGCCCCTAAATTTATTTAACTTTTATGTATTTTTTAATATTATTCCTACCTCCCGGAAATTCAAATTAAAAGCTGAAATTAGTTAAATTTCCTTTTCTCAGTACACGGCGATTAGCAAATTTAATTAATTTAATCTCTGAGAACAACTTTTCTGGGTAAGTTAATGTATATTATTTATAACAATAACAAATTCCATCGATTGTTTTTTACCGTACAATAATAAATTTTTATAATTTCCATATAACAAGATGATTTACAACCATTCAGATGTCTTATTAAACTTTCACTGTCATAATCATAATGGTTGTAATGTCACTGCTAAAACTTATTGAATATGAATCAAACTCAACAATCAAACTTCAACAAGTGATTGCTTATTCATAAGCGCTTTACATACAACAATATATTTAACTACCATTGTAAAGGTCACGTTAAATGACCTATATATACAATATGTATAAAACAAAGACAAGTTAGAATACACTTTCCGTCGTCGGCACTTGCTGAAAATCCATTTAAATACAATATTTATCTATAACTACACCTTCACTGTTTCACAATAGGGCTTATTTTTATATTTGATTTCTAATCGGTTTCTCTTACACAAGCGTCGTCAATTACGAAGTACTAAGTTAAGTTAAGCTAAGTACCAATATTGCTTGTGTACGCAAAACCGGTTGGAAATCAATTATAATTGCCCTATTAACATTACAAGTGTAGTTATTGATAAATGTTGTATTACAAGTTAATTACACCACTTAAAACACAAGAACGGCACGAATAATGTTTGTGATTTACAATTTCTTGGATTTTCTCTTCTTACATAATCTAAGTCGCTTTCGGTTAGATCTTTTAAACTACGTAACGCGGCTTAAAAAAAAATTTCACTAGAAAGCAATAAATTTAATTAAATTTGTATTGATGTTATGTTATAAACAGTTGTACTGTTATACTCGTACAGTAAAAGTGTTTATAACATAATTTAACAAGTACAGACTATATTCAGTGTTCAAAAAGATATTTAAATATACATAGCATAAGTCTGATTTTAGTAAAATAACTTTTCGTGCCGTTGAAGATGTGAAGTTTTTGTACCACTTTATTACTTTGTCGTATTTTTCAATGTTTCCTTATACTTTCAGATTTTAACTTTTAATATTTACAAAGAATGTTGTGTTAAAGCTAAAATCTCACATTTCTTATAATTTTTACATATTACTAAAATATTTATTTACTTTGTTCTTTTATTTTTTATTTTGCTTTGTAAAATGAAGGTTTATTCTGTCCTCTAGACGGGATTACGTCTTAAAAATCAATGAACGCCGGCTGCACTCACGTAATAGCATGTATAATTGTCACGTTCCACTTGAGCCGAGCGCGCAAGCGAAAGCGCAGAACAAGCAATAGAGAATGTTTTCTTATCCGAAAATCATTATCCGTACTTTACAGAATACCAATTTTCTTTATATCATTAGATAACAAAGAAGCAGATTGCTCTCCTGATGAAAAGAGAAACCATTGCTTATAGACACCAAAGATTTTAATGATCCGTTTCTATCCGTATGGCAGGATGACAATGCCACATCCATAAGTCTAGTGGCTACCTTACCCTCCTAATCAGAACACGACAATTACAAGCATTGACTCTATTGCGCCAGGAATGGGTAAGGCGGTGGTACTAAGTATGTGGGTGAGAAATTGCAAAACTTTACCATCTAGTAGACACGCTGGTAGTGACACGTATAGCCAATTGGTCGCCTTTTACAACTTGCCTGGTATAACGGCAGTTGGTCTATTCTTTAAAGTAGCCCGGACCAACACGGGGGTTTGATCCAAGTTGGTCCCGGTCCAAACCCCCAAATTAAACCAATAATTCGACTAATAAATATTATTCCTCAAATAAGGAAGTGGTAGTTTCTCGAAACTTTGATTTAAAACAATGGCGAAAACGAGGTTTTCATCTACAATACTATGAGTCATTGAGAAAGAATTTTATTTTATTTTAATATTAATGTTATGTAATAAGATGACAAACAAGCTGAGGGCTTTCCTGATGTACAGAGATAACCATCACCTTTAGACACCAAAGCTGTTAATGGTGTGTTTCTACCCATGTGGCGAGTTGTTATGGCCACATACATAAATTTCCCGTCATATACCTTCCAAACCCGAACACGACATTGATAAGCATAAACGCTATTGCGGCAGGAATAGGTAAGGAGGTTGTAGCAGACCCAGGCAAGATACTACAGAACTGTGGTACCTAGTGGTAATGATGGCAGCGTCATATTTGGCCGATTCTTTACCTTTTTCCAACTATTTTCAACGCTTACGCTACAAAAATAGCATTAGAGCTTGTCACTGTCGCTTCTAAAGAGTTTTTTTTATTATTGTAAAGTTAATAAGCAGAAGAAAAACTTTACCCTTAAAAATCACATGTGGAATGTTGCGGACATTATTTAAGATGTCTAATTAGAGTAAAAATATTTCTTATATGTTTACATCCACAACATTTTCCTTTGATTGTTTCACTTTGTTGTAAATTCCATTTTGTTCTCGTCTTATAACAAATCTGTACTTTTAGAGGTTATTATGTTAAAGCGAAAATCTTTCATTTGTTATATTATATTTAACGAAACATTTTATATTTTCATGTCCTATTCTTGATCTTCCATTTTATATTTTCATGTTATATTCTTGTCGTGTTATGGCAAACTTTATTTGATTTTTTCATGATCATATTATCTTCACGTCAATTTCGTTACGGTTAGGCAGAGAGAATTGCGTATTATACATCACTATTCACATTCATAACTCTCTTCGTGCAAATGCACGGGTTCCGAAGACTCTTAGTAGTACACATTCAGACAGCATCTAATTGATTTGATCGTAGTACATCAGTCTTGGCCTCCTTCGTTTGTACCGTTTAAATTCCACGTTATCAGTTTGACATATAATATTGTTGAAGTTGACTAATATTTGAGTCTGATGATCAATTTATCCAAGGACGTGTAAAACATTTTGTAAATGCATGTATACTAGTTTATGTTTTTTAGGCCAACTGCCGTTCTGCCAGGCAGGTCGTAAAAGACGACCGATTGGCTATGCGTGTTACTACCATTGTGGCTACTAGGTGGTAGAGTTCTGCATGGTCTCGCCCGGGTCTAGTATCACCGCCTTACCTATTCCTGCTGCAATAGTGTCAGTGCTTGTCGCTGTCGTGATCTGGTTTGGAGGGTAAGGTAGCCGGTAAAATTATGCATGTGACATTAGATCTCGCCACAAGATAGCAACGCACCATTAACACCTTTGGTGTCTATAGGCAATGGTTGACTCTTTCCATCAGGAGACCCAACTGCTTGTTAGCTATCTCATGATATAAACAAATCCAAATTAAGTAAGTTATGTGTTTTTTAAGTGGGTTGTCATATTGTGATTAGTATTCTATACCAACCGGACATATATCGACGACATGGAAAGTTACTTCAACATCAGTACGACATTGTTGAAGAGATCGAGAAAATGAACGCAACGTTGGTAAAGACTCGAAGGATCAAAAAATTCTAATGTCTGTATTCAGTATGAGTGCAGAATATACATGACAGAAAGTCAGGGTACGAGACAAACCCAATAAAATTCTTTCTAGCACTGATTTATTATTTAAGTTATTACAAAAGCGATGAAAAAATAAAAGTGCAATCGTAACAATGTGTGCGTGTATAGCTAATTCTATTGTTTCTACGTAACCTAAATTAATCATAATATGTCATTGACTTTAAATGTAGTGCGGTAACCCGTACATGGATGTTACTAGCCAGTAATTCATTAAAATAGAAATACACAAATAAATTCTGAAAATATACTTAATAAAAACCCAAACTCAGAAATACAAATATCTATGCTCATCACTCAAATGTTTGTCTGCGTTCAAAATTGAACCCTAGCCTCAACGCTTGCTTGTTCTAGAAAAAAATTCGAGGATTGTACTAATAACATAAAGGCTAAGGGTCAAACTGAACCTTAGGGTACAGTGCATCGTTCTGACTATACAATCGGTGCTCCACAGTTTTTCGTCCATATACCGGCGCCATTGGAAAATGTTAAAATCGTACATTATTTTATTTATCGCGGGTTATTTGCAATTGGCGGCAAAATTTTGATTTTATTAAATTCAGCTTATCCATATCTGTGATTTATTCTACCTAATGCGTATGTACAGTCTTTCAAAGTGTATTATTATGTCACTGAATAGAGGGAGTGACAACAACTCATAATGTTTATAGAGTTGCGAAAAATAATGATAATAATTATTATTTTTGAATTTGATTTAATGAACATTATAAATGGTGTACTTTTCAATTTACTGAAATCTCTTTTTTTACCTCGGAAACTCGCACCCAACATTAAAACTATGACTGCTCTAAAGATTCACTTTGTCAGTACTTTCATGTACTTACCCTGATCCTTACTCTGCTAAAATTATTGCTATTACTTCAGGCGTCACTTTGCGGAAATTCATAACTCAACGAAGAAAATTATTTGATTTACAAATTTTTCGCGAAAGTTTGCAAATCAAAACATTTCTTACTCTTTAAACTCTTCTTTATTTTTTTCCAAAAAATAGCGCGAGACAGTATTACTTACAGACCACATGAATATTGAATAATTTTTCTCCTATTCAGTGAAATAGTGGTCGTTTCTCCGGAAGATGCTTCGATTGCGAAGTAAAATGTGAGATGAGTGTGAATACTGCGTGCTTTTGTACTCGTTACTGCCGTGGTATAAAGTGTGGTAGATGAAGGCGTTTAAATGTGCCGTTAGGGTTTTCTTTATTTTTCCGGTCTACGGTGAGTTTGTATCATTTCTTACACGGCCTTTCTTTTCATTTCAATTTCAATGGCATCGCAAGGGGACACGAGAAACTTAGAAAGTTCGTGGCCAAATCAAATAGTTTTCTTCGTTGTAACAAAATGTTACTATGTTTTGTAAATAAAACAACGTCACACCACTAGAGAAAGCCTTAAGCGTGAAATATGATATACTTTGAAATTACGATGTCTGTACTCTCATTCCCGAGTTGATCCCAGAGGCGGCGTCCGCTAAACTCGCTAGAAGCTTTTTCTTTTATATTCCCACGGGCTCGCGTTATATTCTGAAAGAATAAATACTTAAAGTTAGTAAAGGTATTCAGAAGTAATATCAGATAAAAGCATTAAACCGACAAAGTTTTAAATTTTACCTATAAAGATATATAACACTCTATTTATTTTAAAAGTTTTAACATTTATTTAATTATATAATCCCTTATTTTACATAATACACTAATAAAATATAATAGAAGGGCAAAAAATAGAGCTCATCTCTGAAAGAGAGATTTCTTACAACCAACCCGGTAAAGTATTTGTTTTATATCATTAGATAGCATTTAGAAAAAAAAACCCATCGCCTATATAAAGATGTTAATGTTACTTTGCCATCCGTGTGATGGGACGACAATGCTACATGCATAAATCTATTGGCTTCTCCAGTCCTCCAAACCAGAACGCGACAATGACGAGCATTGACGCTGTTGTTGGAATAGGTAAGGCGGTGGTACCCTATAACCGGCTGAAAAAAATAACCTTTTTAATTAATTTTGTATCCTGTTTAATACGTGTAATCGACAATCTACAGAAATATGAAAGTATTAGTCTAGTCGAGTTGAAAACCTGCGAAAAATCGTTTCAAGTCTCGGAAAAATATGTACCATGGCTTATTCGACATGAAATATTATCTTGAAAAAGATGTTTTTTTCTGTATTTTAGTCTAGTAAAAATTATAATTCCTATAAACCAAAACCAAAATAGTAGTGGAGTTGTTTATTTATAACTGAAAAACTTTAAGATATAGCGACCAATTGCAAAAAAGATTCAAAAAAGGAGGAGTCCTTGCTCCCGGAGTTCAGCACCATTATTAATAATTATATTTTGACCATGATAATTGGGTTCCACACGGTTATAACTGGGTTCGCGCGCAGGCTCCGTCGAGAGTTGATCGCATAGAATATTTTTAGGGTACTAAAAATTTATTATAAAATTTAGAAAAATTAAGATAAACACAGTTTAGTGTACAAGATGTTATTGAAAAAATTGCAAAAAATTCTTTTTTTTTTTAAAGTTATACTATTTTTGGCCATTATAATCTACTGAAGATAGAGTCCAATGGCGTAATATTGTGCGTTCAAGAACGATCCAAGGAGGTGGTCACGATTATTTCGCGTCGAATGAGTCATCGCACATATTCTTCTAAAACTTGAGAGGATTTTTCGCCGGTTTTAACTTCTCGACTAGACTACATAGATTTGGACCATAATTGAGATAAGATGGAATCCGTTGGGAATTTGCATGAGAAATTTTTTACTTTATTGACGATTTTTTACCTTAAATTTCTATAATTTGATTTATTTTAATATAATTTACAGTTTTTTTTTTCTAAAAAAATTCTATATACTTCTTCAAATCTAAATAGATTTGAAGAAGTACATAAATGACAAAATAAGCAATGTCATATGCACCACATATTGCGCTCAATGAATGACTGGTTGGTTGGCTCAATAAATGAATGGGTTCGAGAGAGTTGTGAGCGTAATGACTCGGAACAATATGTGCTTTACATTGCGTCTTGAAAAAATAAGAAAAAATCTTAAAAGGCAAATTTTGTATTTCCCACAAAAAAAAAGAAATTGGCATTATAGCTGGTCCCTACACGCTGCATATTTTTTCTATTATTTTGTTTTTTGTTACTTGTTTGTCAACTTGTTTGTGTAGTGCTTGTTGGCAATATATTTAAAATATATTGCCAACAAGCACTTCCTTGCATTGTTTAGTAAAGTATACTTACCCTAATATATTAGTATTTACGTTTACGTTTTCGCCGTGTTGGTCCCGGCCTCGTTTGTAGAATAGGCCAACTGCCGTTCTGCCAGGCAGGTCGTAAAAGGCGACCGATTGGCTATTGAGTCACTACCATCGTGGCTACTAGGTGGTAGAGTTCTGCATTGTCTCGCCCGGGTCTGGTACCACCGCCTTACCTATTCCTGCCGCAACAGCGTCAGTGCTTGTCGCTGTCGTGTTCCGGTTTGGAGGGTAAGGTAGCCGGTAAACTTATGCATGTGGCATTAGACCTCGCCACAAGATAGCAACGCACCACTAACATCTTTGGTGTCTATAGGCGATGGTTGACTCTTTCCATCAGGAGACCCATCTGCTTGTTTGCTATCTGATGACATAAAAAAAAGTATGTTTATTAATATGTTAGTATATACATACTTTTTGTACATAGAGAGCTTTGTAAATAAAAAAAAGTTGCACACAGCTTGTATTAAAATGAATTTAAAACAAAGTATATTGAATTACAAACCTGTTATTTCTAGCTTTGTTTCACGTATTAGTGCACAAAGCTCCGGTGGAAAATTTATAATCGTAGTTGAGTGGAAAACTTAGGAGTTGGAAAGTAATTTCCGGCAGAAAACTTGTTCTGTTTGCTATCAGAAAACAGATCGGAAAATACTTATTGAAAATTAATCGAAATCAAGACGCATCAAAATTATTTATTCGTTTTTTTTATTACGATGTTGGTCTATCAGCGTAGTAAATTTAAACGAGATTCTGAGTTTGAATCTCAGATATAAAACGCAATTTGTCAGGCATTGAATATGCGACTGATTATGACCCGAAGACTATAAAAAAAACATTATAAGTTTGCCTTTCCATGTGTCTTTCTGTCCTCAGTTTAGCTCAGAGACTCTTAGCTTTAGACATATGTAATTTACATGAATATATTTATTATTGGTCACGCCGATAAAATGCATATTATGCATTATATTTACTTATGCATGTGGCATTAGACTTCGCTACAAGATAGCAATGCACCATTAATAACTTTGGTGTCTATAGGCAATGGGTGACTCTTCCCATCAGGAGACCCATTTGCTTGTTTGCTATATTATGATATTAAAAATAAATTGCAAGTAAGATATTAAAAAAAACCTTTTAGGTTATCCCTTTTACAGGTAAAGTGAGGAAGTCTTTTTTTCTGTACCAAATAAAACTCAAAATTCTAAGGTAAAGCTGTGCATATACTTTTGATGAGTCGATACTTTTATTATTAATAACGGATCGCACTATTTGTCAGCGTAGCTTGCAATCACATACAGAAATACAGGGTTATACTATGATGATGAAATAAAATCTCACCAAGAGTAATTTTTAAACCTTTTTATCTCATTCGGTACAATAAAATAGTACAACATAGTTTGTTTCTATTTTTTCACAATATAAAACATCTACAAATGTATGTTAATTTTGACAATGGTAAGAGCGTTTGCTCATATTATGCGCGGTGATAAATTTCCTTCCCAATGCCGTGTCTATTAGTATTCAGTGATCTGTGACATACAGTGTGGGATACACTGTGTGCCGTTCGATAGGTCCTAAAAATATTTTGAGTTTTTGAAAACAGTTTTTTTTTATATAAAATATTAATCTAAGTGTGTGGATATATCCATCAATGGCGTCGAAAAGGTTAAGGTTATACTGATTATAAAGGTGAAAGTAACTCTCTAAGTAAATGTCTGTCTGTCTCTCGTATAGCCAATCGGTCACCTTTTACGACCTATTTGGCAGAACTGCAGTTTGGTCTTTTTTTAAGGGGTCCGGATCTACACGGGGAAGGAATCATAAATTGCATCAAAATCGGTTAATCCGTTTAGGAGTAATCTTTGACGAAAAATTTCTTTGACGGAAAGTATCTTCACGCCCATATCTCCGAAGGGATAGGCAGAGGTACAACAAGTGCACCCACGATTAGCCGAAGATACTTGGTCCCACAAATGTTATAGGTAGCAAGCCTATCGCCAACCGGGCACATTCCAATCCCGGGCAACTTTGTGTTTCTCAGAAAACTGAAAAAACACTTTTTTAAGTGTCCGACCCGGGAATCGAACCCGGGACCTCATGTGGTCAACGCCAACGCTGGACCACTAGACCACAGAGGCGATATAATAGAGGCGATAAAATTTTTTTGGAAAAAGTATTTTTAGGCGTAACTTTGAAATTTTTCAAACAATCCTGTTTCGGTATTCTACTATATTTTAGTACTAAAAAAACTACGTCGAATGCCGTTTCAAAAATCAAAATCGAATCTTATTTCCAAAAGTTACAGCTTTTCAAACATTAAAATTACATTGTTTTTAGCAAACTTACTTAATATTTTTGAAATAATTGACTTCAAAATCTTATCAACTTTTCTCGTTCAATAACTGCGTCAAATACCGCTACTTGAATCAAAACTTGTCAATTTGTTTGGGATTTGTCAATGACGAAAATTTTTGAAAAATATGTTTTTGACGTTACTTCGAAATTTTTCAACCTATCGATTATTTATATAAAACAATATTCTAGATCTCATAAATTGAGTTGATTGCCATTCGAAAGATCAAAACTGATCATCGTTTCCAAAATATACAGTTTTTCAAAAATCTTAATACTTACTGCCAATTTTAACAAAATAGATGCTTATAATTGCCGAAGTACCTGTGTTTTCCTCTCTATACAGAATCCGCGACACATACAGGAGCAAATTGCTCTTAAGTATCAAACGCATGAAGACATATCATGAAAAAAATTCAAATGGTCATGTTCTGCTATTGAACTTTCGGCACGTACTGAATAGTAAGTTAAGGTTAAAACGTTCCTGGAATAATTTTATTCCATCAATAAGTAACTATTATTCTATATTTATAGGTGTAAATGCAAGCTACACTAACAACATAAGAAATTGCCTTAAAAGCATTCCTACATATCAAATACGTGAAGCAAACCTTTTTATGACAATTACGCAAATGAACGCAATGAAGGAAAGATTGCAAACAGCAGATGGCTCTTCTGATGCAAACATCGCCTATAAACACTGTACGAGCCAATGCGTCATTACGCTCGTACGTCACATTTGCCTGAGTATGCATTTCCTAATATTATATTAACTTGTTATAATATTGAATAAACGCAGTGATCAATAAGCAGTCAATCGGGTTTCATTTTCCTCCCGTATATCATATATCATCAGCTGCAGAATCACTCGCCTATCAGATTATCATTTGTCAGTTTTATATCAGTCATATCATTAGTAGGAATAAACCCCTTACATTTTTTTTTGGTCCTTTAACCGTCAAAATCAGTGACTTGTGGATTATTAGAAGACGACATCATCATCGAAGAGAAGACCTCATCATCTGCACTACAATTAAGAAGATATTTGCAGAAAAATATTTATCAACATATTTATCAAGCATTCATCAATCAAGCATAAATTTTCTTCGAGCTACGTGTTTGGAGAAACATACCTATTTATCATACATATATATCATAACAGTCATATTATTGATTTCGTGTATTTGATTTCTCGTTGCGGCAGCGAATCGGCTTAACCGGTCTCCCAGAAGCGGGTCGCCCCGGGAAAGTTGAGACAGTACGCACATGCTGTAAAGGGATTTTAGATACACCGAAAATAACATCATTTATCATCATGCAAGAATTACTAGAAAGGCAAAGTGCTATCATGAAGGATATCGAGAGGATCTACGGAAATTATAAAAAGGATTCCGCAGATCGAAAAACACCGGAATACTTTGCGAGGCGCATCGAAACTATTGACAATCTGTGGGGGGAGTTTGAGCACAACAACAAAATATTAGAATCATCTGAAGATAAGACTTCTGACTATTTTAAAAGGAACATTTATATCGATGTTATGAGTTTTTACACTACGGCGCGATCAACACTGAAGTCGGACTCCGAACGATCTTCTACTCCCAAAATAACGCAACCATCAACATCAAAAGGCGGATATACCACACCCATGGAACAAACGCCTTCGACGTCTAGAACAACACAGTTTCAAGTTCCAAAAATTCACATCGAAAATCCAAGCAAGGACATTCAAGATCTCTTGGTTCAGCAGTATGCCAATTTCCGAGCATTGGAACGACAGATGAAACGCGTTAAAGACCAGAGCATTGAAGAAAAGTGGGAGATTGAAGACGAGTTGCGTAACCTGCAGCATCGCTGGCGTAACATCGATGAACTGCATTTACGCATCGACATTTTATTATCTGGAGCCGACATACAATACGAAGAAAAATACGGTGACATTGAGAGCCAATATATCAGTATCAAACGCAATTTAAATCAGAAATTATGTTCGAGTGCACATTTACAGCAGTGTCTACCCCAAATAGACATACCTATATTTACAGGCGATTTCACTCAGTGGCCGACATTTTGCGATCTATACACCGAAGCCATACATAATAACAAATATTTAAGCAACGCTCAAAAAATGCAACATCTAAAGTGCAAAGTAAAAGGGGAAGCAGAGCGCATCATCCAGCATCTTCACGTCTCAGCAGAGAACTATGTAACTGCTTGGGAAATCTTAAATCATCGCTACAGCAATCCACAATTACTTTTCACTAGACAAATTGAAATTTTCCTCAATCAGCCTAATATACATAAACAGTCATCGTATGAATTGAAAAGGCTCTACGACACCACCACAGAATGTATCCATGCCATACATAATTTGGGGGTTGACACCAACAGCTGGGATCCATTAATAGTGCATATTTTATCGAAAAAGTTAGACATGGATACCTACAGCGACTACAAGACGTCTCGCAAGGAGCCGCGCACTCTGCCTACATATGAAGAATTTATGTCATTTATCGAAAATAAATTTATGGCGCTCGAACCTATACAAAGTCAAGAAAGGGAGAATGATCAGAGCACGAGCAAGCCAGTCTATCAAGCACAGAAATATTCCAACAAAAACAAGGCCATCCCAGCATCTCGTTATCAGAATCAACCCTTCCGCAAAGGATTTTATCAAGCAACACCTGCATATTATACAAGGAAACCATGTATTATTTGTAGTTCATTCCATGATTTATTCATGTGTGAGACATTTTTCAATTTACCAGCCAAGGAGCAGATGGAAATTATTTTTAAGCATAAAATCTGCCCTAATTGTCTTTACACACATTATGACAAACCATGTAAATCAACTCGGCGCTGTAAAAAGTGCAATGAACCACATAATACAAAAATACATGAGACAAGTATTGCAGAAAAAATAAAGTCAATAAGCAAATTGCAAGCGATTCAAAACGTGCGCGCACCGCCCTCCCCGCACGTGCACGTGCCGTCGCAACCCGCTTCGAAAACATCGCTATCAGCTTTAAGCGAACTGAATTCGAACCTACTACCTAAACGACATGATGCACCCTATGTCTCCATGAGTGATGAAGAAATATTGCTTACAACAATATTAATTAAAGTACAGTCGGCAGACGGTACCTACATCACCCTAAGGGCGCTCCTAGACCAAGGGTCTCAAGCAACCCTTATATCAGAAAACGCAGCTCAGTTACTAGGATTACAACGCCAATATTATCCCGCATCGGTGTCCGGAATCGGAACAAGTTCAAAACAGAGCAAAGGCATGGTATCCCTGGTCTGCAAATCAATATATGAGGACTATGAGTTTACTACTCAAGCACTCGTGATATCACGCGTAATCAACAACCTGCCTAATGCATCATTCAAAAATAAAACCTGGCCTCATATTCAAAATATCAAACTCGCCGATCCAGAATATAATATTTCGAAACCAATCGATTTATTACTAGACGCCAGTGTATACTCTGACATTATCATGGATGGCCTCATAAGGGGTCCACCACTAACTCCCATTGCTCAACTCACAAAGCTCGGATGGATCCTATCAGGCAACGTGAAAACCTTCGGTTGCAATGTTGTCATCAAAAAGGTCCAAAAATTACCTAAATATTGGGAAATCAAACATAATCAGAAGTCACCCATAAAATTGGCAGTATCAGAGTAGAAACACTATTATGAAGATTTATACCAATCGAAAAGACGCCTCGAAGATGGTAGATACGCAGTAGCCATCCCTATGAAACAAAATTTTGAACAAATATTGGGTCGCTCAAAATCAGTCAACTTGACCAGATTTGCAAAACGTAAATCATTATCAGATGGTTATAAACCACTTATGTATGAGTCATTAAGACATAATATGCGAGAACTGAACAACCCTCCATGTGGGAGCAAGACAGCATGCTACATGAAATCACAATCCGCTACTACAAATCTACGCGTTATTGCAACGCGTCATCAAAGACGTCATCAGGTCTCAGCCTAAATAACATGGAGAGTGGACCTAACCCTGTCGCCTGGCTGTCTCCACTCACAATCAAACGAAAAAATTATTTTAACAAACATATCTATCAAAATTATCCTGGAATGACAAGTTATCAAAATCAATCCAAAATTAATGAAATGAATTAAAAAAAAATTATGAACATAAATAGTTTTCAAATTTCACGTTATTTGGGCCACAGAAGTCATTCACTTCAGAGACACGAATTTTGTGCTGCATCAGAGAGTCTTACGCATGTGCAATTTATTTTGTAACAGACTATAAAGGTGTGTGCATACCGAGACACACTAAAGTAAAAATAAAAGTCGTTCGCAGGAAGAATATCAAATAGAATATCATTATCAAGTATCATTACCTAGGTTGGAATTATTATTATCATTTCAATTCACGAAGAAAGTCTTAGACATCATTTCTTCTTCATGAAAAATCAGTATACATGCATGGACGGACTTCGTTATAGTTTTTGGGTTACATGGAGTTATTCCAAAGTGGAAGAAATCGTCACAAACAGAATACGACGAATCACGCATATCATTCCTGCCAAAAATTGGCATCATATAAAGTTGTTACAAGGAATACCTACAAGCAACACTAATATTTTCAATCACTTTTATGATGGAAAGTTACTAAACCAACATCAACAAAAAGAGTATAAGACATATCAGGAAAGTGTGCACACAGTTTTACAATTGAAATGCAACTCTATCATTTATTGTTTATTAAACTGAGTTCTGTCACCCGCATTACGAGAATATGCTTGGGTGTTAAGTTTCACAATCCGAACACGCACAAAGCAAATACCTATCACCAAGTGAAATATATAATTCAATTACATAAATATATTAACAGTTCAATATTTTGAATTTCACAAAGAAATATCATCTTTGAAGGAAAAAAGAGTATTGAAATTTAACTGCAAAATTTTGAATTTGAATCTCTATTTGGCTGTAAATGGCAACCTTGCAAGTGAATGGACGGATTAAAACGGAGTTTTACGTTATTCTATGAGCACTCTATCATATTGTCCTCCTCCGATGGGTGTACGGAACTTCTCATTATCAATACGAAGAACATATACAGTGAAATTCTTCTTCAACGCACTTCAACGCCCCGTCTTGGCCATCAGTAAGAAATCTTTGAAAGGCCGCTGTGAAGAGCCTCAAGCAACAACTTAGGAGGAATGGGTCAGCAGACAATTGGGATACGAAGAGGTCACCACCTTGTTACATCAAATTAAAGCGTGTATGAGTTCATACGTGCTCGTCCGCTCTGCGCTCTAATCGAAAATCCAGACGACATGTGTCTCACTACAGGATACTTCCTTGTCGGTGGCCCTATCTTATCGAGACCGCAAACAGACCCAGATACCTATGACATATTTAACATCGAAATGGCAACTACTGCATGCTACGAAAAAGTAAATTTGGAAGGGACCAACCCTTCAAGGACGTTGAATCAAATAACATTTGTCATTATCAAGGAGGAAAACGTGTCCTCTGGAAAGTGGACATTAGCACGTGTATGCGAACTCCACCCGGAAGGGACAGAGATATCCGGGTGGTAACATTAAGGACATAAAGTAGCATCATTAAACGACAACTTAATTATATCATCTGTTCAAGAATATGTACTTATAACAATTTAAAATATTAATAGTCAATTACGAACCTCAACAAAGGAGGCGAATATAAACATATATCAGCTTACATAACAATGAACTGGAATATTATAAACATTGATAACATGGTTTCAAATACCCATCGCGCGCAAGAAAGCCTTCACCGAACTTAATGGATATATATGTGTATCGAGGATAATTGGATATCCGCATAGAATCACCTGGCCAATTATGGGAGCATTGAAATTAATTTTCTGGTCAATTAAATGGAAAAAAATATAAAATACTTATACAAAACTCTATACGTCCGAACTAAAGTCAAATAAAAGCTTTATTCAGTTTTATTGTGGGAATAAATGTACGTCTAACTACGAGTGAAAACTACGAGTTGATTCACGTTATCAGCCTATCTATATCAGAAAAATATAATATGTACATCATATTATACAATCCTGAAGTTCGTGGCATGTCGCAGTCTGAGATACTATCATGCACAAATATCACATCAACAGACTAAGTGCTTTAATAGCTCCTATATATCAACATAAATAAAACAATAAAATTGAAATCATAATCGCTTTATAAAATAAAACAATGAAAATGTGAATCGAATTGCACTCAAGCGCCGGATACATGACGTTTGTTGTACTAGGTCAGGACTGAGACACGATGTAAGGATACCGGAACAAAATATTATATTATTGATAATCATTTATACTACTTTATACCTTTTACATTTTATTGTTAATTGTTTAATTTTAAGTATCATTTTGTTAATTCTTCTTGTTTGCTCCTTTTTAGACAGGCAAGATGTACGAGCCAATGCGTCATTACGCTCGTACGTCACATTTGCCTGAGTATGCATTTCCTAATATTATATTAACTTGTTATAATATTGAATAAACGCAGTGATCAATAAGCAGTCAATCGGGTTTCATTTTCCTCCCGTATATCATATATCATCAGCTGCAGAATCACTCGCCTATCAGATTATCATTTGTCAGTTTTATATCAGTCATATCATTAGTAGGAATAAACCCCTACAAACACCAAAGATATTAATAGTACGTTGCTATCCGTGTGGCGGGAAGGCAATGCCACATGCATGAGGTGCCACATATACCTACAATAATGCCTAACCTAACTGAAACCTAAAAAATATATTGACCGTTTAGGGTTAACATTGAAGATTGCACAATGATTGAACGAAAGTTTGAGCGGGTTTAATTTTTATTGCGCAATATTCTTTTCTTGCACAGTGTAGGCTTAATATTGCACAATATTTTTCACTTCAGAGTTTGGAGCGGTCGCGTTCGGTCAGTCACGGTATTTTATGTACGGTCGTGTCGTAAAAAGCAAAATGGTGAGCAAGAATGCTATAAAAGATAAAGAACGGGAGCTTTTACTTTAGTGTATAGAATTATATAGAGATTTATTTAACAAAATCACTAGCATGGTTGCCGCCAAAACTTTGTCGTCAGACATGTTGCTCGCTCGAAAATATTGATCAGATTGGTTTGTCAATTTTATTGAGTGAATTTATTTAACGTTTGGAGTCAAAGCGGGTATTCAATATTATTGTACAATAAACGTATTGCGCAATGTTATTGTAGGTCTATGGGGTGCCTAAGGCTGATTTTAGTGTCACGCTGACCACACGCAGACGGTCAGCACTGATGGATCAATCTGTATGTCATAGGTAGCGTTTTTGAGTCGCTCTGACCGCTCAGCGCTAACGTTCGTAGGCTACATACATCAGCGTCGACCGTCAGCGTGCGGTCAAAGTGACACTAAACCCAGCCTAAGTCTGTCGGCTACATTACTCTTCAAACCGGAACACGACAATGACAAGTATTGACGCTTTTGCGGCAGGAATAGGCACGGCGGTGGTATCTAACACCCGGACGAGTTGTTGGAACTCTACCACCTGGTAATCACGATGGTAGTTACTTATATAGCCAATCAGTCGCCTTTTACGACCTTCCTGGCAGAGCGGCAATTGGTCTATTCTTCAAAGAAGCCCGGACCAACACGGGGGAAAAGAGTATGAAATTTGGTTTAGTCAATATTTACTTTGCGAAATAGTACAGAAAGCTTATATTTTCATATAAAATGCAAAATGCGTTATAGATTTATCTAGACCTTTTCCTGCAAGAAAATCTCATTCATGTTGTCTGTCATTAGAATCTTTTAATGCATTCATATATCATAAAGTATTAGGTAGAGCTTCATGGCATAGATATACACTAAAAATAATAAAAATCAATGTTACACGCTACAATTCATTTGACACACATCAATAGAATATTTTATTTTTTGTTAAAATCTGTTGACAAATTGGAAGAGATTATATTTCAGCAGGTTTAATTTCAACGGATGTCTTCCAGTTTAATTTGTAACACAAAGTTTTTAAAATCTCATTTAGTACGTAGTAATCTTAATATTTCAAAGCTATAGGTATTTATTTAAGACCATAACATTAAAAATATTTTATCGTTTCAGGGAACAAAGAATTTATATTTAAGTAAATAACCTTTCTTATTGCAGCTTTAGAAATATTTACCCTTATTTTCATTCTTAGAAAAACATGAATAGCATTACTTTTATAGAAAATACTTGAACGTCGAGGAGCGGCAATAATTACTTTTTTTCCTTATTTTAAAATTTACTTTTTTATTTAAAGCTTTAGATGAATAAAAACGCTCTATTAAAGGAAAATAAGTGAGTCGTTCGAGCAGTTTTGTTTTTTATTTATTTTATTATAGAAAGCAGTATAACAAGATTATAATTGCAGTAACAGGATACACTTTTGAGAATTAATCAAGTGAAAAACGTCGTGTTTTTTATTTGTCGATGTTAATAGTGCTATCCTTGTAGTGTCTTAATGCCTCATGCGTAAGTTTACTGGCTACTTTTTTTCTCAAGACCAGAATATGACAGTGATAAGCGCTGACGCTATTGCGGCAAAAATTGATAAGACGGTGGTACCAAAGCCCGTTCGAGACTTTGCAAAACTCTACCACCTAGTAATTACGGTGGTACAGATGATACAATCAGCGTATTACCAAAGTCGGCCTTTTATAAACTGCCTGGCAAAATGGCAGATGGTATTTTTCAAAAGTAGTCAGTCTAATAGGGGTGAAATATCCAAGAAATGTTTTTTAATTTTAATTCATCTAATCAGTTCCTGAATTAAACTCCACTAACATAGCAGTGTGCTTAGCAAAGTCAGCATTTCAGTAGTAACTACTGAAGAAAATTTAGCATAAGAGCTAGGAATTGACCAGAAAATAGTTTTGATTTATTTAAATATGTTTAATATACAAAAAAGCTCGATAATTAGGTACTTCATGAACTCATTGAAATAAATTTAATGAATCGTGTACTCATTTGCGATTCTGTTTTGAAACGTAATGGAATCGAAACATTTTTGAAAGGACTGACCACTGGTGTTGTTAAATGATGATGATAAATTATCTACGCTGGAAACGTGCAAGAAAAATCATGCTCAAAGAGCAAATACGCTCCACAGACTATAGCAAAATTTAGATTAACTCACAATAAGGTGAATCTGTGATTATGGTAGGATTGGAAGGGCACTCTTCATTTTAAGCTATTCAAACCTGAAAAACTGATTCGGATCTCTTCTGCCAACAGCTAATGGGAACAAATGGCTGAAATTAATCAACAAAAAGGATATTGTCTGTGTGTATAAGCGTCATGATAATGCCAGAACCTATACATTGTTAACTATTCTTGAAGTATTGAGTGAGCTTGGTCAGGAAGTGTTAATGTTTCTGCAGTATGTCCCTGACTTTTAACTCTCAGATTTTTAACTGTTCTGATCTTTTCAACATTCTCAAAGTAGTGTTAGGTTAACATCAAGTAGGAATCTCAAAACTACTAGTCGCAGTGTTTTGATCTAGAGTTCCAAAATTTCTGCAGAAATGGAAATTTTTATTTATTTTAATTATTTAAATTTTGCATACATACATTTGAACACGTAGACTTAACGCCCAAGAGCATTCTCTGCCAGTTAACCTGAAAATAATACAAAAGAGGTACATAAGGTGCACATAGAAAATGAAAGATTAATAAGTACGTAATACGTATCAAACAACGCGCAATGTAGGGTTCCGAAGTTGGCTATCGCAATGCTTGTATGTTTTTATGTAATTGGAGTCTTGAAAATGACTAATTATTTTGGCGAAATTTGGTATTTAGATTATCTTTTACTATTAAAAATTGATTTCCTTTACATAAGAAATGCTTTCACATAAGAAAATTTTTAAATTTTATGTTTATGAAAAGTCCGAGAACTAATTAGAGCTAAAGCTAGTCCTAGTCGAATTTTGGGTAGTTATATACTTAGTTGCTAAATACCTATAAAATTCTTCTCGTAGTGGACCCGGTAGACCTCGCTGTAATAGTGGGGCCAAAATAGCCCTTATATTTTTTCAATACTCGATTTTTTTATAAAAAATATGCTAGGGGCATTTCAAAATTTTCATATCTTCAAATCTAACATTTAAAGAGTAAAAATATGAGTCCATCGGTGATGAACATTTTAAATTGTGAAACGAGCAACAGATTTCCTATAAATAACATTGAATTTTATGTCAAAGATTTGAGATTTAATATCTTTAACAATTAATCTCTTTGTGCCAGAAAAAGTAATGAAAATGAATCAAACATAAAATGGACCCTCAGATTCAAAATTCCCGACTCTTCTAACAAATGCTTCGATAATCTAATCAGAAGATATCCTTTACTCATTAAACCTGATCGATAAGGGCAAATAATTTTATTTCCCGACTTGGTGACCTCGGCTGAAAATGTCTACGTACGATATTAAACCACTTAAAGCCTACAAACTAGTCATTGAAATCAGCTTCTTGTTGCTTTAAAATAAGGTTTGAATTCATTATTACAATATATTTCTGCTTTTACATATTAAATGTCGTAACTGGATTTCAGAATTTCTCATTAAGTTCTTTTGATAAATATAAGGTCGTTTTAGCTCAAAAATCAAGTGTTTCTTTAAATACTAGAAGCATTTAGGTAGTGATATAATATTTTATACCATTACAGATTGAATGTGCTATTTTGCTGAATTCCTCTGGGCTTCTGTAACCAATAGACCGTACGCCTACCTAAGCAACAGTAAAGTAAGCAGCTTTGTGCTTATAAATTGTAAGTTAACCTGCTCCTTTATATAATAGAATAGTGAACAAGCAGATGGCTCTCCTGGTGGAAAGAGAAATCATCGCTTTTAGGTATCAAACATGTTATCGGTGCATTGCTTTGCTTTTGGCGGAATCCTAAGCTACATGCATAAGTTTACCGGCTACCATACTCACAAAACAGGAACAAAACGGTGATAAGCAATGACGGCAAGCATAGGTAAGGCACACATCATAACATACATACATAATACTCTCCGCTGCGTTGGTCCGGGCTTCTTTGAAGAATAGAGTAACTGCCGTTCTGCCAGGCAGGTCGTTAAAGGCGATTGATAGGCTATAAGTATCACTACCATTGTAACAACTAAGTGGTAGAGTTCTGCATTATCATACCCAGGTCTGGTATCACCGCCTTACTTATTCCTGCCACAATAGCCTCAATGCTTGTCATTGCCGTGTTCCGGTTAGGACGGTAAGGTAGCCGGTAGACTTATGCATGTGTCATCGCCATCTCATCACTCGGATAGCACCTCAATATTTACATCTTTAATGCCTATAAGCGATGGTTTCTCTTTCCGTCAGGAGAGCCGTCTGTTCTTTGCGATCTAATAATATAAAGAGAAATCATGAGGACTTCTGCCAGAAGTGAAAACTATTACAAGCATTGGTATATTATAGCGACATCTACTGTGTATAGCTATAGTTATACTTTAAACATTAGCATCTTCATTTACTGAGACTGCCACATATGGGATAGCTTATTTAGCTCGGATCATAAGGTCCCAAGTTCGATCCCCAGGTCGCGCAAATGTTTTGCGGTTTATTCGACGTTTTTCTCAAAAATTAAAAATATCAGTAGCAGTCCGTAGCCTGGCAGGTGGTGTGTTACTACGCCTGTCTCGTATGACCACGTAAAGCCGATGGGGACTCATCTCGTTAACCGACAAATCAGTGAATTGTGGTGAACCCAAAAGACTAGACGTTCGATTTACTCTGCCTGTCTCGCAAGGCAATCGGACGTGACGATATTTTATGTTCATTTACAAGCATAGATTTACGTTACAATAGTTTGTAAAACTTTGTTTTTTAAATGTGCATCCCATTACACCATCCCACAACAGATAGATCTTGGTCCCAGGAACAAACTTTTTTTTGATTAATAAAAAGCTGAAATTTTGTGAACAGCTTCATTTTGACGAGATGCAAATCTTTTCTATCTTTAAAAATTTTGAATTGGGTAACTTATAAAGTTAGGAGGCTTTAGGTAACATTTTAATTCGGCGAAGGAAAAATATTATATTAATAACATTGATATTTTTTTGCTTTAATCATTTGATTGATTTTTGAAAAACACCAATAAGCAACAACCTAATTTTCTCAAAACAGCTTATTTATTATTATAATTCAAGGATTACTTTGTCCTACACGTAAAGTGGAAACTTTTCTTAGTCCGATAATCTAAAGTTTTCTTTTTTGCCTATCTTTATTAGTTACCCTTTTCGAGATTTTTCGATAATACAAAAGATGGGCGTCTCGTCAAAACGAAGCTATTCACAAAAATTCAGCTTGTACATACATACATATCTTCACGCCAGATCCCTTACGGGGTAGGCAGAGAGAACCGAGTGCCATACATCACGATCCTTGCAGGCTTGTCTCGCTTTTTCCACATTCATCACTCTCTTCATACACACACGCCGGTTGCGAAGACTTGTTGTTTATCAAATTCAAATATCAAATTCAGCTTGTTATTTATCAAAACACAAAACAAATTTGTTCTTGCAACCATTGTCTAAGAGGGCTGTTTAAAATTTATTTACGTACTTACATAATTCTTCTCTTTAACTGCGCCGAGTTTTATTATCCGCGGCTAACATAATTGTCTTAAAAAAATACAAAATTTTCCTTCACTTATTATTATAAAGAAGTAATTCTAACACTACTGGACCAGTCTAAACAAATATATCTCATTTTATCAAGCTTTTTACGTTTATCTCTCGTTACATAAATTCTGACAATCGGAGGTTTTTAAATTAATTTATACTTTTCAATTACATTGTACCCGTCGTGGATTTTTTCAAGATTTTAAATTTTGCTGTTTATTTCAAACATTTTAAAGTAGCAGATCTGGCAACAGTTTCACCCTAAAACCAATTCTAGATCAGATTGATAGGATTGGAATTCTGGGAGTCAACATAAATAAATAAATAAATATTCACGGGACAAATTACACTTACTGATCTAACCCCAAAGTAAGCAAATTATTTGCTTGTGTTATGGATGTTAGTCAACGATACTAATACATAGAAATACATATATAAATACAGGAATATATTTAATAAACACCCAAACCCGGAAATACAAACATTTATGCTCATCACACAAATGCTTGTCCCCGTCGGGGATCGAATCCGAACCCCGTTGCTGGCGTAGTCAGGGTCGCTTACCACTCGACTAACAGGGCGGTCAACATATCGAACAACGTTCAATTCCGCGGTCTTTTGGAAGGAAAGGCAAAACTAGCCCCTATAAAGCTTGGTGTGCTCAGCAGAGCGAAACAGTAGTTCATGCCAACCCATCGCCTCCACCTTCTAAGGTCCTAATTCGTCCACACATGGAGTACTCTTCTTATTTCTGAGTAGTAGGGTTCCGAAGATGCCCGTCACAAAAATGCAGATTTCTTAATCAAGAGGGCTTTCATTGTTTCATACTTCGAACATTTAACGTCAATGACGGATATATTCTCAACACAGGTTCACCAATTATAAAAACTTCTCCAAGTAAATTTTGTAAATTAGTCGATTATTACTATATAAATTAGACTATTTGACCGCCCCATTGGCCAAATGATAGCAAATCTATCTACGAATCGATTGGGCTTGGGTTTGATTCCCAACAGGGACAAACATTTATTCATATATGTATTTCTATGTATTAGCATCGTTGACTAACACCCATAGGCCATAACACAAGCAAAAAATTTGCTTATTTTGTGATTAGATCAATTTGTGTAATTTGTCCAGCGATATTATTATTATTATATCCTATTAAAAATTGTTAAATCTCGCCTTTAAAGCGGATTAACTCCGACTTCACGTAGGAGCCTAGGGTAAGTGGCTCAAAAATCTTCGGACAATTCTAGCATTATCAAGAAGAACCGCTTTTTGCATCTTCGTAGTTCTCCTCGGTATCTGGTAGTTTACATTGGTACCCTTAAAACCGCACCTTCGGAATAGTAGTTTTGATTTTGCATAAACAAATGTGTACTACAACACTTCCTGGGGAGTTTTCATCGTAACACATATAAAGGAAAATGAATCATTCAAACCAAAAATTATCACTGAAAACCGCATCAAAATTGAGCTAGTAGTTTTGAAAATAAATGGCAACACTCGTTTTTACAAAAAAATGTTTATTGCAGCGCCCCCTGGTGAGCTCTCACCGTAAGACCTCTTGCCGTAAGATCTAAAAACATGCACCAATCAAATCTTCACTCGTTACTGAACACCGCATAGAAATCGAACTAGAAATTTTGGAGACAAATGGCTACATTTTTGTTTGCACAAACTCTCACTCTAAACGCATACACCGTCTCCGTAGCGTCGTGGATAAAAATAAAGTATTGTTTGGGTAATATTTAAAGAATCTTAGCTTTTCCCGTGAAATATTTTCTTACAAGACGAACATTGGGAGTCCAGCCAAGGTAAAGCGTAACTATCTCTCTCTCCCTTTCCCACCTCCTCTCTGTCGCTCCTTCTCTCTCCCTTTCTCTCCTATTCTCTCTCTCTCTTTCTCTGTATCTCCATATCTTACTCACTGTTCCATTCCTTCCTCTACTTCTTTCCTCTCTCTCTATCTATTTCTTACCTTCCCCCTTCCTTCTCCCTCATTTTTCCCTTCCTCCCTCTCTCCCTCTCCTTTTCTCTCTTTCTTACCTCCCCTTACTCCACCCCTCCCTTTTACACTTCCGTTCGCCCTCTCTTCACTTTCCCCTCATTTTTCTCTCCCTTTCTCGTCTTTCTTCCATTTTATTGAATGAGAAATTCTCTCTTTGTGTGACTTATCCACCCCCAATATTCGCGAATGAGTATGCAAATAATTCGTTTTCAAATCAGACGGCTTTTGTCTATGCCTAAACTAACCCCGCGGGTTGAACACGAGTTACTGCATCTAAATCCGGAGTTTTTTTTCGAATATATATTAAACAAATAACAATCCGAATTAAGAACTTTCGACTGTTTGGGAGTAGGCTAAAAAATAATTAAATAAACTGATATAACAAATTACGAACTCTTTTTATCGGAAAGCAACTCACTAGAAACTACGAAATCCAATTTCATTACAATTGCCGGAGAGCAGCTGCTTTGGGTTATAAGAATAACCTACCCTCAAATTTTAATACCCGAAGAACTCATATAGCTGTCCACTTCCAACGCAATTTCATCTTCAACTTGAGTGTAGTGGCGAATGAAAAGAAAACACAAGTTTGTTTATATATTTTATGAAAGTTTCAGCAGCATATTGTTAGAGAAAATTGGGGAAATATTTGTATCAAGAAACCAGGTCAATATTGCTTGTGGTTATTGGGTGCTTGAGTTGTTAGGACGCAAAAGTTTCATAACACCTTATTTACCAGTTTATATTAGATACCCTTGTATCTCGTTGTTAAGTGTTTTATTTTTTTATGTATTAAAAAGTGAATTTTAAACATAGACCTAGCAGATGAAGCCAAAACATACACTTTGCTTGTCTAAAAGATGTAAATAGTACACTTCTTTAAAACCGTTTGACGTTTTCTGGGTTCGAATATTGTCAATTTAGTTACAAAAACTGGCATCCTTAGTTTCTTTCAGATGAAGGATACAAAAGTCCTCTAACTACATAATTTTTGCTCGATGGTCCTAAAGCAGCGGCCGGCAACCTTTTAGCAGGCAAAGGCCACAAGGTAGCAAAATAAAGTAAAGGAGTTCTAATATTAAGCCTAATATACCTACGTGTGATTGGTTATATAATCCCATAAAAAAAATTAAAATGTAATTGAAATTGTTACAATATACGAAATTTAATTCGTACACTTAATAGTTACATTATGTTTATATGTTTGGGCTTTATAGCTAGAACAATAACCGCCGAAAAATAGAAATGAAAACTGCAAAGTAATAAGTAACTAATTTTATACAAATTTCAGTGTGATATCTGAGGTTACATTTATGTGGCTATTTCTTGTATGTTAGCTGTCATATTTGTATTGCTAATCGTACTCTCAAATGCTCCTCTGTGAGCTGAGATGAGAAGCATGATAATGAGGTATGCACAGGAGGGGCACGATCCCTCATTCGTTTGTTTGCGGGCAAAGCAAAGCGCGATCTTGAGTCTGGATCCACACCATAAGATCAATCGCGATGGTTCCTGCATTTATTTTGATATTTACAAAATATTCACGGGCCGCAAATAAGACGTCGGTGGGCCGCGTGTTGCCGATCGCTGTCCTAAAGCATTAAAAAGTTCTAAACCTAAGTGTGAGTCGTTTTTACTCAAATGGATTCTATAGCATCGTTAACTAAAATAACATTTTAATAGTATATATATATATATATATATATATATATATATATATATATTACATAGTATACGAGTCATAACATTTTAGGGTACCTCCATGAGGATTTTTGTCTCAATAGCGTCAGTACTTGTCGCTGTCGTATTCCGGTTTGGAGGGTAAAGTACCCGGTAAACTTATGCATGTGGTATTAGACCTCGCCACAAGATAGCAACGCACCATGAACACCTTTGGTGTTTATAGGCGATGGTTGACTCTATCCATCAGGAGACCCATCTGCTTGTTTGCTATCTTATGATATAAAAAAAATATATTGTTGGAACTGGATAATATTTGAGTATCATGTTCAATTTAGGCATCCAAGCACCTGTGCTAATTTTCCGTAAATGAATGTATGTTTATAAATTGGTATGTGTGTGTGTAAGTTTGTATGTTTGTACACAAATTTCTACGAAATTTAAAGTCATATCAGGCTGACACTTTTTGATTTTTTTTATCATAATATGGCAAATAAGCACATGACTCTTCTGATGGAAAAAAACCATCACTTACAGACATCAAAGAAGTTAATGTTGCACTGCTATCTTTGTAGGTTTGTCTTATTGTCACATGCATGTATGCAAGCACTGACGCCATTGCAATAGGAATAAGTAAGGCGGTGGTATCATTATACTATAAAAAAAATCTCGCTTACCCCATAATGAGTATCGTTGGATATGTTTTCAACCAACAAAAAACGCGTATATTATTTTTATGTTAGACCACACAATATAACTTTTTACAAACTCCGACTAGTTTAGATAATTCTTCTTTTATTGAAATGGGTGGTGGATGATCCCACTAAATTTAAAAAAAGGTTGGATTCCGAGGTTTATCCCATTAAATTTAAAAAAAATCAATCATAAGGATATAAAAACAACAAAATGTCTTCCAGTGCTAGTTGGTGAAACAAACACGAAATAGCATGAAATGCGGCAACGTCACATACATATCGATATTATAACGTTATTTAGCGCTAACAATTTCGTTATGTTATTTGAGTAACGATACAAATAGTGTTTGAAAATAATTTTGTTACTGAAATATTGCTATAGTAATAATGTTATCGTAAAATAAGTTCTGTTATCTGGTAACGTTTTAAATTCTTGATATATAACGGCAAGTAAAATATCGTGGCTAGGTAGGCTTTACAAGTTTATAAGTAATCGTCCAATTTATTAAATGTAGATGGAGATGGATACTTGGAAGCTGATATATATTCGTCATTGACGTTAAATAGTTTAAATGTTCATAGTATTAAACAATAAAAAACCCTTATCTTACAGAACCCTACACTGAACGTGGCCCGACAGGTATTTGGCTGATTTATTTTGTTCTAAATTCAGGAACCGCGTAGTCTTTTAAGGCGATAGGTAATGCCAAACTACGAAATAGACACCTCTTTGAAAGCCTACTACTGCTAACCGGTTGGTCCAATAATTTAAAAAAAAATATGCATTATGCGTATAATATAATTAAGTTTAAATTTTAAGTTCGTTTTTTTAAATTTTATTGTTATTTTTGACGGAAAAAAATCGAATATCTTTCTTATTTTTACGCAAAAATTTGCCTATAACTTCCAAACTACTGTAACGATTTTGATGATTTTTTCTTTTTATTAAAGACAATTTATTGCTTGATAAAATTTAAGTTCAAAATTTTACAAAATCATTATAGTGTGCTATTAAATCAATAAAAACCTTATTATTTAATTCGCGGACAGCGCTCGCGTCGAAAGTCAGTCTCCCGGTAGCGTTCATACGGGGAGGCTGTGTCGCATGTTAGCATGCTCCGCTCTCCATATTCGAGTCAAAGAGCAATAGTACAGATAGAACGTTTGGCACAATAGTAAGGTTGTGCCGTTTGGAAATTGAACATTTCGTTTACGCTTGGATGTTTTTTTATAGTAGATAATGAGCTTGGACCGAGAAGGCTGTTTTTTTACAGATGTTGTTCTTATGATATAGACAAAGAATAAGAAAGGATTTTTTAAATTCATCCCCTAAGATGGTGAAATAGGGGGTGAAAGTTTGTATGAAACTCTGTCATTTTTGAGTTGAAATGAATGATATGCCGTAATTAAATTATCCTTTAACTGAAAAAAAATTAAATACAAATTTAATATTTTTTTGAATTCTAGCCCTAGAGAGGTAAAAAGAGGCTTTAAAGTTTGTATCAAAAATGAATTGTTTATTTATTGCACTACTATAAAATCTAAATTATTTTAATTTAGTATTTATGATTTTTAATACAATTAAGATGTACGAATTTTCGGATTTTTTAGTACTTATGCTCTTCAATCGAAATTGAAGAAACATGCATGTAGTGTTAGAAGTTTCGACCATTAAAGGAGTAAAAATGTGTGTTACAATTTATATGAAAAATCAAACGTTTATGGTCGAAATAACTTGAAATTCGGCACTTACGTTCTTCAACACAATTTAAGAATCATATATTTGGGGATTTTTTTAAATTTCATTCCTTAAAGGGTAAAAAAAGCATTGATGTTTGTATAAAAAATAGATTGTTTATTGTAGAATATTGTAGAAATTATTTAAAACTTAGTATTTATGATTTTTAATACAATTAAATGAATACGAGTTTAAGGTTTTCAAATGTCATCTCTTCAAACGATGAAAAAAGTGGTAAAGTTTGTAAAAAAAAATATGTTTAATCAAAATCTCTTCAAATTTATTAGTCATGTTCTTTAATTCAATTAAATAAACATGCATGTAAGGATGCTGTGAGTTTTATCTCTTAAAGAGGTAAAAGAGGGTATTGTGGCACCACTAGTCCGTACCGCTGGAGGGTCGAAGTGATGGAACCAGCGGGCCAACTTCTTGTCAGTATGACGTCATAACTGTGGAGGTCGATGACGTCACACAAAGACAAGGAAGGGGAAAGGAAGATCTTCCCAGCCAGGCAAGGTGTACTGCCTGGGGACCGAAGTCCATTTGAGAAGCGTTGAAACTTGTATATAGTGTTACAAGATAAATAATTGTGATATCTTTGTTATTTTTTGAATTTCATTTTTTCCATTTGTTATTGATTTTTGTCCATTTTTTATTATTTTTTCTTGTAGCGTTTGTGATTGTTTGAGCCGCTACAGTATTAAAAGGGGCTGAAAGCTAGTACTTTATAAATAGTTTTGTTTGCGAGTAGACGCTGAATAATATTTTGAGACTATTCATGTACTTACCTACGTTTACGCTTGATTTTTTTATTAGCTATAGATAGATAAGTATTTTGTCAATATTTTGTATAAATGTACAAAAATAAAAAAAATAAAACATATAAACAACGAAGATAATTCAAGCAAGCGAATAAAAAGCAAAACTCTAAAGAAAAAAAAAATAAAAACTGGTACTATTTGAAGGTAGTAAGGACTTCGCAACTAAAAATAAATAAATTAAATACATTATACATACAAATAGTCTAAATAAACCAACTTATTTAGTAATTTCCTCTATAAACATTAAATCAATTTATACATCTTCTTTTTTATTACGAGATTTTGAAACAAAAACTAAGAAGCTAGTTAGTTTTAAAATATTATTCAAGAGATTACATTTTATAAAATAAATTTTGAAAGGTTTTGTTAAATATTAATTATTGATTGTATGTATTAAAGTGCTACACGGGATGTATTGTATATTACATTTTCAAAGAAATAGGATACGTAACTGTTATTATTGCGTAAATTGTTATATAATTTTTTGTCGATTTTCGGTATATTTTTTTCTTTAGATATTTATCGTTTTTCTAAAATGAATGTATATGTAATCGATAAATAAGCGATTACTGGTTATTGGTTTTGAGTTTGACAACATTCAGTCGATTCATGATGATAAAAGTTCATATAGGTGAACTAAAATGTTAAAACGTAGGTACATGCATCCACTGTAAATACTCTTTGACTGGACCATGCCAGCGCGCTAAATAATATTTGCGGTGCTCCTGTTAGAAACTCAAGGTCGTTCGCAGCTGTAATCGCCTTAAGTGTACGTAAATAAGATACTTCGCGTGTTCTTTATTTAAAACTAATTACAGTATTTCCACGCAATTCCGTCTTTGAGTAAATAATATTATTATGCGTATTTTATGCATAGTACAAAGTAAGTTAGATTTTAAGATGGGTATGAAGTCATCATTTGCGTAACACGAATTTTAAAATTAACTCCTAGTATAATTTACATGCTAATCGGGTCAGAAAGTTTGAAAATTAAAGCAAAGCGAGGCTGTTTAAATACCGCGCATGTCTACTGTCAATTGAATTACTTCCTCAACTTCAAGGCACGCCCTTATTATGGAGGAACTTTGCTATATTTCGTGTGAATTAAAAGATAATATTATTTATATGGCGATGTTCTTGGCGAAGCTTGTTGGCGTCAAAGATTTCGGTCCTTTGTTTAGGATGGCAGATGAATGATTAACAATATGGATATACAATGCAAGTGTGGATGGAATAGGTACCAGGGGAGAAAAGACCGACGTACAACGATCATGTGTTGTCCAAAGGTGTTGTCAAGAGTCTTGAAACTGGCGTGTTTGTTTGAAGAGAGTTATGAATGTGCAAGGAGCAAGGCAAGTTTGTCTGAACCCTGATAATATATGGTACGGAATTCTTTCTGCCTACTTCGTAAGGAACTAGGCGTGAAGATATGTTTTAAAAAAGAAAACCCACCTGAAATTTTGGTGCATGATTAAATATTGCTTTTTTTAGGGTTCCGTACCCAAAGGATAAAAAGGGAGGGTTCCTTCTTATTACTTATTATTAAAACTTCTCAGTCCGTCCGTCAGTCTGTCTGCATCTCATGAACCATTATAATTAGATAGTTGAAGTTTTCACAGATAATGTATTTCTGTTGCCGCTGTAATTGTTGTTACTACTAAAAACAATATAAAATAAATATTTTATCGCATACAAAAAACGTGATCATTAGCAATTTTTTTCTCGATCTTAATAACGCGAACTAGTAGACGATCGAAATATTCTCAGAATGTTTAGTTATACATTAACTTTAAAAATAAATACTTAAATTAAAATATAATAAATATTTTGAGGGGGGCTCCCATACAACAAACATGATTTTTGCCGCCTTTTATTTATTGTAGATGATGATACGGGTCCCTACGTCCGCACGTCCGACTCACACTAGGCCAGTTCTTTGTTTTTATTTTTATTGAAGGAGTATCCTTATTTTTTTTTAATATCATAAGACAGCAAACAGATGGGTCTTCTAATGGAAAGAGTCAACCATCGCCAATAGACACCAAAGATATTAATGGTGCGTTGCTATCTTGTGGCGAGGTCTAATGCCACATTCATAAGTTTACCGGCTACCTTACCCTCTAAACCGGAACACGACAGTGACCAGCATGGACGCTATTGCAGCAGAAATAGGTAAGGCGGTGGTACCAGACCCGGTCGAGCCGATGCAGAACTCTACCACCTAGTAGTCACGATGGTAGTGACGCAAATAGCCACTCAGTCGCCTTTTACGACCAGCCTGGCAGAACAGCAGTTGGCCTATTCTTCAAAGAAGCCCGGGACCAACACGGGGAATAAATTATTATAATATAGTCTACGCCCTTTGATCAGAAATGTATCTGATCGAAGTCTACGCCCTTAATTTTTTTTAATTTACAATAATACCTGATAATCCCTGAAATCTTTGATACAGTACAGTTTGCAGACGAGCGACACTCATTTTTAACCGACTTTAAAGGGACATTATTAGTTTGACATGTATGTATATGTATAAAATGTATAAAATTTAGGATTGACAAAAGATGCAGGATTGCCAAAAAAATGTACGATTGACAAAAAATGTAGGATTGACAAAAAATGTAGGATTGACAAAAAATGTAGGATTGACAAAATATGTAGGATTGACAAAATATGTAGGATTGACAAAATATGTAGGATTGACAAAATATGTACGATTGACAAAATATGTAGGATTGACAAAAAATGTACGATTGACAAAAAATGTACGATTGACAAAAAAATGTAAGATTGACAAAAAATGTAGGAAGATTAGAGTCATTGGATGGAGTGTCCGGTCCAATGACTCAGCTAAAGGGGACATTCCGGTCTAGCCTTTTGGCTACAGGGATTGCAACCCGGTCTAGCGTTAGCTACAGGGATTTCCGGTCTAGCACTGTCAGCTAAAGGGATTTCCGGTCTAGCATTAGCTACAGGGATTTCCGGTCTAGCACTGTCAGCAAAAGGGATTTCCGGTCTAGCACTCTCAGCTAAAGGGATTTCCGGTCTAGCACATTAGCTAAAGGGATTTCCGGCCTAGCACACTCCAGTCTCCGGTTTTAAACTGATGAGAGGGAGCTTAGTACACTCTAGTCTCCGGTTTTAAACTGATGAGAGGGAGCTTAGTACACTCCAGTCTCCGGTTTTTAACTTATGAGAGAGAACTTAGTGCATTCGAGTCTCCGGTTTTTTAACTGATGAGAGGGAGCTTAATACACTCCAGTCTCCGGTTTTTTTAACTGATGAGAGGGATTCCTAGCTTAGTAGGATCCAGTCTCCGGTTTCGAAACTGACGAGAAGAGTTTAACAGTTGTAGTTGCTGAAGGGGTTACCGGACCAGCACACTATTGTAACATTTCGCTAAAGATCACGCTAATTATAGAGTTGTAAAAAAAAATAATAACAAGATTATGTTTAGTTTTCTAAAAGATATGTCAGGATGAACGAGGCGTTCCTTGTCCTCAGATGTATAAAGATGCGCACACGAGGACGTGTGCATGTCAGTATGGACGTGACGGCGTCCGCGTCATCAAATGCAAGAATATTGTAAACAACAACGCCTGAGCCACCGAGCGCATCGTTTGATATACCTACTACTCAAATTGTTTTGCTACCTGTATAAAAGGCTCTGAGCGCCCTCCGTTCGGGCAGTCTTGGCTCTGGCGTGGCTCGGTACACTTGTTGTATCTTGCTCGTAGCTTATCCTTGACTCTTGGATAATTAATTTGTGCAAACAAGTTAATTATTATTGTCAACTATAAATTAGTCGCAGTACAATTTATAATTGACTATCTATTGCTTAAATTATGACTTATTTGTAGTAAGGAATAATTATAGTTTACTTTGTTAATGAGAACTAGTAATTAATAATGGAAAGTTGATCAAAATATAAAGATCTGTTATATCACCACATCCGCATTTTATTTATCGTATCTGACCCTCTTCCTACATATATATTAACTGATATTTTCTGTTATATTGTTTTCTGTTATGTGTTGTCTAGATATAGTGGGTTGTGTTCTTCCTATATATATATATATATATATATATATATATATATATATATATATATATATATATGTAGGAAATGGGTCAGATATGATAAATAAAATGCGGATGTGGTAATATAACAACTCTTTATATTTAGATCAGAATAACATTAGATCACTATTAAAGCTTTCCATCACTAATGACTAGTTCTGGTTTAACAATTCCAAGTAACTTAATTATTCCCTATTACAAATAAGTCATAATTTAAGTAATAGATAGTCAATTATAAATTGTACTGCGACTAATTTATAGTTGACAATAATAATTAACTTGTTTGCACAAATTAATTATCCGAGAGTCAAGGATAAGCTACTAGCAAGATACAACAAGTGTACCGAGCCACGCCAGAGCCTAGACTGCCTTATCGGCGGGCGCTCAGAGCCTTTTATACAGGTAGCAAAACAAGTTGAGTGGTAGGGATATCGAACGATGCGCTTGCCGGCCCGGGCCGTGCATTTGTTGTTTCCACTGAAACCGGAGACTGCATTCTACTAAGCTAGGAATCTCTCTCGTCAATTAAAAAAAACCAGAGACTGGATTGTACTAAGCTCCCTCTCATCAGTTAAAAACCGGAGACTGGAGTGTATTAAGCTCCCTCTCATCAGTTAATAACCGGAGACTGGAGTGCACTAAGCTCCCTCTCATCAGTTAGAACCGGAGACTGGAGTTTACTAAGCTCCCTCTCATCAGTTCAAAACCGGAGACTGGAGTGTGCCGTCATCTTCCTACATTTTTTGTCAATCCTGCATCTTTTGTCAATCCTAAAATTTTTTTGTTAAATTACTTCTTTTACTTTTTTTTTACATTGATTTCTTCTCATAGTTTTATAAGACTCCCATTTCCTTTAATTATAATTATTTTTTTTTGTTTTGCTTTATATCGTATTTTTTTTTTTTGCTGATGATGCAGCCTCATGAACAGTGGCATTAGTTATTACAAGATTAGAGAATCTCCTTCGCAGGTATTTCGAAGATATTAAAAACTCTTGACTGTTATAACTATTTACAATATACACTGCATTTCTATCAATATTGTTTGGACCAGTTTTATGAACAAGATCATTATCATGAGTATACGCCGGCACGTCATCCTTGTTATAATTTTCATATAGGTAAAGGAAGAAACCCTACAGGAATATGGGAAACTTTGCAGAGGCTATCGTGGGCGCACTTGTTTTCTAAAATTGCAGTAACTTTTAAGGAGCCCTTATATTTTGAGACAAGTTTCGTTTAGTGTCGTTCTACATTCCTAACAAAGTCACCTACACTAAAAGGTTTAATCTTTCATTACCTCTACTCAACCATAAAATGTCCGATTGGGCTGATTTTTTGATTCTATTTGATACACTGGATCTTCAAAGCTTGTCGATACTTTTGCGAGTTTTTGTTAGTTGCCGAATGTCAAACCTAATTTTTCTGAGCGCGTGTTAAATATTACCTAACCGCTTTTGCCATGATTTGTCAGAGAATTATACTCCGCTATCATTATTCAACCCTACAATATTCGCATCACCTCGCTTTGAGAACACTCTCCTGACAACCCCAGCCAATATTGGAATTCTTGGCGTTGACATATCGAACAACGTTCAAATCCGCGATCACTTGGAAGAAAAGGCCAAACTAGCCTCAAAAAAGCTCGGTGCGCTCAGTAGAGCGAGACAGCACTTCCTGCCTTCTCATCGCTTGCAACCCTGCAAAGCGCAAATTCGCCCGCACATGGAGCACTGCTCTCATCTCTGGGCGGGAGCTCCGCAGTATCAGCCTCCTCCACTTGATCGCACTCAGCGTAGAGCGGTTCGAATCGTTGACGACCAAGCAATCTCCAATCGGCTTGACTCCCCGGCTCCACGCAGAGATGTAAGTTCGCTTAGCATCCCCCACCGCATTTATCATGGAGAGCGCTCCGACGAACTGTTTGGACTGATCCCTGCTGTCGAATTTCATCATCGGACATCGCGGCAAAACTCAAAGTTTCATCCTCATCACCTCCATGTCCGGAAATCCACAACTGTGCGATTCTCTAGGCACTTCTTACCACGCACCACTCCTCCATGGAATCAATTACCGGCGGGGGCGCTTCCGAACGGACACGACTCAGGCACCTCCAAGAAAAGAGCATACTCCCTCCCAAAAAGCCGGCAACGCAGCTGCAAGACCTCCGGTGATGTGGCTGTCCATGGGCGGCGGTAATCACTTACGATCAGGTGAGCCCCTTGCTTGTTTGCCCCTTTTTTCTATAAAAAAATAAATTAATTAATTAAACACGTTCGGACTGACGTTAGCTCTTTATGTGCCTGTCGCAAGAAGATGTAAATCTGTATTGTTTTTTTTCTTTAATATTAATTTGAGTTCAGTTGGTAATAAACTTTAAGATTGCTTATTAACGATCATCAAAGGGTCAACTAATTCGATTTCAGCTCGACGAATTTAAGCCCGACGGATTTAATTCAATTGGTTGTCAATTGTTTTTAAAAATATCTACCAAGCGCTCTCTATCTTTACCTACAAAGTCAGTATTTACCATACTCTCGCTAGCAGATTTTGAAACTGAGCAGGATTGTGTTTAAGTATTGCTAAGCATTAACCTGTTTTCGCTTAGTTCCTATTCTACATTGGTCCAAAATTTTGCGGCCTAACGAAACATTAAGACTTATCAGGTCAAACGTGAAACTACCTCCAAATTTAAATTTTGCCTTGTGGTTAAGCATTTGATTTGTTCAGTGGAAACTACATCAAAACAAGCGACTATTTAGAGATTCTTGTTCATAAAACCGTTCTCTTACAAAGGAATCACAACAGATTTGTTTGATATGGCTACATTCTAAACCAGACTCAAATATAAAAGATAATTAAATTCTACTTAGTGTAATACACCATGTAACGCTCTGGAACAGATGTTGACTGGTTTTCTGTTTTTCGGAACTCGAAGTGGCAACTTCTTTCTTCTTGTAGCTCATCGGAAAAATGGAAGCTTTGTGGCTGGGCCGGGGTCACAACATACATAGCAGACCACTGGTGGTCGGCCACTGGACACGTCACCAGAGATAGTGGTAGATGACCTGCTTTCGCTGCAAGCAAAAATTATTTGAGATAAGTTTCTGTTTATCACGGCAATAGTTGTTACGATGTTCGATTCTATCACAAAATTGTAACTTCCTCGAAATACAGTGGTGCTCTTAAATCGGTTCATATTTAAGTCTAAAAGGAAGAGATCTTCAAGTCCTAATATAGCTTGGCAAGACAGCAGCTTGTGAAGTAGGTGACGGCACGACTCTTAAGTGAGTGAGTAGCTACAATGATCAGATTAACCCCGTCTAATTTTTTCTTTTCTATATTTATTTTACTTGAGGTACACCAGCTAGTAAGTTACACGACAAAAATCCTACGAGTCAGATGAAGGGTCTTTGGAAGGACAGAAGCATCTCATTAAAAACAAAGCAGAGGCTGGTTTGTACGCTGGTGTTCTCCATATTCACGTACGGCGCAGAGTCATAGACACTAAGAGCTGCAGACAGACGTCGCATTGATGCGTTTGAAATGTGGTGCTGGAGAAAATGTTACGTATCCCTTGGACAACACACAGGACCAACACCTTCATACTAAAACAACTTGGAGTAAAGACCAGACTGTCTGCTACGTGCCTTCAAAGAATTCTACAATACTTCGGCCACATTTCTATAAAGCAAGGAGACAATCTCGAAAAAGCTAATCGTGACCGGAAAAGTAGAAGACAAAAGACCACGTGGACGTACTCCTATGCGATGGTCAGACCAGGTTCGCACCAATCTTATGTCTAAAAAGTTTTATGATGCTCTGCACGCCGCTGAAGATAGAGTCCAATGGCGTAACATTATCAAGAACTATCCAATGAGGAGGTTACGACCCTCAGTAATGAAGAAAACGAAGCAAGGAGGAGGACACCAGTCAGTCATATCGGAGTCTACCTCATCAGAATCAAAGTATATCAACTTAATGGGAGTAGATGCATTTACAGAACGTGGATTAATATTTTCTGCTATTTTTCAAAGAATAGTTTCCATACCGCAAGTGAAAAGAGACATTTACTGCTCTACATAATTAACCGAAATAGTTTGATGCTGAAGTGGGAGTGAATCCGATCCCAATTCTGATGTAGGAAATGGGTCAGATATGATAAATAAAATGCGGATGTGGTAATATAACAACTCTTTATATTTAGATCAGAATAACATTAGATCACTATTAAAGCTTTCCATCACTAATGACTAGTTCTGGTTTAACAATTCCAAGTAACTTAATTATTCCCTATTACAAATAAGTCATAATTTAAGTAATAGATAGTCAATTATAAATTGTACTGCGACTAATTTATAGTTGACAATAATAATTATAACAAGATAAGCTACTAGCAAGATACAACAAGTGTACCGAGCCACGCCAGAGCCTAGACTGCCTTATCGGCGGGCGCTCAGAGCCTTTTATACAGGTAGCAAAACAAGTTGAGTGGTAGGGATATCGAACGATGCGCTTGCCGGCCCGGGCCGTGCATTTGTTGTTTCCACTTTACAATATTCTTGCATTTGACGACGCGGACGCCGACATATATATATATATATATAATACGTAGTATTGTTGGAACTAGATAATATTTGAGTATCATGTTCAATTTAGGCATCCAAGCACCTGTGCTAATTTTTCGTAAATGAATGTTAAACATACATTCATAAAATGGTATGAGTGTAAGTCTGTATGTTTGTACACAAATTTCTACGAAATTTAAAGTCATATCAGGCTGACACTTTTTGATTTTTTTTATCATAATATGGCAAATAAGCACACGACTCTTCTGATGGAAAAAAACCATCGCTTACAGACATCAAAGAAGTTAATGTTGCACTGCTATCTTTGTAGGTTTGTCTTATTGTCACATGAATGTATGCAAGCACTGACGCCATTGCAACAGGAATAGGTAAGGCGATGGTATCAGACCCGGACGAAACGATGCAGAACACTACCACTTAATAGCCACGACGGTAGTGACTCGCACAACCAATCATTTGAACCAAACAGCCTGGCAGAATGGCAGATGGTCTATTCTTCAAAAGAACCCGGGCCAAAACGGAGGTAGAGGATTTAAATCTGGTGTATTTCAACCTAGGGAACAGTTCATCAAAATCAATTCAGTGGTTTTAGAGATATAGATATACTCGGCATATATTTGAAGTTAGTTTGTTATCTTTAATTGCTTTAAGTATTAAATTAAAACGTCAATATCCATCTTATTATGTTGTAAATAATACGAACATAGATCTAAGAAACTGATTTAATGTAAAAATCTAGTTATCAATGCACAAAAAACGAAATGTACTCGATTCTTACTCAAAGAAAAATATATTTATGAATAAAGATCCATTATAGCTTTTTGTATGTAATTTTATATTGCTCGTTAGTTCGAAGTGTCTTAGAATATAACTCTCAAGTCTGGAATCCATGTTACTCAGTTAAAATATATATAATAAATCAGAAATATTTAGAATTTAAAACTAACGTTCACGACAGCTTATATAGGGATGCATAAGACATCACCTACTTCGTCTCCAAATTCGTAGAAATATAGCCGACTTAACTTAATTATCAAAAATATTAAAGGGCAATGTAGACACAGCGAATTACTAAAACATATTAAACTTGTACCTCCTCGTACCTCGTAACTTGTAACCTCGTAGTCACAATACTCGGAACAAGTCCATGAAGATACAAATACCAAGTGTGTGCACAAATTATCGCAGTAATAGCTACTTAATTCGTTCGTGTCAGCTGTTTAATACGTTGAGCAACGAAGTTGACATAGATATATTTTGTAATAGTACCGCATTATTGAAGCAAGCACTAGCAAGTATCCTACTAAGTCATTATTCTTAGTAATTTAGGTTATAATGACACTATCCCTGTTACTTTCGACCAGCATAATTATAGTTATAATGTGTGTCTCAAACAATTTTTAATTTTTTTTTAATTTTCAAATGTGAAAACTTGTTATTAGCTTTTATCTATCCATGTTTTCCTGTAAAATATAAAATAAAATAAAAATACATCATCGCGTCAAGCATTCGCAGCATAATTTGTAACAAAATGTGTAAGAGCCTAAACGCTTTGACTAGATTGACGTTTTGTTACGTGAATCAAATTCTAAGACTCCTGCAGCTTACATAGTATGGTATGGTATCTATGTTTAAATTACATTAATTGGTAGATAACACAGTATAAAATATGATTAAAATTAGGTTAATTAGTTATATATTAGATATATATTGATTATTGAAAGTAGAATGCAAAAGAAGTCTGACGGAATGTTGTAGGAGGCACAGGGTGGTTTCCGATCTGGAAGAGGATGTACGGACGAAGTTTTCTCACTCCGCAACATCGTAGAGAAGCATTTGGCTGTTGGACATAATGTTTTCTGCGGTTTTGTGGATATTTAGAGAAAGCGTTTGATAGAGTTATCTGGAAGAAACTTTGGGATACTTTACAGATTACTAGATAGATGGACCCCTGCTGCGTGCAGTGCAGTCCATATACTGGGATTGCATCGCATTTGTGCGGGTAGATGGCAACATACCATCTAGTCTTGATGTCAATATTGGTTAAGCAGGGTTATGTGTTGTCAACTTATTTGTTTATCCTATATAAGTGAATGAAGCGTTAAGGAAACTACTGTTTCCTTAACGCTTCATTCACTCTCTGTTAGACAAAGCACTGTCCTTAGTCGGGCTGTCCACCTCACCCTGCATAATTCTGCGCTTGTTCCAATGCTATTGTAAGAAAGTGAGAGCTGGGCACGTCAGAAAGAGCATGAAAGTAGAATTAAAGCAGTTGAAATGAAAGCGTTACAAAAAATCTCTGGTGAATCACTCGCAGATTGCGTTTGTAATACCAAAGTGAGAGAGTGGTTGGGATTGAAAGACAGTATCGGTGTAAAATGAGAGGGCATGCTCCGTTGTTTCGGACATGTTGGAAGAATGGCAGAAGAATGGTTAACAAAACAAATATACATACAATGCGAATGTGGATGGATGTAGATACCGGGGCAGACCAAGACTGATGTACTATGATCAAATCGGTAAGGGTGTTATCCGAAGGCGGTGTCAAGAATTTTCGAAACCGGTGCGTTTGCATGAAGAGAGTTATGAATGTGCAGGAATCAAGGCAAGTCTGTCTGGACCGTGATATGTGGCACTCAATTCTCTCTTCTAGCCCCGTAAGGGATTTGGCGTAAAGATATGTATGTGTATGAAGTGTAAGTTCATTTGCCTATGCAATCAGACAAATAAGACAATTTACGACGTGGATACAGCCAGAATGGTACGCTTTACTTCTACAGTATTATGTGTTTTTTTATGTCATAAGATATCAAACAAGCAGATGGGTTTCCTGATGGAAAGAGTCAACTATCGCCTATAGACATCAAAGGTGTTAATGGTGCGTTGCTATTAAGTGGCGAGATCTAATGCCACATGCATAAGTTTACCGGCTACTTTACCCTCCAAATCGGAACACGACAGTGACAAGCACTGACGCTATTGCGGCAGGAATGGGTAAGGCGGTAGTACCAGAACCGGGTGAGACAAAACAACAGGGTGTTATAATATTATTATTATTACCTTACATGAAAATAATAATATTAACATTAATTGCAATAAATGATTGAGTATTAAGTATTATATGAAGCAAAGCTGCGGAGATATAAACTGTATTTATATTGCGAAAAGGGCTATAAAAGCTACCTATATTCTATAATACATGCTCGGGTTTACTGCAACAAACATCTATGGATATTAATATTATAAATGCGAAAGTTTGGATGTATATTACTCAATCACGCAAAAACTACCAAACGGATTTGAGTGGAACTTGGTACACAGGTAGATGATGGCCTGGAATAGCATATCAGCTACTTTTATCTCGGAAAAAATAGGTAATCCCGTGGGACTCGACAAAAACTTTTATAACCTCATAACCAAGAATATCATAAATGACCAAGCTCTAAAGTAAATTGCATTAAAAACAACATACAGCCGAATTCATAACCTCCTCCTTTTGTGAAGTCGGTTCAAAACGAAAACAAAGTGTTTAAAAATCTATAATGCCCTAATATTTTGACACTATTACAAGCGCCATATTTATTTAATATTAATACCAAACAATACTTTTGAAATGTTTCGAAGATCGTTCAGGGTTTTTTACATACTGTATTAATAAATAAATATCACAGGACGAATCGCACAAATTAATGTAATCCCAAAGTAAAAAACTTATTTGTAACGAGATTTCTTATTGTTACTAATACTTAGGAATACATATACAAATAGTCAAATACATTTAATATCCATCCCAAGTTCGAAATATTAACATCTATATGTCTATCACACATATTTGAATAAACCTAAAATGAAAATAAAACTTTTGTAAATTATTGCTCTCTCACGTGTATAATTATTGTAACTTGACAGTATTGTCGAAGCACACCTTAAGATTTACTAAACTCAAAAATCTATGACGGCAAAATTTTATCGACATAACCTCAAAACTTGCTCGACAAACCTCTTTGAAAACGACAATATCTTTTGTGCAGCACAGACATGTTTTATTGTAAATATTAATGTAAATAGATAGTAAGGCAGGATAGAATGTATGTTTCGTTTAGTTCGTAAGTTTTCTATAATAAAGAATGTTCATTTTCGTCTTTTACTCGCCCTAAGACCTACATACAGCTTTGTTGTGTAGAAATAATAAGGCTTTATGTAGCTATGATCTTTGCCTATCAGGCATATTACGAATAAAGCGAGTTCCACGCAGTCGACAACATTACGAGTCGACTCTTGCGAGATAGTATTTATATGCGGGAACTCGCTATTACGAAAATCCGAAAAGTGCAAAATTCTTTATGTAAACAAATGTTTTATGAATGTAAATAGTATGCATAATGTAAGTATAAGCCTTAGGCATATGTTTAGACACTTTTCGGTACTATAAAGATAGTTAACAGGATAGTACGAGAGAGTACGTACAACTCTGTAATTGTAAGAGTTTCCGAGGTCCTGTGAGAACGTATAATGTATATAACGCTCTTGTTTATTATTGTATAAGTCTATTTGTGTTAGATCCTTGTATATAAATAAGAAATAACACATTGTAATTAGTTTTCGATAGGTCTTAGGGCACATTACGTACTTTGTTTTGCATATATTTGTAAAAAGGTAGTACCGTTGCACTCGATAGAGGGCCACACTAGTTAATTAGAGGTAGAAGAAACTACCTAAGATAAAATTATTAAGATTAGATTGCGAAAAGTAGGATTTAACAAATCCTAGACATTGTGGCGCCACACCCGGCGCCGGTTTTCTTTGAAGATTGCCGCCGCGCGTCTGGCCGCGCACTATAAATATCGGAGAGCGCGGCCATACAATCAGTTCCGTTCCAGTTCCGTTCCAGTTCCGTTCAGTTTCGTTACGACTCAATAAGTTTCCCAGACAAGTTCCTGGGCTTTAGTATATATCTATAGGGTACAGGCTTTAGAGTAGGGCAGTGTTAGGGCAAGTAGTGGCTCTCCTTAAAATAGGTTAAATATTTTGCAACGGTGCTAGCTTTATTGCTATTTCGTTACAATAAAGCGCCTTGCAAAGAAAAGTTGTGGTCTCAATTATTTCCCCGGCAGATTCGGCTCGACCAAAGCACTACGGCTGGTGGGGCATCGAAGAAAGAAGAAACAGATCTACAGTCCGCTGGCTCCCCCGGCTGTAGTGCACATCTTTCATCTTTTGTAAACAAACATGAAAGGTCAAAGTAAATTGTTTCATTTTTTTCGTTTTGCAACACAAAAGGTTATTTGCGAGTGCGATGCCAGTCTCTTAGAATTAATGACCCTTCTTTTAAAAATTCCACTATCAAAGGTAATCGGAAAAACCATGTGAGGTACGTTGTTCCAGAATTTGATTGTTCGTATAAAAAGGTAATTTAACAGTTGTGGATGACCAATCGTCAACATTATAGAATAGAATCTTTTACTTTTTTTATATTATAAGATAGCAAACAAGCAGGTGGGTCTCGTGATGGAAAAAGTCAACCATCGCCTATAGACACCAAAGATGTTAATGGGGCGTTGCTACCTTGTGGCGAGGTCTAATGCCACATGCATAAGTTTACTGGCTACCTTACCCTCCAAACCGGAATACGACAGTGACTAGCACAGACGCTATTGCGGCAGGAATAGGTAAGGCGGTGGTACCAGACCCGATCGAGTCGATGCAGAACCACCTAGTGGTCACGATGGTAGTGACGCGTATAGCGTATAGACTCGGTGACAAATTGTATAGACAAATTGTTTAATTCAATTGTTTAATCAACTTATTGTCAAAACCTGTCATAACGGTAAAAATATACATCTTAAAAACTTCATTGGTTCAATGAAGTTTTTAATATGTAAGATGATGTAAAACAACTATCTCAGAATACCATCCGTAATAAGGACTTTAACAACGTAAATACGAAGGGTCAATGTAAATTGTTTAACTAAATAATATTATCAAAACGAGGCAAAATGGTAACCTAACAAGTCGCTGACTAGATATACCGAAAATGCAAATAAAATCCAATTTGCTAACTAAAGCTCCCTCGAGTGGATACCAACTTGACTGTATTGTCCAAGATCACCTCAGATTTTGATTCATTTAGAAATACAGATTTATTTTAGATATTCACTAGGTGGTAGAGTTCTGCATCGGCTCGACCGGGTCTGGTACCACCGCCCTACCTATTCCTGCCGCATTAGCGTCCGTGCTAGTCACTGTCGTGTTCCGGTTTGGAGGGTAAAGTAGCCGGTAAACTTCTGCATGTGGCATTAGACCTCGCCAGAAGATAGCAACGCACCATTAACATGTTTGGTGTCTATAGGCGATGGTTGACTCTTTCCATCAGGAGATCCACCTGCTTGTTTGCTATCTTATGATATAAAAAATAATAATTAAATGTCGTCTTTTAATAAAAAATTAAATATCGTATTTTAAATAAGCTTTTATTTGGAAATGATTGTATTTGAATTATTTTTTTATATCATAAGATAGCAAACAAACAGATGGGTCTACTGATGGAAAGAGTCAACCATCGCCTATAGACACCAAAGATGTTAATGGTGCGTTGCTATCTTGTGGCGAGGTCTAATGCCACATGCACAAGTTTACCGGCTACCCTACCCTCCAAACCGGAACACGATAGCGACAAGCACTGACACTATTGCGGCCGGAATAGGTAAGGCGGTGGTACCAGACCCGGGCGAGACAATGCAGAACTCTACCACCTAGTAGCCACGATGGTAGTGACTCGATAGCCAATCGGTCGCCTTTTACGACCTGCCTGGCAGAACGGCAGTTGGCCTATTCTTCAAAGGAGGCCGGGACCAACACGGCGAAAATAAATTGAATAAAATTAAACTTAGTTTTCGAAACATACGCCTATACGCTTTTACTACATACCGACGCCAATACCGTTAGATCTATGACGTGTCATCGATCAACAGTAATATATCCAGTATTGCCAGCGTAAAACATCAATCACAAATGATATGTAGCAAGTAAAACGGCTATCTCTAATCTATATATATCTAAAAATCAACTGCTGTTCGTTCGTCTCGCTAAAACTCGAGAACGGCTGAACCGATTTGTCTAATTTTGATTTTGAATTAATTGTTTAAGTTCAGGGAAGGTTTATAACGTGAGAAAATATAGAAAAAAAAGAGTAGTTGAAAAGGCAGAACAACGTTTGCCGGATTAGCTAGTATTATATAATATTGTCAAGAATTAAATCTATACATCTATCTATCTATATATATTATAAAACTGTAAGAGGTCGGTTTTTGTACATTGAAGATATTTTAAAATTTTTTTTGGAAGGTACTCTTTAATCAATACTGAAGCGAAAAATGTAATTTGTTAAAATTTTTGTGTTTCTGTCTGTCTGTATCAAGGCCGCGCTTCACGCCGAATCTACTGAACAGATTCAAATGAAATTTAGCATGACTAGAGTTCATACTCCGAAGAAGGTTATAGGATATTTTTTATCCCAAAATTCAGTAATGTTCCCGTGGGATAGGGGATAAAAATAAAAACGTATATTTGGCTTTAATTCATTAACCTGTCATCCGAAATCCTTTATTATTTTTTTGTTGAAAAGTAAGTACTATAAATATTGTCCCTTAAAAATTTCAAGTTCATGAGTTTTATAATTTAGAAGTTGTCAACGGCTTCGGGTGGAAAGTCCAGTTGAAAGTGGCACCCGGAGTGTATACAAAACCTTTGAACGCACGGCTCAATATAAGTTAGCGTTATCATTTCATAGTGTTTGTATAACGGATATGTCGCAGTGAAATTGTCGGTAATTATAAAATCCCTAGGTAGATTATAATCTAACGGCTATTGACAATTTCACTGCGACAGGTTATATCTAACCTGAGAGAATCATTTTAGAAAGCAACAAAGTCGAGGAAATCAAAGAAGCGCTTTAAAAACAAAATAGAAAAATAATTGAGGATCTAAGTGAAGAAGATCAAAATATAGAAATCCTTTTTAGAAAAAAGACGAGAAATCCACAGAAAGCACACGTAGTGGCCAGAGTCACACCGCCACTATGGAGAAAAATAATCGAAGAAGGCCACCTTCACATCGATATGCAACGGGTTAGAGTGGAGGATCACTCTCCGCTCATCCAATGCACGATGTGCTTGGGATATGGCCACACAAAAAAGCTCTGTAAAGAAAAAACAACAAAATGTAGTCACTGTGGTGGTGAACATAATAAAATAAAATGTAGTGAGTGAATTAATAACATGACGCCAAAATGCTGTAATTGTGCGAAAGAAAAATTAATTAAAATAAATCATAATGCCTTCGACAGTCAGACAAAAGTGGGAGTCCTTGGCAAGAGCCACAATAGCTTATAGTTAAAAATAGTATTATTACAATATAAATATAAAATAAACACACATATAAACAATATAACCACAGCAAAACAAATATATTTTTGTATACTTAAAGTATACAAAAGTATATACCGTAGTCCAATAACCATATTGTAATAAATAGCCACAAAATTGAATAAATAAATATATATATATATATATATATATATATATATATATATATATATATATATATATATATATATATATATATATATATATATATATATATATATATATATATATATATATATATATACATATATATATCGGAAGAACACAACCCACTATATCTAGACAACACATAACAGAAAACAATATATGAGAAAATATCAGTTAATATATATATATATATATATATATATATATATATATATATATATATATATATATATATATAATAAGATAAAATAGATACAATAGATATAACAAGATCAAAGAAATAAATAAAATATATATGATATTGCAAAATCTTTTGCAAAATTATATATAAGAAAATAAATAAACTTTGTAGCATAACGAATAAGATATTACAATAAAACACACTGTAAATTAAAAAAAGCAAAATACAGCAATGTGTATCAATAACACAGCAATATTATATATATATATGTTATATATGTTATATGTATATATATATATATATATATATATATATATATATATATATATATATATATATATATATATATATATATGTTATATGTGTTATATATGTTATATATTAGAAATTAGAATAATTAAAATTAAACACAAGAAAATATGTAAATTAGAATAATAAAGGCTCTGATTATGTTAGAGGAACTAGTAGTAAAAGATTATTGTGGAACTAGACAATAAACTCCTCCAGGGGGCGGTTTTACCCTCCTGGGGAAAGCTTAAAAAAAAACCGAGAGAATCAGTTCTAGAATGTATATTTTTTTATTAAATGTTATAAATGCAATTTTATTAGCTTAAAAATTAGTAAAATATGTGTAAAATATAAACCCAAACATTTTATTTATTTATATTATATAAAATTATTTATTTATATAAAAAAGCACATTTTGTTTTGCCTGACCGATTCCTGGAATCGGACCCGGGAATAACGACGACACCGGACCGCTAGATGACACGGTAAATATTTCAAAATTAGATACATCAATGAAAATTCTGCAAAGTGTAGATGTTGAAGTGCCTAAGCAACTTATTATACTGACTAAAGTCGGACTCCAAAATACTTTAAAAAAAATGTTAAGTAGAATATAAGTTCAGCCCAGAATAAGATCAACATCTTACAGAAAAACTTTACACACATATAACTTCATCAAAACAAATTCAATCAAAAGATACTTAACTTTCCTTTATTTGTAAGAATCAAAAATCAAGAATGTGAGAAAAAAAATACGTGGCGTTGTTGTTTTTAATTAAAGTATCATCACGCCCGATTCCCTTGCAACGTAGGCAGAGTAAACCGACCGTCTATAGACTATCCGGTTAACCGCGATTCATCGGTTTGTCGGTTGGTGAGATAAACGGTAATCCTTATCGCCGCATATTCGATCGACTATTTTTAGCGATAACTGGAACTGAAAGTTTTACAAGCTCATCCGAGGCACGGCAGTGGTAATATATATACCACTCCGCCAGTTTCCGTGTTGCTACTGAGATTTTAGATTTTTGAGAAAATATCTCTAACTTGTTTGACCGACCCGGGGATCGAACCCGGGACCTCATGATCTGAGCCGAATAGGCTGTCCCTAGACCACGAGACAGAGCAGTTTGTTATAATAATAAAAAACCATTGACTGCTTATCTTGCTTATTGAAAATGATACAAATTTACATAAAAATTATTTTTTAGAGAATTAAAATAATAATAAATTTATGAAAAGTGCAACAAGATTTTTTTTATTGCAAATTGTTTTCAATGAACAAGAATAACTTCTTAGTCAAAGGCTATTTTGTTTTTTATTAATAACAAACTATAAAGCCATGTTTTAATTAATTTATTTTTAACTTCCCGCTACGAAATTTGCCTTAAATAAAAATTATTCAAAAAATAAACCAGAATAAATAACTTTTCATCTTTCTAATTAGGTATATATTTTTAACTTTCCGCTACGTATCTTGATAAGGAAGTTACTAATTTAGCCCCGATTTTCGAAAATTAAGTGCTCACCAGATCTCCACGTTTTGAGGACCTAGGAACCTTTTCCGACTATTTTCATGATGACATATGTATGTATGTGTGTATGTATGTGTGTGTGGGTGGGTGTGTGTACCTGAGTGTGTATGTGTGTATGTAAACATCTCATAACTTTGAACGGCTTGACCGACCGAAACGTGGTTCATGGGATTCAATTGGATTCCACTCAACTTAGACTTCCTGAAAATTTGAACTGGTTCGGTCCATGAGATTTGAGTAATTTTGAACAGTATTTTTTTAACATAACTTCCAGAATAATGTACCGAACAAATTTAATTAGCCTTACTTCTCAAAAAACTGCGTCCAATGCATAAATTTATTTATCCGTTCGGGAGTTATTTTTTTCGACATAACTTCGAGTTTTTTTAACTAATTATGTTTAATCTTCTGCAATATTTTAGTACTTACTAAAAAAAAACTACATTAAATTTCAAAAATCAAAATCGAGTCAAATTTTCAAAAGGTACAGCTTTTCAAACATTAAAATTACGTTGTTTACAGTAAACTTATTACATATTGTTTAAATAACTTTCAGGTTAATATACCGTTTGATATAAAATCGAATCAGGTTTTCCCTCTAAATACTGGAAATTGGTTCAAAATTGGATTTATTTGGGATTTGTCAGTGACGATTTAATAATAAAAAAAAATTTTTTAAAAATTAAAAAAAGTTTTTTTTAACATTTCTTCGACATTTTTTAAACTATCAATTAAAACAATTTTGAGTTAAACAATTGCGTTGAATGCCATTCGAAAGATCACAATCGATCATCAATTTTAAAAAATATGATGTATATTTTACAAACATTAATTTCCTAAGTATCATTTTTACAAACTAGATTTTTTGAACTCTTCGAACTCTAGGGAACTTCTAGGGAAGCACTTTTTATCTTAGGCCGCATCTTAGCTTACCATCAGGCGAGATCGTGGTCAAGCGCTTCCCTATTGATAATAAAAAAACATGTCGATTCCACGCATATTTTACGAAATATTGGCAAAAAATTGCAAAAAGCCGTTTTTAATTGTTTTAAACAAAATGTTCCTAACCTCCTACACGGTCAATATATTATGTTTAATAATAATAACATTGCAGTTATAACGTTTACTGGAAGCAAATACTATTTATTTCACCCTTACTTATAGGTCTTTACTAATACTACTGCAAAGGAGTCAGATATTGTTAATTATCAGACATAAACCATGGATTTTAAAATTAGCTTAAATAATCATCGTTGCCCATTAAGAACCTAGGTACAAGCCGATACTTTCACCTTCAATCTTTTGCCCTCAAAAAATCTTAAAGTTGTTATGATAATAATATCTATGGAAACCAAAAATGTCTATTTTGAAGTTTTAATGCTGTAACTTTTGATCGCGATTTTATCAATTTTAATCTTTCAAACAGCATTAACCGCAGTTTTAGCAAGATGAAAAACGTTGTTTGGGCCAAAATTAACTGGTTGAAAAATCTCGGTTATGTTTAACTACATTTTTTAAATTTTTTCGTACGCGGTAACTCCTAAAGGAATATTGACGAAGCCTTCTGCTCTGAAACCGGCTATAATGTGACAAACGTTGCACGTAATATAACAAATATAAACTAAACCGTGCAGTCGTCAAACAGAGAATAGCTGTCAATGGAGTAAGGATAACACCGTAAACAACTCTGGGTGGAAGTTTTTTGGTCTCACTTCAAGGTAGACGAAAACATTTTTTTACAAATAAGAATTAAAGTCGCAGCCTCTTGGCTGATTATGATTGCCCTGGCAGTGACGTATTATAGTTGCGACACTTTTATCCGGTGGAAGGATAGCCCCAGCCATGTTTAAAAATGATAATACAGATGAAGACATTTGCTTCACCGGTATGTAATCTTTCTTTCTATAAAAAATAAGCTTTGCAAAAATGATTTTATTCAAATATAGTCATATGGAATGAATGTATAATGGCATACAAATAAAACTGTAAGCATGACTTTAGAAAATAAAAGGCGAGGTGACTTCAGTTAAACACTGCCTAAATCCTTACAAGGCACAAGGGTCGTTAACAAAGTCAACGTGTTTTCAAATCCACACTAAAAGAATCCTTTCTTAATATTTCTCCTTTGATAAAAGTGCTTTGCCGTCCAAAGTATTGCTGAATACGAGAAATACTGTGGTCAGTTCCTAATAATTACTCTGCAAGGATGGCCAAACGCGAACGAAGTCGCGGGTACAACTAGTTAGAAATAAGAATTAAATTGTAGGGAAATAAAATAAGTAAACAACACCCTCATCCCTGTTTGCACCCTCCCTTGTTGTTTCGAAGTTTGAGCTCTTTTGAAGAATTCTGTTCTGCCAGGCAAGTCGTAAATGGCGACCAATTTGCTATTGCGCGTCACTTGTAACTACTAGCTGGTAGAGTTCCGCAACGTCTCGCCCGGGTATTTGGTACTCACCACCTTAACTATTCCTGCCGCAATAGCGTCAATACTTGTCATTTTCGTGTTCAAGTTTAGAGGGTGAGTAGGCGGTAGACTTATGTATGTGACTATGCCATCCCACACCGATAGCAGCGCACCTTTAACGTCTTTGGTATTTATATGCGATGATTTCTGCTTCCATCACGAGAGCCATCTGCTTGTTTGCTATCTAATAATATAAAAAAACGAAATATACATTATATAAATACCTAAAGCTGAGTTCAACATCTTTTTTTTATGTCATCTTCAAAAATACGAAAAAAATACGTTTATTGTATGGGGACCCTTTAATATTTTCATTTTTTTATTTTTAGTATTTGTTGTTATAGCGGCAATGGAAATACATAATTTGTGAACATTTCAGCTTTCTAGCTATCACGGTATATAAGATATAGCCTGGTGACAGACAGACAGACGGACAGACAGACAGCGGAGGCTTATTAATAGGGTCCCGTTTTACCTTTTAGGTACGGAACCTTATAAATGAGCCGCAGGTAGATTACGTTGTTGTAATTACCTTTAAGTACATTAGGTATACGACGCCATTGGCAGTCACTATACTGTGTTAATAAATTATCAGTAACATATTTCGATTTTGGTTGTTACATATTCATTGATATGAAAGTTATTCTAAAGTTTCTTAGAAGTTGATATAACTTCATTATTAATTTGAAAGTACAAAACGCGCTGAGCGAATTCAGAAGACTTGCACACAATCAAGTTAGATACTGTTTCATGTTATATTTGAAATCTTATTAACTGGGTCTGATTAAATTTGATTGAAAAGACGAGTGTAGGAGGTGACCTCGTTAAGACTGCTGATGTCAAACTTAGGGTAAATAAAGTAAACCCATTAAAATATCCCCTTAGAACGCTAGCATGGTATGATTTTTAACTTTCCGCTAAGAACATTAAAATTTGAAAAAAGTCGTGTTAGTTATTTTACACCTTATTTTAATACATGGTAACATGATCTGATGGGAATCTAAATATAAAATATACCAATTAGAATGTTTTTTCTTTCTTACTTATCACTTACGAAGTTTTTGCAAAATGCGGTATGCAGTATGTCATCCTGAAAGTCCTATTCTCAGTTGGAACGCATAGTAGATATCTACTGTTTGGTCCAACTTAGTAGGATAGATTTTATCTCAATAACCCCTACCCCTCTCAAGTATCCCACCAAAATATTCAATAATTTGTATGGCAAGACAACATTTGCCGGGTCAGCTAGTTTATTACGTAAAATTATAACTGAATTTTGCTTTGCGGAGTAATAAAATATACTCAATTATCGTGCAAGATTAACAATTCATAATAATCATTTTTGGCGTCCACTTGTGTTAAAAACAAGTTTTTTACCTAATCATTAACATTATTCCAATTTCAATAAAGTCTTAAATTACATTTGTTATATTTCAACTACCACGTAATCTCATATTAACTCTAGAGCGAAGCCGGGCATCATAGCTACTATATAATAAAACTAAGTTGATAAAATGTGCGTGCCAATAAAACTATAGATATAAAAAAAATATAGTGTGATAGCCCTTTATCCTCCCTCGAACAAGGAAGTTCCCGTTTTAACCTAAAGGACGTGTTTTTAAAGATACAAGGGCTTTTCCAACCGTTCAACTTGGAAATTAAGTGTAGTGGTGCCGTCTGTTGTCAAGTATTTGAACTTCATTCGGAACAACGATTATTTGGCTTGCATTTCAAAAGGCGCTGCGAGCAATTGCAGCATGTGTAGTAATGGTACGAAATTTAAAATTTCAATTTCAATAAAGTCTTAAATTACATTTGTTATATTTTAACTACATCTCATATCAACTCATGAAGTCGGGTATTATAGCTAGTTTAATTATAAAGATCAATTTAACGAAACACGAAAACTTCAGATTTATTTAATTAAATTAATTGGGTTTCATTAACTGTTTATTAATAAAACAATACCATAACATATATTTTCTTACAAAACCAGAATCAAAGGCATTTTATTTACGTTAACGATGTTCGTATACATCAAAGTATCTTCACGCCCACATCAAGTGTTTCTTTTACTTATACCTAATTAAAACAACATTTCACAAACTAATCCTATCATCACAATGTGTAGTTTGTTTAATGATGTACATTTATATGTAACCGAAATTCTAAATAAAATTTATTTGCTTGAAACATGGTATAGTAAGTAGGTATAAGTAGGTGTATGTACAAAAGTTAACAGTTTGTTTTCTATGAAGTGCATGCATGCATGCAAGAATAAGTTTGGATTATCAAGTATGTATTCTTTAACTTCCCGCTACGTATGTATAAGGCTGTATAAGGAAGTTACTGATTTTCGAAAATCGAGTTTTCATCAGATATCTACGTTTTGAGATCCTAGGAACCTTTTCCGACTATTTTCATGATGAAGTCAGGATTTCTGTATGTGTGTGTGTGTGTGTATGTAAACGTCTTATACCTTTTGAACGGCTGGACTAATCAAAATGCGGATGGCATTCAATCGGATTCGACTCAACTTAGACTTCCTGAAAATTTGGACCAAATCGGCCCCGTAGGTTTTCAGATATTTTGAAAAAACCTCAAAGAAAATTGTGGCGAAACAGTATTTTTAATGTAACTTTTCATTTATATACCGATTAAGTACAAAAACTAATCAGTTCAATTTCTCAAAAAACCACGTCTAATGCATAAATTGATCAAAATCGGTTTGTCTGTTTGGGAGTGATCGTTGACGAAAAATTTTGAAAAAAGTGTTTTTTCGACACAACTTCGAAATTTTTCGTCAATCATTTTTGGTATTCTACGATATTGTAGAACTACAAAAACTAAGTCGAATGCTGTTTCAAAAATTAAAATCGAATCTAATTTTTAAAAGTTACAGCTTTTCAAATATTAAAATTACGTTGTTTTTAGCAAACTTACTTAATATTTTTGAAATAAGGTTCAGGCTAATACATCGTTAGACTTAAAAATTTTATCAACTTTTCTCCCGTAAAAACTACGTCAAATAAAGTTCATTGGATCAAAATCGGACAATTGGTTTGGGATTTATCAATGTCGAAATTAAAAAAAAAATTTGACGCTGGTTCAAATTTTTCATTATTTAGCTAAAGCAATATTTTAGATCTCAAAAATTGAGTTTAATGCCATTCGAAAGAGCAATATTGATCATCGTTTCCAAAATATACAGCTTTTCAAAAATCAGTATAATGCCATATTTAACAAAGTGGGTGTTTAAGCTGAAAAAATCTATGCTTATAGTTTTTATTCTTTTGACCTTAATATACCTTAACTTAGCGGGAACTTTTAGGGATGGCCTGCAGGATCAACTGTTTACAGATTTTTTTATATCAGAAGATAGCAAAACAGCAGATGGCTCTGCTGATGGAAAGAGAAACCGTCGTCTATAGAAACCAAAGATGTTTATAGTGACGTATGGCGAGATGGCAATGCCACATATAATGCTTACCGTTTAAACCGGAACTCGACAATGACAAGCACTGACGCTACTGCGGCAGGAATAGGCATGGCGGTCGTATCAAATACCCGGGCGAGACGATGCGGAAATCTACCAGCCAGTTGTCGCGATACTAGTGACACGTAATAGCTAATCGGTCGCCTTTTATAACCTGCCGGGCATAACGGCAGTTGCTCTAGTCTTTAAAGGAGTCCGGATTAATAAGATGTTACAACCAGGGCTTGTTAACCGGTTAGTTCAAAAATCTAAATCAACGCAAGTACATGAAGAGCATTTTATAAACGTTTGGCTCTACCTTAACCTCAAAAATAGCGGTTTACTCGTTGAGCGAAATTATAAAGGTTTTAATCAATAAACCGGTTTATACCGGTTTTCAATTTTTCTTTGAAGCTCGCCGCCTTCAATTTTAAGTACAAATATGAAATAACGCAAATGTGTAGTGATTTTATGTTTTCCGGCCAAGACGCTACGCGCTGCGGTATTTTCTTAGGCCAGTGGCAAATAACGAGGGACAATGCGTAAATTTTAAGGTTTTGCGTAACGTATAGACCTAATTTTTTTTAAGGGGAATCCTTTTAATTATAATATTTTAGAGTAGGTATTTTAGTCCCTTAAATGGTTCATTCAATTAATTGCATTATATACATTTTTTGCAAATTTACGGATATTATATATACATTTCATTCTATAGGTACTTATTATTGACTGTTGATACTTATTAACTGTTGCTCGCGACTTCGTCCGCGCGGACTACATTTACTCCGCACAGCACCTCCCCCGTAGGTGATAGCGTGATAATATGTAGCCTATATGTTGACCCGACCTGTTAGTAATATTGATGCAAAATTTGAAGTAAATCCATCAAGTACTTTTGAGTTTACCCCGGATATATATACAGACAAACAGACAAAAATTCTAAAAACTATATTTTTGGCTTCGATATCGATTGTAGATTACGCCCCAAGTATTCTTTTTAAAAAATATTCAATGTACAGTTGACTTTTGAAAATAATCTGTACTTCCTTATCTACATACGTAGTGGGAAGTGAGAGAGCGTCCCGGCTTAAGGGAGATGGTCGCAGGTTCAATTAAAACGGGGTGAGTGCTATAACACAAAAATAAAAATAAAATATAATAATTAAAAAATAGTTAAAAAACACGTCTCACTTTCATTAAATGTCCGCATTCAAACATCACATACTTTGACTTAATATTTTGTTCGTCATAATTAAAATAGCTATAAATAGTACGTACGCTTCAAATTCGATGTTTAGAATTCAATGAAGCGCGCAAAGAAAACGACAAAATGATAATTCGTAACCTGTCCGTACTGTGCGTGCCGTTCGACGACGTTTAATTTCATTCGCGGTAGGTAGGTATTTGGCTCAAACCGGTTTATTTAGGTTTTTGAATCGCTCTCATGTCAGATACGCTCCGAACAAAACCTTTTGTAAAAACCGGTAAAACACCTTTATTAACCGGTATTTCCTAAACCGGTTTCAAGCCCTGGTTACAACTTACAACAGTTGAAAGTTTCACGTGTTCTAAGAAGTGTATGCATGAAAAAAAAAAGATTTAGATCTTTTGAATGGCATTGAACGCTATTTTTAAGCTACAAAATCGATAAGTTAAAAAATGGTTAAGAATGTCAAAAAATTTTTATAATTTTTTTTAAATAAATCCCGTACGAATTGACCGATTTTAATCCGGTTAACGGCATTTGACGCAGTTTTTTAAGCAAAAGAGCTGACTAGATTTTTTATTAAATCAATATATTAACTTGAATGTCATTTTAAAAATATTAATTAATAAGTGAATTTTTGTAAAAGACCTGATTTTACTATTTAAAAAGCTGTGTGTTTCGAAAATTCGATTCGATTTTAATTTTTCAAACAGTAGTTGACGTATTTTTAAGCACTCTATTATTGTAGAAAATTGAAAAATTGTTGGTTGAAAAATTTTTTAATTTTGCCTATGATATTTCCCTAGTAGATCAACGCAAGATTAATGCAGTTAACGACATGAAACCAACTTTTTCAACAGAGCTGATTAGATTTTGTACTCAGTTTTAACATTACACTGGAAGTTATTTAAAATCCATTTCACCAACCTTTTTTTTCAGGTTTTTTCAAAATTTCGCAAAATATCCTGAGTCGAATCGGTTTAAATTTTCAGGAAATCTAAGTTACGCGGAATCCAATCAATCGCTATCAATCGAGTTTTGGTTGATCAATCCCTTCAAAAATAATGAGATGTTTACATACACACATAGACACACACATTCAGATATACTGACGTCGTCATCAAAATAATTGGAAAAGGTTCCTAGGACCTCAAAACGTGAAAAACTCGATGTTCAAAAATAGTTAACTTCTTTATATATTTCCTATACGTAGCGTGAAGTTAAAAACAAAAATTTTGGATTATCAATTTTGTAATCTTTATATCATTAGATAGCAAACAAGCAATAATAAAAAATAAAATAGCAAACAAGGCTTTCGTGATGAAAATAGATAACCATCATCCATAGATACCAAAAATGTTAAGAGTGTGTTATTATCCTTTTGGCGGGCTCTTATTGCCACATGCAAGAGTTAGGAGAGCTACTGTAACGATGCGCCGATCGCCTTTGGGGGATTTTCAGCTTGCAGTGAGTTTAGAGTGACTCACCTGGTACCGGTGCTAGGGTTTACTTTTATCTGCAGTTGTAGAAGAAAATACTTTATTTTAATATGACTTCATTTATTGGGATATCTCGTCCGAGACGACTTATGTTTGAGTATAAACATTTTTCTTTTTAAAAAAACTACACGCTCTACATTTGATTCGAATATTTAAAAGTTGACAAGTGGCCAGCAAGTAATACCATATAAGTGTTACAGTACCCGGCGATAAATATTGCACATCGACCTTTGGAAAGAGACAATCGGCTAATTTCAGCTTCGTAGAGCGTTATCTCTGTCGCACAAAATACAAACAGTCCGGTACCTATTAGGAGCTGTTAAAACAAGTATGATTTGCTTCTTTTGATATTTTTATTCTTTGTATAAAATACATTAATTTTTCTATAAGTGATGGCTTTAGGTTGGGGTAAAATAAAATAAAAAAACATGTTTACATTATGTTTACGTATTTAATTATTTTGGAACATTACGCTTTAGTATACATAATAAACACCATTATACCTATTGCTAAAATGAGACATTGCAATAAAAATAATAATAATTCTAATTCTCAATTACTTCCATTTCACTATCTGTGCTCTCAAAGAGGTCAATATCACTGCCACTATCAGCCGTATTTATTACTAATCTATCAGTGTAATTGTCTAAACTGTGTTGAATGCTTCTATATTCATTCTCACATTTGATTGCATGATCGCAAACCTTTTTCCACTCTTCAGCGCCGATCATGTTTACTTTTTCAGTCAATAATGTTTTTACTGTAGTTAAGTTCATACCCACATTTCTAGAGGCTACATAGCCTTTCAGTTGAGACCATATATTTTCAATTGGATTAAAATCCGGATGATATGGTGGCAATCGCAACACAGTGTGCCCATGTTCGGCAAGTACTTTGTCCACAGAAAACTCTGTATACCTCTCCTTGTGCTGACATATAATAGCGTAAATCTGGGTTTTTGTTAATTTTGGATCAACTGGAATTTCATGTCTGTTTAACCAATTGATCATTTCCCGTTTAATGGTGTTTGAGTTGGGGGGTCTCTCAACATATTTGTTGTAATAGGGTGCGTTGTCGATAACTAGAACAGAATCACTGGGTATATTTGGGATTAATTGGTTAACCAGCCATTTCTCATAGTTATCGTTATTCATTTCATTGTGATAGTCACCTGTAGTGTCCGTGGATTTATACGTTAAAAAAGCACCGGGTACAAAGCCTTTTTCATTTTTCCGCATGAACTATTATCAAAAGTTGACCTTTTGAAATTGGCTTTTTTACTCCTTTTTTTACTCCTTATCGTCACTCCAAGATTTCCCTTTAGTGTGGGATGCATGTATATATGACTCATCCATGTAGACGATATTTTTTCCTGTTTCGCGAAATTTGCGTATTTTATCAAGGTATTCTATTCGTTTGAGACTAACGTCGTGCTTTTCCATTAGAATTTTTCGATTATCTTCCATTTTAGTGAACTGAAATCGCATGTCATGAAGTATTTTTCTCAACGTTTTTTCAGACCCACTGTAATTAATAGCTTCAGATAATTTAGCTTTTAATGATTTTATTGTTGGCAGTTCATTAAATCGTAAGTGAAAATCATACACCATTCTTCGAACAACATCGTAATCAAAATCGTCCATATCCAAACAAAATTGCTTTTTTGGTCTCCCTTTTTTTGGAGTGCTGAACTTAATTTCAGTCGAATGTGTTTCAGTACTGACTTCGTTTAATATATTGTTCAAAGTTCTTCTTGAAATTCCAGTGGCATTTGCAACTCGCTCTTGAATCTTCTTAAAATAACAACTTACATTTTCATCTACTTTTTTTTTAAATCTATCAGCTTCGGTTACAAAGTATTTATAAACATTGTAGATAATTTCACGTGACTGACCTCGTAAAGGTTTCCCTCTTTTTCCGAAAGATGCCATATTACAACTTTAAATTATTTAAACTTGTGGGTGTTATCAACTCTAAATATATATTTTGATCGGGACGCGACCACACTCTATCGTACTTGAACAACGACTGACTAAACGTCACATAGGTAGTGTGGGACAGAGATAACGCTCTACGAAGCCGAAATTATCCGATTGTCTCTTTCCAAAGTTCGATGTGCAATATTTATCGCCGGGTACTGTACATTACTTTTCCCTCCAAACTGAAACACAACTGTGACAAGCTGTGCGCTATTGCGCTAGGAATAAGTAAGCGGTGGTACCGGACCAGGCGAGAAAATGCAGAACTCTGCCACCTAGTAGCCGCGATGGTAGTGACTCGCATAACAAATCATTCGACTCTCACGATTTGCCGGGCAGAACGGCGAATAATATTCTTCTTCGGGAGCCCGGACCAACACGGGGGAAATATGTTGTTGAGCTACGGTTTGAATTTTTTTTATATACGAAGGTCACACTATAAGTAAGCGTTACTTAAAATACAACCTGTTATAACAAAATATTAATATTATTCCTTTTCAAAATAATCTCCTTTACATTTTAAACATTTTTTCATGCGATCGAACCATTTTATAAAACAGGAGGACCACAGATCTGAAGGCATGTTTTCTACGAGCTGATTGAACGCTATCACTGCTTCTTCGGAGTTTGTAAAAGTAAAACCTCTCATCAAATCTATGATTTTGGGGAAAAAACAAAAATTACAGGGTGCTAGGTCGAGGTTATGTGCAGGATGAGTGACGAGATGTACTTTTTTGGAAGCTAAAAGTAACTTTGTTTTGTTGGCCGTGTGTGAAGAAGCGTTATCATGGTGTAGGAGAATGCGGCTTTTGGGTCGTCTTTCGCGAACTTTTTCTAACACCCTGGGTAAACAAATGGTAGAATAATTAACATTTTTTTGATATTCAAGTAGAATTGTACAGATGGGACCCGAAGTTGAGAAAAAAAACGTGATCATTCTTTTACCAACGTTTCTCGCCTCTCTCACTTTTGTTGAGCTGTTCTCATTTTCAAACACCCATACACAAGATTGCTGTTTTTTTTCGGGTTCAAAAGAATAAATCCACGTTTCGTCTCCTGTGACAATGTCATAAACAGCATTAGAATGTCCGTGGTCGTCCTTCAGTAGCATCTGTGAGCACCATTCCACGCGAGCCCGTTTCTGCTCCGCTGTCAGTTCATGAGGGATCCAACGACAACAAAGTTTCCGAACTTTCAATTTTTCGTGTAAAATTTTCTGAATTTGGCTCATATCAATCCTCAATAGTCCTCGAATTGTTTCATAGGTAATCCGGGGGTTTTCTTCAATTAACCGCTTAATAGTAGCCACATAATTTTCGTTGACGGCAGTTGGAGGCCGCTCTTTACGAAATTCGTGATGTAAAGAAACTCGACCTCTTTCAAATTCAGCAAACCATCGCCTCACGGTGCTCAAACAAGGTGCTTCTCGCCCAAAAGCATTTTGAAGACGAGTGGCACAGTCTTGCGGAGCAAGAGAACTTTTAAAAATCATAAAAAATCATCGCTCTAAAATCTTTTCGACTTAATTCCATTTTCGTTATTTACGTAGAACTTTGATGTGTGATAAAAAAACAATTGACAAATCATGCTGTTTCCCGCCCCCAATTGTTCCCGCCAATTGTTTTTTTATTGCTAAGAAGGTTACAACGTTTTAAAAATATAACATTCGACATTCAAATAGTTCCGATTAGCTAGAAATGCAAAACTTTTAGTGTGTCCCATGTATCATAGCAAACAAGCAGATGGGTCTCCTGATGGAAAGAGCCACCCATTGCCTATAAACACCAAAGGTGTTAATGGTGCGTTGCTATCTTACGGCGAGGTCTAATGCCACATGCATAAGTTTATCGGCTAGCTTACCCTCTAAACCGGAACACGACAGTGACAAGCAGTGACGCTATTGCGGCAGGAATAGGTAAGCCGGTGGTACCAGACCCAAGTGAGACAATGCAGAACTCTACCACCTAATAGCCACGATGGTAGTGTCTCGAATAGCCACTCGGTCGCCATTTACGGCCTGCCTAGTAGAACGGCAGTTGGTGTATTATTCAAAGGAGCCCGGGACCAACATGGAGTAAATGTAAATAATATTCAATTAGGAATAAACACAATAAGCCTTTACTAAATAACATTACAAATTATTTACATAATATTAACTATAAATCTTTTAAAGAACAATGTAACAAATTAAATTAAATAAATAAATCCTTCAAAATATTAATTTATATATGTTGTGAAAATATTATGTGATTTTGTGATATAACCATACATAAGTGTCGATAAGTCTAGCCAGTGTCTAACTTCGATTGGGTCCCAAGAATATACTTGTATTATTCACAAAAACTACAAAACTAAAAACATTTATATTTTTTTTCTATTTATAAGACTTTATTTTTTTAAATATAAATAGTTTAATATCTATAGTAAAATTAATTCAGCTAACCATTTATAAAATTACATTATTCAAATAGCGAAATAAACTGTTTTTATTATACACATTTTTAAAGTTGATTTAAAAATATTATTCGCCCTGCAAAACCCTCTATTGCAGATGTTTGAATTGTGAATACTCAAATATTATTTCACCGTATAATTTAAATGACAATATATATATATTCCTTTTTTCTATAATACTGTGTGTGTACACAACATCGACCACACAGCCTATAGACGGCTAATGTTTGATTATCCGTATTGAATGCATTCTGGCAATTAGCTGAGGTAAGACGAAGTGGGGTTGCAACGCCGTAATTGGCTAACTCAAGGCCACAGTGAAAGATAGTAATGTACAGAGCATCTGATTGGTCGACACTGATTACTCAATCACTACTCATTGGCGCGTGGACATTTACATCGGAACTATAAGTCAGATGTGTTGACACAAGTCATTCGTCTATTATTAGGTGTTTATGGGCTGTGTGGTCGGTGGTACACAAGTAGACATATATCGTGAATAATAAATTTTAAAACATACAACGAATCTGTTTTATCACAAAAGTACCACAAAAATCTTTGTCTTCCTTCGCACAATATATTTATATCAAAGTTAAGCTGCTCGGAATACGTAAAACCTTGTAACACTAACCGCAATCTGATACCAGACCCTTGTATCCCATATCCCGAGATTAAGCGGGTCCAGCGGAAACAAAATTGTCATGTTCTCGAACACACGATAAGAAATTCACAGCTCTATACATTACTGTATTTTAGTTATAAATAGATAAATGTTCTTTAGAAATAGCAATGGATGTATTGCTGGTTGAAATTATATTAAGTTTTCAATAAGATTATTAAATAATAAATAAGATGGTGATACATAGTGTAGTAGTTCTTTATTAAAATATAATACAAAATACTTTTTTAATTAATTAACTGGAAATATACTCGTAACAATCCGGTCGGTGGTAGATTCGGTCTCCACGCTCAAGGCCCGCGATAGAATCTATGCAATAGCTTAAAAAAAAAAAAAACTCGCGATAAAACTATTAACAATTTCATTAAAACTACTATTGAACTTATTAAGAAAGCAATTACGTGTATTCATTGTAAAATTTTGAAAACTGCAACATGACTGCAACTCTCGTTTTAATATGTTTGCGGGAATGGAGGTTTAAATAAAAATTCTGTGTTAACAGGTCAGTAGTTTTAAATAAAATATGCCTTTCAAGAATATTATTATTAATAGTCAAGTTATAAATATTATTATTAATAGTCAAGTTATAAATATTATTATTAATAGTCAAGTTTGACTATATCACGACTTCAATACCAAATGCTAACCTTTAATACTAATTAAAATTGATTGAAACAAATTTTTGTTTGGATTGAAATCTAAGTTATTATTCGGTTTCAATCCAATCCAACAAACAATCGATTTTAAAATCTAAACGACATTTTCGAGCTCAAAAAACTATGTTGAATCATTCAACGCTTGTGTGTTTGAAGGTATCCGTCTCTTAATGCACCAATCATATTCAATCAGATATACACAAAAAGAATTATATGCAATACATTTATGATGAAGGCTATAAGTTACTTTTTTAACCGACTGGAAAAAAATAATTAAACAAATATTCACGGGAAGTTACACTTACTGATCTAACCCTAAAGTAAGCAAATTATTTGCTTGTGTTATGGGTGTTAGTCAACGATACTAATACATAGAAATACACATATTAATACTAGAATATATTTAATAAACACCCAAACCCAGAAATACAAACATTTATGCTCATCACACAAATGCTTGTACCCGACAAACGGGGCAGTAAAAGGGAAGTATGCTTTTGGACGACGTGAGTGAAGTCGTGTACTTTATTAGCTAGTTATAGAAACAAAATAAATAAATAACAAAAGTAAAATTTAAACTAAAACGTGTTTTTAACTTCCCGTTTTGTATGAAGACATGTTTTGAGGCCCTAGGAACCTTTTTCCTAGGAAAAAAATATTTAACAAGTTACAGTTCGCCAAACCGATAGATTATTATGTAATGTCCAAAAAGCGATTAAGTACCATTTTTAGGGTTCCGAAGTAAACTAGGAACCCTTAGAGTTTTGCTATGTCCGTCCGCCCGGCCATCCGTCCGTCCGCACGAATGCTCAGAGATCCTTTATACTAGAAAACAGTAATTTGGCATAAATATACTTATTAGTTTCATCAATAAAGTGATAACATACAATCATGAAAGCTCCCCTACATATATTGTCGATGGGGATGTTAACTTTTTTTTATTTTATAGATTCAGGCGTTACTTTGCGGAAATCCGTTGTTCAGACGAAGAAAACTTGTTATTTTGTAAAAATAACAAGTTTTCTTCGTTAACTTTTTTTCCCACGTACCTCATTGTGTGGAGTATCGTCGGATAGGTTTTTAAAAATTTGAAAGTTTTTCAAAGCAAGTTTTCAATTAAGAGACTCATTTGTAAAATATAACGCTTTATAGTGCTAATTTTTGTTAATCAAGTGTCCCCCCCTCTGCCAGCTAAACGGTTGGTTTTTGAAGTGGGAAAAAATTCGTGGTAATAGTAAATATAATGAATTTAAAAGGAAAACTGTCACGGTTAAGTAGGTTTTACAAATTTACGAGTAATAGCCGACAAAGTTATAAAATGTTTTACAAATTATTCAAATTGTATGCAGAATAGATCGTCATAGATAACGCTGCATAACTATAGATCTCGCTATTATGTAGCCGACAATTTCATTTGATAATAATATCTGTGGAATATTTCTGTTATTAAAAGCGATGAGACACACAAACACTCTGGTGAGAACCGCGGTAGATTACGTCGCGAATAGAGCTGGGTTAATACCGATATTTCTCAAGATTAGGTGATGTTCACTTTGAAATATTATATTATTTTTACTAATATATCGGTATTGACTGTTAACTAATATTTAAGCAAATAATTTGCTTACTTTGGGGTTAGATCAGTTAATCTATACATATAATAAAATCGTAGGAAAGTCAAAACTGTACATTGAATATTTTTTTTTTAATTAATGCTTGGGGCGTGATTTACAATCAATATCGAAGCCAAAAATATAGGTTTTAGAATTTTTGTCTGTTTGTCTGTATGTATCTCCGGGGTAAACTCAAAAAGTACTGCATAGATTTACTTCAAATTTTGCATGAATATCACTAACAGGTTGGGTCAACATATAGGATACATATTATCACGCTGTCACCTAAAGGGGAGGAGCTGTGCGGAGTAAACGAAGTCTGCGCGGACGAAGTCGTGGGCAACAGCTAGTGTATAATATAAGTAGTAATTATTATTATTTATTTGCTTGTTGGCTATCTTATAATTTAAAACAGAACCCGACTTATACGGAAAAGAATGACTATTGAGATAGTCTATCGATTTTAAAATAAATTTGGTCTTGGAATAAATACCAAGTTTTGTACTTAAAATGTGAAGTTTGTTAGGAAATACAATTAGACCTTAAATTAGACTTTAAAAGTTACAACCACTTAAACGTTTCGCCGGCAATTTACTGTTATTATAAAAGTTGATTGAATAACATTGTCAAGTAGTACTACAAAAAGCTCTCAATATTAGCGGCAAATTATATAATTAAACAAAACAACCAATATTTCGCGCGAAATCAGCTAAAATTGTAAAGATAAGGGTTGGGAGAATAAATTTCAATACAACTTGTAAATTTTGTTAGCAACTCTTGTACCCTTGGGGCTAAACATGTTGATAACGCGGCATTGCTACTCTAGCCGCATAGATAAGTTTCATGAGTTGCAAGCACTTTACAAAATTTGTTTTATATCTTGAAACATCTAGTTTATAAACTTTAAATGAAAAATTGAAAATTCCCCGATCGCTTCTTTGTCCTAAGACTTCTTGTCTCATACGTATTATTTGCAGAATATAACAAGAAAGTAGTTGATGATCTTATAAAAGCTCCAGTTCACGCAAAAAAATAGAATAATTAAGCACGATACATCGACAAATTTATGCTACCATAAGCCCAATACTTATGCACAACCAACTTTGATCTGTTAAAAAGAGATCTACGACCTCTAATTTATTAATATTTAATGATTTCATAACCTTAAATATGAATGACGGTAATCAGGTTGGCGTCGTGTTTACAGATTATTGTAAATGTTTCGATCGCATTGATCATCGTATTTTACTGCAAAAACTTCATTTTGCAGGAATGCATGGAAATTTGTTCTGATGGTTCACCTCATATATAAAAAACCGGTGCCAAGCCGTGGCTATCAATGGTTATATTTCTAAATGGAATACAATTCCTTCCGGGGTCCCGCAGGGGTCGATCTTAGGGCCTTTGCTATTTATTTTATTTATAAACGACATACATGCATGTTTCCAGCACTCTCAGGTCCTTTTATTTGCTGACAATATAAAAGTTTATAAAAAGATAACCAATGAAGCCGATTGCCATTTCCTTCAGGAGGACTTAAATAGGTTCGAGGCCTACTATGAAGCAAATAAACTTGATCTCAATTTTGGTAAGTGCTATTCGATGTCTCTGTCACGCAAAAAATATCATAAAACACGATCATCTCCTTAAAAGCCGAACTTTTGAAAGTGTTAGTCACATGAAAGATCTTGGAATAATTCAAGATTCCAAAGTACTTTTTGATCAAAATGTGAAAGATATTGTTAAAAAAGCATCAAAGGCCTTAGGCTTCTTAATAAGATCATGCGCTAAATTTAAAAACGCTAAAACCTTAAAAATTTTATATTGCTCATTACTTCGAAGTATCTTAGAATATAACTCTCAAGTCTGGAATCCATGTTACTCAGTTTATAATAAACAATTAGAATCTATACAAAAAAGATTTTTGAAATATTTAGAATTTAAAACTAACGTTCACGACAGCTTATATAGGGAACGATGCATAAGACATCACCTACTTCCTCTCCAAATTCGTAAAAATATAGCCGACTTAACTTAATTATCAAAAATGTTAAAGGGCAATGTAGACTCAAGCGAATTACTAAAACATATTAAACTTGTAGTACCTCGTAGTCACAATACTCGGAACAAGTCCACGAAGATACAAATACCACGTGTGTGCACAAATTATCGCAGTAATAGCTACTTAATTCGTTCGTGTCAGCTGTTTAATACGTTAAGCAACGAAGTTGACATAGATATATTTTGTAATAGTACCGCATTATTGAAGCAAGCACTAGCAAGTACCCTACTAAGTCATTATTCTTAGTAATTTAGGTTATAATGACATTATCCCTGTTACTTTCGACCAGTATAATTATAGTTATAATGTGTGTCTCAAACAATTTTTTTTTTTTAAATTTTCAAATGTGAAAACTTGTTATTAGCTTCTATCTATCCATGTTTTCCTGTAAAATATAAAATAAAATAGAAATACATCATCGCGTCAAGCACACGCAGCATAATTTGTAACAAAATGTGTAAGAGCCTAAACGCTTTGACTAGATTGACGTTTTGTTACGTGAATCGAACTCTAAGACTCCTGCAGCTTACATAGTATGGTATAATATATGTAATAGTATGGTATAATAAATGCGAAAGTTTGGATGTTTGGATGAATGTTTGTTACTCAATCACGCAAAAACTACTGGACGGATTTTAATGAAATTTGGCACACAGGTAGATGATGACCTGAAATTGCACAAGGACTACATTTTATCCCGAAAAAATTAGGTGAACCCGCGGGATTCGCAAAAAAAAATTTATAATGCAGCGGACTGCACGCTGCTGCTAGTGGTAAATATATCAAATAGCTTTATTTAATAATAAAGGGTAAAAAAAGTAGTGATTTATGAATAGCAAAGCAATAATTAAAACGTAAAGCAATAATCTATTTTTTAGTATATTTTGTAATGGTATATATTATGTATATACTACTCATAGAGTGATAAATAATGTAGTTGGTATGAAAACACTACGCCAACAAACTAACACAGTTTTAATGAAATTTTATAGAATATATTACACAGAATACTTTAAAATTATAAATATATATTAATAAAAAAGTTTTAGGTCAAAGTTTCAATCCTAATTTACGAATGGAGGTCTTGCAGCATCAGATTAAATTCAGTATGTCATTGTAATATCACTGAAGTAATAAATTTCTTATTGATCAGACCTATAACAGTTGCTTAAATCCATTCATCTAGTAGAAAAGATCTGATGACCTTGAGACGGTTGAACCAATTTTGATGGATAATGATCATATGTAATAATAATAAGCTGTTTGAGATTGATATAGTAAATTAGACACATTCATAAAAGTCAATATTTCAACAAAAAAACCTAATTTCTTAGTATAATAATCGAAGTTATATTTATATTATATACATAACGTAACCATACGTCCCGTTTTTATGGGGACTGTCCCGGTATCAGAAATAAGAAATATCTACTGAATAAAGTTAACAATTTATACAACTTATTTTGATGCGTCAACATTTTTTAACTTCCAGCTACGTAGTACGTAATGTACGTTGATAGGAAGTTACTAAATGTGCCCCGCTTTTCGAAAATGGGGTTTCACCGGATTTCTACGTTTTGAGGTCCTAGGAATCTTTTCCGACTATTTTCGCGATGACGTCAGTATGTCTGTATGTATGTATTTATGTGTGTATGTGTATGTGTGTATGTAAACATCTCATAACTTTTGAACGGCTGGACCGATAGAAACGGGGTTGATAGCATTCGATTGGATTCAGCTCAATTTGAACCAAATCGGCTTAGGAGATTCTGAGAAATTTTGAAAAAACCCCAAAAATCATTTTGGCGAAACAGTATTTTTTTAACATAACTTCCGGATTAACGTACCGTTTGAGTATAAAAACTAAACAGCTACTATTCTTCAAAAAACTACATCTAATGTATAAATTGCATCAAAATTGGTTTATCTGTTTGGGAGAAATCGTTGACGAAAAATTTAAAAAAATAGTGTTTTTTCGACGTAACTTCGTCGACGTAACCAATCATTTTTTGGTATTCAACAATATTTTAGAACTAAAAAAATACGTCAGATGGCATTTCAAGAATCAAAATTGAATCTAATTTTTAAAAGTTACAGCTTTTCACATATTAAAATTACGTCATTTTTAGCATATTTACTTTATATTTTTAAAATAATTTTCAGACTAATACACCGATGGACTTAAAAATTTTTCTCTTTTAAAAACTGCGTCAAATACCGTTAATTGGATCAAAATCAGTCAATTTGTTTAGGATTTATTAATGATGAAAATATTGGAAAAAATATTTTTTGACATTGCTACGAAATTTTTCAGCCTATCGATTATTTAGCTAAAGCAATATTTCTGATCTTAAAACTTGAGTTGAATGTCATTCGAAAGATCAAATTAATCAGCGTTTCCAAAATATACAACTTTTCAAAAATCGATATACTGCCATTTTAACAAAATAAATGTTTAAACTGAAAAAAAATATGTTTATAGTTTTTACTCTTTTGAGCTTAAATTAACCTTAATTTAGCGAAAAGTTTCAAGGATGGCCTGTGGGGTCAACCGCCTACACATTTTGACGTGAATACGTCTTTAAAATTGCCTACATAGGGGGGGGGGGGGGGGGGGACAGTTCAAAAACGGATAATAACAAAATTGGGGGAAACAGTTTGGTGCTATAGCAACATAGTTATCACCAACATCCAAAATCTAATTATGCCACTGGATAGTTAAAGAATCAAAGAATTTAATAAGCTGAATGAGGATTACGATGCTTCGCGAATAGTGGAGTAGGAAGTGCCGCCATTTTTAGTAAATTTTACTGCGTTACATATTTTGCATAATATGGTATAATTTTTAGACTTAGAGCAACAATAAAATTCGATTAAATTTTATTCGAAAGCTCTTGTAAATATTTATAGATTATATAGTTTTAAAAAATAGTTTTCAACGCTAATAGTAAATATATAAGGCACTCAATTGAAAAATTCAGAACAAAATTGTAATCAGCCACAAAAAATCATTTTAGAACCCATATAAAATTCAAGGAATGTATAACGTTTAAAACAGTTTTTAAGTAGCAATCTAATGATACCCATGAACCCCCATATGAAAAAGTGAAGAAGTGTCGAGAACGCAAAAAGATGAAGGCGTTTGAACCGATCAACGATGACACTTATACACTGCTGGCCTTAACGGCTTTTACGGCTTCACCGGTCGTGGGGGCGAGCAGAGTGCTCAGCCAGAGCTTAAAGATGTGGGGTCGTATGCCCTTTACCCTAAGAGTGTCTACTGTGAGAGCGATCCTCGTAGGTGGCGTCGTGATTTGTGATAAAAGGGTTAGCAGCATTGTCCCGTGTGTAGGTTTGTAGTCTTTTGGTATGTTTCGTTGGTCACAGTTATCATGTCGTCGAGTCGGTGAGAACGTGGCGGGGCCTGCGTAAGATGGGATCGGGATTAGGATCTGAGATGTAGTTTGCCGCAGTGGGTTAAGGTATGAGTTGGTGCGATTGAAATATCTTTTGGGAATATCTTGAAATGCCCAGCTAATCTCGGCAATTCGAGACTTTTATGAGGTCAATGTATACCACTTTCCGCTATAAGACACAGCATTAGTATTTGTGTAGTATTTGTTTGCAAATCTGTACGGGGGAGAGAGGGGCAAACGCTACACAGGCGGATGATAGAATAAATCTTACGCAAATCTGGTAAAGTGTCACCTTGTGTCTAAGTGAGACGAGTGCGGGAGTGCGGACCTGCTGTGATCGACCTATGAGTGAAGAATGAACCCACTCCACGGAATTGAAATCGGCGGTTGGTTAGTTACTCTCGTATGATATGAGTACGAGTCTGTCGGGTACTCCCATTCGACATAGCTTGTATATTAGGCCATTGTGCTAGATCTTGACGAACGCATTCGCGACGTCAAAAAATAGAGCACCGGGTGGGTATTTGCAGCCCTGGGGCTGCATTTAAAGAGTTTAAAATATACTATGTGAGATGGTGCGCTTATTAACTGCAACAGTGAACTGCTCCGAAACTGAACTGCTCATTTATTATGACATAATATGGCATAATAACAAATGCCTTAAGGCGAGATAGTATGATTTTTTTCGTAGATTTTGCCTAACGTATTGATTAGGCTAGTGAGACGGTAACTACTGACATTATTCCGGGGTTTTCCCGGCGTGTGTATTCCTATGATGGTGGCTTCTTTACAATCGTCCGAAAACGCACGACCGGTAGGAGTGCATTGAAGATTCACACTGGTATGTATATAAGGGAGGGAGGGAGGTATTTAACTACCTTATTTGTGATTTTATCAGACCCCGAGCCTTTTTATTGCATAGGTTTTTGATTATTTCACCTACTTCTTTGGTATCGGAGGGTAATAGTAGGTCCCCATCTGATAGTAGCGCCACCCTACGCTCTACTTCGCTATCCACAAGGTGGACGTAGTCTAGACCATCTAGGTCCGTAGATTGGTTTGATGGATAACATTGTGATTGAAACGACGAATGAAAAATGTTGCCATCACAAGATGTTACGCATGACGTAGACGTATTCACGTAAAAGATGCACGGCTGTGTCCATGACACAGCCACAGCCCGTTTTTTTTAAACTACTACCGGATCGGAAACGTGGGCTTGTATTTTTCATGTATATCAACTAGGATTGTAACGGAGACATTGTTAGTGGAGGCGGAGGCGGATGCGGAGGAGAAGAGGTTCACCTCCACGGATGCGGAGGTTAACGGGGGCGGAGGCGAAGGTAAAGTTTGAAGTAGAAAAAACAGAAATACATGTTTAATGATTCCTGTTATTCATTCACGCCCCCACCACCGGCCGCCAGACCATGTTCACGTGGCACAAGCAAAATTTTGACCACTTCACTCGCAAATACGCAGCCGTGAGGCCGCGTCTGCCAGTGTCGCTCATTGTGCGTTGTGTGTTAGAAAATAAAACTCCGCATAAATTTGGCGAAGGCAGAGGTACAATTCTTCGTGGAAGTTCCACAGTAACGGAGGCGGAGGCGGAGTTCCATTACAACCCTAATATCAACTATTATGTCCCTGTTTCCCCAATTATATATCAGGGACGTGAAAATATTCCATTTTCCGAAAAATATATAAAGTCACGCAACAAAAATTATATACCATATATATTTATGAAAAAATTAATATAATTGAAAATATTTATTTGCAAAGTTACAAGATGTTAAAAATTAATTAATTTACCAACATATTCTACCGTTATATAGTGTGCAAGTATTTAAAAATTATCATAATGTAATATTAAATAATTTTCACGGGAAAAATTACACTTACTGATCTAATCCCAAAGTAAGCAAATTATTTTGCTTGTGTAATGGGTGTTAGTCAACGATACTAATACATAGAAATACATATATAAATACAAGAATATATTTAATAAACACCCAAACCAGAAAATACAAACATTTATGCCCATCACACAAATGCTTGTCCCCGTCGGGGATTGAACCCGAACCCTGTCGATCGCGTTGTCAGGGTCGCTCACTACTCGCAGACGGGGCAGCCAAGTATTACATTTAAAATTTTGTATCAATTTTTTAGAATTACAACTGGATCGGAACGCGGCCACACACTGTAAATATCCGGCGGAAGAAACTCAGCGGGCTTATCTTTTTTCCTCTATTTTCTGTACTAATAATGTACAGGAATGATTTCATATCACAAAAAATATTTAAAAAAATTGTTATAATTTACAAAGTTATTTCACCATTCACAACATTTTATTACATTGAATTTATACCAGTTTGTCGATAAATTGTATATCAGTTTTTCGACAATCTCATAAAACTTGACGAATTTTGCTTAGATATAAGTCTATTACAAAATCATCTTAAAAATATTTAATTTTCAATAGGAAAACCAATTATTTCAAAATGGTCGAATCTTTTGGTAACTTAACATTGATATGTAATTTCGGTTCTTCTTATGAGATAAATATATACCCCAAACATTTTTGTTATTATTTGTTGCTCGCGAAATTCACATCAACCTAACGCCCTGTGTTTAGAGAAAAACAATATGGTTAGTTAGGCTATTACCTACGGGTCTCTCTAAAAGGAAGGCAACGCATTTGCAAGGCCCATTATAAACAGTAATTGTTAATGAAAGCCGTGATCACTTACCATCCAGGTGAATCTCTCATCCATTTGCCTGCTCTTCGATATAAATAAATCTTTGGTTTACCCGTAACATGATGCTAAGAGAAGTTTGTGAACATATGTATATGTACGTAAGGGCAAAGTTTTCAATGGACCTAACACAACCAACTCCCGTAAGCATTACGCATGACATTTGAAATGACTATTGTTATTCTACTCAACTAAGTAGCGTTATTTTTAAACAAACTGTTTCTTGCGGGCTTTGTATAACTGTAGCAGAAAACGTTTCTGTAGAAAAACTTTAAAAACAACAAAGAAAAATATCGACACGCAGGGATTGAACCTGCGACCGTCTTCCTAAAACCGGGACGCCACCACTGAGCGAGTTTCGACAGGCTCAGCGTGGCGAAATTCCATTTTGCTATATGATCGATTACGTCGATTTTACTGATCGCTAGATATACATACGTATAAATAGTTAAATGAGTTCATCATTACAGATGAAATTTACATTTATAATTTTGATCAGTACTTTCGTATTTCTAATTATTATTTTTGTGTTATACTCTGTTGACACTAGCTCAGTGGTAGAGCGTCCCGGATTTAGGGAGACGGCCACAGATTCAATCCCTGCGTGTCGATATTTTTCTTATTTATTTATTTATTTAATGCTTTATTGTACACAATTAAAAGAGAAGTAATACATAGAGACCTATTTTTTGTTGTTTTAAAAGTTTTTCAAGTTTTCCCAAGCACGGAGTTATTGCTGCTATTACACAAAAATAAAATTAGACGTTCCTATAGATTTCATTAATTCTAAATTCATTATTGGTTTAAGCCCCTGATGAAAAATAAAGCCTACATATTCTACAGTTCGTAAAATTGACTCTTGTGAAAAGTAAATAAGTTATATCACTATCATTGTGACTATTACATTGCCACGTTGTAGTAGTGATAACTGTATAACCCTACGACTCGTCACTACCTACATCACATGTTTTTTTTTATAGAAGAAGGGGCAAACGGACAGGAGGCTCACCTGATGGTAAGTGATTACCGCCGCCCATAGATAACTACACTACCAGAGGTCTTGTAATTGCGTTGCAGGCCTTTAAAATGTCCCTTCTTGTTAGTGAAATAGCTAAAATAAGTTTGTATTTCAATAAGACACTATAATATAAGACATTAAAAGAATTAGAACACATTATAATAATAACTCTTTATTATCAGATAAAAATCTATAGCTTCGTGAATAAAAATAACATGAAAAACTTAATGACTATATAATAATTAAACACGTACTTACTTATATGATAATTATTATATTATTTTTATAAATTCTATTCGCAAAATCGCCTCTGTGGTCTAGTGGTCCAGCGTTGGCGTTGACCACATGAGGTCCCGGGTCGGGCGCTTAAAAAAAAAGTATTTTTTCAGTTTTCTGACAAACACAAAGTTGCCCGGGATTGGAAAGTGCCCGGTTGGCGATAGGCTTGCCACATATCACATTTGTGGGACCAAGTATCTTCGGCTAATTGTGGGTGCACTTGTTGTACCTCTGCCTACCCTTTCGGGGATACGGGCGTGAAGATACCACTACTATTCGCAAAAGGTTTTTATAATACATATAGTATGTCATATCTAACATACAAATATTATAGACGCATAGACACACATACATGTATTATCCCCATGTAGATCCGGGCTCTATTGAAGAACAGACTAACTGTCGTTCTACCAGGCAGGTCGTGAAACGCGACCGGTTGGCTAGACAAGTCATTGCCATCGTGGCTATTACGTGGTAGAGTTCTGTATTGTATCTCCTGTATCTGGTACCACCGCCTTAGCTATTCCTGCCGCACTAGCGTCAGTGCTTGTCATTGTCGTGTTCCAGTTTGAAGGTTAAGGTAGTCGATAAACTTATGCATGTGGCATCCGAACTCGCTACAACCGCACCATTAACATCTTTAGCGTCTATAGTCCGGGGTTGACACTTTCCATCACGAGACCCATAGGCTTGATTGAAACAGTTTTTTTTTTAATTTTTGCTAAATACTATATTCCCAATTTTTTACAACTTTTTACTTTAAAAGTAAGAGGGACTACATAATTTTCACTGCGAATATTTCACAAAATATTAGCATAATCATTTTTTTCTTAAAATTTTCTATATCATTTAAAATGATACTCCTATGCAATGATACTCCACACTTTTTTATTGTCTTTATCCCTAAGTTGCATGTTTGGAGGGCTACCCTATTTTTAAAAATAGTACTGCATATTTTTGTAACCATTTATAAAAAACACCTACCTTCCAATTCCGTTAAAAATACTTAGCTTGATAGGATAACCACTGAGCTAGTGATTCCCAATCAGTTTTTTTGCCTACCGCTTTAAAAACTAAGTTTAACTCCAAAAGTCTAACAAACGCCAACAGTGACTGACCATTTTTATATCTTAGGATAGCAAATAAATTGATACTTACCTAATAATTAAAAAAAGACAATTGGGTCTATGTCAATATTTGACAACGATCCCACAGTCGACTATAGATAACAGAGATGATAATGGTGTATTATTATCAGTGTGGCAGGGATAGAATACTAAAGTTATAAGTTTATCAGCTACTTTACCTTCTAAGCCGGAACACGACAGTGGCAAACATTGGCATTATAGCGGCATGAAAAGGTAAAGCGCTGGTACCATATGCGAGGTTGAAATATTTCAGAACTCTGGAAGTTACGATGCTTGTGATATGTATAAAAAATCATTCGCGTTTTACAAATTGCCTGGCGGAATGGCAGAAGGTCTATTTTTTAAGAGAGGTCCGCACTTATTCAGGTATATAGTGTAACGTATACATTTACGGTTGCGGGTTGCCAATTGTATTGTATTTTATGATGTTATTACTGGCCAACCTCAAAATATTTTTGTGTAATACCTTTCCTGTAGCTAAGCTGAATTCAGTGGAATTTGGAAATGTAACTAACGTTTGTGATTTAAAAGTAAGCGCGCGATATTTAAATTGGTCAATGAACACGTGCTATTAAAATTGACGAATGACCGCGCGCAGTGCTAGAGCTGGTTATCAGATTGCACCAACTTAATCACTTAGATGTTAGATGTAATGTGGTACTGTAAGCTCTGCTCGTATTTTGAGCTTAGAACTATAAATTTTGTCCTAAATGACAGTGAAATCTCTAATCTGATTAGTCACGGAACTAAGAATTTTGTCCTAAATGACAGTGAAATCTCTAATCTGATTAGTCACGGAACTAAGAATTTTGTCCTAAATGACAGTGAAATCTCTAATCTGATTAGTCACGGAACTAAGAATTTTGTCCTAAATGACAGTGAAATCTCTAATCTGATTAGTCACGGAACTAAGAATTTTGTCCTAAATGACAGTGAAATCTCTAATCTGATTAGTCACGGAACTAAGAATTTTGTCCTAAATGACAGTGAAATCTCTAATCTGATTAGTCACGGAATTAAGAATTTTGTCCTAAATGACAGTGAAATCTCTAATCTGATTAGTCACGGAACTAAGAATATTGTCCTAAATGACAGTGAAATCTCTAATCTGATTAGTCACGGAACTAAGAATTTTGTCCTAAATGACAGTGAAATCTCTAATCTGATTAGTCACGGAACTAAGAATTTTGTCCTAAATGACAGTGAAATCTCTAATCATTAGTCCCGGCCAAGTTATATGTTTAAGAAGAACTGAATAACTTATTCCTTAATATACCCAATTCAGTATTCAATCCCTGGATGGGGCTGGATTGGAATAACCATTGCATTACAAACTGCCTGTCAAAACAGCTTATAATATAATCTATTTTCCAGAAAAGCCTAAAACCAACCCTGGATAAAGTCATACTCTTGTCGTTAAATTTAAAAAATAAAATTAATGTAGCCATATTTTTTGTTTACCTTATTGCCGAAAACAGAATTAAATAAGCGTTTTCGGTTTGTGACTTTAAATATTAATGAAAGTGTCATTTAAATCAATAAACGAACATCAATTTAATTCCTCTGTTTATTTTTCCCGTGGAGCTTGAATGGTAAAATAATCCTTCGCTTTGACTGAGGAACAAAGCGAATTGTAATAGCAAGAGATTCTCATAGATTATATTTCTATGTAGACAAGTTTTAAGTAATGTCATTAGTAATTTTCTACCTATTTCCATTGGTTAGTAGTTCGACTCTACACGTGTTGTCAAGTTTAATTCTGAGTCACTTAGGACATTAAATTACATAAAGGAAGAAAACTAATTTGCAAATTTCTACAAATTGCGGAGTAAACTGAAGTTGTTTGTTTCTCTGAAGATGCTTAGGTTACGAAGTGAAAAGCGCGTCGAGTACGTAAACTGTATGCTTTTGAGCTTATTAGTGTCGTGTTGAAAAGTGTGGTGGAGGATGGTGGATAGCAGTGTGGCTAGGGTTTATATATTTTCAGACCCACAGCGAGTTTGTTTCGTTTCTTACATCTTTTTTTTTAAATTTTCCCTTTTAGTGGTATCGCAAGGGCACACATAACAGTGCGCAGAAATTTGCAAGTTATATACTTTTCAGAGTTATGGACTTTTGCAAAATTACTCAAAATTAATTATTTTAATAATTATTAATTATTAAAATAAATATCATGCCCCGTATTGGTCTGGACTTCACTTTTTTATTTATGAGGTAGCGAACAGCGGATGCTTTCCTTGACAAGGAGAGACAATCATCGCCTATGGACACCAATGTTGTTAATGGTAAATTGCTATTCATGTGGCGGGATGGTATTCCCACATGCATAAGTCTGTCGACTACTTTACTCTCAAACTGGAACACTATTGCGGTATGGACGTTATTGCGGCATGAACAGGCAAGACGCTGCTAAATACAGCTCTGCCACTCTCTTGCCCGACATTGCAGAGCTGTACCACATATTTGGCAGTCATGGCTATTAATATAGCAATTAATCTACTCTTCAAAAGGGACCAGGATAAATACGGGGGAAAATCTATAAATTTGTAATCATGTTCTAGAATACGGCTCTTAGGATTTTAATTAAATTTGCAAAATGGGATTTTAAACGTCTCATGTCTGGAAAAGTGCTTTTCTTCATATTTACAGTACAATCTGGGGTTCTTCAAAAGAAGAGTGAACAGGTACCTTCTAGGGAAGCGCGTTCCATCTTAGGACGCATCTTAGCTTACTATCAGGCGAGATCGTGGTCAAGCGCTTACCTATCGATAAAAATAAAAAAAAAGTGCAAAGTATTTATTTCAAAATCATTAAATAAAGAAGATAAAATTATAAAATAATAGCACTGAGGGTTAAGTCGGCTCATCTCAATATAAGCTTGTTATGAATTTTACTAAATGTACACACTCACAACGTTCTATTCTTAAAAAGCGAAAACTGTGTCAAACGCTATTTCCGTCCAAAAATGGAGATGCGCTTAAAGAAAAAAAGTATCTTCACGCCCGTATCCCCGAAGAGGTAGGCAGAGGTACAACAAGTGCACCCACGATTAGCCGAAGATACTTGGTCCCACAAATGTGATATGTGGCAAGCCTATCGCCATCCGGGCACTTTCCAATCCCGGGCAACTTTGTGTTTATCAGAAAACTGAAAAAACACTTTTTTATGTGCCCGTCCCGGGAATCGAACCCGGGACCTCATGTGGTCAACGCCAACACTGGACCACTAGATCACAGAGGTGCTTAAAGAAGTTTTAATTTAAAGTTATAAAGCCTATTATTTGAGGAATGGTCTTAGTAAATATTAGTTACCAGCAAGATTAGTCAAACTGTTCTCATCTTATAACAGGACATGTAGATTGAGAGACTCATAGAAGAAAAAAATGTTCTATCCTGTGCACAATTATGTGATCGCACAGTTCAACAATTTTCATCAAGATCGGTTACGCCTCTCTTGAGCTATTACAGGATAAATAGACAAACAGAAATATTCTAAATAGTATATTTGATATTGGTAAGTCATAAAAAATAATGTACAAACAGATGCTATAGATTTACATAAAAGTAAAGATAATGCCTACTTCCACAAAATAATCTTTGACAATTATTTCGAGCAGAAAACAAATAAATAATTCGAGTAATGGGACGACGAATTAAGGGAGTGACAAGCGTATTATGTCAAACGCAACTTGACCTATCTCGATGAGCAAATAAAGTCCAATGGGAGACACAACTAATCGAGCGACGTATGCTCCGAGATTTATTTCCAAGTGGACTGATAAACGTATTATGTTCTATACGAGTTTGTTTGGATCCCATTATTTCTTCCGTTTTTGTGGTCTTAATAGAGCGTTAAGATAAAGATTTTCTATATCATAAGATAATAAACAAGCAAATGGCTCTACTGATGAAAAGAGATAACCATCGTCTATAGATATCAAAGATGTTAATGGTGCGTGACCATTCTTGTCATGGTGTTTTAATGCAACATGCATACCGGCCAACTTAGCCTCCAAACCAGAACACGAGTGTGACAAGCATGGACGCTATTGGGACAGAAATCGATAAGGCAATGGTACCAGATCCGGGTGAGACAATGCGGAAATTTACGATAGTAGTGACTCGCCTAGATAATGGTTCTCTTACAAACTGCCTGGTAGAATGGTAGATGATCTATTTCTCAAAAGGAGCCCGAGCTAACAGGGGGATATTTTCATTTATATGTTTTGTTTAGAATCTTTGCATAATAGTAATAAATAATAAATATTCACGGGACAAATTACAGTTACTGATCAAACCCCAAAGTAAGCAAATTATTTTGCTTGTGTTACGGATGTTAGTCAACGATACTAATACATATAAATACATATATAAATACTAGAATATATTTAATAAACACCCAAACCCGGAAATACAAATACTTATGCCCACCACACAAATGCTTATCCCCGTCGGGGATCAAAACCAAGCCCCGTCGATTGCGTAGTCAGGGTCTCTAACCACTCGACCAACGGGGTGGTCGAATGATCATCAATCTGTTTGTATAATATCTCAGAAATTCTTAGTATTAAAAATAATAATTTGGTTAGGGTCACGCCACGGGTTAAACTTAAAATACATAGTTCAAGGCAATTTCTTAGGTAGTCAACGTCGCTTGCATTTACACAGAGAAATACAGAGTTATAATACTTACCGATAAAATAAAATCAATACAGAGATATTCCTTAAGCCTTACCTTTAATCCGACACGATAAAATAGCACAAAATGGCATATTTCTATTTTTTTACAATATAATATATCTACAAGCGTTTGACATTTACATACGTTTGCTCATATGAGCGGCTACGAATTTTGCGCTCAACACCGTGTCTATTAGTAAATATGTGGTCTGTGAGGTCACGCCAGTAAAATGGTCCAATATAATATTAAAAACGAAATGAGTTTTTACATACAGTATAAGTATTGGTTTACACTTTTTTGTTGAAAATACATTTTTAAGCTATTGCATAGCTTCTATCGCGGGCCTTGAGCGTGGAGACTGAATCCAGAAATTCCGTAACGAAAAAACCTAACCCCCCCCCCCACTCCGACTGGCACAGCGGTGATACTCTTTAGTTTTTCCATCTATCGATAAATACCAGAACTTTTAATGACTTTTTCAAATATCACGCTTGTTTCTTTAGTTCAGCAACCCGCCTTTAGATGGCATTGGTTTTGGAAAACTACCGTAATAAGCTGTTTGTGAGAAAGTATATAGGTATATAGGTATTTATCATCTATGAACAACAGTGAATATCTGTACTCGTATAATTTGTGTACAAAGTGTTTTAAATATGAATAAACAAAGAAAAAAAAATACTGCATAAATAAAATAAATATATAATAGTAATTGCATAAGTTGATAAAAAATGCTATGTCTCCGAGTGCCACACGTCTTTTCGTTGAGCCAGACGGTTCGTAAAATGTGAACGATTGGTTAAATATGTCACTACTATGGTGACTACTAGATAGTAGAGTTCTGTGGTCTATTTTATTATTTATTTTATTTCATAAGATAGCAAACAAGCAGATGGGTCTCCTAATGGAAAGAGTCAACTATCGCCTATAGACACCGAAGGTGTTAATGGTACATCGCTATCATGTAGCGAGGTCTAATGCCACTTGCATAAGTTTACCGGCTACCTTACACTCCAAACCGGAACACGACAGTAACAAGCACTGACGCTATTGCGGCAGGAATAGGTAAAACGGTGGTATCAGACCCGGGCGCGACAATGCAGAACTCTACCACCTAGTAGCCACGATGGTAGTGACTCACATAGACAATGGGGTAGCCGGTTAATTTATGCATGTGGCATTAGACCTCCCTACAATATAGTAACGCACCATTTACGTCTTTGGTGTTTATAGGCGATGGTTGACTCTTTCCATCAGGAGACCCATCTGCTTGTTTGTTATCTTCACTACATAGAATAAAACAAAGTCGCTTTCTCTGTCTGTCCCTATGACCCTATGTATGCTTAAATCTTTAAAACTACGCAACTGATTTTGATAGGGTTTTGTAATAGATAGATTGATTCTTAAGGAAGGTTTTAGTATATAAACCTTACCGATATTCCCACAGGAACAAAAGCTACGCCTGTGAAACCGCGGGCAGGTCGCCAGTATCTTATAAAAAAAAAAATATATATTGTGTACAAAAAATTAAAGATTTAATTTGATGCAAAAAATAAGTTTAGTTTTGTTAATTACTAACAAAATTATCAGTTATATTTTTTATTAATACTAAGTAAAATATTTAATTTATTTGTCTCTATGGTTTAGTGTAGTTGACCACATGAGTCCTGGGTTCGATTCCCGGATGGGGCAATAATAAAATTTGTTTTTTCAGTTTTCTAATAAAAACGACGTTGGCCAGGATAGGGTAAGTGCTGGGTTGGCGATAGACTTTCCACCTGTGGCCGCAACATAGTAGGACTAAATAACTTCGTCTACTCGTTTGTGCACCGGTTGTACTTCTGCCTACCTGTTCGAAGATACGAACTTGAAGATACTTTTAAAAGGCAAAAGTGAGTGACTGATGTATCGACACACAGGCCACAAACCCTTAGGGCTAGAAACTTAAAATTTCGCATAAGTAATTTTCTTATGATGTGGACATACACTCAGGAAGGATTTTTCAAAACTCAACCCCAAAGGGGGTGAAATAGGGGATAAAGTTTTGTATGAAACTTTTTATTCCCTCGACATATTTGCATGAAATTTCGTATAAATTGAGTACAAAAAAATAATAAATTAGGTGTTTCAGCATTTTCAAAATTCAATCCTTAAGGGGGTAAAATAAGGGAAGTAGTGTATAAAAAAGGTTGAATAAGTTCTAAAGTAAATATGCGCGAGCAAAGCCGCGGGTAGCAGCTAGTCTGAAAATTAAATAGCTATTTGCGAAATTTTTTTAGACTGGGTTGCAGACAATCTGGAAATCAGAATAGGATTAGTCCTACTAGGCACTCCAGTCGCAACATCTTCTGTCATCTGTTTATCAGTTAGCGGTGACGATAATAATCTCTATCATGTTTTCCACCTAAGCCACTAAACAACGAATAAACCCTGAAGCTACATAATTTCTGTGCTATTTAATCGTGAGTCTACAAACCGTATAATTGCTAAACGCCAACAATTTATCCCTGCATATCATTGAACGTGGCTACTGAGATAGACAATTACGCGGTTCACTCATGTAGTGCTGTAATCGATTCCCGATATTCGAATCGAGAACTGTAATTCGATTTCAATCAATCCAGAGCATGTTGATGCAGATGCAATATTCTATTAGATGGTATATCTTATTGTAAATTACGTGGGATATGATTTAGGATAAGTGTGTCAACATGAGAATGAAGGATTTAGATCTAAATTTAGAAATAGAAATGACTCTCGATGTCATTTTGTTTTTTATATTATATTTTATTATTTTTTTATTACATTCACCCAGTATTGATTGAGGTCTTTTTTAAAAAACAGGCCATCTGTCAATCTACTAGGCAATTCATAAAAAATGAACGATTTGATAAACATGTCACTACCATCGTGACTACTAGGTGGTAGAATTCTGTAATGTTTCGCTCGGTTTTAGTACCATAGCCTTAGTTATTGCTACCACAATGCAATGGCGTTAATTACTGTCATATTCTCGTTTGGAGGATAAGGTAGACGGTAAACTTCACGTGAAACTAACACTCCGCCATATAGATAGCAACACACGATTTACATCTTTGGTGTTTCTTTCCATCAGGAGAGATCTGCCTGTTTGCTAACTTGTGATATAAAAATACTTTTATGATGGTTTTTTTATATCATAAGATAGCAAACAAGCAGATGGGTCTCCTGGTGGAAAGAGTCAACAATCGCCTATAGACACCAAATATGTTAATGGTGCGTATAGGAATAGGTAAGGCGGTGGTACCAGACCCGGGCGAGACAATGCAGAACTCTACCACCTAGTAGCCATGATGGTAGTGACTCGATAGCCAATCGGTCGCCTTTTACGACAGGTAAAACGGCATTTGGCTTATTCTTCAAAGGAGGCCGGGACCAACACGGCGTAAATGGTAGCGGAAATGATTAGTAATGAGAGGTTTTATTCTTATTTAAACTGCAGAGACTTTAACTTGTAATTATTTGAATCAGGCTTAATTATAGAGTTTATATTGACCGCTTAGTTTGACCGACCCGTTGGTCGAGTAGTGAGCGACCCTGACTACGAAATCGACGGGGCTCGGGTTCGATCCCGGACGGGGACAAACATTTGTGTGATGAGCATAAATGTTTGTATTTCCGGGTTTGGGTGTTTATTAAATATATTCTAGTATTTATATATGTATTTATATGTAATAGTATCGTTGATTAACACCCATAACACAAGCAAATAATTTGCTTACTTTCGGATTAGATCAGTAAGTGTAATGTGTCCCGTGAATATTTATTTATTTAATATTATTTATATATTTATGACAGCTCGTGGTCGGTGGTGTTGCGGTTCATTTGACCTCCAGGTTGGACAAAAAGTGTTATAGAGGGTTTATATATTTTATTTTCAAAATAAACAAGTAAGGATTTAAAAAATACAGCATGACAAATATGACAAAGTTTAAAAACGAAAGGTAAACTTATTGAGTATTTATGGTATTATTAATAAAACACAATAATTATACGTATATAGTATTAATAAAACCATATTTCTATATATTAATACGTGAAAGAAAAGCTTTATACTCCTTTTTTAATAATTACGCAAACGCAGGAGTATAAAGTTTGGCACAGTTAATATTTACATTGCGGAGAACTGCAGATATTTATTATGAAAAGCAAATATGCAATAGAAATACACTAAATTAATAAAAATAAACATTACGAAAACTAAATTTATGTGACTTACATATTTTCTTAATGGCTAAATTCTGTTGTTAAACTGTTGTTAAGTCTATGGCAGTCTATGGCTGAATATCGGCCACAGACAATCGCTAGTTTAAATAAGTTCATCATACATACATGCTACACAAAATTGATATGTATTTAAATGGCATATTAACGTTATGCTCAATTAATAATTAATAGATTTATTTGAATCTCTGTTCGTTAATAAGTCTGTCAGTTAAGGCTCGTTTAATCGCTGGCAATCGCTTTGCAAACTCGATGCAATAAACAGATGTGGTGAAATGTTCCCAATCTCTTTTATATAATCGTTTTGCTGACAGGTACGTGATTTCATAATTTATTTCAGAAATGTAATGCTGAGTTCAGAAGCTGAATTTTGCTAAAATCAAATTACTATTATACTTCATCTATAATTGCTTAATCTTTGTTATACGAATAATTAAAAAAATATTTTTAGTTGAAACTAGTTTACCACACACTTTTACTTTTATTTCACTACTAGCTGTTGCCTGCGACTTCGCCCGCGCGGACTTCGTTTACTCCGCAAAGCACCTCCTCCGTAGGTGATAGCGTGATAATATGTAACCTATATGTTGACCCGACCTATCAGTAATATTCATGCAAAATTTGACGTTAATCCATGCAGTACTTTTTGAGTTTACCCCGGACATACATGCAGACAAACAGACAAACAGATAAACAGACAAACAGACAAAAATTCTAAAAACTATATTTTTGGCTTAGATATCGATTGTAGATCTATTAGATTTAGATTTAGATTAGATAAGATAGTATTCTTTTAAGTATATATATATATATATATATATATATATATATATATATATATATATATATATATATATATATATATATATATATATATATATATATATATATATATATATATATATATATATATATATATATATATATATATATATATATATATATATATATATAATCTATTAAAAAAATATGTTTTCTTTTTGCTTTAAAAGCCAATTATAAACTTGTATGTGTAAAATGCACATATTGTATATCCAAAATGGTTTCGCAGGTCCTTTGTGATTTTTAAAATGTAAGCTAACCCGTAGGCGTATCACCTGACGTTTGCAATCCGCCAGCGATCAGTAATGATTTTTAAACGTAACAAAAAACTCATCAAAGACGTCGCAAATTGTTTGCTGCACTTTTGCAATTTTACAGCACCAAAACTAATCAAGCGTCAACATTGATATAAAAAACCCAAGAGCACATTCCCGAACAAAACTGACACTCAAAAGTGTCGCTAATTTCATTTACATATGGCAAAAACATATGTCTTTGCATGTACAACCTTAAGCGCAAGATTTATAGTTGTTTTTACAAAGCTATGTACAAAAAGAAATAAAATTGACAGCGTCGCGGCCGACGCGATTCTATTTGAAATGAGTGCACAATTTAAAATTGTGCGCTCATTTTTGGATAACGTTTTTGAGACACCGATTGTGTATCTTGGTCTTTATATCAATGAGCGTCAACGACTGCCGCTAATATTTAAGGCTGTTATGTGTCTTGCAATAAGTCAACGACTGCCGCTAATATTCAAGGATGTTATGTGTCTTGCAATAACTAAACAATTACGATAATTTCACATTACGAGTTACGTAATAACCTCACCGCACTTTATAAATGCATAACAATTTTTAATACAAAACAAATACATTTTTAACATATGGTATTAAATATGAACGTTAGCTGGAAGTCAACCCAACTGAAAATATCTTTATTCATATATTTTTCAAGTTCATTTTAAGTAATTATGTTTAGATAGGAACTTGGAAATACTTTTGAGCTTAGCCTAAGCTCCAGGTTCCGTGCAGAATCTAACAAAGAAAATTATTATAAAATCAAATGTTGATAACTAGAAATTATAATAATCAATCTACAATATATTTATAATGACGTTAAAGTAGTGGGATTTATTGCTCCTCATACACATCTCTCGTCCAATTTGTAATCTGATATAATTCTTATAAAATACTAATACATAAAATAGAAAAAAAAAATACAAGCTCAGTGAGTTTTTTCTGCCGGATCTTTTCAGAGTATGAACACGTTCGAATCTGGTAGTAAATCTAAAGAAATTGACAGAATTTGAATATAAGTAAAAATAATTTAATGAAATAATGGAAAAAATAAAAATAAATGATTTGTAGAAATGTATAAACACAAACAGGGTTATACCCTTTTAAATTATATAGAAAATATGATAAGTTTTAAACATGTGAACACCATATCACTGAAGAATATACAATGATATGGTGGTATATTTGATTAATTTTAATAACTTGTAATAGCCATATTCTTGCAAATAAATATTATTCATTTAAATTTACTCTAAAATTATATCTGTTACCCTTATCCCACTTACTACTGAATAAAAAAGGCTCTGAGTTACCTATGTCAGAGGAACTAGAAGTAAAAATAAAAAAATAAAAAATAGGTAAACCTCTACACACGCGTCTTGTTGTGGTGCGTTAATACGTGCCTCGTAAAGCATCAAATTAACATGCCACAGTCGTAGACAAATATAACTGCACATGAATACCAAATTTTCAAGTTATATCACTTTTCCAACTTAATAACAGTTTCTGAAACAATGACTGAGTTTGCTCTCGTGTAAATTGAGCCGTAATGTGTACTGGCACTTTCTAAGTACAATACGTTGCAAGCCGTATACGGGTAGTATTTACCAATTACGAAACTACAATAGAACTTTAGGTTATTCGTCGTACTATTGGCAGCAAATCAATTAGTCGCGATGTGTACAGATCCTATATTAGATTGGACAACTTCTTTTTGAAAACGTACCTTTAAAAATTGCTATATAATTCAAGCTATGCAAGTCCAGATCATCGTGGCTAGTAGGTGGTGGTACTGTATTGTCATACCTGGGTCTGGTACCACCGCTTTTCATATTCCTGCCGCAATACCCTCAGTATTTGTTGTTGAAGGTTAAGTATGCACACAATATATTCGCACAAAATGAGTCAGTTACAAACATTAAATAAAGAACATTAACATTTATGCAGTGATTCACATAAAACTATAAAATATTATATATAAAATATTTAAGTAAATAATTATAGAGCAGTTTGTATTTGCATTCCATTATAAATACAGCTAGTGCTGACATTAGGGTTTTTCAACTTATTCTAGTCGCAGGGTAGTTGCGATAGTTTCTTAACAGTTATGACTACTAAAAAATTATCGCAACTATTGCTATTATTTGCGAATATTTTTAACTAGCGACCTGCCCGCAGTTTCACCCGCGTAGCTTTTGTTCTCGTGGGAATATCGAAAAGGTTTATATACTAAAACCTTCCCCAAGAATCAATATATCTATTAAAAAAAACTGCATCAAAATCCGTTGCGTACTTTTAAAGATTTAAGTATGTATGCTTGTTGCTGTGCTGTTGGACAGACAGAGAAAGCGACTTTGTTTTATACTATGTGTAGTGACGACTGTTAAAAATTTTAGCGATATTTCATTCAAGTGTAAAATGAAATGACATATTCACTAAAGACGATATCAAACGATTCACTCAAATGATTGTTCTCTTAAGTGAATGCTTTATTTTTCTTTTATTCTGCGTTCACGCGGTAAAATTGGAGTGACATATAAAATAACCCTCATCTGCTATTTGTTTTCAATATTTCCTCGATCGGAGTCATATTCGTATTTTTTTTAAATTTTAGTTTGTGGCTCCAGAGGCATCGATAACTTTTAAAGTTATGCAAAAAAGCTGCATCTTTCAATTTGAATGTTATTTTGCCGCATTTGTTTGCTACAGACGAGTTTTGTGAGACAAAATGGCCAAAAAGTAAATGTTCTCGTTTGGGTTAATTTTTCATTCATTCGGTATGAAAGTGAACGATGCCGAGTGTCAATATTCAATATCAGTTAGATCAGTTCATTTGTGAGCTTATTCGGCACTCTTGTTTCATTTTGTGTTTAGACAATTATTCATTCCTAGTGAAAGATACCGAATGAAATGCGAAAATGATCGTAAAATGAATAGTCTGTTATCATCTTTAAGATAAAGGTCGTCTTTCGATCAAAGCTCTATGTTATACCATCTACACTTGAACGCTAGTAGTAGAATTTATGTATCTATCTGAGCATAGACAATAGCAGATTTGACCTTGATGTGTGTTTGCGTCTAATCAGTGTAGTCTGACACACACCTATCTACAGACGGTTTTGCTTTTTAACTTTGCCATATAATATATTCCGTGAATGTTTTCACATATCTATAAACAACAATTTATCTAGGTTTATGGATTGTACCTTAACAAAATTTAGTGTTTTAGGTATTTGGCATAACATGAGTGGCAATTGGCTATACAAGTCACTACCATCGTGGCTACTAGGTGGTAGAGTTCTGCATTGTCTCGCCCGGGTCTGGTACCAACGCCTTATCTATTCCTGGCTGGTAAAGTCGCTGCCGTACGATAAGTTGAAATACAATTATGGCGGCATGAATAGACATGGCGCGTGGGAGCGCGGCGTTGTAAATTTGTTTTGAAATGAAGTTCGAGTTTACCTTATAGATTGTATGGCTTCAGCAATGATGAAAAAAATATATATTAAAGCGAAATAGAGTATAATACCATTCCATGCGTCTGCGAAGCAAGGTAGTGCTCTACTCTCATGGCAAAGTCAAGTAACTTTCTGATGTAAAAATGTCTATATTTCTATTTTAATTATATTGTACTTTAAAAAAAAAAACAATACACGTATGACAAGAAAAAACAATATTTTAACGTAATTTGATATTTTTTCATTATTAAAACATATATAACATATCTTCAGGACAAATCCCTTTCGAAATAGGCAGAGAGAGTTAAATGCCCCGTATCACAATTCAGACAGACTTATTGCCTTGCTTCCTGAAAATTCATGACGTTCTGCTTGCAAACATGCCGCTTTCGAAGACTCTCAACACCACCTTCGACCAACACCACATATTTAAAAATTACGATATTTAAAATATATTTATTATAATTATTGCAAAAAATTATCAAAAAAATTAAAGCCAGTCTGGATGTATACGGACCTAACATGATTACGCCCACAAAATTTAAAATATCTAGATTTTTATTATTAGTTTCAGAATAAAACCATAGTTTGCTATTGCAAATGGCTGTGTAATTTGGTTTCGTTTAAATATAATTAATGAAAAGTTAAAATTATATATCATAAGATAGCAAACAAGCGGATGGGTCTTCTGATGGAAAGAGTCAACCATCGCCTATAGTCACCAAAGATGTTAATGGTGCGTTGCTATCTTGTGACGAGGTCTAATGCCACATGCATAAGTTTATCGGCTACCTTACCCTCGAAACCGGAACACGACAGCGACAAGCACTGACGTTATTGCGGCAGAAATAGGTAAGGCGGTGGTACCAGACCCAAGCGAGACAATACAGAACTCTACCACCTAGTAGCCACGATGTTAGTGACTCGCATAGCCAATTGGTCGCCTTTTACGACCTGCCTGGCAGAACGGCAGTTGGCCTATTCTTCAAAGGAGGCCAGGACCAACACGGCGGGCAAAGCGGCTGTTTAGGCACAGATCTGTCAACAAACAACCAAACAAAATATATATAATACAGATCCCGGATTCGATTCCTGTGTTAGACAATTAAAAAAATATAATTTTTCAGTTTTCAGATAAAACAACGTTGTCCGAAATTGGACAAGTGTCCGGTTGGCGATAAACTTGCTATCTATCATATTGTGGGATCAAGTATCTTCGGCCAATCGTGTGTACACTGGTTGTACCTCTGCCTACCTCTTTGGGGATACGAGCGAGAAGCTACTTTAATATAGAAGCAGCCAACTTATTTTAGTATGGATTCTTGGCTGTATTTGTTTAAATCGAGACTATAGGACCGTTTCTTACTTTAAGGACAATTGAATGCCATATATAAAGATTATACAAAAACAAACTATTGAGTCGTGCATTTTTAACAGTGTGGTTGGCAACCCTAGCTAACATGTCTCGTCATGCTGACGCCACATTGAATACAAATTAAAACATGAATGTTTCTAATTCAGCTTCCAATCAACAAAATTTCAAGCGTCGTTAATTTATAATTTAGTTGTAATTGAGTTCAATTTATAAATAAAACCAGCAATGTGCCAGCGGTTGGACTTTATCGTCAATTATTAATGGATTGATTTCCCAATCATTAAATAAACTACTTGTCGTTTTAGTTACATAGAGTAGTTGGTAAACATTATACTTTAAGCTGTAATTATTACAAACTATTATTATATTATTTTTTTTAAATATTATAACTTAGCAAACAAGCAGATGGTTCTCCTGATGGAAAGAGTTAAACATTGCCTATAGACACCAAAGGTGTTAATGGTGCGTTGCTATCTTGTAGTGAGGTCTAATGCCACATGCATAAGTTTGTCGACTTCCTAATCTTCCAACCTTAACAATAACAATAAATAACAATAAATGATAATAACAAGCATTGATGCTATTCAAAGGTAAGGCGGTTATACCATACTAGCTGTACGACTTCGTCTGCGCGGACTTCTTTTACTCCGTACAGCTCCTCCCCCGTAGGTGATAGCGTGATGTTATGTAGCCTATATGTTGACCCGACCTATTAGTAAAATTCATGCAAAATTTGAAGTAAATCCATGTAGTACTTTTTGAGTTTACCCCGGACATACGTACAGACAAACAGACAAACAAACAGCCAAAAATTCTAAAAACTATATTTTTGGCTTCGATATCGATTGTAGATCACGCCCAAAGTATACTTTAAAAAAAATATTCAATGTACAGTTTTGACTTTCCTACGGTTTTATTATATGTATAGATACTCGGGTGAGACGTTACATAACTCTAGTATCTAGTAGTCATGATGGGCGACACGTATAGTCAGTTGGTCGACTTTTACGATCTGCGTGCCTAGCAGAACAGCCATTATTCTTCAGGACCGGTTGTGTAGGTAAATTTGTTCTATTTGCATTACCTAGAATAAAAAAGTATGAATAAATATAAATTTTAATTATAAATGCTTTAATATTTGCTACAGATTAGTCCATAAGACTATGAATAGTTTTTCAATAATTTGTCAGTCATTTTGACAAAAACTGAAAAGAACTGAACAACTTTTATAAAATACTTTTTCATATTTTTGAGTTGTTTGAGTTGAAAAATTATAATAGGGGTGGCCAAAATTTACGCTAATTAAAAGGTTTTTTTAAACAAGTTACTAGCAATCGTCTGTAGCCGAATTCAACCATAGACTAAATAACAAAATATCCTTAAAGTTAGACAACTGACTTAAGCCGTAAAGAAAATAGTTTAATTATTATTTACAGGGTTACATTTCGACCAAACTTTCAGAGGCTGTTTAGTATCGATAATAATATGTTCGATTTATGTAATAAAAAAATAATTTAAAAAATTCAAAATTTCAAAATATATATCCGACGCGGAAAACACAACACATGGATATAATATCACTTACGCAAAAAATGTCGAGCGCAGCTCGTATAGTGTCCCCCGCATCCAGCAAACACCGCCCCGCGGCCGATTCCACGACTCGGTGCATCCAATTTATGAATCAGTGGAATATTTTTAAAAGAATATTTTTATATTATCTTGCAATAATTTCACAATAATAATTAAAACGCACTTTCGTTTCAATACTTAGTTTTTAATTTTAAAATTTGGCCGGACCTTCAAAAGTAACCCTGCATCTTTCTAATCCATTTTATTAAATATGTTTTATTTCTTTCTGCTCCTCCGCAATGTAAATACTTTAACTGTGCCAAATTTCATACATCCCCGTTGGAGGTTGTTTTAAAAAAGGTACAAAGTTTTCTTTTCACGTATTAATATACATATAGATAAACGCTCTGCTCTGCATGACATAATTTTGGTATGAATTATTTAATTTTTTTTTACATTCATATTTTCACGGATTGGGATCAGAAATTGGGCGATGAGATCTTACACATTCAACCGGCATTTGGTGAAATTTCGTTATTATTGCTTAAGGCGAGTTATTTTGACGCGTGCCCATACTATAGAAAGTCCGTGTACGGTACCACCATCTTTAACATTAGGACTTAATAATACACGCATTTCAAATCCGGTTTGGAAAGTTAGGTAGCCGGCAAACTTATGCATGTGGTTATTACAATAGCTACAGGCAAACGCATATTCAACATATTTGGTGTCTATAGGCGATGGTTATCTTTTTTCATCAGGAGAGCCTTCTGCTTGTTTGATATCATGTGGTGTAAAAAAAGGTGCTGTAAAAAATAAAAAAAAATATATATTAAATTATTAAAAAAAAATGTAAAAAAGCCGTCCAAGTGAGAGTAAAACTCACGCACAAAGGGTTCCGTACCATCATCTATAAAAAAAAACTGCAAAAAAAATCACGTTTGTTGTTTGAGTGCCCGCTTTAAACATTTATTTTATTCTGTTTTTAGTATTATAGTTATAGCGGAAACAGAAATACATTACCTATGAAAATTTCAACTGTATTATAGTTATAACGGTTTATGTGATACAGCTTGGTAACAGACGGACAGAGAGACAGACAAACAGACAGATTAGGAAGGATGGACAGAGGAGTCTTAACAATTGGGAAGGTACGGAACCTTTAAAAACACTTTCAAAACACATCCAAAGACTATCACATAAATAATATTTTGTGTTATTTGCGAATCGATAAAAATATATTGTAATATATTTAAACCTTTACATACTGCCAAATAAACTATTAATATTTTGAATTGTAAGTGAAATACTGAAACATTAAATATTCTGTACAATTTTGGACTAAGCCTCTTAAACCTACGAGACAAACTTTCAGCGGCTTTGAGGGACTCTTACGAAAGGAAGTATAGGCCAAACATGGATATGAATTAATTTCAATACTGTTTCTTAAGTACGTATTTACGTCTATTTACATAGGCTTTAAAATCTTAGCTAAATTAGAGGTAAATGTAGTTTTAATAGCAGGAGAGCCCACGAGGGGATTGGTATTTAGTCGAGCGTGTCAGATTAACATAGGACGGGGTACCTCGCATACTGTTAAAGCTCTGTACCAAATATAAGCCCTTTCTAAAGAGGGAGATAACTATAACAGAAAAAAAATTAAGATAACTTCGGCTTGTGGAAATCGTCAGATTATACTTTTTTTTACATAATTTCCACCATAATAAAGCAAAATTCAGTCGCGCTCGAGACTTTGACAGTCTCTGAGGCTGAATTTTTCTTTTTTTTGTAAACAACATTTTCTTTGCAACTTTGTGACTCTCCCACTTCCTTACGCTACTTTTGAATCGTCAGATTTTCTAAATTTTAGTCGGTAATTAACCCACCATACCCTAATCTAACGCGCTTCAGTGTTTCCATGTCACTGACTTTTTTTAAACATTTTTTTATCTGTAGATTTTTCTCCCACCATTGCAATGAAAAACATTACATAACTTTTTATTTTTCCTATAATTTAATCTTCAACATCTAATAGGTCCCTACGACGCTCGAGTAACTACCCATCTAGCACCTTGGGTTCCCCTACTATAAGGAGTGTCAATAATTTGAAAAATTCAAAAAAAAAATTGAGTGATAGCGTTTACTATAACAAATCATGGAATTCCCTGTGTTGTCCAGGCTTTTTTGAAGGATAGATGCCGTTCTAACAAGCAGGTCGTAAGAGGCGACCGATAGGCTATACGTGTCACTACCATCGTGACTACTAGGTGGTACAGCGACGTCTTGCCCAGATATTTTTGGTACCGCCGTCCGGTATACCGGTGTCTCGGTAAACACTCAATATCAAACCCTCCAATTTGACGAAAAGCCGCACAAAGTCATTCGATAAATTGACAATCCCTGACTCACCAACGCCTTAGAGCCACTCAGTCTTCTCAGACATTGATTCTTTATGCGCATTCTACTCGTTCGTATATCGTTATATAATAAGGAGTGTTCAGATAAACTTTTTTAAATAGTACTTGTATCAGTTTCCGTCTTCTTATTACGTGCCATAGTGAAAGATTAGCTTGAAGCTTAATCTTAAAGCTTGGTCATCTACCACTACTCGCTTTTCACACTCATTCCTGGAACAATCTCAAACAAACAAAATTTTACAAGGTGGTATAGTTCTACATTGCCTCGCCCGAATCTCGTACCACTGTCTTGTTCCGGTTGTTTGTCACTGTCGTGTTCCGGTTTGGAAGATAAGGTAACCGGTAAACATGTGACATTAGACCTCGCCATAAGATTAACGCACCATTAATATCTTTAATGTCTATGATGGTTGACTCTTTCCACCAGGAGACCCATATGCTTGTTTGCTAGCTTATGATATAAAAAACGCCAAAGTCACCACCGGCGGTGAATCAGACTACTATTTTGGCCTGAGACACCGGTCAAGTGCCATTAAAAAGTCAAAATCCTGATGCCACTTACGCTTCCACTCATCATGAAAATACTGCCCTAAGCTAACTAACGCACCATTAATATCTTTAATGTCTATGATGGTTGTTTCTTTCCATCAGGAGACCCATATGCTTGTTTGCTACCTTATGATATAAAAAAAAAACAATCTATTTCCGGTTTGGAGGATAAGGTAGCCGGTAAACTTATGCTGTGATATTAGACCTCCTCATAAGTTTAACGTACCATTAATATCTTTGATGTCTCTAATGGTTGACTCTTTACATCAGAAGACCCATCTGCTTGTTTGCTACCTTATGATGTATAAAAAAAAAACAATCTACCTCATACAGTACAGGATTAATATTTTCTTTAAATTGTAGCATCGCATTAGCAGCTAGCTTCTTTATTTGCTGATGTCCATAGGCAATGGTGACTGCTTTCCATCAGGTGGGCTTTTGTCCGTATGTCATAAAATTTCTAATAATTTATTTTAAACCAGCCTAATCCAAGTTGGCCTCCCATACTGAGGGTTCTGTACAAACTTATAAGTAAAACTTAGTTACACAAAAATTTTATGATTCTAGATCAATGGAAAGTGCTTGATTCCTTTGTGAAATTACAAAATATGCGACATAAACTGTCATATATTTTGGTATCCTTTTTTTTGTGATGTTACTTAAGATTTACGGTTTTCGAATGTTTTCCTTTACATGTGCTGAAAGACATTGTTTCTTGCTAAATTTCATAATTCTAAGTCGACGGGAAGTACCCTATAACTTTTGATTCCCTTTTGAATCGACGTAAACGATTACATCTTTGATCGTGTTGACTTACAAGTTTAATTTTTTCACAGCTGAGAGGAACTATAAATCCAAATACTTGGTATAATTTTCAACTTGATACTTTTACGCGTTTTTGAGAAAACGCATCTCATTCTCAAAGATCTCAGGACAAGACACAAGTTTAACATGTAGTGTAGGTTCTGCGTGCCAATGTACACCTACTTGTATGTAAGCTTAGAAGTATAGAATTTGTTGTAGATTCTTAATATGTACAAAAATCAAGTAAATTTTGGTTCTGAGAAAAAATAAACGTATTTGTATTTGTATATTATTTCTAAAATGTGTTTTCCTGGAGTGGCTCGATCTCGTTAACTACTTCACCAAAAAATTATTCAAAAATACCCAGTTAAAGCTTACGTTTTCTATTTTCAAAATCGAAAAAACTCTTTTTGTTGTAAATAAAAATATATTTTTTATCAGACCGCCATCTGTGGGTGATACATCAAACATCTTAATACAGTTTTATATCTCGAAAGCACTAGATGGCGCCGTGCGAATTCTTCGCACGGGTCAACTATTTTTTTTTATATTATAAGATAGTTTACTAAAACAAGCAGATGGGTCTCCTGATGGAAAAAGTCAACTAGCGCATATAGACACCAAAGATGTTAATGGTGCGTTGCTATCTTGTGGCGAGGTCTAATGCCACATGCATAAGTTTACCGGCTACCTTACCCTCCAAACCGGAACACGACAGCGACAAGCACTGACGTTATTGCGGCAGGAATAGGTAAGGCGGTGGTACCAGACCCAAGCGAGACAATACAGAACTCTACCACCTAGTAGCCACGATGGTAGTGACTCGATAGCCAATTGGTCGCCTTTTACGATCTGCATGGCAGAACGGCAGTTGGTCTATTCTTCAAAGGAGCCCGGAACTATCATGGGGATCTAGTTATAATATACTAGCTGACCCGGCAAACGTTGTTTTGCCTTACATATTAGGAATCCATAGCGGACAAACAACGTGACACGTAATTTATATAAGACTAAGGGATTGTCCTTCCACGCAGCCAAAATGGCATTAAACTTTATATGGTGGTTAAGTATTCTTAAATTTTCTAATTTACCGCGCAATTTTCTTAATATTTTCTTTTATAAGAACCTTCTCCTTACAATTACAAACATAACAAAAAAAAAATTACCGAAATTGGTCCAGCCATTCATTCGTGATGTCGTGACCAAGGAAAATAGGAATTGATTTTTATATATATAGATTTAAATAATAGAATATCTTATTTCTATAGGATATTAAATTACTAACCAGTAACTATTGTATTAGTAGGCTTTCTACGTCATACTCCTATGCCATTGCATGCATTTTTTTTATTTATTTTTTTTATAGAAGAGGGGGCAAACAAGCAAGAGGTGCACCTGATGGTAAGTGATCACCGCCGCCTATGGACATCTGCAATACCAGAGGTCTTGCAGTTGCGTTGCCGGCCTTTTAAGAATGAGTAAGCTCTTTTCTTGAAGGTCCCCATGTCGTATCCGTTCGGAAATACCCCTGCCGGTAATTGATTCCACAACAAAGTAGTGCGAGGCAAAAAGTGTCGGGAGAAACGCACAGTTGTGAATTTCCAGACATCGAGATGGTAAGGATGGAACTTTAAATTTTGACGCGATGTCCGATGGTGGAATTCGGCGGCAGGAATTATTCCAAACAACTCGTCGGAACACTCCCCATGATAAAGACGATAGAAGACGCAGAGTGAACCTACATCTCTGCGTAATGCCAAAGAGTCGAGCTGTTCCGAAATAGCCTGATCGTCAACGATTCGAACCGCTCTACGCTGTATGCGATCAAGAGGAAGAAGCTGGTACTGGGGAGCTCCGGCCCAGAGATGAGAACAGTACTCCATGTGAGGCCGAATCTGTGCCTTATAAAGTTGAAGGCGATGGGCCGGCAAAAAGTACTGTCTCGCTCTGCTGAGCACACCGAGCTTTTTAGAGGCTAATTTAGCCTTGCCTTCCAAATGACTGCGAAACTGAACGTAATTTGATATGTCGACTCCCAGGATTCCGACACTAGCTGAGGCTGTCAGAAGAGTATCCCCAAATCGAGGTGATACGACAAAGGGTGTCTTTTTTGCGGTGAACACGCAAAGCTGTGTCTTCTTGGGGTTAAAAGTGACCAGGTTTTGACGACTCCATTCAGAGACATCGGTAAGTCGATTCTCGACTTCAGACACAAGCTTGTTTCGGCACTCTTCGACGTGTTCCCGAGAAATACCGCTTCGGCCGGAGTATGTAGCATCACCAGTACTGTCATCCGCATAGCAGCCTATTTAATATGGTATATTCCTAAGCACCAAGAACAAATGTCTATTGCTTTTTATCCTCGTGTATAAAAATAGGTTATTTTAAAACTTATTTCTAGTACAGTACTTTTATATTTTCTAAAAGGTAGTGCTGGCTATTAAAAGAGCCTTGGATAAAGGAGTCCTGAGATTATTTTTATTTAGCGTTTTTAAAGATTTCGTAAAGTTCATTGAAATACTGCAGGTTTCATTTCGAAGTAAAATAAAGTTAGCTTTCAATTAAAAGTAATGGCTATTTGCAACTTTGGCTAATTAGTATATCACTGTAAAAGAGCCCTGAAATCTCTTTTTAATAAGAAATGTTGCAGAAGTTTTGAATAAAATGCAGTCCTTTTAGTTATTTATAAATGTAAATATTAACGTACTATGTTTTCCGTAAATAAAATAAATGTCCCTTGAGACTTTAATCCATGTGGCATGTAGTCATGACGTTTGATTAAAATTGTTAAAAACATTTAAGTTGAATTTATATTTAGTACTGATTTTATACGAATACAATTAAATTAAAACAACTTATAAAAAATGAAGAGATGAATATATACAATGGAGAGACATCTGCATAAGATGTAAGAAATGTTGTATATCTATCTTATTTTAAAGCCTAGTATTGTCACTTTGATTTTAAGTTTATTCATTTGCGAATATAATATCTTTTAAAATTAGCAGTTAATAGCTCTGCAAATAAAATTAATGTTTATCAGACCCGTAAAAAATCCAATAAAATTACCTACCTAAGTCTGCTCTCCCATACGTTTAAGGCACGGATTAAATGGATACGCCTTTCGAGACAATTTCTTAGTTTTTCAGTGTCGCTAGCAATTATAGTAGTTACTGATGACATAAAATCACTTCAAGGGTAATTTATGAACTTTGTCATCTGATTCGGTACGATAAAACAGTACAACATGGTTTATTTCTATTTTTTCACAATATAATATAACTTGCAAATGTATATTATCACATGTATCAACACCATGAACAAAGCACGATATCATAAAAAGTATCTTCACGACCGTATCCCCGAAGGGGTAGGCAGAGGTACAACAAGTGCACCCACGATTAGCCGAAGATACTTGGTCCCACAAATGTGATAGGTGGCATGTCTATCGCCAACCGGGCACTTTTCAATCCCGGGCAACTTTGTGTTTATCAGAAAACTGAAAAAATACTTTTTTATGTGCCCGACCCGGAAATCGAACCCGGGACCTCATGTGGTCAACGCTAACGCTGGACCACTAGACTACAGAGTTTCTTCTATAGTGCGCGCGGAACTAGTTGGCCGCGCCATACGTAATACGTAATACGTAAGGCGCGGCCAACTAGTTCCGCGCGCACGTCAATTCAGGTGGTGGGGAGAACGAAGTGATGTTCGTATTTATTACTATCAGAGTGTTAAGTGTGAGTTTTTCTTTTCGCATTCGATCGTGAGCGCGTTTGGAGTTTACTAGGTATTTGTATGTAATTTGTACAGCGCCACCTAGTGGTAAACTGGTTTCTCACGTTTACCACTAGGTGGCGCTGTACAAATCACATACAAATTCCTAGTAAACTCGAAACGCGCTCACGATCGAATGCGACAAGAAAAACTCACACTTAGCACTTTGTTCCAGTTTTGTCACCGATTCGTGTTATGCTATTTGCTTTTGCCATATAATATCAAATGAATTATTTGAAAGCGTTGCAGTCAGCATTCGCTACGCTACGTTTCTTTAAATCCCGACGCTTTAAATTTTACTCATCATGCGCGGACACCCAATCTTGGTAGATTACTTGTTTAAAAAAGATAATTATTTCTGATTCCTTTTTAGTTTTTTATTATTGTTGCAGTTTTATTATATCAATTAGTTGATTGTATAAATAGTTATTTGGCTGTCAAAAATGTAAAAATAATTTCGATTAAATTAATTTAATTAAATAAAATTACAGTTTATATGAATAATTCAAATAGTTAATTAACTTGTTTATAAAACAGCTATATAATTATAAAAATAATGCATTACAAGTAGGGAAAATATAAACCTATAAAAATGCGAACTACCTTTGTCACATTATTTGAGGCAATTATGATTATAATTTAACATGAATTATGCTCAAACAAAGATTTTGTTCGACTGTGGGTAGGAATCAATGAAGCATTAGATAGAAATATAGCATTCCATACCCTGTATTATGATGTGTGTAATTAGGTCAGTGCATGTACTAGTTTCATTGGATGATAATCATTATTTTACCATACAACTTTTGACATGAGGTTTTCAAAGGTACGAAGCCCAAAAATTACATAAATTCATTTGCCATTACCAAAAATGAATGTAAAAGGGATATTGCGAATGCGTATCAGTCAATCTATACTAAAATTCACTATATACTAAAATTCATCAAGCTAGTTCATGGATTTGTCCTATTATACATAACAAATTTTACTTAATATTTTATGAAAAAACTCTTATATTTTAAAAATGACCACAACATTTAATAGAATTTGAGAGAGCTATTATTTTGGTTTGCGCTAGAGTACTTGTTGTAAATACTAAATTGCCTAATAAAATTTTACAATATCTATCTGGAGTTGAAAATAAAAGTCAACGGAATTTAAACTTTAAGTATGTAACAAAAAGTGTGAGTTTTGAGTGATATACTTTATTTAAATGTAACGTAAGTTCAGTCAGATTCCGGTTCAAGGATTAGTTTCCCACTTAAGTTGGTCGCTTGTTGGGATTCAGTGATAAACGATCCAGAGTACTCGATGGCTTGAAACCTAGATTTTATTTTACGATAGAATGTGTACGTCTAAGTAACAGTTAATAAATGTATAATTATCTATACGATAATAAAAGTAAAAGCAAATGTAGGAACATTTTTGACATCTTGGATTTAAATCAATTTTTTTGTTTCCAAGATATAATTAATTGCCCGGCCAAAATATTCATAATTAGAAACTTTAAATTATATTTTTAATTTGTATATCGTACACTGAATTAAAAAAACATCCAATACGAATTTACCCCTTGATGTACTCAAGAGATAATTTTTTTCTAAAATCAAGGTTGTATAACAAACACTGGCCATGAACAAAGTGACAAACATATTCTTTGCTTTGTGATCGATTGCGTCGATGGTACTGATCGCTCGTATCGATCGTATATATACATATATCCGTATATACTAGTCAAATGATTTCATCGTTATAGATGAATAACACATTTGTAATATTCATCACCACTTTCGAGATTTTAACTATATATGTATTTGAACACTTATCCCGTGCTTGGTAAAACTTTTAAAACTTTACAAAAAAGTAATATTTCTTTGTTAAATCCTGTCATGTCGAAATTTCTCTTTGCTAAGTTATTATAGTTTTTTTGACACAGGATAAATGCTAAGATACGTGTAAATAATTACTAGCTGCGTAAACTAACGCAGCCCGCTGCATTATAAAAGGTTTCGGCTAAAATACATGTAAATAATTACTAGCTGCGTAAACTAACGCAGCCCGCTGCGTTATAAAAGGTTTCGGTGAACCAGCGGGTATAACTCATTTTTAAAAACATCCAGGATAAAAAGTAACTTTTACGCTATTCCAGGTATCATCTACCTGTGTGCCAAATTTCATCTAAATCTGTACAGCAATTTTGGGGTGATTGAGTAACAAACATCCATCCATCCAAACATTCGCATTTATAACACTCGTATTAACGTAGATATAGTTTATGAAAAAGTTTATCAAGTACTATAACCTCAAAGCTAACGAATACGGTTTTACTATAGGAGTGAATAGCATAATACTCTTATTATGTTGCATGCGGACAACATTAGTGACCAATATGTTATCTTACAACCAGTCACTTTGTCAATATACAAAAGTATTTTACTTCCTAGGTATAGGTCGTAACTCGTTACGACCCGAACTCCCCTTGAAGAATAGACCATTATTTTTTCCTAGGCAGTTTTTGTAAAAGTCGGATGGTTAACCCAATATGTTAAACAGCGTGGTGTTAGTTAGTATATTTCTGCAACGTTTTACCTGGGTGCGAAACCATTGCCTTACCTATTCCTCGTGCAACATCTGAAGCTAACGGTTGAAATTATGCATATGACATTTCAATACACCACATGGATCTTTGGGGCCTACATGTGATGGTCGTATTTTTCCGATAGGAGAGCCTATTGCTTGTTTGCTGTTCTATGATATAAAAATACGGTCAAGTTCGAATTAGACTCGTATACAGAGGGTTCCGTATAAACTCGTATTTTTTTATGATGTAACCAAAAAATTTTAATTTTCGGAGATTTTCCTCTAAACACGCTGTAACATTGCTTGTTGCTAAAATTTATAATTCTAGGTTGACGGTAAATAACCTGTAGGTTTTGATTCCCTTTTGAAATATACAACTTAAATTATATGCTGATTTTAAACGTTGATTTAAAAGTTTTATTTATTTCACAACTGAGAGTATTTGATACACATATCTTTACGCAATCCTGAGAAAAACGGTTTTGACAGATGAACAAAGAAGTGAGCCTATAAGGGTCCCGTTTTCTTTTTAGGTATGGAACATTAAAAAGATTGAGTTGTGACATATATCGCCCAACCTTCCATCCTTATTTTTATTAATTAACGTCAGCAATTATGACTGTCATGTTCCGGTTGGGTGGCAAAGCAGCCGGAAAACTTATAAATGTGGAATAATTACATCACTGTCAAAAGGATAGCAATCCTCTGAGAATAGCAATACCATTTTATCTTATTAGTTGTCTCTTTTCAATGAGTAATAATCTACGTATTATGCGCGTACTCTATAGTAAAATTATCTTAATTTAGAAGTTATGGAGAACATGTAACACCATCTACTCAATAGATTTATTGTTACAGAGCCAGAAGTAATGCAGACACGTTATTTCTTTTCCAACTGGACCGAGACTGCAACATGATTCTGTACTTAACGTCTTGTATTTTTAGGTTCCACTGGCTCGTCTGCCAAAGGACTCAGGAGTGCAGAAATTGCAAGATTTTCTTGTAAGCTGAGTGTTAAAATTATTATATATTCGAACACTTTTACATATTTTATTCTAACTCAAAACTCAGTTGAATATGAGATGATCGAATTATTCCAATACATTCAACAATTTTAAAATTATGTTCAAGTGATTGATATTGATGATTCATACGGAGTAGAACTACATTAACTAATTTTTTTTTAATCATTAGATAGCAAACAGGCAGAAGGCTTTCCTGGTGGAAAAAGGTAACAATCGCTTATAGATATCAAAGATGTTAACGGTGCACTGCTATCCTCGTGGTAGGGATTTAATGCCACATGCGAAACCTTACCCCCCACACCGGAACACGACAGTGACAAGCTCCGACACTATTGCGGCAAGAATAGATAAGGCGGTGGCACCAGACCCAGGCGATACAAAGTATCACTCTACCTATTTATTTTTTGTTATAGCACTCACCCCGTGCTTGAGAAACTCGAAAAATGTTAAAAACAACATAGAAAAACATTGACACGCGGGATTTGAACCTGCGACCATCTCATCCAAACCATTCCGTCCATCCCTAAAGCCGGGACGCTCTTCCACTGCGCTAATGTCGATAGGCTCGAGGCGGCGAAATTCCTCTTTGCTATATGATCGATTACGTCGATTGTACTGATCGCTAGGTATACATACGTATAACTAGTTAAATAAGTTCATCGTCACAGATGAAATTCACATTTATAATTTTGATCAGTACTTTCGTATTTCCAATTACTTTTGTGTTATAAAGTACATAATGGGGTCGAAGACAATTGGTACCCTTTATAAAAGGTAGTGACCGTAGCTTACACTGTTCTCCAGAAAGCTTTTCATATTATTCAGGAAAATTTTACAAAAATCAAGTTTTTGAAATAATCTTGAATTTATGACGTTAATTTTGTAAAAAACCACAACCTTGACAAAGAAAGAAATATATTAAAATATGTTTGAAATTTGATTTTTTCAGTCTACCTTGTTAGATGATTTGTCATGGAGATATGTATGTAAATAAATACTTACACAAAGTATTCCATTGTTTTCCTTCCTTCCTCTAGAAACTATAATGTATGGAGTATGTATAGAATATATGGTGTTATATTATGCTTTCCCAATATTAAAGACTTTATTAATCTTTGGTGCTACAAGTCTAGTCCATGAATCCATTAGGTTAATGTGGAAGATTAGCCATATACATCTATAGGTACCCATACCACGGAGACATAGTTAATTTGTGCCATACTTTTTATCCTGAAAGAAAAGGCATAATTATTTTTAGTTACCTGCTTATATAGGGTTTTATAAAATAAAGAATAAGTATAAACAAATACTTACGTTTTATTTTGTGTTCCCATTTTATATAAAACTATTATATATTAATACTAGAATTATGAAGAATGATGATGATTTTACACATGTGAGAACTAAACAGTATAAATCAATAGTTCTGTGTACGTAATGGTTAGATAATTAATTACAAAATACAAGTTAGGTACAATACTTTTTGACGTAATGTAAATAAACTTTGAATTTTTCGTATAGAGAAAATAATTCTATGAATTCTCGTGGTACTCAGTGATACCAACTCTATTCAAAAATAAAACTACATTCAAGGTTTTCTACAAAATTCAGTAGAAAACTATAAATGTAAAAGGTTAATTTAAAGCTGGTGCTTATTTTGTGTTATTTAATGTTACTATTAATAACATACACACAGGAAAAATAATACATAAAACATATAATAATAATCAAAATATTAATTAGTCAAAAATAACAAAAAGAAAGTCGAGTGTAGCTCAAACTCGTTTTTTTTTGTTAGAAGTAGAAGTAAGAAGACTAAATAAAATAAAATTTATATACTCTTTGAGTAAGACTTTGGATTAAAGAGAGATAAACTGAAAAGTCGAAGAAAAATGTTTTTCGTTTTTGAGATGTAAATCATAGACCGTGGTGGTAATTATTATTACACGGACTACTATATCCTAGGTTAGTATAGTTCGTATAACGCGGATTTTTTTTAATGCACTTGTCACTTTCACTGCACACACATTGATTGTCAATTACCGCCGTGGAAGAGGAGGGCGGCTGTGTGTCCGCACACCCGGAGGCGGGCGCCGCCGCCCGCGCCGACCGCCTGCGCCGGAACCTGCGCGCTCCCCAGATACCTGTTACAACAGCAGCCACGATAACGATGACGCACGTCACCGCATAATGATGAATGTCGTGGCTGCTGACGCTGTTGTATAGCGGTACAGTCTGCTTCATCTCCTCTATCTGCCCCTGCAGATGTGTCAGCTGCCTTGAATGCTCGTTGACGCCGTCCTCGTCCCCTGCGTTACTAGCGCCGAGGTTCGGTATTGATATGTTGACCAGATAGTTGATCGGAGACAGCTTTGGAGCAGTGACGTCTGCCTTGATGTGCACATCACTTACCACTCATGATTCAAGTGTAACTTTGTCATACATGTAAAGTGGAAACTTTTGTTAGTCCGACATTCTAAACTTTTCCTATTTTATCTATCTTTATTGGTTGCCCGATTTGAGATTTTTCAAATATAGAAAAGATGGTTGTCAAAATGAAGCTGTTCACAAATATTCAGCTTGTTATTAATCAAAAAAAGTTTGTTTTTGGGACCACGGTCTAACAGTAAGTTTTAGGTTGAACTGCTCGCATCTGGCTGATTTTTGGAACTATTAATAGATAACATTATTTGTAATATAAAATACTGTGTAATGTATTCTATTCTATTTTATTTACTAGTTTGCATTATGCTATACATTTATGTTTGTTTATCGTGATGCATTTTCGTATCATTGTCAAATCGAGTCAAATCACAACAATTCTATGGAAGTTTCCCATCAAAAAAAAAATATCAGAAATGTTGATTGATTCGTCTAAAATGATGATAATTTACTCAATAATATTAGAATTATAATTTAAAGGAATATTATAGTACAAAAAGAATAGCTTGATAACAATAATTGTTACGCACTTTTACGCATTATTAGTTACGCACTTGTACACCCAGAAATAAATACACACTGGCATCATAATTGCTCTTTACATTAAAACCTCTTATGAATCATAATTCATTGTTTCAGTCTAAGAGAGTACAAAACTGTAGTTTGAAGGTCAAAACTAAAAAGAGAGAATAATTCAAAAACCTGTAAAATATCTTTAATTACACAACTGTAAATAGGTATGGCTTCACTAGGATTTGGTCATATTTCCTTCGACACTGACAAAAATGAGAGATGATGACAGAAAGTTATAAATGTAAACAAAAGCTCATAATGATTAACACAAGTTAAATGCACCAAAGCTGTACCTTAAAAATTAGAATTAGTATAATGTCGATGTCTTCTAGTGGTATCATTGGTTTCTCTATTCGAGTAAATTTTTTGTTTAATTTATCTCTGACGTTTTAAATATTTATCGTGGCATGCATATTAACGTCCATCGAGATATTAGTAAATGTCAAGCAAACGTCAATTTCTCGATCGAGATGTATCTCGTGGTGTTTATCCTAAGCCTGCAGGTAAGATGTTCGATAAAGAAAATTAGAAGAAGAAATCAATCCAAATGAATCGACACTAAATCGATGAAAATTTTGAAACGAAGAACAGAAGTCTCAGCCATCTACGCAATGTTAAAAAAATCAAGCCAATTTTTAATAGCCTAATCTTCAATACAATATAAATGCGATTCACAGAAAAAATACTACTAAAGAGTTCCTACCACGGATAAAACTGGATACGCCTTCAAGGCGAGGCATCGCGACAAACGGGAAAAAACTGGTTTGTTAAATCAGGTTTTTTGTATTGATTGTTAAATAACAATTTTACCAAAATTACACGATACACCTGAAGATATTGTCTAAAGAATGTGCTAACTTACTACATGATAGAATGTACTTTACTCGATTATATAAAATTCCGAAAACAGGCTAAAAAATCTCCAAAACAAATAATTTGTTAATAATATTTCTAATCTTCTACAAGATTTTTATATGGTGATATTTAGTTGTAAATACAAAAAAGAATGTGCTAAATTTTAGTTTTCAGCTGATGTCCTTTATTTATTTATCCGAAAATTAACACGTTTCCCAGCGGTTTCAGAACATACCGCGCCACTTATTTTCTATAGAATTGACACGCGGTCGAAATACCTTGCCTTGAAGGCAATATCTAAGGTTATCAAAGTCACTTGCATTCAGACAGAGAGATACAGAGTTATAATAGTTACCGATGAAATAAAATCACTTCAGAGGTATTCCTTAAGCCTTCATTTTTTAGTCGACACTATAAAACAATGATATAATATGGCATATTTATATTTTTTCACGATACAATATATCTACAAGCGATTGAAATTTACATACATTTGCTCATACGAGCGGCTACGCATTTTTCACCCAACATCGTGTATATTAGTATTTGTATGGTCTGTGGTTCCCACCCAGATATAAATGTGGTACACGATGTCAGACCAAATTTTTTTTCAACATCTTACACTAAATGTGCTCAACGGAAAAAAGCTCCCACCCAGATTTAAATATAGTACACTATGTATGTACCCAATTTGTGCCTAACAAAGCTGTAAACGATAAACAGTAGGGCTACTCTTGAAAACCAATTTCAATTTTAAATTAATATTTAATGAATTTTAAGGTATTTTGTTCTCTGGACAACTATATTCAATTATTGGAGTCGGCGACAGCGTCACACGGATTTCGAATTTTTTTGGAATTACTCATGATTGCTTTTATTCATTGTTTTGTTTAAAACGGTACTTAAAATTTCCATTGTAGCACTAGCTTGACGTGTAACGATGACATATATTTCCAATAATTAAGTCGTTACTATACTGAATCAATGTGGGCAATATTGGTTTCAAGGGTACCGTTTTTTGACGATATTCGAAACATATTGTTTTTATTAATATTGGTTTAAGATTTACAATGTTTTCAAGAGTAGGCCTGCTGGTTTCATTTCCTAATCTCGTAAAAGGGGAAATAAGGCTAAAATGAAACTCTAATATCGTGACTACTAACTAGAGTTCTACTACGTCTCTATCGGATTTGGTATCACCGCCTTACCTATTCCTACCGCAATAGTGTCAATGCTTATCACTATCGTGTTTTGGTTTTAAGGGTAAAATAGCCGATAAACTTATAGACCGTGGTCCCAGGAACAAATTTTTTTTATTAACAATAATCTGAATTTTTGTGCTCAGCTTCGTTTTCAAGAGACGCCCATTTTTATCTTCGAAAAACCTCGAATCGGATAACTAATAACGATAGGTAAAAAACCTTAGAGTGTCCGACTAAAAAAGTTTCCATTTACGTGAAGGACAAAGTTACCATTGAATTAGAATAATAATTAGCGAGAGGTTGTGAGAAAATTAGGTTGTTGTGAGAAATTTGGCAGTTGGTCTATTCTTTAAAGGTGGTCCATACATTGAAGCCTCGTTCAATGTTCATAATTAAGTTTCTTTATATATGTAATTCAAGTAGTGCAAAAATAGTGAAGATTTAAAAACATACATTCAAACTCCCATCCCACTTCCTCCCTGTTGGTCTGGGCTTCTTTAAAGAATAAACCATCGGCCGTTATACCAGGCAGATTAGAATAGATAAACGACTGGTTATGCAAGTCACTACCGTCATGGCTACTAGGTGGTAGAGTTCTGCATTGTCTCGCCCGGGTCTGGTACCACCGTCTTATTACTGCCGCAATAGCGTCAGTGCTTCTCGCTATCGTGTTTTGTTTTGGAGGGTGAGGTAGCCGATAATCTTATGTATGTGGCACTAAGACCCCGCTACAAGGATAGCAACGCACCAATAACATCTTTGGTGTCTACAGGCGATGGTTGTCTCTTTCCATCAGGAGACCCTTCTGCTTGTATGCTATATTATTATATACGATGTCGACGCCAAGCCTTAAACCCGTGATAAGCCAAGTTGTATCCAATGACTCGAATTTAATAGTTTTTTCGATTTTAACTCAAGTACTTGGAGTTTTTTCTGATAAGTATTATAACTAGGGCTATCACGAGTTTACGGCTTGACGTCGATTTACGGGACACCTTGTATAAAATATACCATAACAATGTTTTTTATAGAAATTTAATATAAAGTTGGTAACAGCTCCATTCCATTCGTAGTCGGTTGGAGCTCTTAAAAGCTTTAAAGTGCACTGAGCACCAAGATGCAGATTTTACTATTAGGAGTACTTCGGCTGCGGCGATCTTATCTGAGCTAGCTTTAGAAATTTGATTGAAGATTTTATCTTGATGTCTTGCTGTGAAATTGAGATCTCAGATTTGATATTTACGAGTATTTTATGTTCACAATTAGAATTGTTTATTTCATGTTCTTGACAAACAGTAACTTTGTATTTTCAACCGACTTCTCAAAAGAGAGAAGGTTTCCAGTGTTTTCGTATATCATAAGATAGCAAACAAGCAGATGACTCTTCTGATGGGAAGAGAATTCATCGCCTATAAACACCAAAGATGTCAATGGTTCGTTGCTATCCGTGTGGCGGGGTCTTAGTGACACACACATAAGCATACCGGCTACCTTACCCTCCAAACCGATACATGACAATGACTAGCACCATACTACCAACCTGTTACCTATTCCTGCAACAATATGACAGGAATAGGTAAAGTGGTGGTACCAAATACCCGGGCGAGACTTTGCGGAACTCTACCACTAGTAGCCACGATGGTAGTGACTCGCATAACTAATCATTCGCCAACGAACTATTGGCTGTCCTTGTCATGATAGTAGTGACATGTATAGCCCATTGGTCATTTCTTACGACTGCCTAGCAGAATGGTAGTTGGTCTATTCTCCAAAGAAGTCCAGACCAACACGAGGGAGCCCGAACGTATGTGCGTGTGTGTGTCTGTATGTAAACATCTTATAACTTTTGACCGATCTAAGGCTTATACAAATACAAATTATATTTTGATTTTGGTAAACCTCAAAACAAAAATTTGAAAAAACAATGTTTTTTATTTTATTACATCTTTCAAATTAACGGTTCACGATTATTAATTATTATTAATATCAATCGGCTCTATTTTTTTAAAAAACAATGTTGCAAATTGCATCAAAATTGGTTCATCCGTTCGTGAGATCGCTGACAAAATAGTTTTAAAAATAGTTTTCTTATACACATTTTTGAGATTTTTCAATCAATCAATTTTTGACATTGTACAATATCTTAGAACATAAAAAACTGCATCAAATACCGTTTCAAAAATCCAAATTGAATCAATTTTTCAAAAGTTATAGATTTTCAAATCAGAAAAATTATGTTGTTCGCAATAAACTTACCTCACATTTTTAATATAACTTTCAGATTACTATACCGATTGATTTAAGACTAATTTTTTCTCCTTAAAAAAGCTAATTAGACTTTTAAACTAATCATTTTATTTTTTATTTTTATTGATTTAATGTATCTCTTATGCATAATAATTAAAAATATTAGATGTCTGCAGTCCTCCACAATCTAAATATAAACTGTGGCAATTTCGCATCGTCGTCGTAAAAATAATTAAATTAATATATAGATTATAAACTCTATTGCTATCATTTTCAAGTACTAATCATCTCCTTTGTTATTACTCGGCGTTACTTAGAATTTCTACGTTGAAAATGTCTTTATGCCATTAGTTCATTGTACATAAATTTCAATAAATTTCAATAATATTTGAATAATTTCTATTCATTAAGAATACGCAATAAAATAAAAGTAGGTTATGTTAAGAGATAATAAATATTTATTAAATTACTAGCCGCAGCATGCAGCTCGCTGCATTATAAATGTTTTTGGTGAATTCCTCAGGATTTATGTTTTTTTTTATTATTTTGTAATTTGTAATGTATTTGTTGTCAAGCACCATAACCATCCTGTGTAAATAACATAATTTCATCTATGTACCTATATATTTATTTTTATTTTATATTATATTCTTAAACATAAGTATTGATTGTATTCTAATACACTCACTCACAAACAAACAACACACACAAACACACATAGTTTTATAGAACTGCTTCTTGTTGTATGTCTAGTTTTGTTTATTACGATATATACCTATATAGCCTTTGATATATAAACCTATTAGCTACCCGTCAGTGACTGTAAAAATGCTTATAGTAACAGTGTACAAAAAGAAAATCCTTAATTGGCCAATGTAATGTAAATATTATAATATTGTACCTATTTTGATATTTGGCTGTGGATTTTTAGTTGAAATAAATAAATAAATAAATAAATTACCTATTTTGTCCGGGGTAAAAAGTAGCTTGCGTGCTATTTCAGTCCGTTCATCCGCGCCTTAGCTCAGAAATTCTTAATAGTAGTAGTAGAAAATTTAGCATTTGTACCTATACATATTAGTCATGCCATCAAAAACGGTAAAAAAATTAAAACATATATTGTTTAGGGTACCCTCTGTTCGCTCCACCTGGTAAAAGGGTAAAAGGTTTGTTAATTTAAACAACAACCGACGGAATATCGAAAAATATTTATATTAAATTAAATTCAAAATACAAGATTGATGACACTTTATTGTATGTTACGACACTTCACTTCTCAGTTTCACAAACACGAATGCCTCGAAACATATCTGTTAGCCCTTTTATAATATTTTATTCTAACAGTTTATTGATTTAATAATTACCTTAATCAAATAGTTGACTTTATATCAGCTCAAAATCATATTAGTTTAAAATACGTTAAATAATTAACAATACTTAATATTTCATTAGATATTTTAATAATAAGTAAAAACTAACACTTCATCTATATTTTGACATAACAATTTAGAAATTGATGGCCGCATATACTCATTTTAAATATGTTTGTGTAAAATATTGACAACACCTCTACAAGTAAAGTTTTCTCGCAAACTCCATAGTGTAAAGTATCGTTGTATAGAGTTCTTAAACAATATTGCGTGTTGTCATCATGACATTTTAATTAATGAATCCGTTTGAAAGATATTAAGTTTTAAAATGCTAACTTTTGTTAGAATCGCTTGTCGTCGATATGATATACGATACGATATGATACGATTTTACGGTAGTAAGATATATTATAACAAAGTTTAAACGACAACTACCCAGGCTAAGTACGCTTTACAAGTTTACAAGTAATTATCGGCCTACTGAGGAAATATAATTGGAGAAATTTTTCTCCGTTGAAAGAGTGGTTACCGAACCTGACTACGCATCAATGGGGCTCGGGTTTGATACTCGATAGGGACAAACATTTATGTCATGAGCATAGATATTTGTATTTCTGGGTTTAGGTTGTTTTTAAATCTATTTCAGTATTTATATATGTATTTATATGTATTAGTATCGTTGACTGACACACCCGCACTACAAGCAAATAAATTGCTTACTTTGGGGTTAGATCAATTTTAGTGTAATTTGTCCAGTGACATTTATTGGAACGAAGTTCCTTACGGCAGGCTTGGAGGGGATAGGGATTTTACTGCGCGACCGAACTGAAAAAAATGTGATAGTAAAACCGTAAGAAAAATGCGTGAAATAAAAGCGTTAAATGAGACGTGCGCAGGCGCGACAGTCGCGTACACAAGCGAGTAGTGCCGTTTAGTCGAAGGAAGTTCGTTCCTACCTGGTGTCCCGCGACACCACATCATTTTTTTTTATAAATAATTCTCTCAGAGAAAGCTTTGGACTAAGATTGTGAATGGCCGTTACAGCTTTTTTTTGTAACAAAAATATTGAATTTATTTCAGCAATTCCCGACTCAATAATCTCTCTAATTTTTGTTTATCCACTGGTCATCCATTGTTAGGCTCCCCCGTCTTGGTCCAGCCTCCTTTGAAGTTTGAAGAATAGGCCATCTGCCGTTCTGCCAGGCGTTGCAACCAGGTTGGAAAAGGCGACCGATTGGCTATGCGAGTCACTACCATCGTGGCTACTAGGTGGCAAAGTTCTGCATTGTCTCGCTTGGGTCTGGTGCCACTGCTTTACCTATTCCTGGCGCAATAACGCCAGTGCTTGTCAGCGTCATGTTCTGGTTTGGAGGGTAAGTTAGCCGGTAAACTTATACATGTGGCATTAGACCTCGCCACAAGATAGCAACGCACCATTAACATCTTTGGTGTCTAAAGGCGATGGTTAACTCTTTCCATCAGAAGACCCATCTGCTTGCTTGTTATCTTATGATATAAAAAAGGGAACTGCCTATGCTCTATTGGTTAAAGATATTGCCACCTTTTTAAAAAAGAGAGAAACATATAGAAATGGGATTCCAGTTGGATAATCATTGAACCAATCTGGGGCTCTCGCATTTCTTCTTCCAGGCTTTCACAAAACTTGCACAGTTGGTAAAATAGTTTACTATTTGACACCTTAATTACTGATATTGAACTATTCTCTTTTAAAGATTAGATTATATGTCGTTCTGTCGAGCAGTTTCTTACGAACTGCTTTCGACGAACGAGCAAAAGATTATGTATGTGAGTCACTAGCATCGTAGCTACAAGGTGGTAGAGTTCTGCAACATCTCGTCCGAGGCTAGTACCACCACCTTATCTATTCCTGCCGCGATAGCATCAGTCATTGTCATTGTCATGTTCCGGTTTGTAGGGTAAGAGAGCCAGTAAACTTATATATGTGGCATTAAGACCGCGGCACAAAAATAGCAACGCAAAATTTACATCTTTGTTATCTATAGGTGATAGTTGTCTTTTTCCATCAGGAGAGTCATGAGCTTGTTTGCTATCTTATGACATAAAAAAAAATACTGATAAACACCAAGATGCTAGTCAAGTTAGGCCCCTAACATATGGCGTATTTTAAACACGCAGACAACGCGCAAATGACGCGTGTATACGCGCTTCGAACGAGATTTTGATGCAACCTTGCAACGAATGCAGTGTTGGCTTTGGTTAACAAAACACTGCATTCGTTGGCTTCATACGCGCGTTCGCATCGCGTTTTACGCGCGTTTGAATGCAAGAAATCGCAAAAATTACGGCGCTGAAAACGCGTGTTCCTGAAACGTGTATAAATAAATAAATATTCACGGGACAAATTACACTTACTGATCTAACATAAAGTAAGCAAATTATTTACTTGTGGTATGGGTGTTAGTCAACGATGCTAATACATAGAAATACATATATGAATAATGTTACATACATAATAAGCACCCAAACTCTGAAATGCAAACATTTATTCCACTATTCTTTATAATCTTTTTAATTATAAGCATTTTACAAATTGATATTCCTTTAAGACATAATAATTTTTTCTCTCAAGATTACTAATTTTTTTTTCTACTTAATTCTTCTGACTAATACAATTTGACATTACAATGATATTATTAATCTATTAATTTTGTTGATAATAACTATTTTTTATAATATAATAATTTTATATTTTAATTTTGTTAACAATAATTAATTATTATTCTATAATATCTTAGCAATATTAAAAATGTTAATTTTGCCATAAATAAAAAATTTCATGGCATGCTGTTCATACGGCAAAGTAGGAGGAACTAATAACATAAGAGCACATGTAACTAACCCTATTTTCTGCAATAAACATTTGATTGATTGATTGATATGCTCATCACACAAAATATGCTTGTCTCCATCGGGGATCGAAACTGAGCCCCGTCGATTGCGTAGTCAAGGTCGCTAACCACTCGACCAACGGGGCGGGCCGGTTGCGGTACCGTCTGCGCGTTTAAAATACACCACGTGTAAGGGACCTTACCTATTGATGTATAGTCTTGTACTATTATGTATTCTGTGGTATTATAGTGAATCCACATTTTTCTAACTGCCTGATAGAACGGCAGATATTCTATTCTTTAAAGGAACGGACTTATATGGGGGAATTAATGGGGGGGATGGTTATACCTTTCCAACAGGTGAACGATACTCTAATACACTATTTTTTATATAAAACAAACTCTTAATAAAACAAATATATAATAAAAGGCTTCAAGAATTTTATTAAATACATAGTATAAACAATAGCGTACAAGAATGGAACTATGGATTACATATTTAATTAATACAAGTATAAACAAAGTTGCAGAAGTTGCAGGGGTGCGCAGCTGCTGCAAAACCGAACTGCTATGTAAGTTGTACTAAACAATTTGAAACAGTTTTAAACTTGAATTATAATGCAATTGTCCGCGCTAGACTGTTATTGTACGAGAAATACATACTAACCTGCTACTGGCCATGAATTCACGGAGTATAATACACGTTTGAGATGTATAATATCTGTCAAAGTAAAATTATAAAAAAACTAGAGACTTTGTTATTTGATTACGTTAGATTTTTTCGCCGTGTTGGTCCCGGCCTCCTTTGAAGAATAGGCCAACTGCCGTTCTGCCAGGCAGGACGTAAAAGGCGACCGATTGGCTATAGTGTCACTACCATCGTGGCTACTAGGTGGTAGAGTTCTGCATTGTCTCGCCCGGGTCTGGTACCACCGCCTTACCTATTCCTGCCGCAATAGCGTCAGTGCTTGTCACTGTCGTGTTCCGGTTTGGAGAGTAAGGTAGCCGGTAAACTTATGCATGTGGCATTAGACCTTGCCATGAGGTAGCAACGCACCATTAACATTTTTGGTGTCTATAGACGATGGTTGACTCTTTCCATCAGGAGACCCATCTGCTTGTTTGCTATCTTATGATATTAAAAAAAAATACTAGCTGCAACGTGCAGGCCGCTGCATTATAAAAGTTTTGGGTAAATTCCGCAAGAAAATTTCATTTTTTATGGATAAAAAGTAACCTATGTGTTATTTCAGGTCACCCTCGATCTGTGTACCAAATTTCATTTAAATCCGTTCAGTAGTTTGACGTAATTGAGTAACAAACATCCATCCTGGATGGATACTACTAGCCGGCCAGATGTGCGGCACACCTGTGTTATGACGTCATAATAAAATAGATAACGAATGGTATAAATAAGCAGGGACATCATGTTTTCGATTCATTGTAATTCTATCGTTTGTTGAGGGCGTTACTCTGCCCAAAATTATATTGTGCGTGTAAAAGTGATCCAAGTATTTTATTCGGCCAAACTGCTTCACGTTAATATTTGTGAAGATGAACAGGTGGAAAGATGTTTGTTACTCTTTCACGCAAAAACAGAAAAACCGATTTGGATTAAATTATATACACATGTAGATAATGACCTGAAATATTACGTAGGATACATTTCATCCTACTAATATTATAAATGCTAAAATTGTGAAGATGAATAGACGGATGTTTTTTAATTTTTCACACAAAATGGGCCGAACCGATTTGGACGAAATTTATCACACATGTAGATGATGATCTGGAATCCATACTACAATATTATAAATGCGAAAGTAACTCTGTCTGTCTTTCTGTCTGTCTGTCTGTCTGTTACGCTTTCACAGCTAAACCGCTGAACCGATTTGGATAAAATTTGGTAGAAATATAGTTTGAGACCCGAGAAAAGACATAGGGTAGTTCTTATCCCGGAAATCCCACGGGAACGAGAACTATGCGGGTTTTTATTTTAGAATTTTTTTCACACGAACGAAGTCGCGGGCACAGCTAGTATTACATAAAATACAATTTTTCTTACTAATATTATACATACATTCAAAATTTGTGAAGATGGGTGGATAAATATATTCACTTAACATGTGGCAATAAGGTAGGAAGATAAAACATATACCCCGTGTTGGTCCTGGGCTCCTTTAAAGAATAGGCCAACTGTCGTTCTACCAGGCAGGTCGTAAAAGCGACCGATTGGCTTTACGAGTCACTAACATCATGGTTACTAGGTGGTAGAGTTCTGCATTGTCTCGCCCGGGTCTGGTACCACCGCCTTACCTATTCCTGCCGCAATAGCGTCAATGCTGGTCACTGTCGTGTTCCGGTTTGGAGGGTAAGGTAGCCGGTAAACTTATGAATGTGGCTATTCCGCTATACATGTGTCAATACACCTTTAATATCTTTGGTATCTACAGGCAATGATTTCTCTTTCCATCAGGAGAGCCATTTGCTTGATTGCCATCTAATGATTAAAAAACTCTCTTCAAGACCCTTTTAAAGAAGAAATCAACTGCTTTACTGCTGTAAGTTTAAAAAGAATGCTTTTCCAATTTACGGAAAAAAATAATTTTATTTGCACGAGGAAATGGAGAAAAAGTACAGGTCAACGCATTTCATTCTTCAACAAAGCTATCTAAGGCTTAAACAAAACTAAATCTACAATTTTCTTGAAAATACTTCTATATTTTCACAAAGCCTAGTATGAGTGAAGTTAACGACATAATAATTGCAACAAAAAAGACGACAAAAGCTACATAAAATGGGCGGGAGGGTTGACAAAAGATGATCCCATATGGGCTGTATGCAGCAACATGCAGTTGACAGCGTTGAAAAATTAGCCCGTTCGTGGGATCATTAACCGCTTTTTGGAAGCGGCAGTAAATAGGCCACTCGCCAAACAAGTCCATTTTCTTAAGCCGTAACTAGGGTTGAAATGACAGGATGATTTTTATCGATGTTTCTTTATACCAAGCTTTTGTATTAAGTTTAAGGAACTACTGCTGCAGAAACTTAACACGAAACTAATTTAATTATTTTTTAATGAATTTGCTTCATATTTTTTTTAAATAAATTTATTTCAGAAGCAGTCTAATAGTTACATTTATTTAAAAAAAAAACTCGGCGCAAGCGCATCATAATTTTATATAATAATAATTATAAAATATTAATATCGAAATTTACAAATTAGTCTACTTTTGAATTCTATTTTATTTGAAGTTTCAAGAAAATTACGTGAAGTTACAGCTTAGAGAAGTGTGTGTGTGTATTTTTTATATATTATAAATGTATAATTTTCACAACCACGTTGTTCGAGTGGTTAGCGAACCTAATTACGAATCGATGTGGTTCGGGTTAGATTCCCGACTGGGACAAATATTTGTGTGATGAGTATAGATGTTTGTATTTATGGGTTTGTATATGTAAGAGTATTTATATATTATGTATTTCTATGTATTAGTTTCGTTGACTAACACCTACAGCACAAGCCAAAAATTTGCTTACTTTGGAGTTAGATCGATTCGTGTTATTTTTCTAATAATATTACAACGTAATATTTAACGATGCATTATGGGATATCCTTCTTATAACCTATGAATTCTACTTTCTATCGTTAGTATTTAGTTAATCTTAATTATTTCTTATGTTTGTACATTTATATGGTTACTATAATCTCGATTTAACATTTTCCTTTGAGAATTAAAATATTTCAGCAAATTACATTGATTAATTAAAGCGTAACAATATTATTACTATCACACCTTATTCCATCTGTTGTAAATTTAGAGCTAAGCATTTTGATTTCTATTCCTACTGTATTGTATTTACAAGTACTTGTATAAGAAAGTATATTTACATATTTATTTTAATTTTATAGTAAATGAAAATTGATATCAAATAAAAAGATATTTCACGACATTGTAAAAAATAACCTTCACCTATGACGCCCAAGATTTTAATTTTGAATTTTTTAATATGTGGCAAGGATATGCTATCACAAACATAAATTTAATAAAAAATATCAAATTAATAAATTTGGTATAATCCGCGTATTATTCTATGTGTTTTTCGGTTTAATAAATGGATTAGACTCATCGTTGGTCCGGATAAAAAGAAGACCCCAGCGGCACAATTATCCCGCCACATCCACCAAACTTTTACACCCACGTCCCACGATGGCACCAGGCACAAAAACACACAAATTACGCACGTTTCACTTCGAAACTGAAGCATCTTCAGAAGAAATTAATTAATTTCATCTTTTTTAATAATGGATTTCCACAAAGTAACGCCTGAATCAATAAACTATCTTAAACAAGTTTAATAATTATCATACCTTCTAAACAGAAACAAAACAATGGCATGAATCGATTATTACCTCTATAACAGCAGGCAAGGTAAGAGTGTTACCAAATTCGATCGAGAAGTTTTAGAACCCTACTGTCTAGCAGGCGCGATAATAACGACACATTTTACTATTTTTTTAGTAACTTTCTTTAATTTTAATATAACTGTTGCTTGAAAATAAATAAAATCAAATAATTAGCAAGCAAATTTATCTCGACCGTAACTTTGGCACTTGTTAGGGATTTATCGATATTTTTACGAAAATATTAGTCCATCACTAGTGGTAACATTAAATGAAAGCGAGTTTAACATTGCATAAAACTTCATAATAAAATGCATTGTTTTGGCAAACGGAGATACAATATAAATATTGATTTGTAATTTATCTAAATGTCTTGAAACTGCACAAACGAAAGACGTGTAATTGAACTATTTGGTTGCAGAGTTTTGTATTTAGTTTTACTTGTCTGGTATAACCATTGAAGTATGGCTCCTTTAAAGAATAGGTCAACTGCTATTCTGCCAGGCAGTTTGCAAAAAGCAAACAACTGGGCAAATGTTCCATGACCATCATGACTATTAGGTGGTGGTACCGCCGTTTTACTTATTCCTGCCACAATAGCATCAGTGCTTATCACTGTCATGTTCCGATTTAGAGGATACGGTAACCGATGATCTTTGAGCATGCGTATTAACTCTTCTACTACACGAATAGAACGCACCGTTAACATCTTAGATGGCTATTGGTAGAAACCTATATGGTACCAAAACTGTTTGAGGCGTTGCGAAACTCCCACCACATAGTAGTCACGACGGTAGTAACGTTTAGCCAATCACTCCCATTCTACAAACTGCCTGGCATAATAAATGAATGTTCTTATCATTAAAAGAAGCTCAGTTCTAAACGAATTGTCCTTAAATATAGATATCGATTTTTTTTTTTTTTTTTTTTTTTATCATAAGATAGCAAACAAGCAGATGATTCTCCTGATGGAAAGAGTCAACCATCGCCTATAGACACCAAAGATGTTAATGGTGCGTTGCTATCTCTAATGCCACATGCATAAGTTTACCGGCTACCTTACCCTCCAAACCGGAACACGACAGCGACAAGCACTGACGCTATTGCGGCAGGAATAGGTAAGGCGGTGGTACCAGACCCGGGCGAGACAATGCAGAACTCTACCACCTAGTTGCCACGATGGTAGTGACTCGATAGCCAATCGGTCGCCTTTTCGACCTGCCTGGCAGAACAGCAGTTGGCCTATTCTTCAAAGGAGGCCGGGACAAACAGCGATTTGCCCAAATAGAGACCCGCGTGGTGACCATACTGACTGGATATTACTACACTAATTTCGTTGAGGTTATGTAGTTAAGTAATAGTATCAATTTGGGATATTTTTATTGGTTACATTATACGAACATTAACTTTCATATCCTTCAGTACATGCAGTCTTTTACCAGTGAACCTTTTTTTTATATCTTAAGATAGCAAGCAAGCAGATGGCTGTCCTGATGAAAGGAGGAACTATCGCCTATAGATACCAAAGATGTCAATGGTGCGTTGCTATTCATGTAACGAGATGGCAATGCCACATGCACAAGTTTACCGGCTACCTAACCCTCCAAACCGAAACACGACAATGACAAGCAGTGACGTTATTGTGGTAGGAATGGGTAAGGAGGTAATAATAAAATAAGCAGATTACCGGGCGAGACATTGAAGAACTCTACACCTGATGTCGTACCATGAGTCAATAAAGTATTTTTGGACTCGCTACGGTTAGCTCGATACCATCGAATAGTTTTAGGCGGTCATGTTGGTACACGGTTAATAATATGTCTAAATTCAAACCGAATAAAGCTATCTCATTCCAACTTTACTCAAACGAAAGGGTAAGCTACATATCCGGAAAAAGTGTTCTATTTGAAAGTACATGGAAAAGTATGTTTGATACATTTTTATTTTACTCGAAATAGAAACAATTTTTATAGCTACATAAACATACTACCCATTATTCAATTACATGTTTTTACATAACGAAATTAATCAAAAATACAAATATTTACTTTATTTAAAAATTTAGAGATTGTGCAGGAAGTATATACAAGAAACACGTTATTAAATACTGTGTTACGATTTTGTATGGTGTTAGCCAGTTTTGTAACTTTTTCTTATAATACTTTTTTCCAAGTGGCTTTTTAGTGGATAATTGAAGTTAGGGAATGCGGTTTTGAGTGTCTTTGCTTTAAGATATCTTTTTTTCGATAGGTTTTTTACGCATTGACTCATGGTACCGATTTTAGTTCTTCAAGTTACCGCTAGTGGTGCTGCACAGTTTTCCATACAAAAATTTGTCACCGTCGCTAGCGAGAACGATAGTTAAAAACTCATGGTAGCAGTACTGGTAGTCACGATAGTAGTGAGACGTATAGCCAATCAGTCGCGTTTTACAACCTTTTTTTTTCTTTATCGAAGAGGGGGCAAACGAGCAAGAGGTAAGCACCTGATGGTAAGTGATCACCGCCGCCCATGGACATCCGCAATACCACTGGTCTTGCAGTTGATTTGCCGGCCTTTTAAGACTGAGTAAGCTCTTTTCTTGAAGGTCCCTATGTAATATCCGTTCGGAAATACCCCTGCCGGTAACTGGTTCTACAACAGTGTAGTGCGAGGTAAAAAGTGTCGGGAGAATCGCACAGTTGTGGATTTCCATACATCGAGATGGTGAGGATGGAACTTCAAATTTTGACGCGATGTCCGATGGTGGAATTCGGCGGCAGGAATTAATCCAAAGAACTCGTCAGAACATTCCCCATGATATATACGATAAAAGACGCAGAGAGAACCTACATCTCTGCGCAATGCCAAAGTCAAGCTGTTTCGAAATAGCCTGGTCGTCAACGATTCGAATCGCTGTACGCCGAATCAAGAGGAAGAAGCTGGTACTGGGGAGCTCCGGCCGAGAGATGCGAACACTACTCCATGTGAGGCTAAACCTGCGCCTAAACTAGCCTCCAAAAAGCACACCGAGCTTTTTGGAGGCTAGTTTAGCCTTGCCTTCCAAATGACCGCGAAACTGAACGTAATTTGATATGTCGACTCCCAGGATTCCGTCACTAGCTGAGGCTGTCAGGAGAGTATCCTCAAATCAAGGTGATACGACAAAGGGCGTATCGGCCTGCCTGGCAGATCGGCATTTGGTCTATTTTTCAAAGGAGTTCGGAACAACCTGTGTATGTTATTGTATCTTCAGTTGCAAACTTTGTGTTATATGTTTTTATTCAATTTAATTAGGAGAATTAATTATACGTGTACTTATGTAGTTATAAAGTAGCTATGTTTCTGACGTCGACAAGTGTAACCGAGGTGTACCTGATGGTAAGTGATCACCGCCGCCTATGGACATCTGCAATACCAGAGGTCTTGCAGTTGCGTTGCCGGCCTTTTAAGAATGAGTAAGCTCTTTTCTTGAAGGTCCCTATGTCGTATCCGTTCGGAAATACCCCTGCCGGTAATTGGTTCCACAACAGAGTAGTGCGAGGTAAAAAGTGTCGGGAGAAACGCACAGTTGTGGTTTTCCAGACATCGAGATGGTGAGGATGGAACTTCAAGTTTTGACGCGATGTCCGATGGTGGAATTCGGCGGCAGGAATTAATCCAAACAACTCGTCGGAACACTCTCCATGATATATACGATAAAAGACACAGAGAGAACCTACATCTCTGCGCAATGCCAAAGAGTCAAGCTGTTTCGAAGTGGCCTGGTCGTCAACGATTCGAACCGCTCTACGCTGAATGCGATCAAGAGGAAGAAGCTGGTACTGAGGAGCTCCGGCCCAGAGATGCGAACAGTACTCTATGTGAGGCCGAACCTGTGCCTTATAAAGTTGAAGGCGATGGACCGGCAAAAAGTACTGTTTCGCTCTGCTAAGCACGCCGAGCTTTTTGGAGGCTAGTTTAGCCTTGCCTTCCAAATGACCGCGAAACTGAACGTAATTCGATATGTCAACTCCCAGGATTCCGACACTAGCTGAGGCTGTCAGGAGAGTATCCTCAAATCGAGGTGATACGACAAAGGGCGTCTTTTTTGCGGTGAACACGCAAAGCTGTGTCTTCTTGGGGTTGAAATTAACCAGGTTTTGGCGACCCCATTCCGAGACATCGGTAAGTCGATTCTCGACTTCAGACACAAGCTTGTTTCGGCACTCTTCGACGTGTTCCCGAGAAATACTGCTTCGGCCGGAGTATGTAGCATCACCAGTACTGTCATCCGCATAGCAATGTATGTTGCTAATTCGCATCATATCATTGATATGCAGAAGGAACAGTGTCGGTCATAGCACGCAGCCTTGGGGAACACCAGCATTGACAGATTTAAGGTCGGAGCACGCACCGTCGACAACGACCTTGATGCTCCGATCAGCCAAAAAACTGGTGATCCACTCGCATAATTTCTCAGGAAGCCCATAGGAAGGCAGCTTCGCGAGAAGCGCTTTGTGCCATACCCGATCGAAGGCCTTCGCTATGTCCAAACTAACTGCCAATGCCTCCCCCTTGGACTCAACTGCTTCCGCCCATCGATGAGTTAGGTATACTAGAAGGTCACCAGCTGAGCGGCCGCGACGGAAACCGTACTGACGGTCGCTAATCAGCTGGTGCTCTTCTAAATACTTGAGGAGCTGAGAGTTGATGATTGTCTCCATAATTTTGGAGAACAAGGAGGTTATGGCTATGGGCCGATAGTTAGACGGGTTAGAGCGATCTCCTTTTTTAGGGATGGGATGCACCAAAGCTGTCTTCCACGAATTCGGTACCACGCCGAGTGAATAGGAGAGCTGCAATAGGCGTGTTAATACTGGTGCCAGCTCTGGAGCACACATTTTTAGCACAATCGGAGGGATGCCATCCGACCCACTCGACTTGTGGATGTCCAAGGAAAGTAGTGCTTTACGCACAGATGATTGCCGAAATTGTAGTTCTGGCATACAACTATCACACTGCGGGATGGTAGGCGGTGCGTTCCCTTGGTCATCCAGAGTCGAGTTGGCCGCAAAGAAGGAGCCCAGGAGATCGGCCTTCTCCTTTGCGGTATGGGCCAGAGAGTCATCGTCTCCGTGCAAGGATGGAAGAGATGGCTGTGAGAAATTCCCAAAGACAGCCTTGGCGAGAGACCAGAACGCACGAGTGCCCGAAGGAAGGCGAACTAATTTCTCGCCAATACTGCCAATGTGTTCCGATTTTGCCTTGGCGATAGCTCTTTTGAAGTACCTCGAGGCGAAATTGTACTCCTTACGTAATGTGCTGGTTTTTTCATGACAAGATGCGGACGCTGCAGCCCAAGCCCGGTAGCACTCCTGCTTGCGGCGCGAAGCCGTTTTACAGGAGCGACCAAACCAAGGCTGAGACTTACCACCAATTGGTACCGCAGAAAATGGAATGAAAAGTTCCATGCCCTGCAGCACCACATCGGCAATAGAGTCAGCGACGACATTCGGATCATCCAGCGAGAAGCACAACCGCCCCCATGGGTAGGACGCAAAAAAAGACCGCATCCCGTCCCAATCTGCTGACCTAAAGTGCCAAACGTGACGACAGCCTGCTAAAGGAGGCCGTGATAGGCGCGAAACCGGCACTTTACTCCGAATCAGGCAGTGGTCTACGAACCAAGTGGGACGTCCACCGATACCTGATAATGGTCCGGATGAGAGGTCAGCAGAAGGTCCAACAGTGAAGGCATATGGTCATCCACATCGGGAACTCGCGTGGGCAAAGTTACCAGTTGTGTAAGACCATACGCCAAGGCAAAATCGTGAACATACCTCCCCGCATGATCGGTGGTGCGCGAACAAAGCCATTCGGCGTGGTGGGCATTAAAATCTCCCAAGATCACGATCTCTGTGGAGGGGGTCTGCTCTAACACGGAATCTACAGCCGTTTGTAAATGCTCAATGAGCCGATCAACTTCAGTATTCCCGCCATGGGACCTGTATAGGCACGCGTAGCTGCGTGGATGGTCGTCGCAAGCTACGCGTAACCAGAGGATGGATAGGTCCTGACCTTCAAGTCTGCCGAGGCGCCGGTAACAGATATCTTCTCTGACGTATGCGCACACCCCAGCCCGCGGTACAAAGGAATGTTCCAGTTTGTACCCCGGGTAGGAGAGGTAAGAAGTATCAGCCGGAGAAGATATCTGGGTCTCGGTCAAAAAGAGCAAAGCTGGCTTCGCCGTCTCGAGATGGTAGTGGACGGCGTTCAAGTTGGAATGAAGCCCCCTGACATTACAGAAATCCACAGTAAGCGTGGTAGGGGGTGCCATGGCTTTCTTGCCCTGTTTGCCCCGGACAGGATTGTCTATGAGCGCAATTTTGCCCCCCCTAGAATACGCAGGGCAGCCTGAGCATCCATGACCTGGCTGGAATCCAGAGCACGGACGCTCAGGGGGGGATTCTCCACTGCTGGTGCAAGTGGTACCCCCCTGGGGTAGATTCTCTTTTGATTGCGCATTCATAGTGTGCGGGGGGGGGGGTTAGGCCTCCGGGACTCTCACAAACCAAACGAAACGCAGCAGCAGGGCTGCTACTTTACGTCGGTGTCAAGTGAGAGAGTGGTATCTCCCCGGGCGTGCCGGCCTATTCAGTTGCAAAAGCAGTATGGCCCTACCACTAATTTGGTTGACTGACTGCACCGGTGTTAAATAATTTTTGTCACAAAAATTATTCCACCAGTGGGCGATGGGGTCGTCACATCCCTACGCCGGCAAAACATCCCTACGCCGGCACATCCCTACGCCGGCAAATTCCCTATTTCGAATAAATTACCTATTTCGAATAAATGCTATTTGAATTTGAATTTAAATGTTCGGTTTACTCTCGCTTTACCGCAAACGGACTAGTACTATGCTAAATTGTGAAATCACTGTTCTTAAAATTGAAATTTTTATTTGAGATATAATTTCCTCCTAGATGGAAGTAATTAAAACGACGAGATATTGGCTTTATATCCATAACATAGTGATTCATTGAAAAAGGAAATTAACTTAATAAATTTGCTTCATTTAGTATGTACAAATTTTCCTCCTCTTTTTAATATAAGTCTGTATTTTACTAGGTTGATTTAATATTTTAATTATTTTATGTAGCAAGGGAACTATGTCGTATTCTTTGATATAATTTGATTGTAAAACATATGTTTCTTCTGATTTTCATCATTATTCTCAGTTTCTGTCAACCCATTGCAGGGCATAATCCTCCTCCACCTCATGCTATTTTTCATTCATTTAAGTCGCTCATATACAGGTATTTCCATCCAGCTTTACTATCTTTATGTTTAGGCCACCACTCTGCTAGAGATTTACTCCAGCAGCAATCATTACGTACAGGCAAGTATGCTTACCATTGTTATGCGAGCTTGTTAATACGTTGACCCAATTCGATCACTTTGGTGTCCTTTTTGGATATCGACATAACTGACTCGGTCATTTAGAGTGATGCCTAACATGGCGCGTTCTATGGCTCTTTGTGCGACTCATATTTTTGCATAGTTTTCTTTGTGAGCTTCTATTAGTATAAAGAAACCATTGCCTATAGTCAACACTGACGGTAATAACGTATTGTCGTCTGTATAGCGAGAATATAATGCTTCATGTGTAAGTTAATCAGCCACCTAGTCATCTTAATTCAAACTCTTTCTCACATCTCTATCTTAGAATTTAATCAGAAGTATAAAGAAATAATAGCAAAATACATCAAAATCTCTTTCCACTAGTAGAGCCAATTATTTGCTATCCTTTGGGGTATTAAAATGTTTATTTTAAAATTTCCCAAATTAAAATACCCCAAGTTGAAACCATCCGATAATCCGATCGCTGATATTTATTGAATTAAAGTACGTTAAAACTGGATCCTGAAACATAACGGAATTTAAGTTATCAATGGCGTCAATAGCCATATGAATTTCAAGCATTTTCATTTAAAATGTAACAGATTATTAACTTTTTGAAGTATGAATAGCATCGCCTGAATTACGAGTTATACTGCCTGTTAGGTAAGTCAATCTAAACCTTGAAGGGGGTAATAAGGTATCTGATTCTCATTCCAAATAAATAAAAAAACATACCCTTAAATTTTATGGAAATTTAAGGAAATGTTTTTTTTAATTCATAATTCAATTATCCAATGAATTCACAATTCATACGCAACAACACGTTCGCGCATTTCACGCTTTCACGGCTAAGTCGCTGGACCGATTTTCATGAAATTCGGCATGGATATAGTTAAAGATCCGGGGTCAAACATGGGCTAATTTTTTTTTCAAAAATCAGTCCCTGGAGGGCTGAAATAGGTGATGAAATTTTTATTAAAAGCTATTTGGATGACTTATTAATATACTTTTTTTTTATAGCCGGCAAACCTATGATACGCATATATCCGTTGACGTTAAATAGGTTAAGTGTTCATAGTATGAAATAGCAAAAGCACTCTTCTTAGTCCGTATTATTATGATAGGCAACTTCAAAACCCCACATTGCACATGGTATGTACCCTTTAAGCAAGAACATGGCAGTGACAAACACTGATGCTATTGCGGCAGCAATAGATAGCCTATCTATTCCTGCCGCAACAGCATCAATGTTTGTAGTTGCCGTATTCAGATTTGGAAGTAAGGTTGCAGTAGACATATGCATGTGTATTATTGCCATCCCGCCACACAGCAATGCTAACGGTAGCACTAAACGTGGACGAAACTTTGCAGAACTCTATCGCTTAGTAGTCACGAGTTTGCCTACCTATGATTTGTTTGAAATCTTATGATAAAAGATTGCATATGCTTTTTTAATTTTTAATTGAGAGTTATTATTTCGTATAATTAGAAGCATAGATAATTTAAAAATATTACCGTCACGATTGTTCCATAAATAATAAACTTCGCTGGACAAATTATACAAATTGAGCTAATCATAAAATAAATTTGACAATTTACTTGTATTATAGCTATTAGTCAATGATAATTCATAGACATCCTAAATAATACATTAAATGTGAGCAGTAAAAGCGAGTTTGTTTGTTACATTTTCATGTCCGAACTATTAAACCAATATAAAAACTCTTTTACCAATATAATGCTGCATTATCAGCAAATAATGGATGTTGTTTTTTTAAATTATAGATCCCTACTAAATTACAATAACGTAATCGAAGATATCACAAATTTGACTATAAAAATCATTTTTTGACGTGAGCTGCCATTTTGTTATTTTTGTAGAAAATCAAGGTTACTATGGAGATCCCTTTTACACTTTATTTGACGAACGCCATTTTTGTTACTGGTTAAAAATTTATTGAATTTTTGTTTTTAGTTATAATAATAAAAAATCAGTATTTTGGTAGATTTCTGCTTCATCTCGTCTCCTGGTACCGCCTTACTTATTCCTGCTGCATTAGCATCAATGGTTATCCCTGTCATGTTCCACTTAAATATAAGGTTGCCGGTAAACTTATATATGTGGCATTACCAACCCACCACACGGGTAGCAACGCACCATTAACATCTTTGGTGTATATAAGCGATGGTTTCCCTTCCTATCAGGAGAGCAGTTTGCTTGTATTTTTTAATATATCATTAGATAGCAAACAAGCATAGGTGCCAACCATCCACCACCAAAGATGTTAATGATGCGTTGCTATCTTATGGTGAGATCTACTGCTTACATGCATAAGTTTATCGTCTACCTTACCCTCCAAACCAAAACACGACAATGACAAGCACTGACGATATTGCAGCAGAAATAGTTAAGGCGGTGGTACCAGACCCGGGCGAGATAATGCAGAATTCTACCACCTAGTAATCACGATGGTAGTGACTCGCAAAGCCAATTGGTTGTTATCCTCTGATGTAAAAAAACTTTTGAAACTAATAGTAAAATCCGCAGTGCGTCTAGTTAGGTGCATAAATTCATTCCGTTAGTTATGACTTTAGATAACAAACGATCCACTGTAACATGGTTTGACATCAGTCCAAAATAAATTACTGTCTGATCTATAGATTCAGTTAACAGACAGTGAATAAATAGAACAGAAATTATTTGAATAGTCCTACTGCGGTCGGAACAACTGAGCCTTAGTACTGACAAATTTGATTCCATTAATAAAAAGGCCGCCCGCTTGTCGAATCGTTAGCAAACCTGACTACGCTATCTGATGAAGCTCGGGTTCAATTCTCGACAGTAACATGCCTTTATGTTATGAGCAGCTATAGCAGTGGACAAATTAAGGGAACTAGCGGCGGCCTGTAGATGAAATTTGACTATAGGCTTAACAATAACATCTCATTTTTTGACAACTGACTTTAGCCGTAAAGTTATTCATTTTTTTTATATCATAACATAGCAAACAAGCAGATGGGTCTCCTGATGGAAAGAGTCAACCATCGCCTATAGACACCAAAGATGTTGATGGTGCGTTGTTATCTTGTAGCGAGGTCCAATGCTACATACATAAGTTTACCGGCTACATTACCCTCCAAACCGGAACACGACAGTGACCAGCACGGACGCTATTCCGGCAGGAATAGGTAAGGCGGTGGTACCAGACCCGGACGAGCCGATGCAGAACTCTACCACCTAATAAACATTTATTAGTTTAACATTTTATATACACAAAAAAATATATCAGAGAAAATAACAAACAGATGGCGAGCTTATCAATAATAAAAGATACATTACGACTAAATGAAGACAGTAGAAATCAATGTTAACAGGAGAGGTAGTGTATTTAAAGCATCATCACGCCCAATTCCCGTGGACCTAGACAAAGTAAGCCAAACGTCTATAGACTTTCCAATTCACCGCGATTCACCAGTTTGTTGGTTGGCAAGATAGGTTTTTTTTTATGTCATAAGATAGCAAACAAGCAGATGGGTCTCCTGATGGAAAGAGTCAACCATCGCCTATAGATACCAAAGATGTTAATGGTGCGTTGCTATCTTGTGGCGAGGTCTAATGCCACATGCATAAGTTTACCGGCTACCTTACCCTCCAAACCGGAACACGACAGCGACAAGCACTGACGCTATTGCGGCAGGAATAGGTAAGGCGGTGGTACCAGACCCGGGCGAGACAATGCAGAACTCTACCACCTAGTAGCCACGATGGTAGTAACTCGATAGCCAATCGGTCGCCTTTTACAACCTGCCTGGCAGAACGGCAGTTGGCCTATTCTTCAAAGAGGCCGGGACCAACACGGCGAAAGATAAATATATGTAAGAAAAGTAAATAGAATATAGATAGAAAATTGAGTAGAATAAATATAAAAATATATAATTAGTCATCATTCAAGGGAAATGTGTGTTAGTATGTTACAATTTAACATGAAAACTACTTCACCGGTTTTTAAAAAATTTCTTTTTAGAAAGCTTTAGGTGCTGATCCTCATCGCCGCATTTATCGATATGTTTACGATTATCGACAATTTCTAGCGATATTATTTAAACCATAAAATTAGCTCTAAATTAAATAGAAATTCATACATAAAAGTAATTAACAAATAATTTAATGCTAATTCTAGCTTGCATATAATAAAAGGCGAACTTTATTGTTTTCACCACAGGATTTAATAATGAAGTCTCCATTGTTTCTTAAAAGAACAGAATGAAGTCTATTATTTTGGATGTGATGTGGAGGTGAGTTTTACTATGAAATAGCTTTTAAAAATATACTCCACGTAACATAGATGGATAATTTAGTAGACAAGTAAATATTCATTCGGAGACTGGTTCTGAATTTTATAGATTAAAATATTTGGAACGTTTTAAAATATACGCTCACAAATCTAAGGTATAACTCTTTGAGATTGTCGATTGCTTATGGCACTTTCGTTGGACAGCAGCCAGTAAAATTTGATTGTGTTTGCGGGTAAAAGGATATTTTATAGAGATTTTGTCTATGTCTTTTTAAATTAATTAAAAAATAATTAACAGTTGAAAATTAAGACATTTAGGAGAAACATCACGCTGATTCATGTGTAGAATAGAAAGAGTCGACAGAATGACCATAGACGCTATTATTTTATCCAAATCCAACGTTTATTCATCTAGTATTCAAGATGGTAGTGCAACGTACAGCCAATAATACGAATTTTACATGCCTGGTAGAATGGCAGGTAATATTTTCCTTAAAAGTGGCCCGGAGTAACACGACTTGTTTTTTTTATACGTCCATGAACAGCCACATCACCAAAGGTCTTGCAGCGGCGTTGTCGGCCTTTTAAGAAAAGTATGCTCTTTTCTTGAAGGTCTAAGCCGTATCCATTCGGAAACACCCCCGCCGGTAATTGATTCAAAATGTATACTCATGTATGAGTATTTCTTTGGCCCGCACTCTACGGCTTGATAAATTAAAGCTTGAAAGGTTTCATAAGATTTGCTTACTGGTGAGAATGAAAAGGTATTACATTTTTTCGGATCAGATTACAGTCGAGTCTTACTGTTTCCATAATATCACGTGTTATATAACGGGTTTTTTTCTAAATACGAAAAGTAACATTTCTCTTTTGATCGTATTTGTATTATTATATAAACTAAACGATCTGCTGGTTGCAAAGATATAAGGGTATTACATTCACTGCGGGCAGTCACTTCTCTTTAGCTAGAATCGGTCACAGCTTAAATTTAACAGTCTCTAAATTCAGCAGCTTTTGAATAATATCTTAATATCGCCTCATTACGTTTGAAATAATGAATCTATATTATTTATATTAATATTATAAATGTGAAAGTTTGGATATTTGGATAGATGGATGGATGAATGGATGGATGGATGGATGGATGTATGGATGGATGGATGGATGGATGGATGGATGGATGGATGGATGGATGGATGGATGTATGGGTGTTTGTTACCGGTGTTGTTAGCGGTGAATCGTGGCAAATCGGAAAGCCTATATGATACGTGTGATGGTGTTTTCTCTATAATTTAATTTGAAAAGTAACGATCAATATCTTTGAAATTTTTCGCCGTGTTGGTCCCGGCCTCCTTTGAAGAATAGGCCAACTGCCGTTCTGCCAGGCAGGTCGTAAAAGGCGACCGATTGGCTAACGAGTCACTAACATCGTGGCTACTAGGTGGTAGAGTTCTGCATTGTCTCGCCCGGGTCTGGTACCACCGCCTTATCTATTCCTGCCGCAATAGCGTCAGTGCTTGTTGCTGTCGTGTTCCGGTTTGGAGGGTAAGGTAGCCGGTAAACTTATGCATGTGGCATTAGACCTCGCCACAAGATAGCAACGCACCATTAACATCTTTGGTGTCTATAGGCGATGGTTGACTCTTTCGATCAGGAGACCCATCTGCTTGTTTGCTATCTTATAATATAAATATATATATATATATATATATATATATATATATATATATGAAGTGAACAACACTTATTACAGAGTATTAACTTTGTCTATTTTGTACTCTGCATTACGCGCTGGGTATTTAATATGCATTTTACATAAGTATCGCATTACACTTTATAAGTAAAAGTATCGCATATCATGGGGAGTGTTCCAACGAGTTGTTTGGGTTAATTCCTGCCACCGAATTCCACCATCGGACATCGCGTCAAAATTTGAGGTTCCATCCTTACCATCTCGATGTCTAGAAATTCTCAACTGTGCGATTCTCTCGACACTTTTTACCTCGCACTACACTGTTGTGGAAACAATTACCGGCAGGGGTATTTCCGAACGGATACGACATAGGGGCCTTCAAGAAAAGAGCTTACTCATTCTTAAAATGCCGGCAACGCAACTGCAAGACCTCTGGTATTGCGAATGTATAAGAAATTATATGTGCCTAATCAAAAATTAAATACTTTTACAAAAAATGTGTATTGTATATCTATTATTATATACAATCATATTCCTGATAGTCTTAAATCATTGCCTATAAATAAATTTCGCAAAATGTTTGATTTGCTGTTAGATAAAACTTATTATGATATTAAAGAATTTTTAGCCGATAAAATTAAATGTTAATTTTAATGGATAGAAATATAAGTTTGTTGATTGCCTTAAAAAATTCAATGTAGTAAAATTTTGTAAATTGTGGAAACTTTGTAAATTAAAAAAATCTTAATCACATAAAAAATTAAACTTGTAATTATAAAAATAACTTTTGTAATATGAAATCGTTCTTGTACATTAGTAATAAGTATATAAAATAGAGAAAAAAAGACCAGCCCGCTGAGTTACTTTTGCCGGATCTTCTCAGTGTGTGGCCGCGTTCCGATACGGTAGTAATTCTAAAAAATCGGTATAATGTTTTAAATGTAATATTGTATAATGATATTTTTTTAAATATTTGCACACCATATAATGGTAGAATATGTTGGTAACTTAATTAATTTTTAACAACTTGTAACACTCATATTCTTGCAAATAAATATTTTCTTTCTTTCTTTATTTCTTTCACCTCTTGCTTGTTTGACCCCTCTTCTATAAAAAAAATATATGGAGTATCGGACGCCTGCCTTAACTTAAGTTAGTGCTTTGAAATAATTTCACTCTGTTAACGTTAATTCTCTTTTCTTAATTTTTTCTGTAATTCAAATTAGTTTTCATACAACTTGTATACATAAAAATATAACTAGTTTATGAAAACCTTAAATGCCGAATATAATTGATTTCACTTACATACAAACATAATATTAACTACTGTTATCAATGAACTGATATATTTATTCTACATTTAGCGTCGCAAGATCCAATTAACAACGGTATTAACAGGAGATTTCCAATGGCGGGATCTGGCTCAAAACAAAGATATTGTTACACAAGGCAATACTAAACGAGTTTGGAAAACCAATAATCCGCGTAAAATGGTTACATTCATGATCTCTTTATAATTGATACAAAAGATAAAATTGTAAAGGAAACAATAATGAAACACAAAGAAATGATAATCAAGTTTGGAAAACAAATAATCCTCATTAAGTGTTCATAATGAGTTTAAAATTTAGCACATTCTTTTTTGTATTTACAACTAAATATCACCATATAAAAATCATGTTTTTTTTTTTTTTTATATCATAAGATAGCAAACAAGCAGATGGGTCTCCTGATGGAAAGAGTCAACCATCGCCTATAGACACCAAAGATGTTAATGGTGCGTTGCTATCTTGTGGCGAGGTCTAATGCCACATGCATAAGTTTACCGGCTACCTTACCCTCCAAACCGGAACACGACAGCGACAAGCACTGACGCTATTGCGGCAGGAATAGGTAAGGCGGTGGTACCAAACCCGGGCGAGACAATGCAGAACTCTACCACCTAGTAGCCACGATGGCAGTGACTCGAAAGCCAATCGGTCGCCTTTTACGACCTGCCTGGCAGAACGGCAGTTGGCCTATTCTACAAAGGAGGCCGGGACCAACACGGCGAAAAAATTCATGTGGAAGATTAGAAATATTATTAACACATTATTTGTTTTAGAGATTTTTTTAGCCTGTTTTCGGAATTTTATATGATCGAGTAAAGTACATTCTATCATGTAATGACTAATGAGTGAACACATTCTTCAGATAATATCTTCAGGTATATCGTGTAATTTTTGTAAAATTGTTATTTAATAATCAATACAAAAAAATGATTTAACAAACCAGTTTTCCCGTTTCTTTTGATGCCTCGCTTTAATTTCTAAATACGTATACGTAAATACGTATAATATATATATATATATATATATATATATATATATATATATATATTATCTTAATTTCATATTAAAATAACAAATGTCGTCATAAATAACAAAACATCATAATCGACTACCTTAAGATTCGTATTTTTTTATGAATAGCAAACTAGTGGATGGTTCAGCTATATACACCAAAGATGTTAATGGTTCGTTACTACTGGTTTGTCAGAGATATAATGCCACATGCATAAGTTTACCGGCTACTTTACCCTCCAAACTAGAACATAAGAGCGACAAGCACCATTATTATTGCGACAGGAATAGGTAAGGCGGTGGTACAAAACTCGGCCGAGAAGAAGTAGAACACTAACGCCTTGTCAGTAGTCACGATGCTAGCTTTTTTATCAACTTTTACGAGATGCCTAGCAGTAAAGTATTTGACTTTTTCTTCAAAATGGAGCTAAAATCAACACGTGGCAAAATATAAGTACTATATATTAATATTTAAAAAACTTAATAAAAGCAAATTTTACAACGAATAAATTTAAAGGAACAATTTCATCCAAGTGACTGTCAGGCCACATACAGGAGAGTTTTGTAGTGACCTATAACTAGTGCATTTTTAACAACTTTACCTGTAATATTTTTAGTAAGATTTTAGTAAAATTAGCCCCCGTGTTGGTCCCGGGCTCCTTTGTAGAATAGACCAACTGCTGTTCTGCTAGGCAGGCCGTAAAAGGCGACCGATTGGCTAAGCGAATCACTAACATTGTGGCTACTAAGTGGTAGAGTTCTGCATTGTCTCGCTCGGGTCTGGTACCACCGCCTTAACTATTCCTGCCGCAATCGCGTCAGTGCTAGTCACCGTCGTATTCCGGTTTGGAGGGTAAGGTAGCTGGTAAACTTATGCATGTGGCATTAGACCTCGGTACAAGATAGCAAAGCACGTTTAACATCTTTGGTGTCTATAGATGATGGGTGACTCTTATGTCATAAAAAAATTAAACTGCGAAGTAAAAAAAACTTCTCCAAGTACATATCAATAATAGTACATTATTGCAAAAGCCATGAAATGGACAATGCAGATCGAGTATGAGGTTGACAACCATGTCGTAGACGAGGGCTTCACAGAGGCAATTGCCTTTTCCGACGAAGTATATAAAGTGCTTTTCCCGAAAAATGCAAGAAAATAAAAAATACTTTTTATGTAAAAAATTTAACTTGTGGCTATACAGCCACGTGAACGCAACTAGTACCAAGATAAAAGAGTTCTTAATTCAAATTATAACCCAGCACGCCTTGTCATACAATTGAATTTAGAACAAGAAACGCGCCGGCAATGTTACATTGCCAGCGCGTTTCTTGTTCGAAAGGTTTCTAGTTCCAAATTCAAAAAACGCGCTGACAATAACTTTCATTTTTCTGTGTATTACGATACTTTGCATATTCCTTATTCAAACATAAGGACACTATTTAGCGTTTATTTTAGAAAAATACTTATATTGTAAAGTTTACGCGGGAGTGATATATAATTTATTTTTTTAATTTTCTTTTAAACTCTTAAAAAAATATTCTTAATAAATATTTATGTATCAATTTTTCCTTACATTGAGTCAAGAAAAAGGTTTATAAGCATAGATTAAAAGCTACTACGAATCGATGTTTCAGCAACAAGACGAAGTATTTTAGAGATGCTAGTTTATTATTCAAAAGTAGTAAAAATGTAACAAGTGTCTTCCGATCTGCTTTCTCTTTGGAACACTGCAATGGATCTTCACCATATTCACACGGGACCAATGGGACTAAAAATATTATCGGTTAATAAGGTTAAAATAAAGTTTGAGGTAACAAAGGATCATAAAAATCAGGCGTTAATTTATGATTTTTTTACCTTTTCCTGTGTGAAAAGTTGGTTGAACAGATATTATTCAATTTTAATTAAAACTCAGTGGTTACTAACGTAAATATGTAATATTAAAATGGATTTGATATTTCTGTATTTATACAAATATTGCTTTGCTTCGTCTTTAATATTAAAGCAGTACTTATTGAAAATTATTTATTAAATCGGCTAAGTGTGATAAAGAAAATATCTAGGTTCCGTACATAATTATTTTCAATTAATAGCGCATATTATATTTTATACCTTAACTAGCGACCCACCCGGCTTCGTAAGGGTAAGTTTCTTATTTTTTTACTATATTATGCATGTGTCATATATTTTTTACATTTATGTAGGTATATGTATACAATCTATACATTTATATACATAATATAAACATTCCTTTTGAGTCACTCTATCTCATTTTGTTCCTCGATGTTATATAGTACATAACATAGTTTTCACTCACTATTGCGCACTATCCATACTAGTCCATACTAATATTATAAATGCGAAAGTAACTCTGTATGTCTGTCTGTCTGTCTGTCTGTCTGTCTGTCTGTCTGTGTGTTACGCTTTCACGGCCAAACCACTGAACCGATTTGGATAAAATTTGGTACAAATATAGCTTGAGACCCAAGAAAGGACACTGAATAGTTCTTATCCCGGAAATCCAACGGGAACCGGAACTATGCGGGTTTTGGTTTTTATTTTAGAATTTTTTCCACGTGAACGAAGTCGCGGGCACAGCTAGTATTTTGTATAATTTGCGTCCGAGCCGGGCCGATGCGAGCCGGTCCGGTCGGTCGAAATCGCACCTTATGACGTGTTGATTGGACCGCGTCGCTGGTGAGACATTTCAGTCAGAAAATTGCTTTGAATGCCATTCAAAAGATCTTAATTGATCATCGTTTTCAGAATATTCTGTATATTATTAGAGTGTTTAGACAAGCATACATTGATTAATAATCACAAACCCACTACAAGGAAACCCTTTTGTGTGGAATGTATAATTGTTATATTGATTAAAAATCACTCATGTGTAACAAATTATTGCGTTAATTATTTGCTACAAAATTTAATATTCCGAATGATAACTAGGTGAAGTCTCCTTTATTAAATACTAGCGACCTGGCCGCGGTTTCACCCGCGTAGCTTTTGTTCCTGTGGGAATATCAGAAAAGTTTATATATTAAAACCTTCCTTAAGAATCAATCTATCTATTAAAAAAACCACATCAAAATCCGTTACGTAGTTTTAAAGATTTAAGCATACATAGGGACATAAGGACATAGGGAGAGACAGAGAAAGCGACTTTGTTTTATACTATGTAGTGATTGTAATGTTTGTAACAGTCGATCACACAAGTTGTAATATTTTAACAGTGATAAATACAATTTATGCCCCATTGTTCTACTGTACGATTAACCTCTTTTTATGAATCCCACGGGAATTGTAATACCGGGATGATGACTTACTATCGTGGATTCTTATGAGAATAAAAATAAAAATATGAATGTTCAAGTAAACAAATATATTATAAAGTATCTTCACACCCATATATAGGCAGAGGTACAATAAGTGCACCCACGATTAGCCGAAGATACTTGGTCCCACAAATGTGATAGGTGGCAAGCCTATCGCCAACCGGGCATTTTTTTAATTTCGGGCAACGTTGTGTTTCCCAAAAAACTGAAAAAACCTAGACCTCATGTGGTCAACGCCAACGCTGGACCATTAGACCACAGAGGCGATATAATATAATAATATATTATATTGTTTAGAATTACTATTACAATTAAGATAAGTGGTACAACATTATCACAGAGTTAAAATGGAGGACTGCCAGTCGGGTACTTATTTTTCGGTTTGGATTCTTAAGCCAAAACTGTTATTTTCATCAATTTTGTCATTGCTTTTGTGTCACGTTGAAACTACCGAATGAAGTCAGATAAAAATTAGCGCTACGTGAGTTACTACCAGGCAGGCCACTGGATATTTTTTATAACGAAGTTCCTTACGGCAGGCTTGGAGGGGATAGGGATTTTGCTGCGCGACCGAACTGAAAAAAATGTGATAGTAAAACCGTAAGAAAAATGCGTGGAATAAAAGCGTGCGCATGCGCGACAGTCGCGTACACAAGCGAGTAGTGCCGTTTAGCCGAAGGAAGTTTGTTCCTACCTGGTGTCCCGCGACACCACATCATTTTTTTTTTAATTCCAAAATTCATCACGGTTCCTTTGGGAAAGGTAATAAAAAGCCATAATGTGTACTGAATGGTAATTCATGAACGCTTATTCCGACTTTATTCATTATTTTTTGGTTATATTTTAAAGATTTTTTTTTTTCATTTATTTGGATCAACAAACAGTAACACTATTACATTTAATTCGGTACAAAGTTTTAGATATAATTTACTAATAGTGATACCAACACCGTTGATCGACGATCAATTTTAATGTTGAAAAGTGGCGCACAAAATATGTTGAAGTATGTGATTTACAATTAATTTTGATACTAAAAAATAAAAATAAAGAATTATGGCTTTCTTAATCTAATACACTTTGATGTTTAAAAAATTATTGTTGTCTTATTCGACATATTATTTCTTTTTTGAATTTATCTCCATTAATGATACTGAAAATATCAATACTGTTAAACCTTTTATTGTAATTAGTTACTAACATATTCATAGGTGCTCTTTTTCCCGCATTGGTTCGACATCTTGTTGTTGCAAACGTAGGGTTGACACGTCGCGATCTATTATCTGCCCTAACAGGTATTCTATATGATATTAAGTTAACTAATTCTATACAGTCATAGTGGTTATGGCAAATATCATGTAGAATAATAGCCTGTAGTTGGTGACGTCTAGACTCCAAAATTGGTAAATTGTACTGATACATCAACTGATCGTAACTTAGTTTAACTCTTTTACACCGACTATGAATGCTGCGTAAGAACTTCTTTTGAATGGATTCAATTTTGTTTATATATTTATTATAATACGGACACCATACAGAAACTGCATATTCAAGTTGTGGTCTTATTAATGACTTATATAAGTGTAAGTAAGTAAAGGGATTTCGAAATTCATGACTAACACGCATTACAAATCCGTACAATCTGTAGGCTTTATTAATAATATTCTCAATATGTGTTTCGAGTAAAAGTTTACTATCCAAAATTAACCCAAGGTCTTTAATTTTATCTACTTTTTCCAATATAGTACCACATAAATTATATGAAGTATTACTAGGATTGCGCTTGCGTGTGAAGGCAATATGCTTGCATTTACTGATACTTAATTCTAGTTTATTTTCATGGCAGTAAGCTGAGAAGGCATCTAAATCCTTTTGTACTTTAATATGATCATTATAACTTTGAATACTGTGGTAAATTTTTATGTCATCTGCATATAAGATTGTCCTATTAATATTGTTATGAATAATCTAGACACGTGAAGAGTTGGAACGCTGGAGAGATCTAGAAATAAAAGAAAGAGATAGCTACTCCTATTGACAAACAAATATTTGACCGTTATCCGAATAGCTATACCATAATGGACTTTATGGTATAACGCATTAGGGTGAAAATAGCGTGTACTATCATAAGTTGTTTACAATAAGAAGTGATTCATTGTTTACCCGATACATTTAGATTTTTCTGGATCCAGGTAGAACTTTACCCTTGGTATAAAAGGGATGTGTTGACCAATACAGGGCAATTTTTATAAAGCGATCGAGAGCGATACTTGAAGCGACCAGTGCGAAGCGAGAAGTGTTTTAGTGTTGTAACAAACTCTCCCGAAGACCCTCTAAACTCACATTTTAAATATAACAAAATTGTCTGTTATATTTCGTTTATAAAGGAGTCAACAGAGTTATAATCATATTATCTGGCCAAATGATTAATCTAGTGTTAAATTGAGGACTCAATTTGTGTTATATAGTTTACCCATTCATTCTTTTCAAAGGTACACTTCATCTCTTATAAACAACCATACTTTATCAGAAAATGTATACTATAAATTGATTTAAAGGACTAAAATTTAATATATTGAAGATATTTGGCTTAAGAGAGGGAGTAATATATTATATAAATACATAAATACATAATAAAGATATTTGACTTTAAGGAAGGGAATAATATATTAAATATATACATAAAATACATAATAAAATATATAGCTTAAGAGAGCGATATGATGATATTAATAATTACATTGACTTCATCTAAAGGAAAGAAGTACGGTAGTATGGAATATATGGACAAAGTTGTCGTAATAGTTAGGTTGGGAGTTGTAAAGCACTTTAGTGCCGCAATTTTATTATTGTGGGATATGTAAGAGGCGCCGCCTCGCCTCACATGTGTGAATACCATGCCGGCTGAAGGCCTTCCTAGCGTATTCCCCAGAAATATATTGAACTAAAAGGAACTAAAGTCCTTAATCTCAAAGAGAAAATCAATATATTGTGAAGAGCCAAGTTAATGGCAGATAGGCATTACTGTTGTGGGGTCACAAAGTGATAGCCATATAGTTTAATGTCCAAACATGTGAATACATTGTTTGGAAGTTGATGAGTATAGGCATGACCAAGGTGCATCATTAATATTGAGCACAGCCAAAAGGCCAAATAATAAATATATTTCTCAAGTATACAATTAAGCATTGACTTGAAGTAAGTAAATGTTGATAAAAATATATATACTGTTGCTATTTTTGTAACAAACAGTTTAATAAAATAATAAATAAATATTGGCATGACCAAGGTGCATCATTAATATTGAGCACAGCCAAAAGGCCAAATAATAAATATGTTTCTCAAGTATACACTTAAGCATTGACTTGAAGTAAGTAAATGTTGATAAAATATATACTGTTGTTATTTTAGTAACAAACAGTAATAAAATAATAAATAAATATTGGCATGACAAAGGTGCATCATTTGTATTGAGCACAGTCAAAAGGCCAAATAAAAAAATATGTTTCTCAAGTATACAGTTAAGCATGGACTTGAAGTAAGTAAATGTTGATAAAAATATATACTGCTGTTATTTTAGTAACAAACAGTAATAAAATAATAAATAAATATTGGCATGACAAAGGTGCATCATTTGTATTGAGCACAGTCAAAGGCCAAATAATAAATATGTTTCTCAAGTATACAGTTAAGCATGGACTTGAAATAAGTAAATGTTGATAAAAATATATACTGTTGTTATTTTAGTAACAAACAGTAATAAAATAATAAATAAATATTGGCATGACCAAGGTGCTTCATTAATATTGAGCACAGCCAAAAGGCCAAATAATAAATATGTTTCTCAAGTATACAGTTAAGCATGGACTTGAAGTAAGTAAATGTTGATAAAAATATATACTGTTGGTATTTTAGTAACAAACAGTAACAAAATAATAAATAATATTGGCATGACAAAGGTGCATCATTTGTATTGAGCACAGTCAAAAGGCCAAATAAAAAAATATGTTTCTCAAGTATACAGTTAAGCATGGACTTGAAGTAAGTAAATGTTGATAAAAATATATACTGTTGTTATTTTAGTAACAAACAGTAACAAAATAATAAATAATATTGGCATGACAAAGGTGCATCATTTGTATTGAGCACAGTCAAAAAGCCAAATTATAAATATAATTCTCAAGTTTACAATTAAAGTTTGTGCAAGTTTGTTTTAACAATTACTTGACAAAACTAAGACAAGATAATATGTTGTCTTCAATCACAATACCGAAACACTAATAGCCGGTACGCAATAAATAAACATATATAAAAGTAATCATTGCTCGCAATGAACCTCAAATAGTCCAAATCATAAAAATTTCATAAGTAAAATCAATTAAGATAATCCTTATGACGAAAGTCAAATGAACTCAGGTTAATGTATAAAAATACATTAAAACAAGCAATTTAATATATCCAGCTCTGTGATGTAGCTCATACCTGGTTGAAGATTTGATTGGTTATGTAAATAGATCAACTTTGCTAGGCGATAGATAGTTGGTGTTTATCTGGGTTAACCCTCTGAATACACTGTTTGCGGTAGGGCTTATCCGAATACCACGCACTGGTAACGAGGAGATAACCATAACGACAACATTACATGTGTGTCTTTATATAGATATACACAATGCATGCGACATGCATACAACCCTGATGCCTTCGCAAAGCCGACACTACCTTGTGACGAAGGTATGGTCCAATCAAAAAGCCAAATAATTAAAATAAATTATTACTGAACGAGAAATTAACCTTTGTTCTAAAGATATTATAGTCAAATTTCCTCCTATAACCCTAATAATTTATAGTCACCACAAGCAATGAAATATTACTTATTAATCGAATTTGAAGTTATAGATGAAATTTAGTAAGATCTTTGAACTCTTTAATATTGTGATTGAATACTCAATACATCTTAGTCAGAATCCAAACAATTCGTCTTATACTCGTTTTCTAATGAAACTAAGTTATTTATGTCTTCTCCAGACTATTAGAGTTCTATTACTCTTATTTCAATTTCTCTTTAATCAAATTTCAGAATTTAATAAGGTCTGAACTTTTAGAAATCAACGCTTATTAGATCTATTGTTGCTTTAAGTGAACAGTATTATGAAACATCTATCCACCCGAATAATCATAAGTAAAGTTCATTTGTACAATCCTTATGATGTAGAGATTCAATCATGGAATCCAGGTTAATACATGAATATATACAGATAAACAATTTAGACAAATAACTCTAGTTCTGTAAAATAGTTCATGTCTGAGATGATTAGATATGAAAATGGATCAACTTTGCTTGGCGGTATAGTTGAGTGTATATCTGGGTTATCGCCCCAAACATCTTGGACTTACGACAGAGGGACATATTAACCGTGTGTCTGCACTGGTGAAGAGAAGATGACCATAATGACAACATTACATGTGTGCCTTTATATAGATTTACACAGCACAACTTGTTGCCTTCGTAAAGTCGATACTCCCCAGAGATGAAGATGACATGATCTATTTACCAAGGTAAAAAGTAAAAATATCTAATCCAAAATTAGTAATTAACCTTAATTTCAGATTTATTTAGTAAACTTCCTATCTTACTAAAAGATCTGTTATGCACTGTCACTATAAACAATAATATTTCAATTATCCAAAAGAATTAATTTGATGAAGAAGTTTAATATTATAATTCCTATCCTCCTAAATCCCTATATAAATAATATAAAATAAGAATAAAATAAATAAATAAATACTTAAATTAAGTAAATAATTTATACAAAATATGGTTAAATAAACATCATACGTTTGGACTAAAGTTCATTCATTCCTCTCTTGCACTCTAACTCCCTGAAGCTTTATTAAAGTCATTTAAGATTTTCGCTCCAAATTTAATTCAACAATTCAGTTTATATTAATTATTCCTTTGTTAGATACGAAGAGAGTAATTTGTATTAGTTTGTAATTATCTCGTTTAATATTTGTACTCGGTTTTAAATTTGATTGTAAATAAAATAATGTTTTATGAAGATTTGATTTTAGGAGACTGGCCTATGCAATTAATTTACGTATTAGTTAATATTTAGTTTTATAATAGGATATAATAATTCGTATTAACATTTCATAATTTTAATAATTCATATTAAGGTAGGTTTTCGTGTGAATTTTGTGTACGTTTATGCCCCGCTTATTGGTTATAATATATTATTCCTACAATGACAGACCTTCTGCTTTCAACTCCTAAAAGATCCCATTTCCTCCTAACAATATTTCCAATTTGAAGCATTAATTCAAGTAATCATTTAAACTAGAGAAAGTTTCTATAATAAATATTTCCTAAGCTTGAATCACCTAGTTTTAATTGAAAGTCAATAATAAACAAAGTATTCCTTAAATTCCTCAGTATATATAAGCATCAGTTCTTCCACCTAATATCTACACGCCTTACCCTATCACCTAATTGTTCCTTCATAAAAAAAAATTTATAACTGCCCAAAATTATAACAATGCAGAAATAAAATCGTATTTGCCATACCTCCAACTCTGCAACAAACCTACAGTAACTCTGCATTCAGCTCCGACGACAGCTAAGAAGTCGCCCCCACGTGGCCTCGAAGACTCCAAAGGAATCAGCTCTCGATCCCTAAAGTTTAAATAACAAGCAGGATCAACTGTACTATGGAAATTATTCTAAGAACTTCCTTAGCCGGTTCTCATCTATAAAGATATGTGGTAGCTATCACCAGTTAGTAGATTTTAAAAGATAAAAACGCACGCAAAACTACGAAACGGACTTGAATGAAATTTTACACACAGATAGTTGATGACTTGGATTAGCACATAGGCTATTTATTATCCCGGGAAAATCTAGTGATCCAGCGGGATTCGCTTTTATAATGTTGCGGGATGTACGTTGAAACTAGTTGATAATATTAATTCAGGTACAGTAGTATTAGTATCTAAAAACAATGGAATTCCTTCAAAATGACGATGATGAAAAGTATAGTATAAAGTAGTTAGAGCACTTAAATCTATTCCTAATTAATAAGCTATTTAGCCAACATGCTTTTGAATTTGGTAATGCAAAGCCATTTCTTACTCCTATGAAAAATAAACAAACATAGCAATATCGGCCATTTGTAAGGTAAAGATGCAATAATGATAGTTCAAATGCATATGGTAAATGTATAGTATAAACAATTAAAGCACATAAATCTATTCCTTGTTAGTTAATAAGCTATTTAGCCAACATGCTTTTGGCATTTGATAATGCAAAACCATTACCTACTCGTGTGAAAAATAAACAAACATAGCAATATTAGCCAATTGTAAGGTATACCTTATTATTGCATCTATAGATGCAATAATAAGTGTCAGGAGATAACGGGATTCCTCACAATGCCGACGATAAAGGTATAATATAAAGTACTTAAGTCATTTACTTCTATTTCCTAGTTAAATAATAAACTATCTCGCCAACATGTCCTGAAATTTGATAATATAAAGCCTTTTCTTTACTTATATGAAAGTTAACAAACATAGCAATCTTAGTCACTTGCAAGGTATAGGTATAATAATAATAGTGTCTAAAGGCAATGGGTTTCCTTTAAATACCGATGATGAAAATCTATATACATATAATTAAGTCCATAAATCCATTTCCTAATTAATTAATAAACTGTTATCCGTCAAGCACTGAAATTTGATAAAGTAAAGCCATTACTTAGTCTTGTATAGTTATACAAACTTAGATTGTAGTCTTGTATAGTTATACAAACTTAATTTAATTTAAATTGGAAAACTACATCACCTGTGTTGTTTAGAATTCCGATTTATCCTGCATCTTGATTAGCAGCCTTGCTGCAAAACTGTAAGACAGCAATTGCTCCACAACCATTGCTCACATTTTTATGGAAAGAAAAGAACATTTAAATAACAGCATAAATTATGGTTTTATTTTCCTAAAATGAAAATAGACTTCCCTAATAATAATATCACACAATTTCTATAAAGTAAACAAGTCCACGTTTCTCCTGTGTTATTAAACATCTTTTCAACAGCTATTCCTTAAAATAAATAATTTCCTTTCTTCATACAACAAACATTCTTCACTCAGTCAAGGATCGATCCACCTTTACACAACATTTTGCACAATTTCATTCTTGTAAACCTAATCACATATTTATCGTTAATATGTTTATTAAAGTTGTATAGACAGCATTCAAAAGATTTACCTTCTAATAAAACTACATTCTACCAATACTGCTAGATTTAAATAAACCCAACGACTACCATATCAAATACGAAGTTGCATAAGTACATACGTAATCCCTGAATAAATCTCTATTCTACATACTCACGGTTTTTTGATCAATAAAATTTTTACCAATCCCTTTTCCTCCTATCTTTCAAAATCCCGTCATTCCCTTTTCATTTCAAAATTTAAATCCTTGTTTTAATAATTTTTGTATCAAGCAAAGAATATTTCTTCTAACGTCAAAACTTTCAAATTTCCCACAGATTTTAATAATTATTGTATCAAACGAAGAATATCTTCGTCAAATCAAGAACTTTCAAACTTTCACTAGAACTTTCTTCTTCTTAATCTCTTAAATGAAAATTTCAACATTCATTTTATGCCTTCTGGAACGAAAAATCCTTTCCTCATCCGAGAAGCAAAAATCCCTTTTTCCTCATCTTCAGGTCTATTTATATCCTCCGTTTTTCTTTCCATCTTCTCACTTTTAATTTTTCAAATTTATTTTTTCTCTTATTTCTCAAATCCTGTCATTCTTTTCTCATATTCGTTCCCTTTTTCTAAGGTTTTATATGTTTATATGTTAGGTCCTATATATTAATGAGAATTAGTTTTTTTATTTATTTTCATCTTTAATTCCATTGATATTATTTATTAAACATAATTCAGACATATTTTTAACAAAAAAAAAATAGTATAGATTCTTATTATTTTCTTTTATTACACTAAACCTCTTAAGGGATAGATGAAGTCTGTTACAATCGCCCCCTAAATTTTATTATAAATGATTTGCCAACGATCATGTTATAATAAAATTTATCACTAATCCAACTTTCTAAGAAAGAAAGGAAAATGCGGTCACCCTACTCTCTTAACTGCGATAATAATAAGTTTTTCTTTAAACTAAATTAATTAAAAACAAAACCCGAAATATAACCTAATTCCCCATCTCATGAATCTCTGTGATTTAATTAATAAATAATTGTTAAAAGAAAATTGAAAGACCTTGGTTTTATCGTTATGACATTTTTATAAATTTATTTAAATTCGCGAAGCAGGAGTCGTAAGTTAAAATCTTATCTTTTTTTTCAAATAGTCTGAATTTGGAACATTCGCTTTATTATTATGTTATCTATTCGTATATCAAATATCGTCCGTCCCTAATATATATTCTAATTCCTTAATATTTAGCTAGTCCTGCACAACAATTCACACTAAGGACTATTTGTTCAGGTACAACCTTTATTTTGATTGACTGTGTTACGTAGTTATCAGGGCGATTGCTCAAATACGGAAGAATAACCCTGATCCCCTATAGTGCTGCATTCGCGCATCTCTTTGTGCCAAAGCGAAGCAAAGACTAACCCCTTTCTGAACTTGGCCCATTCACAATTCCAAACACTAATATGAAACAGTCATCAGCCTCAATTTCAAGACATGAAAACTAAGTTTCCTATAGAGCGACATGCGTAAGTATATACCCGTTTATCATGAAAAATACAAACGGTGACACGTCATTAGAAGTTTTTTCTTTTATTATTATTATTATTATTTTATATTACCTACTCCTTTCAATTCTAACTCATTATTCCATAAACATAATGAAGTTGTCCTATCCCTCTTGTAAATCTACTAATAACTATAAGAACTATTAATGAGTTTGCATCTATAAGGTGCCCTAATGATGTTGTATAAGCGAAACCGGTTGGTAATAAATGATAATAGCTTTATTGTGAAACAGTACAAGTATATAAGTGATAAAATATTACATAATTTTAACTATTTTTTATATATTCAATGAAAGTAATATTTTAAATTTTAGTTAATATTTATTTTCTTTAAAACCTTTATATCTCAAACTAACAATTTATAACCCTATCTGTTCCTATATATACGTACACTATTGCCTAACCATACCTACACATAAACGTTTTTATCCTAAATATTCTTGTTGGAGTAACAACTGTTTTAAATGTAATATCCGACGACCCACAATCTACGACATAACTTTTTTTTTTAAACCAAACAAATATTAAAAATTAAAGAGTTAGTGATTAATTCTTGCCCCCACTTAAGTTAAATAATTTTTTTTTTTCAACTATAAATTTACTTCTCAAAATTCCTATTTAGGTTCTGTCAACCTGGGCCAAACTATTTTAAATTTTCTACACTACCTATTACTTTTATGGTGGTTACCTGGTATGCTGAAGGTTGGCTTCCAATTAATAACCACACATTTAATAATGAACGTTTATTTCGTTTGTACACGGCACGGAACAATAGGCACAAGCATAAGCAAAGCAGAGTACAGCGTATATATATACAAGCAGTAATTCTTAAGCACTAGCGAGTGTATTATATGGCGGCAGAATTATAAGCAAGCGACATGCGTCTGCGCAGATAGTGTATTTCGGACTGGCTGGCAAAAGGTGTGCGAACGATCGTTGCAAGCGGATGACGTCGGCTATTGTTCACAAACCGGGCGTGGATTATTGCAGCATTTACATCGATCGTGACGACCACCTTCCGACATACGAGTCGTAGGCTATGTGTCAGCCTAGTATTAATTAGTTTTTAAGTTATTTATACATATTACTAGATAGTTTTAATTTACTTAAATTTAGATTTAGTGTTGTACATAGTTTTTAATTCATTTTAGGAATAATATTTAATTATTTAAGTTATTAACTATTTTTTAGCATTTCATTATGTTAGTACCTATTGTTTTTAGTACTTTGTTATAATAGACAACCTAGATTCACCATAGTTCTCCCCCCCAGAGACCGCCCTACGGCGGGCGATAGTAATTTGGAAATCTGACCACTCGGCCTGAGCGTGTAGTTTTTGGAAGAGTAATTTTACTTTCTGGGGCTTCAGGTAAGATCGTTTGTGTCTTCGTGGGATGCACTTCAGAGGTAAGTAAATACGCAGGCTTTACTCGCTCTAAACTGACAGTCTGCTCCTTCCCCTTCATTAGCAATTTAATGACTTTATCTCCATTTTGCAACACCTTATAAGGTCCTGAGTATGCGGATTGGAGAGGTCCCCTCACGCTGTCATCTCTAACATAAACGTGGGTTGCTGAAGGTAGGTCTTTGAAGACAAAAACGTCTCTTTCAGTGTGTCTAGAGGCGGGCTGAGGGCGAATACTATTCATAACTGTACGAAGTCGAGTTGTGAAATCAATTATGTCATTAGACTTCGGGTTTTGACCAGGCTGAAAAAATTCACCTGGTAACCTAAGCGTCTCACCATAGAGAAGTTCGGCAGGTGACGCTTGGATATCTGGTTTGAAACATGATCTCATGCCAAGTAAGACTAACGGTAAGGTTTCGGTCCAATTTTGGTTATTATGACACTTAATTGCTGTCTTTAACACTCTGTGCATTCTTTCAACCATACCGTTACTGGCAGGATGGTACGCCGTTGTCCTGTTTCGTCGGAATCCAGTGAGATCACCGAGCTGTTTCATTAATGCAGATTCAAACTGCGTGCCGCGATCTGTAATTATCTCTGTTGGAACGCCAAATCGAGCGATCCAGTTGGAGACAAATGCTTTCGCCACTGTCTCGGCAGAGATATCGGCTATGGGTATTGCCTCTGGCCATCGAGTGAATCGATCTACCGCAGTAAGACAATAACGGAAACCATCTGACAGAGGTAACGGTCCAATCAGGTCTATATGAATGTGCTGAAACCTGGCTCGTGGCAATTTAAAAGTGCCTAGTGGTGGTGTAATGTGTCGCGTTATTTTGTTAATCTGACAGGCATGGCATAGTTTTGCCCATTCTCGACAGTCCTTATTTATTCCTGGCCAAACGTAGCGATCAGCCACCAGTTTCGCAGAAGCGTTGACTCCTGGGTGACTAAGTGAGTGCAGGCTGGTGAAAACCTGTTTTCTCAACTTAGCAGCTACATACGGACGAGGTGTCTGCGTTGAATGGTCACAGTATAAGCTCGTCAGTGTTCCAGGTATAGACACTTTTGCCAGTTTTAGTGAGGTGTTACCTTCCAGGATTTGCTTTAGCTCTGGGTCAGTAGTCTGTGACTTAGCTAGACTTTCCAAGTCTACGGGTTGTACCAGTTCCTCAATTCTGGAGAGGGCATCTGCTACAACATTGTCTTTCCCAGATATATGTTGCAAGTCTGTGGTAAATTGGGAAATAAAATCTAGGTGTCGAAATTGGCGAGGCGAGCATTTGTCTTTCCGTTGGTGAAATGCGAAGCAGATCGGTTTATGATCAGTGAAAACCGTAAAATGGCGTGCTTCAACAAAATGACGGAAGTGCTTTATGGCCTCGTAAATGGCTAGCAATTCTCGGTCGTATGGAGAATATTTTCTCTGTGCTGAGTTTAGCTTACGACTAAAGAAAGCTAATGGCTGCCATTCTTTACCAATGCGTTGTTGTAAGACTCCGCCAATGGTAGTGTCTGAAGCATCGCTGATTAGAGCCAATTTCGCATCTATGTTAGGGTGTGCCAAAAGTGTAGCATCACACAGACTTTGTTTACAACTTTCAAAGGCCTTTAAAGTATCACCAGTTAGTGTCACGGGTTGAGATCCTTTGACTGTTCCTATAAGTAAGTCATGTAGAAGAGCTTGGGAATGAGCGGCGTCTTTGATAAAACGACGATAAAAGTTTATCATCCCCAAGAACCTTCTGAGCTCCCTGACTGTTTTTGGAACAGGAAATTGCCTGATGGCTTCGACCTTGGTAGCTATGGGCTTAATTCCTGCCGATGAAACAACACAACCTAAAAATGTAACTTCTTCTGCCCCAAAGATACATTTAGCAGGGTTGATTACTATGCCAAATTTCTTTAGCCGGGTGAATAGTTGGTGAAGGTGACGATAATGGCTTTCTAGATTATCAGAAAATATCAAAAAATCATCTAAATAACTATAACAGAAGTCTAGGTCCCTGGTCATTTCATCGACAAACCTTTGGAATGTTTGACCTGCATTTCGAAGTCCAAAAGTCATATATGGAAATTCAAACATTCCAAAGGGTGTCGTGATTGCCGTTTTCGGGATATCGTCAGGATTAACAGGAATTTGGTTAAATGCCTTGACTAAATCTATTTTAGAGAAGATCTTGCAGCCTGAGATATTCTGAGTGAAGTCCTGTATATGCCGAATAGGATATCTGTCCGGTATTGTACGGGCGTTCAGCATTCTGTAATCGCCGCATGGTCGCCAACCATCGTCTTTCTTTGGCACTAGGTGCAGGGGTGACGACCATGGGCTTTCTGACGGTCTGGCAGTTCCAGCCTTGATCATCTCGTTGAACTCATGCTTAGCAATTTTTAGCTTCTCTGGGGCGAGACGTCTCGGTGTACAATGGACAGGTGGTCCAGGCGTGGTTCGAATGAAATGTACCGTCTGATGGTTGATAATCCGGTGGGTCCCAGGTGGTCGAGTAATCTCCGGAAATTCGCGAAGGAGTTCTAAGTACTTCGACTCACCTACGATCGTCTTTACCGAAGATATGGCATCGGACGACGGACCTGGTGCTGCGATTGTTGACAACGTAGTGTTGTTATCAATAAGGCGTCGGTTCCGGCAATCTACAACCAACCCATAATGTGAAAGAAAGTCAGCACCGATGATGGCTTTGCTGACGTCTGCCACTATGAAACGCCAAGAAAATGCGCGGCGAAGGCCAAGATCGAGTTCAAGTTGTGCAAAACCGTAGGTGGGGATCGGTGATCCGTTGGCTGCAAAGAGTTCGTAGGTCGATTTTGGTCGTCTAATTTTTGAAGCCGTGCGAGGGAAAACACAGAGGTCGCTTCCAGTGTCGACTAAGAACTGCATTTTCGTTTTACGGTCCAAAACAAATAGGCGACCTGAAGAGATAGGGCACTCGTTTGTCGCCACTAACGACTGCCGTTGGCTTTTCCCTGATGGTAGTCACACGGCTTAACACAGGTTCTCGCGTTGTCACCATATTTACTGTGATAGAAGCAATTCGGGAACTTACGATAACTGGACCTAGATCTAGTTCGTCCTTTTTTGCGCTGATCGCGTCTGTCTCTCGAGCGGGATCTATCTGCATTCATTGATAGAAACTTCACTTGACGGCTTAGCTCGGCGACTTCACTTGCGAGTTTCTCTAACATAGAACTGTAGGCAGCATCAGTGGACGCAACTTGGGGAGTTGGAGGTACCAAGTCATGCACCTTATCTGCTAAGTCTGCCAGTGCTTCTAATGTTGAGGTTGGCTGTGACGCAATTACTGTCTGCAGACTAGATGGTAACCGACTGCTCCAAATAGTTCGTATAAAGTCGTCTGGTATATTCTTACCGGCCAAGTGTCGAAGATGTCGCAGGAACTGAGATGGACGTCTATCGCCTAACTCTTCATGCATTAAGAGTTGAGTGACTTCTTTCTCTCTCGATGCTGATAGTCGCTTAATTAGTTCAGATTTTAAAGTATCGTACTTGCCTGTGGCCGGAGGATTTACTAAGATGTCCTTCACCTCAGCTGCGTATCGGTGTTCTAATTGAGCACTTACGTAAAAGTATTTTGTCTCGTCGTCCTTAATTCTTGATATCGCGAAGCTTCCTTCAATCTGAGCAAACCATACTGCCGGTTCTTCAGGCCAAAACGGGGGCAATCGCACTCCGACACGACAAATATCGGATGGTGTAAATGTCCTTTCTTCAGCGTTTGAAGTCGATGCATTATCGTGTGCCATTTTATGTGGGTGTTTTTTCTTCACAATTTATAAAATGAAATAGATTGAAATCTTACTTGTTCTCTTCGGAGATCGCCAATCTAGGGGTCACCAGTATGGTGGTTACCTGGTATGCTGAAGGTTGGCTTCCAATTAATAACCACACATTTAATAATGAACGTTTATTTCGTTTGTACACGGCACGGAACAATAGGCACAAGCATAAGCAAAGCAGAGTACAGCGTATATATATACAAGCAGTAATTCTTAAGCACTAGCGAGTGTATTATATGGCGGCAGAATTATAAGCAAGCGACATGCGTCTGCGCAGATAGTGTATTTCGGACTGGCTGGCAAACGGTGTGCGAACGATCGTTGCAAGCGGATGACGTCGGCTATTGTTCACAAACCGGGCGTGGATTATTGCAGCATTTACATCGATCGTGACGACCACCTTCCGACATACGAGTCGTAGGCTATGTGTCAGCCTAGTATTAATTAGTTTTTAAGTTATTTATACATATTACTAGATAGTTTTAATTTACTTAAATTTAGATTTAGTGTTGTACATAGTTTTTAATTCATTTTAGGAATAATATTTAATTATTTAAGTTATTAACTATTTTTTAGCATTTCATTATGTTAGTACCTATTGTTTTTAGTACTTTGTTATAATAGACAACCTAGATTCGCCATACTTTCCTTCTCTATCTATAATTGTGATAGTATAACCCTAACTAATCCTACTCCTTAACTATCGGTATATAAATGATAAGCTCTTGTTAATCTGGTGTTGTGTAATAATGTTTATAAAATTTATTTTATTTTATCAAATCATTTGTGTTTTCTAATATCAATCCTATTTTCCTTACGTAATCGACATAAAAGAACAGTTAAATCACAAAAAAAATTAACCTCCGAAAATTCTAAAATTTCCTGTATTTAGTCGGCTAACTTTAGTAAAAATATTTAAAGTTCTATAGTATTTAAATATAAAGTAATATATTTAATCCTCTCTATATATTAAATTCGTTGAAATATTCTCCCTAATGCAAATGATGAAAATTGAACAAAATTGAACTATCAAATCAATTTATCCTCAAATTATGCATCTTAACAATAATTTAGTTACATCCTAAAACTTCTACAACTATCTCTTAAATTCCTTTAGCTTTGTAGGTATACTATAAATTTGCAATCATTTTTGATAACTAAGATATGGTTTACTTTATTAAGTTTGTGTATATAAATAATTTAATTGAATGCCTCTATTTAAAAATATGATAAATTCTTTGAATAACTTGAATATCCTTATTTATTAGCATTAGGTTAATTGATAATCAGTCTAGGAAATTCTTTATTATTTGTTTATTTGGTATAGTTTATATTTAGAAGGGTTTCGATTAAATTGGTATTTATATTTTAGGTATGATATTATGTAATTACGAATGATTACGTATTTAGAAAATTTTACATTAAACACTGTTCTCTATTATCAATACCCTTGAATTTCTAAATTATTGTAACCACATTTATTCATACTAAAAATGGTATGATATGTTTCAACCGTTAGTTGCGAAAATGTTTTTTATAAGTGCACCTCTCCCTACAGATCGAAAAATAATGTGTAATAATGATTCTAAATGTATTTCAATCAAAGTTAAGTTGTATTGTACATATTGTTTGATTTTTATTATCTTAGCCTTTGCCAACAAGAAACATTCGTTTATAATGCGCACAAATGTTAATCATTAAACCGATTTTTAATTCTTTTATTTTTATTTTAGTACTATTTAAACTAATTTCCGATTTAACAAGTAACCACGAGCAGAATGTGGCTAAAATTACTATTCTAATACGTAACCTACATCGCTAATATTTTTTTTCATTTATTATCCAATAAGCTTTGAAATTATAATTTAATTCACTTATGTTATTCCAATATTATTGTTTTACGATTTAATGTGTACTATAATTCTCAATTTTATAATGACTTTGTATTGTTTTGGCTTTATTAGTAAGAAATTTCTCATTTACTTACATAAGTATTACATAAACATTTTTTTTTTATAAGAATTCCGATATTTCCGAATTATTTATTAATTATATTCATCTTTAGAAGTAGTAAATAACCGCATTTAAATGTACCTAGCTATCTATTTTAAAATTTTATCAAATACACTGATAAAGAGTATTAAAATTCAGATTATTGTCCTTATATTATTACATTTTAATTTATAATTAACAAATCATTTAGTTGCACCTCTGCCTACCGCTTTGGGATACGGCGTGAAGATACTTTGAAATTTCATTTTAAGAAAAAAGTAATCACTTTAAAAGTAAATGTTTATATATTTTACAGTTATACTATGTAATATGATTCAACAACATTGTTCAATTCAATTCATTTCATTTAAATAATCATTAAATAAATTTAAAAATATTTAATTTTATATATATTTAAAATGTTCAAAACTAAAGATCCCGTATACTATTTGTAGCAAATAGATTTGTACACTAACATTAGATAGTAAACCTTGTAACCCTACTTCAAACAAAATAAAGAGATTTAATTTACCTATTTTAATTTTATTTAATATTAGTATTTCTTCTTATTTATATTCAATTTAAATTTTCTGTTTTAAATTTATTATTTACGTAAATGACAAAAAACATAACTGCTGATTTTGACAGATTTATAAAGTTCAAGTTTCTGACGTATGCTTCAAATAATATTTATAAACATAACGTCATTAAAATTGAATTTAGGTCTCACCATTAAGGTTTTTTATATATGTATATATTACCGCAATAATATGTTTTAACAACCCGAAACCTAATAGCAAAACTACATATTTTTTAATATTATGAATAAAATTTAAAAGGATTAGCTCGTTTTTAAAACAAAAATAATTTATCTCGCATACTTTTATATCTTAATTTAATTTTATAAAACATAAATCCACATGAAAATAATCCATAACAATATATATAAATTCTAAAATAACTATATCTGTATTAAACGCTATCACGGCCAATCCGCTGTGTCGATTATGATGCAACTCTATATAGTAATAATTTAAAGTCTTCGAATGAACAAGTACATACTCCCATACTAATATTATAAAAGCGGAAGTCTGTCTATCTGTTACATTTTCACGACTAAATCCCTGAACCGATTTTGATGAAATTTGTTCTGGGTATATATGAACACTCAGGATCAACATAGATATAAAAGCGAAGTCTATCTGTTACCCTTTTACATCTAAACGCCTAATCCGATTTTGATGAAATTTGGCCCGGGTACATATATGAATATCTGTTTTATCTTCCCTATAAGGGATAAACCCTTTAGATAAAACCAAATAAGAGACAAAGTTTATATGAAAACTATATACCTTACTTTAGCTACATGTTAATATACTTGTAGGTGAATTTTTATAACTATGTAAGTACAACACTTGAATCAATGTGCAATAAACTGTTGTGAATTACTTATCGCTTAATTTCGTTATAACACTATTGTAGGTTTCCTTCACTCAACTAAATAAAAGAGGTATTGATTTTGGATCACGCAAACTAAATCTATACATATAATAAAATCGTAGGAAAGTAAAACTGTACATTGAATTTTTTTTTTTTTTAAATACTTGGGGCGTGATCTACAATCGAAATCAAGCTAAAACTATAGTTTTTAGAATTTTTGTCTGTTTGTCTGTTTATCTGTTTGTCTGTATGTATGTATGTATGTATGTCCGGGGTAAACTCAAAAAGTACTGCATGAATTACTTCAAATTTTGCATGAATATTACTAACAGGTCGGGTCAATATATAGGCTATATATTATCACGCTATCACCTAGCGGCTGGGTGCTGTGCGGAGTAAACGAAGTCCGCGCGGAGGAAGTCGCTGGCAACAGCTAGTTATTAAATAAGTTACTACTAATTATTCGTGTATAACAAATTAGATTGAATAAAATTTCAAGATTGTTAGAACTAAAACTTAGTAATTCTTAAATTTAATTCGATAGAGTATAATTTTAAGGGTCTTAATCTATGTATAATCATTGTAGTTTATTTATAATTTTTATAAATATTATGCTAAAGTTTAATTATCCTTTTTATTGAGAATATGTAATACTATTCGGAATTTTATTATTATTTTATGTTTTTTTTTTATTATATTTTTGTAATGAATAGACTCCTAACCACTGGACTGAACTAAAACACTTTAACCATTAGAAGCTACTCTATCCATAAAAGAGTCAACAAAAGTTGATATAGGCTACTTACCCGACGGAGAAAAAGGAAGTATTGATTTTTAGTCATTTGGATGAAGATACGGTAATTACTAGTTGATTTTGATTTATGTCTAGATTAAAATTATGTTTATTGTACTTTAAGGTCGTTCTCGATTAACTCATTTTAGTAAATATTTATCTTTTGTCATGTTTTACCATGAATCAAAATATCTAATTTAGAATTTATTTTAATATTACTACAACATAATATTTTCTATTATGAACTCAATCATTCTACCCTTTCACTCTAGCAACCAATACCAAGTTGTTCATAAATTTAAGGTCTCTGCTCAAAAATATGTTTGTCTAGCTTAAATGTTTATCGAGATGAAATGTTTGAAGACCTTTGTCACACGTCACGGCTCCAAATTGTGACAAAACCTATGTTTTGTCATATAAGTCACAAATAATTTTTAATTTCAGAAATACATTTCTTGTAATCTGATTAACTGTGTTCAAAATCATGTCCTGCGTCGCGGCACCAAATTGTAACAAACTCTCCCGAAGATCCTCTAAACTCACATTTTAAATATAACAAAATTGTCTGTTATATTTCGTTTATAAAGGAGTCAACAGAGTTATAATCATATTATCTGGCCAAATGATTAATCTAGTGTTAAATTGAGGACTCAATTTGTGTTATATAGTTTACCCATTCATTCTTTTCAAAGGTACACTTCATCTCTAATAAACAACTACACTTCATCTCTTATAAACAACCATACTTTATCAGAAAATGTATACTATAAATTGATTTAAAGGACTAAAATTTAATATATTGAAGATATTTGGCTTAAGAGAGGGAGTAATATATTATATAAATACATAAATACATAATAAAGATATTTGACTTTAAGGAAGGGAATAATATATTAAATATATACATAAAATACATAATAAAATATATAGCTTAAGAGAGCGATATGATGATATTAATAATTACATTGACTTCATCTAAAGGAAAGAAGTACGGTAGTATGGAATATATGGACAAAGTTGTCGTAATAGTTAGGTTGGGAGTTGTAAAGCACTTTAGTGCCGCAATTTTATTATTGTGGGATATGTAAGAGGCGCCGCCTCGCCTCACATGTGTGAATACCATGCCGGCTGAAGGCCTTCCTAGCGTATTCCCCAGAAATATATTGAACTAAAAGGAACTAAAGTCCTTAATCTCAAAGAGAAAATCAATATATTGTGAAGAGCCAAGTTAATGGCAGATAGGCATTACTGTTGTGGGGTCACAAAGTGATAGCCATATAGTTTAATGTCCAAACATGTGAATACATTGTTTGGAAGTTGATGAGTATAGGCATGACCAAGGTGCATCATTAATATTGAGCACAGCCAAAAGGCCAAATAATAAATATATTTATCAAGTATACAATTAAGCATTGACTTGAAGTAAGTAAATGTTGATAAAAATATATATACTGTTGCTATTTTTGTAACAAACAGTTTAATAAAATAATAAATAAATATTGGCATGACCAAGGTGCATCATTAATATTGAGCACAGCCAAAAGGCCAAATAATAAATATGTTTCTCAAGTATACACTTAAGCATTGACTTGAAGTAAGTAAATGTTGATAAAATATATACTGTTGTTATTTTAGTAACAAACAGTAATAAAATAATAAATAAATATTGGCATGACAAAGGTGCATCATTTGTATTGAGCACAGTCAAAAGGCCAAATAAAAAAATATGTTTCTCAAGTATACAGTTAAGCATGGACTTGAAGTAAGTAAATGTTGATAAAAATATATACTGCTGTTATTTTAGTAACAAACAGTAATAAAATAATAAATAAATATTGGCATGACAAAGGTGCATCATTTGTATTGAGCACAGTCAAAGGCCAAATAATAAATATGTTTCTCAAGTATACAGTTAAGCATGGACTTGAAATAAGTAAATGTTGATAAAAATATATACTGTTGTTATTTTAGTAACAAACAGTAATAAAATAATAAATATGTTTCTCAAGTATACACTTAAGCATTGACTTGAAGTAAGTAAATGTTGATAAAATATATACTGTTGTTATTTTAGTAACAAACAGTAATAAAATAATAAATAAATATTGGCATGACCAAGGTGCTTCATTAATATTGAGCACAGCCAAAAGGCCAAATAATAAATATGTTTCTCAAGTATACAGTTAAGCATGGACTTGAAGTAAGTAAATGTTGATAAAAATATATACTGTTGGTATTTTAGTAACAAACAGTAACAAAATAATAAATAATATTGGCATGACAAAGGTGCATCATTTGTATTGAGCACAGTCAAAAGGCCAAATAAAAAAATATGTTTCTCAAGTATACAGTTAAGCATGGACTTGAAGTAAGTAAATGTTGATAAAAATATATACTGTTGTTATTTTAGTAACAAACAGTAACAAAATAATAAATAATATTGGCATGACAAAGGTGCATCATTTGTATTGAGCACAGTCAAAAAGCCAAATAATAAATATAATTCTCAAGTTTACAATTAAAGTTTGTGCAAGTTTGTTTTAACAATTACTTGACAAAACTAAGACAAGATAATATGTTGTCTTCAATCACAACACCGAAACATTAATAGCCGGTACGCAATAAATAAACATATATAAAAGTAATCATTGCTCGCAATGAACCTCAAATAGTCCAAATCATAAAAATTTCATAAGTAAAATCAATTAAGATAATCCTTATGACGAAAGTCAAATGAACTCAGGTTAATGTATAAAAATACATTAAAACAAGCAATTTAATATATCCAGCTCTGTGATGTAGCTCATACCTGGTTGAAGATTTGATTGGTTATGTAAATAGATCAACTTTGCTAGGCGATAGATAGTTGGTGTTTATCTGGGTTAACCCTCTGAATACACTGTTTGCGGTAGGGCTTATCCGAATACCACGCACTGGTAACGAGGAGATAACCATAACGACAACATTACATGTGTGTCTTTATATAGATATACACAATGCATGCGACATGCATACAACCCTGATGCCTTCGCAAAGCCGACACTACCTTGTGACGAAGGTATGGTCCAATCAAAAAGCCAAATAATTAAAATAAATTATTACTGAACGAGAAATTAACCTTTGTTCTAAAGATATTATAGTCAAATTTCCTCCTATAACCCTAATAATTTATAGTCACCACAAGCAATGAAATATTACTTATTAATCGAATTTGAAGTTATAGATGAAATTTAGTAAGATCTTTGAACTCTTTAATATTGTGATTGAATACTCAATACATCTTAGTCAGAATCCAAACAATTCGTCTTATACTCGTTTTCTAATGAAACTAAGTTATTTATGTCTTCTCCAGACTATTAGAGTTCTATTACTCTTATTTCAATTTCTCTTTAATCAAATTTCAGAATTTAATAAGGTCTGAACTTTTAGAAATCAACGCTTATTAGATCTATTGTTGCTTTAAGTGAACAGTATTATGAAACATCTATCCACCCGAATAATCATAAGTAAAGTTCATTTGTACAATCCTTATGATGTAGAGATACAATCATGGAATCCAGGTTAATACATGAATATATACAGATAAACAATTTAGACAAATAACTCTAGTTCTGTAAAATAGTTCATGTCTGAGATGATTAGATATGAAAATGGATCAACTTTGCTTGGCGGTATAGTTGAGTGTATATCTGGGTTATCGCCCCAAACATCTTGGACTTACGACAGAGGGGCATATGAACCGTGTGTCTGCACTGGTGAAGAGAAGATGACCATAATGACAACATTACATGTATGTCTTTATATAGATACACCCAGCACAACTTGTTGCCTTCGTAAAGTCGATATTCCCGTGAGATGAAGATGACATGATCTATTTACCAAGGTAAAAGGTAAAAATATCTAATCCAAAATTAGTAATAAACCTTAATTTCAGATTTATTTAGTAAACTTCCTATCTTACTAAAAGATCTGTTATGCACTGTCACTATAAACAATAATATTTCAATTATCCAAAAGAATTAATTTGATGAAGAAGTTTAATATTATAATTCCTATCCTCCTAAATCCCTATATAAATAATATAAAATAAGAATAAAATAAATAAATAAATACTTAAATTAAGTAAATAATTTATACAAAATATGGTTAAATAAACATAATACGTTTGGACTAAAGTTCATTCATTCCTCTCTTGCACTCTAACTCCCTGAAGCTTTATTAAAGTCATTTAAGATTTTCGCTCCAAATTTAATTCAACAATTCAGTTTATATTAATTATTCCTTTGTTAGATACGAAGAGAGTAATTTGTATTAGTTTGTGATTATCTCGTTTAATATTTGTACTCGGTTTTAAATTTGATTGTAAATAAAATAATGTTTTATGAAGATTTGATTTTAAGAGACTGGCCTATGCAATTAATTTACGTATTAGTTAATATTTAGTTTTATAATAGGATATAATAATTCGTATTAACATTTCATAATTTTAATAATTCATATTAAGGTAGGTTTTCGTGTGAATTTTGTGTAGGTTTATGCCCCGCTTATTGGTTATAATATATTATTCCTACAATGACAGACCTTCTGCTTTCAACTCCTAAAAGATCCCATTTCCTCCTAACAATATTTCCAATTTGAAGCATTAATTCAAGTAATATTTCCTAAGCTTGAATCACCTAGTTTTAATTGAAAGTCAATAATAAACAAAGTATTCCTTAAATTCCTCAATATATTAAAGCATCAGTTCTTCCACCTAATATCTACACGCCTTACCCTATCACCTAATTGTTCCTTTATAAAAAAAAATTTATAACTGCCCAAAATTATAACAATGCAGAAATAAAATCGTATTTGCCATACCTCCAACTCTGCAACAAACCTACAGTAACTCTGCATTCAGCTCCGACGACAGCTAAGAAGTCGCCCCCACGTGGCCTCGAAGACTCCAAAGGAATCAGCTCTCGATCCCTAAAGTTTAAATAACAAGCAGGATCAACTGTACTATGGAAATTATTCTAAGAACTTCCTTAGCCGGTTCTCATCTATAAAGATATGTGGTAGCTATCACCAGTTAGTAGATTTTAAAAGATAAAAACGCACGCAAAACTACGAAACGGACTTGAATAAAATTTTACACACAGATAGTTGATGACTTGGATTAGCACATAGGCTATTTATTATCCCGGGAAAATCTAGTGATCCAGCGGGATTCGCTTTTATAATGTTGCGGGTTGTACGTTGAAACTAGTTGATAATATTAATTCAGGTACAGTAGTATTAGTATCTAAAAACAATGGAATTCCTTCAAAATGACGATGATGAAAAGTATAGTATAAAGTAGTTAGAGCACTTAAATCTATTCCTAATTAATAAGCTATTTAGCCAACATGCTTTTGAATTTGGTAATGCAAAGCCATTTCTTACTCCTATGAAAAATAAACAAACATAGCAATATCGGCCATTTGTAAGGTAAAGATGCAATAATGATAGTTCAAATGCATATGGTAAATGTATAGTATAAACAATTAAAGCACATAAATCTATTCCTTGTTAGTTAATAAGCTATTTAGCCAACATGCTTTTGGCATTTGATAATGCAAAACCATTACTTACTCGTGTGAAAAATAAACAAACATAGCAATATTAGCCAATTGTAAGGTATACCTTATTATTGCATCTATAGATGCAATAATAAGTGTCAGGAGATAACGGGATTCCTCACAATGCCGACGATAAAGGTATAATATAAAGTACTTAAGTCATTTACTTCTATTTCCTAGTTAAATAATAAACTATCTCGCCAACATGTCCTGAAATTTGATAATATAAAGCCTTTTCTTTACTTATATGAAAGTTAACAAACATAGCAATCTTAGTCACTTGCAAGGTATAGGTATAATAATAATAGTGTCTAAAGGCAATGGGTTTCCTTTAAATACCGATGATGAAAATCTATATACATATAATTAAGTCCATAAATCCATTTCCTAATTAATTAATAAACTGTTATCCGTCAAGCACTGAAATTTGATAAAGTAAAGCCATTACTTAGTCTTGTATAGTTATACAAACTTAGATTGTAGTCTTGTATAGTTATACAAACTTAATTTAATTTAAATTGGAAAACTACATCACCTGTGTTGTTTAGAATTCCGATTTATCCTGCATCTTGATTAGCAGCCTTGCTGCAAAACTGTAAGACAGCAATTGCTCCACAACCATTGCTCACATTTTTATGGAAAGAAAAGAACATTTAAATAACAGCATAAATTATGGTTTTATTTTCCTAAAATGAAAATAGACTTCCCTAATAATAATATCACACAATTTCTATAAAGTAAACAAGTCCACGTTTCTCCTGTGTTATTAAACATCTTTTCAACAGCTATTCCTTAAAATAAATAATTTCCTTTCTTCATACAACAAACATTCTTCACTCAGTCAAGGATCGATCCACCTTTACACAACATTTTGCACAATTTCATTCTTGTAAACCTAATCACATATTTATCGTTAATATGTTTATTAAAGTTGTATAGACAGCATTCAAAAGATTTACCTTCTAATAAAACTACATTCTACCAATACTGCTAGATTTAAATAAACCCAACGACTACCATATCAAATACGAAGTTGCATAAGTACATACGTAATCCCTGAATAAATCTCTATTCTACATACTCACGGTTTTTTGATCAATAAAATTTTTACCAATCCCTTTTCCTCCTATCTTTCAAAATCCCGTCATTCCCTTTTCATTTCAAAATTTAAATCCTTGTTTTAATAATTTTTGTATCAAGCAAAGAATATTTCTTCTAACGTCAAAACTTTCAAATTTCCCACAGATTTTAATAATTATTGTATCAAACGAAGAATATCTTCGTCAAATCAAGAACTTTCAAACTTTCACTAGAACTTTCTTCTTCTTAATCTCTTAAATGAAAATTTCAACATTCATTTTATGCCTTCTGGAACGAAAAATCCTTTCCTCATCCGAGAAGCAAAAATCCCTTTTTCCTCATCTTCAGGTCTATTTATATCCTCCGTTTTTCTTTCCATCTTCTCACTTTTAATTTTTCAAATTTATTTTTTCTCTTATTTCTCAAATCCTGTCATTCTTTTCTCATATTCGTTCCCTTTTTCTAAGGTTTTATATGTTTATATGTTAGGTCCTATATATTAATGAGAATTAGTTTTTTTATTTATTTTCATCTTTAATTCCATTGATATTATTTATTAAACATAATTCAGACATATTTTTAACAAAAAAAAAATAGTATAGATTCTTATTATTTTCTTTTATTACACTAAACCTCTTAAGGGACAGATGAAGTCTGTTACAGTGTGTAGTTGGTTAAGTTTAGTGTTAGCACAGTGAGTGACTAGTGTTAATCAGAGTATTTAGTATTACATTGTGTCTTCTTGTGTTGTGTGTATTTGTATTGCAATTACACGATTTTGATATAAGTGGTGTTTTCTTACAATTACGAACCCGAAGTACGTAACAATATTTTAAGGTCATCAGTTTTGTTGTTTAATAATGACAGGCATAACAACTTGTACATGGAACTTGGAATATACAGGAATCTTTTAACGTACGGTTCATTTTAATCTAATCTCATCTAACGTCGAGTGGTTAGCGACTCTGACTATGCAATCAACGGGGCTCGGGTTCGATTCCCGACGGGGACAAGTATTTGTGTGATGAGCATAAGTGTTTTTATTTCTGGGTTTGGGTGTTTATTATGTATGTAACAGTATTTATATATGTATTTCTATGTATTCGTATCGTTGACTAATATCCATAACTCAAGCAAATACATTGCTTACTTTGGGGTTACATCAGTAAGTGTAATTTGTCATGTGAATCTTTATTTATTTATTTATATAATCCTGCGTCGATTAAAGTGTTAACAATGTTTAGACATAATTACTTACACTTTTAATGAATAAATATCTTAGTAATTGTATCTAAATATTATGGGTAAAATGGGTGTGTAAAAAACAAACCAAGTTGTCATTAATAAGTTTTTTCTACCTATTAATATTATTATATTATTATTATTTTAGGCTGGCAAGTTCATTATATTTTAAGTAGTAGATAACCCTATGACAATAGGGTCGTAGGGGTAGGGTAGGGTCAAATCAATTTAACGGAGACATATAATGCCAAATAATCAATAAACACAGAATGCATGTCAAAATTAGATAATTTTGACATGCATTAAAAATTGATAGATAATTTTGACATGCATACTGCAAATTCTGATTCTTAAAGCCACCGACCACACAGCCTATAGACGGCTAATGCTTGATTTTCCGTATTGAATGCATTCTGGCAACTAGCTGCAACGCCGTAATTGGCTAACTCAAGGCCACAGTGAAAGATAGTAATGTACAGAGCATCTGATTGGTCGACACTGATTACCCAATCACTACTCATTGGTGCGTGGACATTAAATCGGAACTATAAGTCAGATGTGTTGACACAAGTCATTCGCCTATTATTAGGTGTCTATGGGCTGTGTGGTCGGTGCTTAAAGCATTCAAAAACTGATTCTTAAAGCATCATCGTCGCTCAAGTAGAACTCTAAATACAAAACAAATCTGACTGAACACTTAGCTCACCCCAAACGTCTGGTATCTCACACGCAATGCGCATTATTAACTGTAAAATAGTAATTTCAAAAAGTTTCGATAAGTAAACTAACTTATATTTTTTGTCGTCGGCACTGAGTGAAACTATAAAAAAATATAGCCGAATTGGTCCAGTGTCGCCGTTGACCACATGAGATCCAGGGTTCGATTCCTGGGTCGGGCAGCAATGTATTTTTTTCAGTTTCTGATAAAAGCAATGTTGCCTAAGATTGGATAAGTGCCTGGTTGGCGATAGGTTTGCCACCTATCACATGAAGGGACTAAGTATCTTCGGCTAGTCGTAGTTGCATTGGTTGTACCTCTGCCTACTTCTACGGGGATACGGGCGTGAAGATACTTTTTAATAGCCAAATATAGCGACCAAACAAAGGGATCCCTGATGGCAATAGTAACCTATGGTCATGATACGAGTATGAAGATAATAATAATAATAATAATCTTTATTAATGTCTTACTTTTTTACAACTGAACATTCAGTAAAATATTAGAAAGCGTAGGATTGTTAGAGGAGACAGAGTGCTAAGTGTGAGTTTTTCTTTTCGCATTCAATCGTGAGCGCGTTTCGAGTTTACTAGGAATTTGTATGTGATTTGTACAGCGCCACCTAGTGGTAAACTGCTTTCTCACGTTTACCACTAGGTGGCGCTGTACAAATCACATACAAATTCCTAGTAAACTCTAAACGCGCTCACGATCGAATGCCAAAAGAAAAACTCACACTTAGCACTCAGAAGTCCAAACTGAGTTGTACCCGTATTAATTTACGATACAGCAGAAATCTCTTTAAAATATTAGTACAAGTGTAAACATTTGTACTGTTAACAATTCACACACGATATATTTGTCATCAACCAAATACGCGAAATTAAAGCTCTGTACTAATTTTTTCGACAATTACGTAATTGTAATAAAAAAATTATCTTGTTAGCATGCTACTAAAATACTTGATGTTTTTGTTATTTATATTTTATTCATCATATAAATGAAAAATTTAACTGACACTCGCGGAACGGGTTCGTAATGTCGAAGTGAGAGAGAGGTTAAGTTTGAAAGAAAGTGTCGGTGTAAAGATGAGAAAGGGCATGCTCCGTTGGTTCGGACATGTAGAAAGAATGGTAGATGAAAGGTTAACCAAACAGATATACAATGCGAATGTGGAAGGATGTAGATACCGGGGAAGACCAAGACTGACATACTGTCCGAAGGTGGTGTCAAGAGTCTTCGCAACCGGCGTGTGTGTATGAACAGAGTGATGAATGTGGAGGAAGCGAGACAAGCCTGCAAGGATCGTGATGTATGGCACTCGGTTCTCTCTGCCTACCCCGTAAGGGATCTGGCGTGAAGATATGTATGTACGTATGTGTAAAAATTTAACTTTATAATTTTTTATTAATTTTAAAATCATAGATATCATATGTAATAATCATCATCTATACATATAATAAAATCGTAGAAAAGTCAAAACTGTACATTGAATATTTTTTTAAAAGAATACTTGGGGCGTGATCTACAATCGATACCGAAGCCAAAAATATAGTTTTTAGAATTTTTGTCTGTTTGTCTGTTTGTCTGTATGTATGTCCGGGGTACACTCAAAAAGTACTGCATGGATTTACTTCAAATTTCGCATAAATATTACTAACAGGTTGGGTCAACACATAGGCTACATATCATCACGCTATCACCTACAGGGGAGGAGCAGTGCAGAGTAAAAGAAGTCCGCGCGGACGAAGTCGCAGGCAACAGCTAATATCATATATAATCATAGATAGAGTCCAGACTATTAGGAGAAAAAAAGTTCGCTGGGTCAGCTAGTTATGTATAACATGATTGACTGTTTATTGATAGATCTCTGTCTCTTTATCTTTTTTTTATATCATAACATAGCAAGCAAGCGGATAGGTCTCCTGATGGAGAGTCAGCTATCGCCCATAGACACCAAAGATGTTAATGGTGCGTTGCTGTCTTATGACGAGGTCTAATGCCACGTGCATAAGTTTACGAGCTAACTTGCCCTCCATACCGGAATGCGACAGTGACTAGCACTGACGCTATTGCGGCAGGAATATTTAAGGCGGTGGTACCACAATCGGGCGAGACAATGCAGAACTCTACCACCTAGTAGTCACGATGGTAGTGACTCGTATAGCCAATCGGTCGCCTTTTAATAAATATAATGTCTTTTAAAAATATTAAACGAGTATTTTTTCTTGACATGCGCTTATTCATATTTTTTCCTAAAAGTGCAATATAAGTATGATTAGGATATTTTTACTTTAAACAGTTACTTGATTTTGGCAAGGCGAGGGGTGTAATATTATTGCATACATCAATCCATACTAATATTATAAATGGGAAAGTGTATGTGTTGTTTGTCTGTCTTTTACGGCAAAACAAAATTGACGTGATTTTTTAGTGGAGATAGTTGAAGGGATGGAGAGTGACAGACTTTTTGTTTCTTTTTAACCCCCACTTCCCTAAAATGGGTTTAACGCGAGCGAAGCCACGAGTAAAAGCTAGTACTGGTATACATTCTACCAGGAATTGACTTAAAAATATGAAAATATATTTATACCCTTTCTAGATTAATAATATTTGACCAATTAAAATTGTTTCAAAAGAGACGAACATTTTCATAACCTAATTAATAGTACAAGATACATTAAGCTGTACATTTTTGCATTTTATTCATTTCGCTGCTAGAAATAGCTGCTTAATTAACGTTGCCGCATTTTATTGCTCTAATTTTTGAGATAAAAATATTCTCCTTCTTTGAGTAAACGAAAATTGTTACAATTTATATTCTCTGTCGTTAGTGCTCAGTGAAACTTGTTTTTTATTTATTTAAACACCTTAGGTATTGTACAAAAATGGTATATTGCTAACTTAATGCTATTAAGCATTTTGACAGTTTACTTTCCGTGATGTTGAGAGAAAAAGTTTGGATAGTGCATAATAAATTAATTACCAGCTATCAATAAAATTAAGCAACAAATACTAATTTATAATAACTAATATATTATAAAAAATACACTACAATAAATCATATAAACATTATAAGAACCTCAGTATAAATAATACATACATTCTATACTATAAATATAAGTTCTTTCCATTACCTACCACTACCATTGTTAGTACTAGGTGGTAAAATTCAAAAACATCTCGCCCGGTTATTTGGCACCACCGCGTCACCCATTCTTGCCGCAATAGCGTTAGTGCTTGTCATTGACGTGTTTCAATTTGAATGTTAAAATAGCTGATAGTCTTATGCATGTAGCATTCCCATTCCGCCACTCGGATAGCAACGCACTATTAAAATCTTTGATGTTTACAGGCAATGGTTTCTACTTCAATCAGTCGGGCCATCTACTTGTTTGCTATCTAATTATGTAAAAAATTACAAATATTTATCTTTAATAATATACAAGTTTCTACGCTTCTCAGACAGACTTCAGTCCCTATACAGTACACTTTGCCTGGCTGGGATAATTTTTGCTCTTCCATCCTTATCAAGTCATCAACATTCACAGCAATGACGTCACCTCCATGACCGTCATCCTGTATCGTAACAGTAAATGGCAATCTGATCTAACGCTAAGCTTTTCAGTGGTACCCGACCAGTGGCGTCACATACCTATTTTTTACTTATGAATAATAATCTTTTACTACTTTTCCCGTATTAGTTCCGGGCTCCTTTGAAGAATAGGCCAACTGTCGTTCTGCTATGCAGGTCGTAAAAGGCGACCGAGTGGCTATCACGTCACTACCACCGTGACTACTAGGTGATAGAGTTCTGCATCAGCTCGACCGGGTCTGGAACCACCGCCTTCTTATTCCTGCCGCAATAGCGTCAGTGCTGGTCACCGTCGTGTTTCGGTTTGGAGGGTAAGGTAGCCGGTAAACTTGCATGTAGCATTAGACCTCGCCACAAGATAGCAACGCACCATTAACATCTTAGGTGTCTATAGGCGATAGTTGACTCTTTCCATCAGGAGACTCATCTGCTTGTTTGCTATCTTATAATATAAAAAAAAAACTAGTACTTACTAGTAGTACTTTTACTAATAATCTACTATACATAAAATATAAATAAATTATATACTATTTGTTTATATTTATTGTTTGCTCGCGTTCGTAATACTGAAGTAAGAGAGAGGTGAGGATTGAAAAGAAGTATCTTCACGTCCGTATCCCCGAAGAGGTAGGCAGAGGAACAATAGGTTAGGTAACCCACGATTAGCTAAAGATAGTTAGCCCCACAATGTGGTGGCAAATCTATTGCCAACTGCGCACTTATCTGATCCCGGGCAACGTTGTTTTATCAGAAAATTAAAAAAAACACAAGCAAATAAATAAATGAAAAAAAAAGCCTCCAAAATCAGTGTGTTTACATGAAAAGAGTTATAAATGTCGAGGCAAATTTATGAGAATTTCTTTTTTTTATATCATAAGATGGCTTTTCTCAAGGAAAGAGAAACTATCGTATATAGACACCAAAGATGTCAATGGTGCGTTGTTTTTCGTGTGGCGGGATGGCAATACCACATGCATAAGTCTACCGGCTACCCTGCCCTCAATACCGGAACATGACAATGACAAGCATTGCCGCTATTGCGGCAGGAATAAGTAAGGTACCAAATACCCAGGCAAGACGTTGCGGAAAAGCAGATAATTCTCCGAAAGGAGAGAGACAACTATCGCATGTAAAAACCAAAGATGTTTTTTTTATATTATAAGATAGCAAACAAGCAGATGAGTCTCCTGATGGAAAGAGTCACCATCTCCTATAAACACTAAAGGTGTTAATGGTGAGTTAGTGGTTAAGTTTGCCGACTACCTTACTCTCCAAACCGGAACACGACTGATGTTATTGCGGCAGGAATAGGTAAGGCGGTGGTACCAGACCCGAGTGAGACAATGCAGAACTCTATCACCTAGTAGTCACGATTGTATTGATATCTATAGCCAATCGGTCGCCTGCTACGACTTGTATGGCAGAACGGCAGTTGGTCTATTCTTCAAATGAGTACGGACCACCACGGAGGAAATCATAATGGACTTTTCAATACTCTGTTTCTTTTCTTTCTTTCTTTTTCTCTTTCTTTTCTTTCCTTCTTTCTCTCTTTCTTCCGTGAGGGATTTGACGTGAAAATATATGTTTTAGTATGTTTCAATTAAATACCTCGTGTAATTCATATTCCGACATTTTTTCAGTCATTTTTTTCTGTCGTAGTTGTAGAAAGTTTTAATACAACCATGTTGCTTATGACTGTGGTCCTAAATGAGGTTTTCATTAAACAAACGATTTTGATCTTTAAGATAAAGCAGTTAGATGCAAATTTCAAACAGGTTAAGAACACTTTATAAATCCTGCGTAGGCTGTAATCGTTTTAAATGATTCACCTACAGCGTTGACGAGTTGTAAAGCCGGTTGCAAATTAGAACCATGTGTCTGAAATATAAGCCGTATCATACTCGCTGTCATTCAGACGGTTGAGTTATGTATGAGAAAAACTGCGATGTTATAAGGAAAATGTAAGGTAAGGTTCTAGGTTTCATCAGTTATTATTTTGTGTCAAGTTTTGTGTTTCTTGTTTTATCTGAAATCTGAAAGAAATGCAATGCACCTTTTGGAGATCTTCTTTGAATATTTATTTTAATTTATATAAATTAAAATAAATATTCAAAGCTATATAGCAAACGAGCAGATCTTTTCTAATGAAAAGATAAGCCATCGCCTTTAGACACCATATGTTAATGATGCGTTGATTATATCCGTGTAGTGTGATAGCAATTCCACACGCATAAGTCTACCGACTACTTTACCCTAGTAGTCACGATGGTATTGATACATATAGTCTTTTTACAACTGACCTGACAGAGCAGCATTTAGTCTATTCTTAAAGAAGCCCGGACCCTTTGACGAATAGACTATTTGTCATTCTGTCAGAGAGTTTATAAAAGTCAAAGGATTAGTCAAGTCCCCCTGTCATCGTGACTGCTAGATGTTAGAGTACCGCAACGTCTCACCTGTGTGCTAAGTGTGAATTTTTCTTTTCGCATTCGATCGTGAGCGCGTTTGGAGTTTACTAGGAATTTGTATGTAATTTGTACAGCGCCACCTAGTGGTAAACGTGAGAAACCAGTTTACCACTAGGTGGCACTGTACAAATCACATACAAATTCCTAGTAAATTCCAAACGCGCTAACGATCGAATGCGAAAAGAAAAACTCACACTTAGCACTCTGATTATGGTATGGATGCGAGTAGCTACATGTTCCCCGCGCAACATTGCGTCTATCAGTATATTCATGTGGTCTGTGGTATATTCTTTTGTTGTTGTAATTTACCACTGTAGGTGTGGGAATGGTTACGAAATTAGCACGTCAATGTGACGTAACTCTACTGTGAAGGTTTATAACGTCACGGAAGGATTGCGGAGAAGAAAAGATCTTACCAGTCATGTAAACCTGCAAACCTTCGGTTTGAAACACAGACCACATGAATACTGAATCTTATATATAGTTTTACAAGATAAATAATTTTTATAGCGCAATTTATTATTTTACTTGAATTTTTATGTATTGTCACGTCCAACGTGGCTTGAACATTAAAAATAAGTATATAATATTTTGCTTAAAAAGAGTTTTTTGACTCAATCATTTCTTTTAAGCCCACTAGTTTGGTCATCTAATATTGACAAAAATGGCGTCACTTTTTATGAATGCTAAGTATGCTGACCACGCGTCGCTCGGAGTGTGCAAGTTCGCCAACAAGCTCGATAACGCGCGAAGTGCACACTATTTCTGGAACGAAGTTCCTTATCGCGCGTTGTGAAAGGGGGCTAGACGGAAAAAATTCTTACGAAAAGTTGTCACGACACTTTTTGCTATAGTAAGGTATTGTAAGCACAGAAATATCCAGCCACTTCCCTTTAGCTCGTGCATTGTAAGTGAGATTCTATCTACTATTTGCTTGAGTTTATTTTTTTTCTAGTGCCAAATGTTCGACATTTATACAGAATTTCGGCCGAATGTCGAATTTTGACCAAAAGTTGAATTTCGACGGACAGTCGAATTTCGAACGAGTGTCGAAATTCGACCGAGTGTCGAATTTCGACCGGCTGCCGGAATTCGACTACGGGTCGAAATTCGACCGGGTGCCGAAATTCGACCGTGGGAAGAAATTCGACTAGTTTCCGAAATTCGACCGGGTGCCGAAATTCGACCGGGTGCCGAAATTCGACTGGGTGCCGAAATTCGACCGTGGGAAGAAATTCGACCAGTTTCCGAAATGCGACCGGGTGCCGAATTTTGACCGTGGGTCGAAATTCGCCCGGGTGCCAAAATACGACCGCGAGTCGAAATTCGACCGGGTGCCAAAATTCGACCGGGTTCCGAAATTCGATCGAGGGCCGAAATTCGACCGTAGGTCGAAATTCTACGAAGTTCCTTATCGCACGTTGTGAAAGATGCCTAGACGGAAAAAATTCTTACGAAAATTTGTCACGACACTTTTTGCTATAGTAAGGTATTGTAAGCTGTGCGGCGTGCGGATGTTTCTGTCTCTCTCTCTCTCTCTCTCTTTCTCTCTCTCTCTCTTTCTCTCTCTCTCTCTTATAGAAAGCAAGCCAGATATTTTCATTTCTATTTCGCATTGAACAGTGTGGTGTCGCGACGATTACTTTGTTGAGTGCATACAGGTTTTTTGGAAATAATAATAAAAAGAACTTCGTTTCATCCAGGTGTCCCTTGACCAAGGAACATACATACGATAACTGGAATTATTACGAAGCAATATTTGAAAAATAAAAATGTACTTTATTTATTACTAATGAAGTTGACGTTTATTTCTTACTTAACAGAGGGGAAAAAAGTTCTGAGCAAGACAGCGACAAGGGAGGATGTTGTCCCTTTCTGGAAATTGCCAGTGTAAATAAAACTATCTGATGGTAGATTTTTACACGCTTTTTATTAGCTTCACCTGTATGTTTGTATGTTTGTATGTTTGTTTGTAACCGACTTCTTTGAGCGCGATTGTGACTCACTTTAAACGGCCAGATTTCGTTCAAACTTTGTAGATTTATCGAGGACCGATGACAATACACTAATTTGATAAAATTATTCCATTTTTAACCGACTTCAAAAAAGGAGGAGGTTTTCAATTCGGCTGGTATATTTTTTTTATGTATGTACACCGATTTCTCCGAGGTTTCTGAACCGAATTACGTGATTCCTATTTTGTTTGATGCGGAATAGTTTCGAATTGGTCCCATAAAAATTTGATTCAGGTAGGCCCAGTAGTTTTTGTTTTATGAGCATTTTTTTATTTATTGTACCTATCTCGATGTCTGAAATCAAATCTCGCAAGTAAATTTGATCCACTTCCCGGTTACCGATTGAGCTGAAATTTTGTATACGTATGTTAATTGAATAACAATGAAACCTTATTATGACATGGAGCTGATCTGATGAATCTTAATCGGAAGGTGACCACAGGAACTTAATAATTAAATGGTTAAAAATCGGTTAATAACAAGACTATTGAGTTTGGACTCATTTGATTCATGTTGACGAGCACTTTGGTGCTTGGTGGTGACTAGGATCCTGCAGGGTCCGATGATGTAGCTAGAAGATGGTCATAGGAGCACAGCAATTAAATGACACAACTCTATCGAATTTGGGCTCACTTGATTAGTGTTGACGAGCACTTTGGTGCTTGGTGCTAACTAGGATGCTGCAGGGTTCGATGATGAAGCCAGAAGGTGACCATAGGAGCTCAGCAATTAAATAACACAACTCTATCGAGTTTGGGCTCGTTTGATTCGTGTTGAGGAGCACTTTGGTGCGGGTGGAAACTAGTTATAAAAGGAACTACTCTTAACAAAAGTCTTTGTTCTACGTGTGTCAAGTCGGTCAGTTCAAGAGGTAAAGATATAACTTCCATGTTGTTCCAGTAGGCCTGAGAAGGAACTTTTCTTTTTTTTATGGTAGTCGAGCAAAAAAAAATCAAAACGTGCTTTAACTAATGACGTCTGTTGTTCTGGATATAATAATTTCTTACAGATTGTACATGGTACTTCAGCATATTGATTTATGGTGGTTATGAAATTACGCTCAGTAATTGAACGAAGTCTTTGTGACGTCTGACGCGCTACCGCTAGGCGGTTCTCACGTGGCTGAGCAGACTCGATTGCTGTACGGTTTCGTATCACTACTAATCCACGAGCTCTCTGCTCGGCGGACTCCTTAGCTAAACGCTCCTCAATGAGACCAATTCTATGAGCCTTCTGCTCGGCAGACTCGTTCGCTAGTAGTTCTCTCGCTAGTCGCTTGTTCGCTAGTTCGCTCAATAATGAGATCAACTCTAATAGCTCTCTGCTCAAAAGACTCATTCGCTAGACGCTCTTGGATCTTACCGAGTCTACTTCTACCAAGGCTGGGCCAAAGCAGGTTTACAAGCATGGGCCAGAGATAGACAGCATTGCGCCAAGCATGGCCCATATCTGGCCCCGTCGTATTGTCCTGTATGGGAGTACGACAGGAACGCCTTGCACACTTACACACACACACACACACACACACATATGTCTATAAGCGTGTAAGTAGTTCCGTGCTTCTACCGCGGCACTCGACTAGGTATGCGCATTAGAGTTTGCAACAGTGTCTGCGCATATAACTTAGATTTCACGAGCCACGAAGAGTCCGCCACCGTCTCTGTGACTGAGTTTAATTGACTGAGTAAAAAAACAAAAAAAAAAAAACAAAATAAATGTACATAATATTTATAGATATAGATATATCACCATCCATGTTAATTTTACATGGATATATATAGATACAGTCTTGTAGTTTTCGTTTTTTATTAATTGTAATTAAACGACACTGAATTTATTAGCCATTCGCATTCGATGATCTACAATTGCCGATTAGAATTAAAAAAAATAACTCAAATAATTGATTTTTTCATAAGTTACAGTGTTTCCGGAGTTTCATACATGACGGACAGAAATTTTTTTGACCTATTTTCATATTTTTTTCCGTTTCTATTGCACTAAATTAATTTTTAGCAAGTATAGAATTAATCTCCATTAAATTATCTCGACAATAGTATGCAAAATATCTTGATTCTGTTAACTAACAAGGCTATAATACTAAAAATAGTTTCCAAAATAAGGCGAAAAAAAATTCCGAAGGTGGTATCAAGAGTCTTCGCAACCGGCGTGTGTGTATGAAAAGAGTAATGAATGTGGAGGAAGCGAGACAAGCCTGCAAGGATCGTGATGTATGGCACTCGGTTCTCTCTGCCTACCCCGTAAGGGATCTGGCGTGAAGATATGTATATATGAAAAAAAATTTCAATCGTAAAGCACTCTCTGATGCTTCGCATCATGAGTCGTGCAATAGTTTAAAATTAAAAAAACAAGCTATTATAAATAAACCAAACTAAAAAGTAGAAAATAAATAATAGTTTAAAAAAACTAAAAAACACGCTTTTTATAGAAAACCGAACTAAAAAATAGAAAATAAATTTTAATAAATTTAAATTAAGAATAGTGTTAAAAATTTCAATAATTATAAATTAATAATAGTGTGAATAAAAAAAATAATTTTATTTTAAAAAAAGCGTGGGGTGCTTTTTAAGATATTACCGAAATGATAATCACTCTACTCTACTCATGTGTCAATAAAATATTTATAACTATTGACACCATGCACCCCACGCTTTTTTTTAAATAAAATTATTTTTTTTATTCACACTATTATTAATTTATAATTATTGAAATTTTTAACACTATTCTTAATTTAAATTTATTAAAATTTATTTTCTATTTTTTAGTTCGGTTTTCTATAAAAAGCGTGTTTTTTAGTTTTTTTAAACTATTATTTATTATATATTTGGTAATCGTTAAATCCCTTTTATTCATACTTGTCGATAAATACATTAGCATAAAATGTATTGTAATTAACACAGTGAGTTCTAAAATGTGCTTACTTTAATTATTACGTAATCACTTATGCAATGCAAAGACTGTTTCTCAAATTAGTAGAATTACTTTGTAGTAATTTGCAAACTTTGCGTGGCCACACTCTTATATGGCGATTGGCGCTTTATTTAGTAGAACGAGACACACTCCACCACCACCCATGTCGTGGTACTCTTCGGAACGATTTTGAAGCGCGAGTGAACATTCCGGGTAGAATGTAATTTCCTTGCTCTTGACACCTCTCAAGTTTTTTACTAATTTTTTGCAATGAGCAACGTCACTTCTCGCAGGCGAGTCACGTGTTGAGTAATGGGAGGCAAGTCATGAGTATAATAATTATTACTGAAGTTGATATGGCAGTTTTTTGCAAGTTTAGAGAGCACCAAAATTCGCCTTTTGCCGATATACTTTTTACGCAGAAAAAAGTTTATGAGTCAGTGAAGTGAATAAATTATTCAAATGTTGGATACCTGTATTTTTCCCAGATACAGAAGAATATATTAAGGGCGTGATTTGGATGTTTACACTATATTTAAGGATTTGCGTCTGTTTTTAATATATTTTATATTTATACAAGCTAACAGCTGCCCGCTTTGCTAGGTGTAAATTCGTTGATGATGACAAAATTATACAGTTTTGTATTTGCGCAATACTTGCTTTTTATTTACGTATTTTTATATTTAGTTCTCTTTATCAGCAAGTCGCAAAATGAATGTTTATTAAGACATTTGACAAAAAAACATGAGATATATAGACACTGTAGTTTTATAAAGTAGCAAATATAATAATTTGACAAAAAGATCGAATATAAAACAAATACGATGGTTTTATATAGTAGAAATTTGACAAAAACGTCGAACGTACAAACAGACACTATAATTTTATATAGTAGTCAATATAGAAGTTTGACAAAATACATCGAATGTACAAAGGGACACTATGGTTTTATATAAAAGTAAATACTGAAATTCGACAAAAAACATAGAATGTTCAAACATACATTATAGTTTTATATTAGGGTGAGGGCGGGATTTATCTTAGCATGGGGATAAAGTTTGTACCTTATAAACAAAGAAAATTTTTCAAAACAAAAAAATATTTTACTTAATATTTCGAGGTAGCTTGTTTTTTAAATAAAAAATTAATCAAATGGCGTAGTTTCAACAACAAAAAAATGTCAAAAATCGTGGGAAATTGTCTAAAAATTGTTGAATGTGATTTTATTGCTCTGTTTCCATTTTAAATATAATTAAAGGAAAAAATTAAAAAATGACTTCTCTTTTTTGTATTAGTATCTAAATTAAACACATACAAATACGAAAAAAAAATCTGATTCAGTGTTTCAGAAATACCGTTATTTATATATCGAGGGTCTCTACGTATAAACGGACATGTCAAAAACTGAGGTTTACAGGAGAGTGTAATTGATGTTCAAATCTCTCTTGAAATAACTTTATGCATAATTTGAAGCATTTTTCTTCTACAATGAGTTATTGTATTTAGGGAGTAGGGAGTAGTATTAAAATTTATTTTTTTATTATATTATTTAAATATATTTTTTTAATATTTTCCCAAAAAACTGATATGTGACTGCTTTTACGTTGACGTTCAAATCAGACAAGTCGGAGACACCTCTTTATACGCTGAAAACAAAAAAAAAACGGAAAATATAATTCGGAGAATTCATAAAATATAAATGTTTTATGAAAAACAACAACTTATTTCATCTTCAATACCATGCCTTAAACAACTTAAGATCACCACCCAACAATTTTAAAATTTACTCGTATTACGAGTAATAAAGACATGTCTTATTCTACAGCGTTTTAAATTTATAAACGCGTGTTATAAAATAATAATAAGTGGCTATAGTATTTTAAATAACTATTTTGTTAAAGGTAATTATTTAATTCAAAGTTAAATAAGTTGTAAGGAACGTCTGTTATTTACGTCAAGTACGATTTGTTATACTTTAATGTGTTTACGAACACGTGTTCTTTTAGCGTTGTTTGTTACACTGTATAAAAGGGGATTAAATCGGATGACACATTCATTCTGTGTCCGTCCGCCGTAGCGAGCAGAGCTCTGAAAATTGGAACATTATAATAAAAGTTAAGTATATTTGATTTTGTATTTAGTCTTAATAGACATTATTATTTATTTGTATTAATAAACATTAATATTTAAACGTATCTTGTGTACTTTCTCTAACTAATCCTGTATATAAAAATAAAGTAAATTATATAAAGCTTAGTTTTCTTTGGAATATAGCTAAAACAAGCCTTATAAGTATAGATTAACATATTTCGTGATTATATATCTTAGCCTTTGAACATATACGTAATAAATTTAAATAATATCAATAACATCAGAATTGGGATCACAAATCCTACGCAATATTAATAATGGTATGTTTTCAGGAAATGGACCAAACAATCCTCGAGGGGTTGCTGACGGCTATCCGCGATGCTCTGTCTAGCAACAAACGACAGGACGACGTGGCACTACCATCGTTCGATCCATCCACCAGCGACAATGGCGCAGCCGTATGGTGTGACAACATTGACAAGCTTGGAGAGGAGTTTGGATGGAGTGGTATAGCAAAAGTCGCAAAGGCAGGTAAGGCCCTTAAGGGCTCTGCATTGACTTGGTACGAGACATGGGAACCCCAAGAAGGACGTACTTGGGTGAATTTCCGAAACGAAATAACCTCACTATACCCAGAAAAAAAGAACCTTTCGGAAAAATTGTATAAAGCCGTTACGTATTCATCAGATTCAGCGGATTCTTATTGTGAATACGCCAGGGAAAAAATCCGATTGTTAAAAAATACTAAAATAGTTTTTTCTGAAACCCAACTTATTGAATTAGTTTGTGGAGGGATTCGAGAAGTAAATGTAAGAATGGCATCATTTAATAGCAGCGTCACAACTACTTCGGAACTGATAGCTCTGTTTTCTGCCTACGTCAAAACTCGAAAACAACCTGCGGATCAAGTCTCTGAAACCTTGCGCAATTCGAATGACTCAAAACGGTCTAAGCCAATATCTAGTATAGACGATGCCCCCCTATCAAAAACGTGTTTTACCTGCGGGAATAAAGGACATTTAAGGTCGCAATGTCCCAATAAAAACAAAGCCACTAAAGATCCTCAAGCTGGGCAAGAGGTCAAAAGATGTACAGTTTGTAAAAAAATTGGACATGATGATACAACTTGCTTCTTTAAGAAAATTAACCTTCAAAGGCAGCAATCATCACCAAATGATACTAATTCAAAAATTTGACTATATACTTCTACTGACGCCTTGCCTAGCGACACTAAATTAAAATTTACAAAAGTGTCAATCTATAATATTTCATTAAATTGTCTTATTGATACCGGAGCTAATTGTAGTATTGTAAAAGATTCTATTGCTAAACGACTTAAATGTCCCTTTATTCCCTGTTCAAGGTATGCTGATGGTATCGGTAATGGTAGGGTTCACATTTATGCAACTATCACTGTACCGGTTACATTTGAAGACGTTTGTATAGAATTGGACATACAAGTAGTTCGAGATTATGATTTTAATTATGATCTTCTGATAGGTAGAAATGTATTAAACCACCCTGATGTAGAGTTAATTTTTGATTCAAACGGTTGTAGATTGACTCGGAAAAAGGAAATGCGCCAGGCTATTTTAAATGTTAATTTAGTTAGTCTGAAGGATGTTTTTGCTGAATTAAGTTGTTATATCCAACACCTTGATTTAAATTTACAAGCAAAGATTTTAAATATATTTAAGAAATATCCAAATGTGTTGCCGACTTCTGGAAATACTAGCATAGTTCAGACTGGTGAACTTAACATAAAATTAAAAAAGAACGAAGTTGTTAGTTATCGCCCTTATAGGTTAGCTCCCGTTGAAAGGCAAAAAGTAAACGATATTATCAGGGACTTACTAGATAAGCAGATTATACGCGAAAGCCATTCTCCATACGCTAGCCCTGTCTTGTTAGTCAAAAAAAAAAGACGGTGATGACAGACTATGTATCGACTACAGGGCTTTGAATAAAATAATTGAAAAAGATCGCTATCCCTTACCCTTGATAGAAGATCAAATAGACAGGTTAGGCAAAGCTAAATTTTTTATATCAATAGATATGAAAAATGGATTTTATCAAATTCCTGTGGCCGAAGACTCGATAAGGTTTACTGCTTTTGTTACTCCCGACGGCCATTTCGAATTTTAAAAATGCCTTTTGGAATCTGTAATGGTCCATCTGTTTTTCAACGAGCAATAGCAAAGGCGGTACAACATTTGGATTTTTTACTAATCTACATAGATGACTTACTAATACCATTTTCCTCAATTGACGAAGGGCTCTCATATTTAGATCAAACAGTGTCTACACTTTCTAGGGCTGGGTTTATCATCAACTTAAAGAAATGTAAATTTTTTGTTAAAGATATTCAATATCTAGGTCAACATATATCAGAGGAGGGAGTTAGACCTAGTAACGATAAAGTGTCAGCCCTTGTGAATGCCCCTGTCCCGAAAACAGTCAAGCAAGTACGGCAATTTATGGGCCTTGCTAGTTATTTTAGGAAATTTATACCGGAATTCGCCCCCCGTACGGCTTGTATAACTAAACTTACTAAAAACAATCAAAAATGGGAGTGGGGGTCTGAGCAGGAAACGGCTCGGAATTATGTAATACAGTGCTTAGTATCAAAACCTTTGCTATCTATCTATGACTCGAACCTACCAACTGAATTGTACACTGACACCAGTTCACTGGGCTATGGCGCAATTTTAATACAAAAAAGTCAAAATAAAAGTAAAGTCATTGCTTATTATAGTAAACGTACTTCGCTGACTGAAGCAAAGTACAGTTCATATGATTTAGAGACATTAGCCATTTACAATGCCCTAAAACATTTCAGAGTCTATCTTTTGGGAATAAATTTCAAAATTTTTACCGACTGTAACTCTATTAAATCTACCGTTAATAAAAAGGATTTATCACCACGTGTAGCGCGCTGGTGGACATACCTTCAAGACTTTAATTTTGAAATTATTTACAAAAAGGGAAAATACATAAGCCATGTAGATTTCTTAAGCCGTAATCCTCCCGAGCCTCCCATTGTTACTATAAATCGGGCTACGATTACTCATAAACCTTTATCGGTGAACCTCACCTCAAATGATCCTCGCTCTTGGTTGGAAATTTCGCAACAAAATGATCCAACAACTTTATCGTTAATTGAGAGGTTACAGTCCGGAGAGTTAGACGAAAGTCAATATATTATGATAAATAACTTGTTACATTACAAGTTTAGGCCGGATGCCCAACCCAAATTATATGTCCCTAAGAACGACAGATTCACATTACTAAGACTTTATCATGACGAAAACTGCCATGTAGGTTTCTACAAGACTATAGAAAAGATACGAGAGAATTACTGGTTTCCTTCAATGGCCTCTTTCGTAAAGAAATACTTGTATCACTGCCAAATATGTATAGAAAGAAAGAGTCATTCAGGTCCTAAAGAAGGATTTTTGCATCCTATCATTAAGTACGCCGTACCATTTCACACTATCCATTTGGACTGCACTGGTCCTTTTCCACGATCACCTGAAGGTTATAAATATATTTTACTTATGGTAGATGGATTTACAAAATTCTGCATATTAAATAAGCTTAAAAGTTTAAGTGCACCGGAACTGGTCCCTATAATTCGCGACACAATCACATTGTTTGGTACACCATCATTAATAATTACGGATCGTGGGACAAATTTTAGTTCAAATCTAATACGAAATCTATTTAGAGAATTAGAGATAGAACACCATATGATTGCTACAGGAACTCCCCGTGGAAACGGTCAAGCAGAAAGATATGTTTCCACTATAATCAACATGCTAACAACAAAGTGCAATAACATGTCAGATTGGCCGAACGAATTATGTAATGTACAGCTATCCTTAAACACTACAACTCAAAAGTCGACAGGATTCTCTCCTCTTCGTTTATTAATAGGTAGAAACTCGAACATTCCGTGTGTACAGGCGCGACTTAATGAAGTGCTTGGTGAGGATGCTACTGTTGGTCAAAATTATGATGTACAAACCGACCGTGAACTTGCCTTAGATCGCCTAAATGAAATCGCACAAAAATTTAAACAGCGTTTTGACGCCGTACGACGAAATAAAAAAACTTACCATGTAGGTGATACTGTATACGTCTATCAAGACCACCGGCGTCATCACAAACTTATACCTAAGTTCAGGGGGCCATATGAAATAGTAGAAGTTTTAGATAACGACCGTTATAACTTGCGAGGTTTAGGTCAAAGAAATATAGTAATATCTAAGGATAAGTTACGATACTGGCCAGGAGAATGGGTCGATGAGGACGCTGCTACTAGTAATGCTATTTGAATTAGACATTCTATTCAATTTTATATATTATTCTTTAGTTGACTAAGACTTATTAGAGTTATTAGAGATATTAGACTTATTAGGTATATTAATCGATGATAGTGTTATAACTGTAACTGTGGCTGTGCCTGTGATTTAAAGAATGGCAGTGATCACTTGGCTGTGCCTGTGTTTAAAAGTTATCTGTCGTCGTATGTGTCAAAAGTAATTATATTGTAAATACCTTTAATGGAAGATATTTTTGTAACTGTGGCTGTGCCTGTGGTTCAATCAATAGCTGTGCCATTGATCATTTGGCTGTGCCTGTGAAATTATGGCTGTGCTTTTTTCATCCTATGGCTGTGCCTTGGTTCTGTGGCTGTGCTTTTGGTCTTGGGGCTGTGCGTTTGGTTTCACCTGTGGCTGTGCCTGTGTTTATAATTCTCTGTGACTACATATATTCAAAACAGTTAAATTGTACTTAAATATCTGTGATGTACTCCGAGAACGTAGTACATTTCAGAATGGCCGTGTTTAATAATAAGTGGCTATAGTATTTTAAATAACTATTTTGTTAAAGGTAATTATTTAATTCAAAGTTAAATAAGTTGTAAGGAACGTCTGTTATTTACGTCAAGTACGATTTGTTATACTTTAATGTGTTTGCGAACACGTGTTCTTTTAGCGTTGTTTGTTACACTGTATAAAAGGGGATTAAATCGGATGACACATTCATTCTGTGTCCGTCCGCCGTAGCGAGCAGAGCTCTGAAAATTGGAACATTATAATAAAAGTTAAGTATATTTGATTTTGTATTTAGTCTTAATAGACATTATTATTTATTTGTATTAATAAACATTAATATTTAAACGTATCTTGTGTACTTTCTCTAACTAATCCTGTATATAAAAATAAAGTAAATTATATAAAGCTTAGTTTTCTTTGGAATATAGCTAAAACAAGCCTTATAAGTATAGATTAACATATTTCGTGATTATATATCTTAGCCTTTGAACATATACGTAATAAATTTAAATAATATCTATAACACGCGCATTTTAAAACACCGTACAGAACGATAAGTATAAATATCCGCATCTACGACATCTATTGTTTGTAATTATAACACTTGTTCTCTTATTCGATTTGTATAAGTAGCGAAATACATAAAAAAAATCTTATATAGATATGAGTGTTTAGACAATTTAAAGCCATATATGTAATAAAAAAAATACATTTTTGACATGTACTTATATGCGTAGGGACCGACAATATGCCATATTTTTTTACCATATCCACTTTTTCATTGCACGTACATGACGCGTAACATATCAGTCCATCAGTGGAGTGAACAGATAGCTCGGCTGTCGGACGACTCAATTTTCCTCCAGCCTCGTTCAGTCTGCGGCCACAAAGGACTTTGTACTTCCCGCTGAAATTACAATATTGATTGAAAATCCTAAAACAAAGGTGGTTCATTTTAGTGGAATTAAACGTGCATCTAGTAATTTAGCCGCTGTTCCTATAAAATGCACTAAACTAAGCTCTAAACTATTTGTTACTAAATGGTTCATATCGACATTGACCACATGAGGTCCTGGGTTCGATTCCTGGCATATAAATTGTGTCTTTTAGTTTTCTGATAGAAAAAAGGTTACCCGGGGTTCGCTGTGTGTGTGCCAAAAGTGCCCGCTTAGCGATAGGTTGGTCACCTATCATATTGTGTGACTTAAGTATCTTCGGCTAATCGTGGGTGCACATGTTGTACCTCTGTCTACCTCTTCGGGGATATGAACGTGAAGATACTTACTTTGTTACTATTACGTTGCGTTACGTATTATTCTGAATACTAACAATCTACTAATATTATTATAATAGACTTTTGTGTTTTTGTATAATCTATACAAATAAATAAAATTGGAGTGAATGTAATAATAAAAACCCTTTTTTACTAAATGTATATGAATATATACACTGTATATAATATACCAAAATAACATTTTATACAACTTTGCTCTACTTTTGATTACGTTGTGGTAATTGAACGCATTTTAGCGTTGAATTATCCTAAAGTAAGACACAATACCCTACAATAGATCGAACATAACCATGATACACCATTAGCGCTGCATGTTGTCCTGCTTTTTTTCGTAATCTATTTAATGAATGAATGAATGAATGAATTTTTTATTTCTGGTTCCAAGTCCCATAGATTACAGAATAATATGTCAAACAATTTTTTTTTTTGGATTAAAATTAAATGAAGTTAAATTACAATGTCAAAACGATAAAAATAAATAAATAAATAATAATAATTTACATTATTAATATTACCTACATTAAATTGAAATTTATATTATTTAAATTACATAAATTGAATTAAATTATATTATTATTATTATTCGTGGCGCATCCGCCATTTGGCTTCGCTTGTTTCTACTGTGATTTTTCTCAAACAATAAATTGACCCGTAACATACTGTCGACTATTATCTTCATGGGTTTTTTGATATCCTGAGATTTCTCGTGTAATTTAAATTGAAACGAGATGGAATTTTGTTCTTACAGTCAAATACCCTCATAATGGCGTGATTGCCGCTTTTAAATCTTAATTAACAAAAGAAAATTTACACGTATTTCAATGGTACAAATTGAATGCGTTTATCTTTGGTGTGTACTGCTATATCATATGATAGCAAACAACAGATGTCTCTCCTGATGGAAAGAGATAACCGTTGTTAAACGTATGGCTAACCATACCTTCCATACCGTAACATGACAGTGATACGAGAGGCGAGAGTTTTCCCCGTGTTGGTCCCGGGCTTCTCCGTGTTGGTTCCGGGCTCCTTTGAAGAATAGGCCAGCTGCTTTCTGTCAGGGAGGTTGTAAAAGGCGATCGATTGGCTATACGAGACAGCACCATCGTGACTACTAGGTGGTAGAGATCTGCATCGTCTCGTCCGGGTCAGATACCACCACTATCGTGAGTACTTATGCCACAGGTATAAGTAGTAACGATAGTAATAAGATAAGCTCTTCTTTTGAAGGTTCTTAAGTCGTATCAATTAAAAATATCCCCGCTGGTAGTTGATTCCACAGAGGAGTAGCGCGAGCTGAATAGTGTCTAAAGGATTGCATGGCAGGGGATTTTTAGCCATCGAGGTGATAAGAGTGGAAGATTGAATTATGACGCGATGTCCGCTAATGAATTTTGACGACAGAAATTTGACAGGAATTATTCCGAACGGTTCATAAAAACACTCTCAAAATCTCTGAGCACTGAGACTGCAAACAAACAGACGGACGGACAGACATGACGAAACTATGAGGATTTCTAGTTGACTTCGGAACCCTAAAAACTAATCTTCAAAAGAGATCGGGAAATCACATTGAATATTCAAATATAATAATAAATAACGGGATAAACGATCCTGTAATAATTGTATCTCAAAAAAATGTTTCATTCCTGTAACTTTTAGAAAGACTTTACACAAACGGTGCAGAAATACGTGATGCACGTAACAATATCCTCACAATATAAGTGCCTGTATCTTATTAAATAACAAAAGAATAAGCTGGTAACTTTATTTTTTTTAAATACTTAACTGGTAAAACCCATTTTCTTGCAAATAATTTTTCATTTCATTTCATTTGATAACTAAACTAAAAAGTATTATACACTTTCACTTTTATACGAGCAAAAGCGATAATAACTACATTAATTTTAATTCCGGAATTAGCTTGCTCGTTTCAGTTTTCCATTAGTATTACCGCCACATTATACTCCAATAAAAAGCACACTTCAGCAAGTTAAAGCAAGTCTACACGTAATTCAAAGCTGGAATTCACCGGATATTTCGAACCCTATACCGCTAAAGGATCCATTTATTAACAATTCAGCGATTTTAAATAGAATCGAAAACGTGCCAACTTGCCCGTACACGTTCTGTAAAGCAACTTGTGAGGTGTCATATTATATTAATGTAGCAGTACTATTCTGGATTGTGTTGGACGATGGAGATACGATTTGTCTAATACTAATGTGCCCTTATTCACGCAACAAAACTTCAATAGAATAAAAGCATTTAGGTACATAAAAATCGTTTTTTTTCTTGACTTAATTTATTTGTAGGTGGATCTTTTTTTTTATATCATAAGATAGCAAACAAGCAGATGGGTCTCCTGATGAAAAGAGTTAACCATCGCCTATAGACACTAAAGATGTTAATGGTGCGTTGCTATCTTGTGGCGAGGTCTAATGCCACATGCATAAGTTTACAGGCTACCTTACTCTCCAAACCGGAACACGACAGCGACAAGCACTGACGCTATTGCGGCAGGAATAGGTAAGGCGGTGGTACCAGACCCGGGCGAGACAATGCAGAACTCTACCACCTAGTAGCCACGATGGTAGTGACTCGATAGCCAATCGGTCGCCTTTTACGACCTGCCTGGCAGAACGGCAGTTGGCCTATTCTACAAAGGAGACCGGGACCAACACGGCGGATCTGTGTTTCTGAATCATAATTTACGTAACTTATATATCATTAGATTTGCAGGTAGGTACCCTTAGCACTTCGGTGGCTGATTTTCATAAAATAAGTAGCTTTAATTTAATCCGATTTTAGTTCAGTGGGTGAGAGCCAAACATACAGTCAGCCAGTTTTCTGCATTTACTATATTAGTATGGATATAAAACATTTTCCCAACTACTTTTGCTCCCTCTCACTCACTCAGTTATCATAATTATTATGACATTATTTTCACTCAAATTTTATCCTCAAAATAATAATGAACACAACTAAAAAATATTTATCTTATTTGTTGAATTATTTCGAAGTTATGTGCGTACAAAAGGTTATTCATTTTTATTTATATAGAATCTTGAGTATGTTTCACCTCAAAAACCTACTTGGAATCAAAAGTAGAGCATTGTTGTGTATTTGGTCCACTAATTTTAATAAAGGACAGTAAAGAGCTCTTTGTACTATTCGTGAAGCTCTGCAAAATAACTTATACAAATCATTTCCAGGACAATCCTTTTGCTTTTATAACAAACTTTCTGTTTTAATATCTTTGTTCTGAAAGTTTTTAGGTTGTTATTGTAGAGTAAGAGATGGATGGTCTCGTTTTATAAGTGAATATTGCTTAAATTATTACTTAAGAACTTTAAGTCAATGGTTACATAGTAAACATTAAACGTAAAAGAAGAAATTGATGTATTTATTTTCAAATTTCCGCGAAATGTTATATGGAACTGCCGTGATTGCCGTGAACTGCAACAGAAATGAGAGGTATTGTAAGGAATAGGGCAAACTTAACCAAAGTCTGAAATTATAGAAGACCACAGCGGCACAATAATCCACCCACTTCCCCGACACTTTCTTCCACGTCAGAAGCAAAGGCAGTAACACACAAGTTATGTACTAAACGCACGTTTCACTTCGCAACAAAAGCATCTTCAGGAGATTCTTCTCATCTACATAATATCTGACATTAACTGTTATTTAGGGTTTTTTCGGAACAAGTAAGCTAGCAAACTGGCGGCGTGATAACAAATTATGTAATAATATATTATTATACTCACAGGACAAATTAAACTAACTGATCTAACCCCTAAGTAAGCAAATGATTTGTCTGTGTTATGCGTGTTATTCAACGATACTAATACATAGAAATACATACATAAATACTGGATTATATTTAATAAACATCCAAACCCGGAAATACAAACATTTGTGCTAATCACACAATTGCTTCGTTTGATCTCCGACGGGGTTGGAGATCGAACCGGAGCCCCGTCGACTGCGTAGTCAGGGTTGCTAACCACTCGACCAACGGAACGGGACGGAATAAATGAAAATATCAAAATATTTTTTTAAACCAGTTAATAGAAGAGTTTCAACCGAGTTAGTTTTAGTTTTAGTTTTCACATGTATATGTAAATTACGTATACTTTCCATTATCCACACTTGATGAAATTGCATTTTAAAATATTACAAATAAACTCACCTGTACTTCTAGTTCTCTATTTAGGTACATCCATACTAATATTATAAATGCGAATGTCTGTCTGTCTGTCTGTCTGTTACGCTTTCACGGCTAAACCACTGCACCGATTTTCATGAAATTTGGCGTAGAAGTAGTTAAAAAGCCGGGGTCAAACATAGCCATTTTTTTTTTCAAAAATCAGCCCTTAAAGGATTGAAATAGGGGATGAAATTTGTATTAAAAACTATCTTGACGACATGTTAATCTACTCGCAGGCGAAGCTGCGCGGGTCAGCTAGTTATTTAATACATCTAACCAGTTTCGCTAATTACAGTGTCATCAGGGATGTTTTACGCAATGTAAGGAGGAGGATTCATGCAGCGAGATCTTTAAGTTTAATAAACTATATACAAACGACCAGAATCGAAAAAGCAAAGTTCTATTTAGGCGAAGCATGCCCAACATAGATATACAGAAGGATATATCAAAGAATCTAGCTAGACCAGTATCCATTGGTTGTTCGGCTTATTTGTGCCGTCATAATATCAGCTTTCACCATCATGTCAGAATTCCTAAGTGTGAAGGGTCTTGGAAGTCGATATATAACGATAACTTTATTGCTCGTTAACCACGCACCACGCGGGCAGACAAACAAGCAACTCAAAAGCAACTAAAGGTAAACTGCGACAACTATTCGTCAGCTAATTGTATATTTTAAACTAGCTCCAACGTTCACCCCGCTGTATAATAAAAGTTTTTGGTGAATCCCGTGAGAATGTCACATTTTTCCGGGATAATAAGTAGCCTATGTGCTATTTCAAGTTATAATCTATATGCGAAATTTCAGTTAAATCCGTTTTGTAGTTTTTGCGTTATTAAGTAACATAGATTCATCCATCAAAAAATCCAAACTTTTTCATTTATATTACTAGCTGCAGCGTGGAACGCGCTGCATTATAAAAGTTTTTGGCGAATCCCACGGGATCACCTAATTTTTCTAGGATAAATAGTAGCTTGTGTGCTATTCCAGGTTATCATATATTTGTGTACCAAATTTCGTTCAAATCCGTTCAGTATTTTTGAGTGATTGAATTACAAAAATCCATCCATCCAAACATCCAAAATTTCGCATTTATAATATAACTAGCTGTGCCCGCGACTTCGTTCGCGTGGAAAAAATTCTAAAATAAAAACCCACATAGTTCCCGTTCCCGTGGGATTTCCGGGATAAGAACTATCCTATGTCCTTTCTTGGGTCTCAAACTATATTTGTACCAAATTTTATCCAAATCGGTTCAGTAGTTTGGCCGTGAAAGCGTAACAGACAGACAGACAGACAGAGTTACTTTCGCATTTATAATATTAATATGGATTATGGATTATTTCTTGACTTTTTAACAATTTGGCTCGATTTATTGAATTACTCGTTTATAAAAAAGTTTTTTCATTCATTCATTCATTGTTCATTTTTCCTTAATAAATTTATTCTGTTTAATTAACCGCCAAACGGACTATATAAATCCTCCAATTCACCGTATTCTAGGGGAAAACAAAAAAAGCAGTGGATTTGAGAACTTCCCCGTTTTTCGTAAGCCAATTTTTTAAAATATGGTTAGCTTATCTCTCCAAGGTCCCTTATATAATCTTCTGTGAAAAAAAGTCGAAAAGTCAATTTCACAGTTTGGTATTACTTTGATTGAAAACGAACATATTATAGCGTATAATATTATGATGGTGTTAATGGATTTTTGTATGTGGAGTTATTCCGCAAGTTGCATCGTAGTCAAATTTAATATTCTGACTTATTATAAGTTTAGTTCACAAAACTTAGTACGAAGTTACTTTTGTGGTTCTATCCCCGTGGCAGGGCCTTGATATTACATGCATAAGTAAGCAATTATCACGTGACGATGTTATCGTATCAATTCGAGCTGTTTAGTATTCTTAGTAATTACTAGCTGACCCGGCAAACGTTGTTTTGCCATATAAATTATTTATTTAAAAAATAGGAGTTGGTGATAGAAGGGAGTTGTTCAATGCTGTTGTTGTTTGTTGTTGTTTCAATGCTGAATCATCAAAAAATAAAAATAAAATTTTTTGTCCATAAAATAAAAAAAAATTGTTAGGGGTGGACAACCCTTAACATTTAGGGGGGATAAAAAATAGATGTTGGCCAATTCTCAGACCCACTGAATATGCACACGAAATTTCATCAAAATCGGTCAAGCCGTTTCGGAGGAGTACGGGAACGAACATTGTGACACGAGAATTTTATATATAAGATGTAATTTTTAACAAGCCAATTTTTATTTTTATTAATTACTATTTGTCATACACTTTTGTTTATTAAAAACTAGCAAACCCCGCGAACTTCGTTTCGCTACCAGATGGCTTTGCTTTGCTTTTAAATTTTCTTAGCTTTAAACCTCACGGAGCGCGAGACCTTTCCAGTGAATGCAAAATCGTGGAAATCGGTTCGTACGTTCTGCAGTTATAGCGTCAGGAAGGAAAACCCGACTTATTTTTATATTATAGATGTATACATATGTACATATAATAATGTTTCGCACGTGCTGTAAGCTTGTTTGCTGTCAAATAAATAGGGGATACTGAAAACCAGTGTTGAGGTTCACCAAGCATCAACAGATACTGAGTTATTCCCTTTTAATGAACTCAAATTACCACTCACTATAACTATCAGTTTTCGTTTTCTTATTCTTTAAGATATAAGTTAGCGACAGCATTGATTTGTTTTTTAATTTAGAATATATTTGTTTTGTATAGCAAATGTTGGCCTTTAATAAATAACTTCTTATTCTTATTCTTTTTGATAAAATTCTTTACTGAAACGCACACTAATCGAAGATGTAACGTTATGGCTCCACAACGGGACAAATGGTGAAATTGTGACGATCACTTTTCGAGTTGATATTTTGTGCTTTGATCGTTAGTTGCTTTTTTGAGTATCATTTTATTACTCATGGTATAGACTGAGATTGCAGACATCGCTGTATCTACTAGAATAAGTCTCTAAGTCACATGAAGGTACAAGACGTGCTTTAGTCTGTTAGCCATAAATTTAAAAATGTATGTAGCGACGTCTTATATAAAGAATTTTACTGTACACGATTCCCCACATACATTCGTTACGGTCTTATATTGTCACTCGAAGAGGATTACTTGAGTTTTACTACTAGATATCCTGCGATTTTATATTTATTTTTAGAATATAGTTCCTTGTCGTGCGTTATCGTTTACGAAATGAGGAGGTAGACCAAAAAATGTGTAACAATTTTTTTTGTTAACATTGATTCTATAATATAAATAAATGTTTGTAAAATTATAAATAAATGAGAGGGCTTTCACATTAACTTTTTACATTATACTATTATAAAACTTAAATATTTTACCAAGTGCCGACGATGGAAAGTATAAATTATATTTTTGTTAACATTAGTGATGGGAATTAAAGGTATTTTTATTTCGCTATGACGTCGTGAAGTTATTTATTTTTTTGTAACTGTTATATCAGTGGTGATAAATCACGACCGTTATACTTTATTAGTGACAACTATTGTCAAAGTGGGTACATTTTATTTCGTATGTTATATCGTCGCTTAGTGATTACTTTTTATAAGTGATTAGTAAAGTGAAATAACATATTATTCTCTCTTCTAGCTGGTGGCACAGTGTTGCTCAAATGTTGTTACCTTATCTCTTTCGCACGGTGGGTTTCTGCGAAATATAAGCATAAGTAGTCGCTTCGCCCGTGTGAAATTAAATCACGCTTGCTTTATATATAACGGAAAGTTCCGATGCATGTAACTGGTGTGACACGTGACTGGTGTGACATTAACAAGTGATATAACCGGTGATGCATGAAATGTGCCATCCCTAGCTGTTAACCCAATTACATACCTACAACAAGATAAAATTAAAAATTTCAAAAACCCCCGACACATCCTCAGATTTCCATTCTGCTATATATGCCTCATTTTAAGAGCAAAACGGGAAAAGATCTTCGAAAGAGAATCTTGCAGCATCAGGTTAAGATTATTACGGTTCTTTAATCCATGACATTGAGTTGTTTGGTTGCAAGGCTCCGATGGCCTCCAGCTCTACTTTGTAACCCTGGAAATCATTGTGATTCAGAGTGTATGTAAAAATATAACACAAGAGATCACACTCAATGGATTTATTTGTCTAGTGCAGGAGTTATATGGCCACTTTCTAGTTTCATTATCAGGCCCTGTGAATCTCAGCTAACTACATCGGCCCAATCTCCGATTGGCATCTTCTAGTTCTACTATTATTATATCTTACAAAACATCCGGCACCTAAGTGTTTTCCTAAATAAACTGAATAAGCCCACATTCGATGGGTTTATCTTGATTAGCTTAGAAGCTCTCATAAACTTCTTCCAGTTTTATCATCAGACACTGGAAAATATCGTGTTCCATAGTCCTTAAAAGGACGAATCAAACGAGAACAAAAATTGATATTACTGCTCAATTTTTATTAATTCGTTCGTTTTATTCCCATGGCCTTCTTTCCGCTTTATCATAAGAACTTAGAAATCATCTAACACCAGATTATTTGTCAAAACAGAACAAATAACTTTGAACGCGATGGATTTATCTCGTTTAGCTTCAAAGATCCCGTAGCCACCTTCTAGTTCCATTCATAGATTTACTAGGTGGTGGAGTTCTGAATTGTCTCGCCCGGGTCTGGTACCACCGCCTTGCCTATTCCTGCCGCAATAGTGTCAGTGCTTGTCGCTGTCGTGTTCCAGTTTGGAGGGTGAGGTAGCCGGTAAACTTATAATAATAATAATAATTTTATTTCTGTGATAGGGGTAAATACAAAGTTGGTTTTATATATAGTTGATCTCCACTATCTGCCTTTTGGCGTAAAGATTTCAGAATATAGAGTACATTATTTAAATATTAACATAATTTCACTATTTTATGTATTACAATTTATTATAATTATAGGTGTTTTATATAATTTTAGCTTTATTTGACAATTAATTAAATATATATTTTTAATTTATTAATATTCATTTATTATTTCAATAAATTGAATAGTAAATGTATTAAAATTGTGTTGAAAATAATTAATATAATAGCAAATGAATAAATGCAGATTTCTCTCATATCTTTGTCCTACCTATTTTGAAATGGCATAAAATGTTCAAATATGTCGAAAAGTATACAATGTCTAAAATGTTAATAAAAATAAATCTAATTTATGTCTATCCTATGTCTATAATAATGTGGAATCACTAAAATAATCATTAAGTTCATAATATGACTTTGTTTTTAACATATTGTGTAATTGTCTCTTAAACTTTATCACTTCATCGATGTTACGAACTGAAAGAGGTAGTTTGCATGTGGCATTAGACCTCGCCAAAAGATAGCAACGCACTATTACCACCTTTGGTGTCTATAGGCGATGGTTGACTCTTTCCATCAGGAGACCTATCTGCTTGTTTGCTATCTTATGATATAAAGAAATGCTTAAAATCATCAGTATGTCAAAACAAAGAGTATGACGAAACAAGCCCAATTAGCCCATACTCGATGGGTTTATCTAGTTTAGCGAGATCTCATGGACTTCTTCCAGTTTTATCTTCAGAAACTAGAAGTCATTTTGTTTTAAAATCCTTATTAGAATAAACCAAATGAACCTTAAATCGATGGCATTTCTCAAATTAAATTCAAAGTTCCCATTACCTCCTTCCTGCTTCATTATATGACCATAGAAATTGTCTAGCACCAAGGTCTTTCTCAAAACACAACAAATGCATCCAAACTTGATCCGCCTTATTACAAAAACAGGCCTAGATCTGGGTTTAAACCAAGATTAAGAAGTCTAGGCTTGTTATGGTATTAAAGTTAGATTCAGTACTAAAATTCATTCCTATTACAAAAACGAGTCTAACTGAGGATTAGCTAATACCGAAGATAGACCTTGGATGAAAATGTATCCACAGATTATAAGCTAAAATGACTCTAAACCATTCATTCATTCACTCGGCGTAATATGCAACGTTCCGTTACAACAAACATACTTATATGAAAAGAAAGCAAATTGTTTATTAAAAGTGATTTATGAGTTCGAAAGTGATAATAATATAAAATATAGGCACAATTTTGCTATGAAAATTATCTTAAATCTGAAAACGTTGAAATTATATGAATTTTGTTTTTATTTCCACTATGTACCTACATGTGTACACGTATCGAGTTAGCGTACAACGAAATAAACTAAAAAAAAACAAAAAAAAGTGTGACGCGCGTAATTTAATCCGAGTGTTTATAATAAATACTATATGCGAAAGTAAACATTTCAATAATATATATACAACAGCACTTCAAGTTACTTAATATTTCTGTATTTCCATAGCTAGTCTGTTTTTATTTATTATTGAAGCACAAAACCTGAGTGCCCCAAGTAGGTACGATTAGGTTTTGTTATAAAATCTAGCATTCCTTTTTTTTACCGTAATCAACCAGTCAGTGCAGTCTATAGCACCTATAACTTTCAAAAATTAGCTATACGGTGAAACTTCCTCATTGCTTCTTCTTGCTGATTTAAAGTAGCTGGCATCTTTATAAATCTATGGAACAATCCAGCTAAAAGCCCTGCTATTTTCTTACAAGTTTTGCTAATGGTCGGCTGGGATACACCACGTAAGTCGGCAGTATCGACTTGAATCTATAGAAAAAATAATAACATTTCAGTAAGTTCTCCAGCAATTGAAATATCCTGGCATTGCTTGTAGATTATCAAGTTTATACACTTATCTCATGACGAGCCCAGTTGCGTAATGCGCAAACCACTTGCAACTCAGGACTGAGACTCTGTCCCCGAGGGTCATGAACTAAATCCTCTCGCAATAAATCCACAATTTGCTGGCAAACCTTTTTGTGAATCTATATTTTTTTCGAAAGTCTCCATCAATTAAGTGAAACGGATTCACTCGACTTTGAGGTCTATTAAGCTTCTGGTATGTTTCCGATACATCCAAATCTTCCAAATCCTTTATATCAATTACGTTTATGTCCATTTTTTATTATTTTAATTACAAACAATTATTTCACTACAAATACGACGTTTATGTCAACTTTGAAATTTGACGTTTTGAGCTAAGTATTAAAGTTAAACTAGGGGTCGCGGAGGTTTATCTTTAGAACCATAGAAGATACGCTAAGCCCGGTTTTATAATAACGTTTCATTTAGTACTAGTAATAAAACTAGTGTTAAGGTCGGTACTATATTTAGACCTCGTTTTGGAATAAGGCGGGATGGGTTTATTTTGTTTAGTTTAAAGGTTCTTATAGCCTTCAATTTCCAATTCAATTTTCCAATTGCCTTAAAAAATCATTTAGCACCAAAAATATGCCAAAACAAACCAAAGCAACCCACACTGTTTTTCTGAATTAACTTAGGATTTCTCATGGACTTCTTCCCGACATATAATCTAACTCCGGAAGCCATCCTGCTTCAAAGACTTTATAAGAACGGATTAGAAGAGTTGTTAAATTTTAGTTCGAAGTTCCCATAACCTCCTTCCTGCTTCATTATAGGACCTTGGAAATCATTTAGCATTAGGGTATTTGTCAAAACAGAACAAATGAATCTGAGCTCGATGGTTTCATCTTGTTTAGTTTAAAAAATATCATGGCCACCTTCTAGTTTCATCATCAGATCCTAACCAAACCCAATCAGCCTACACTCAATGAGTTTATCTGGATTTGCTTAGAATTGCTTAGTAGTTAGTTCTTAGTTTTTCCAGTACTATCATCAGGCACTAATAACCATGCTTCAAAATCCTTGTAAAATTTACTCCAATTTATTCCAAAGTTCGTACGACCTCCATCATCAGCTCATTATGAGGCCCCGGAAATCTTCTAGCACCAGGAAGTTTATTAAAACGTAACAAAGGATCCCAAAGTCGAAAGGTTTATCCTGTTTAATATTTTAGAAATTCCCATGACTACCTTCCAATTTCATTATCAGATACTAGGAATTGTCCAGCACCAACTTGTTTGCCAAAACAAACCGAATTAATACCCACATGATGGGTTAACCTGGTTGAGCTTAAGAGGTTTCGGGTACATCTTCCAGCTCTATCATCAGGCACTAGAAGCTATTCCGCTCCAAAGTCCTTATAACATCGAATTAAACGACCCTACAGTCGATGGGGTTCCTCTATTTTTTTCCAAAGTTCCCATAGCGTACTTCTAGCTCTAACATGAGACTCTGTAAATCATATAGATAGAGTGTTAGTCTACACAAAACAAATGAGTCCACTTTCGGTTAGTTTATCTTATTTATTATTATTATTATTATGTTTAGGAGTTCTCATGGTTAGCTTCCAGTCCCATCATCAGATTCTGAAAATCATCCAGCACTAAGGTTTTTGCCAATACAAGACAAGTGAGTGTTTATTCAAGAACATTACCTCGTTTAGTTTAGGAGTTCGTTTGCATTTTGAATCTAGATTCTTGAAGTTCTAATGTCACTTTTTCGGCTCAATCTTCAGAGCCTCACCGTCATGGGAAGAACTTACTATAACGAATAAAAGGACCTTAAACTTTGTTTGACGCATTCAATTATTGAATGCATCAAACGAAATTTGAATAGCATAATGAAGATGAAAGTAAAAGATAAAATGGTGGCGGTCATTTTTTCACAATTCAGGGATTTTTGTCCTGTGCGGACAAAAGTCTCTCGACTGCGCAGACCATTAAAATAACTTTCAAACTAATTTACTTTATATTCATTAAAAATCTAGTCAGCTCTTCTAACTAAAAAACTACGTGAAACTGTAAATCGGATTAAAATCAGTTGATTTGTTTGGAATTTATCAATAACGAAATTTTTGAAAAAAGTTTTTTTTTACATTTCTTTGACATTTTTTAATGTATGGATTTTATAGCTAATAAAACAAGAAAAGTATTTAGAGCTCGAAATTGCTTTCAATGTCATCCAAAAGATCAAAATCGATCATGATTTTGAAAAAATTCCATCCGTACCTAAAGCCACATAGACCTAAAACACTGCAATCAACGGAATTAATCCGACAATTGATCATGTAACCACAATCAGTATTGATCTAGTGTCGTACGGGTTAGCTGAGTTTATAATCTCTTGATCGCTGGAACGTGCCGCTTCGTTACCAGATGTGCTACGAGTTCTGGTGTAATCATTAAAAAGTTACTGATTAAAATTTGTTTTGCGATTATACTGGGTTATTTTTTTATCACCTGCCAAATTTAAATAGATGGTTTAGACCATGAAAGTAAACACGTTTCCCAAAGAAACATTCGACCCTCCCATAGAAAACTGCTGGATCACGTGGTCGATTCCGTATGGAAGGTCCGAATTTTTTTTCACTTTTCGACCCGTGTTTCTTTGGGAAAGTTGTTTATAGTTATCATGGTCTGAACCACCTATTTAAATTTGGCTGGTGATAAAAAAATAACCCCGTATATGAGTTTTTAGAAAAAGCTTCGTAATAATGTAATATTTTTAAAATTATGATATTGCTTGACTTACGTTGACCTTACTAGTGAGCAGTTCAATAAGCTTGAGCGACTCCAAAATTTATGTATAAGGTTCATATTTGGTCTACGTAAATATGATCATGTCACTAAATACCGAACAAAACTCAAGTGGTTGCCAGTCCGTCTCTGCCGTAATGTCCACATTCTTTCTCTTCTGTACTGTATTCTTTTTGATTTTCGCACCCCTAACTACTTAAAAGAGAGGTTTGAGTTTTTGGGAGGTGAATTAAGACAGTTAAGATCGACGGATAACCTACTTTTGCGGGCTCCCTCTCAAAATCTTAATTATTATCACCAGTCTTTTACTTGTCAAGCTATTCGGTTATGGAACTCCCTTCCAACTAACATCAAAACAGCTCCTAGTTTACACTCCTTTAAGTCAGCTCTTAAAAATCATTATCTTAATCTATAAATAAATCATTACAGAGTTTTCTAGTTTAGTTTGAATTGTAATATGTAAGTTTGCATGTGTATGTGTGTAGTATATGTATATGATTATATGTCTAGTACATATCTAGTACAGTTTATATATGTAATTTTAATATAGTGTATATGTAATGTATTGTATTTATGGATATACAAATATGTTTATTATGTATATAATATGTATGTGTATGTGTGTATGTATATATATATATATATATATATATATATATATATATATATATATATATATATATATATATATATATATATATATATATATCGCCGTATGTATTTATATTATTTATATATTTATTTAGTTATTATTAAAAATTTCATAATATGGATTGTATTAGGAAATTATGTCACTGAATTTAATGGCACCACCACCTAAAATATATTAATTATAAGATCTCCTCTACCTAAAGGTTGTCTGGCAGAGATCGCTCTTTAGCGATAAGACCGCCTTTGTGTACCCACTATATACATAATTATTAGCTATAAGTATTTTACATAATCTATCTTGTTAAGTTTGGTGCGCAATAAAGAGTATTTATTCATTCATTCATTCATTCATTGCTTGCTATTAGGAAGGCTCTATAAACATCAGCTTATACCTTAAGTAAGATCAAGGCTTATGAGGTTGATAAAAGAAAGATTGAAGGAGAAAATAAACAGTTTATATTTTTCTTATTAATGTGCTTATTTTAGCAGAGATCAAATTACAACGATGTGTAAATTATGAGGTCATTATATACAGTAAGTGGAAATACGTATGCCTCCTCTTATATAGATTTTTTTTTATATCATAAGGAAGCAAACAAGCAGATGGGTCTCTTGATGGAAAGAGTCAACCATCGCCTATAGCCACCAAATATGTTAATAGTGCGTTGCTATCTTGTAGCGAGGTCTAATGCCACATGCATAAGTTTACCGGCTACCTTACCCTCCAAACCGGAACACGACAGCGACAAGCACTGACGCTATTGCGGCAGGAATAGGTAAGGCGGTGGTACCAGACCCGGGCGAGACAATGCAGAACTCTACCACCTAGAAACCACGATAGTAGTGACTCGATAGCCAATCGGTCGCCTTTTACGACCTGCCTGGCAGAACGGTAGTTGGCCTATTTTTCAAAGGAGGCCGGGACCAACACGGCGAAAACAAAGGTCTGAAGGCAAATGCCACTACTCCTGAAATTAGAATAAAAAAATTCTTTAAACAAATGTCCCTGTAATAAATTAAACTCAGCAGGATAATTATTATACAATCGTTTATTTCAGTATTCATCAAGTAATATCTACTTTCATAGTTACATTTCAGTATTTCATTTTGGTGAATCAAATTCCGGAGTACATTTATACCCGTACTCGTTTATTTCTGTAATACCGTGGGCCTTCAAACAAGATACTTGGTAAATAGACTTTTAAGTTACATTACAATATTCTCGCTCAACACAAAGTATCGTAATAAAATGATCGATTCACCACCGGCTGAGCCCTTATTACAGAAAATTTCCGCAAAAAGATAAGATGCTTCGAATGGTGGATTTTGGAAGAAGACGATTACTTGATTTCAACCAAAACAGAAAATGCATATCAACCTAAAATCAATACTATGTATCATTAACTTTGCTTAAACAACATTGGCTTTAAGCAAAGTTAATGATACATAGAGTTTTTGATACATAGAGAATGACGTCGCAATACGTTTTTCGTAACTAATACGTAGAACGCGATGTGCATTTACAATATGATACTACTAATATATAAAAACATGTGAATATGTATACTCCCTGTACATTTCAGAATGGCTGGAGCAATTTTAGTAAAAATTTCCAACGATCTTTAAATTGGCCCGGTGGGTATATTATGTTTTCAATAATCTGAAGCCAAATGACAAAAAGGTAAACACGATTCGTCGCAGAAGATTACTGCCTCTTGTGTGTTCAAATGAGAGAGGTTAAGCAAAAATTAAATAGTTTTTACTTGACCTCTTACAAATTAACCCACCAACTACCTCTTCCATTTTGGTTATAAGCTCCGAAACGCGGTAGGTGCACAATGTTTGCCCTAAGACTCTTGCACTTCTTGACTGCCTACAAGTTATTACTCATCTATATCCGTGTTCTCAAGACACATTTTCCTTGAAAGTGCAGATTAAGCGTAGTATTGTAATACCTTGGAGATGTTAGGAGAAGCGCTGACCATCATCTCTCTATATGCCATGCAAAGAGAATAGCATATAGACGAATTCACACTCGCGGACAAGTCAGTCAGTTGCTCGAATATCACATGTGTAAATGTATACTTTTGATTAAATACTTATTAGATTGACTAAGTATTGTTAGTCTCCAGTATACTGTGCTATAAGCCTCATAGCTAAGGTAATTCTAACTCGGTACAAGTCTGTTCCATACATTGTATACTATTTTACATTGCTTTGTTACAAGTGTGTTATATTTGTAGCTAGTAAATTTATCTTTTTTAAAAAGCCGTTTTCCATTTACCGCATAATAGTATGAACTCGTTTATAATTTACCGTTGTTATGTTTTAAACCTATAGAGATCTCCTTTTCTTGTGCCATCCACGCACGAATTTCTTAATGCTTATAATTGACCGATGATCTGACAAGTTCCAAAAATGGACCTGTGCTGCTTTCCGACAACATTATTTGGCATCAGAATCGGGTACTGATCAAAACTATCTTTCTATAGATCTGTAGCGTCTGTCTGTATATATATTTTTTAAATTTTGTTTTAATATTCGTTTTATGACCGCCCCGTTAGTCGAGTGGTCAGCGACTCAGAGTACGCAATCGACCCGACTATTTTTGGGTGTTTATTAAATATATTCTAGTAGTTATATAATATGTATTTCTATGTATTAGTGTCGTTGACTAACACCCATAACACAAGCAAATAATTTGCTTACTTTGGGGTTAGGCCAGTAAGTGTAATTTGTCGCGTGAATATTATTTATATTTATTTATTTAGTATGTAGGTACAATCACTTACTAGTCAACCTATACAGAATATTGTCAACCTTTCCTATAGATCCGTAGCGTCTGTCAGTATATTTTTTTGCAAAATTTCGTGTTAATATTCATTTTATGACTCCCTTGCATCGATTTTACTATTTTGATTTTATCTGTTTGTATGACCTGTTATAATTGTAAAATGGGTTGACTGATCTAGATAATATAATTAATAACTAGTGAGAACATGTGATTGCACAAATAATAGGTCTTATTATTGTTGTCTGTCTGTCTAAATCTCTCATTATAATTCAAGAACGGCTTGACCAATCTTGATGGAAATAAGTGAACTGTGAAAAAATATGGGTGTTAGTCAAAGATTCATAGAAGTACATATTATAATAAACGCTATATGTTTAACACACAAATCCAAAAAACAAACATTTATTCTTATCATATGGCTGTCCCTATCGGGACTCAAAGTCGAGCCCCATTGATCGCGTAGTCGCTAACCACTCAACCAACGGGGCGGTATTTTTATAGTTAATTTCTATATGTAATATGTATTGATATTATAATTTTATTTTATTATACATATTAAAATTTAATGAATTTGATTTATGAATTGCTCAATAGGTAAAACAATCGTTTCCAAAAAACCTTTTCTAACCTATAAAATTTTCCAACAATGCTCCTACGGAATAAAGTAAAATGTCTTGGTAAGTTTAGAGGTTATTACTGATATCAAAGCAATCTACGTATTTAGTTACTTTACAAAAACGGATACAAATATTAGAATAAAAACTCTTTCCTAGAAGCTTGAACTTTATTTGTTCATATAATATTTATCAGAAATGTCGTCACTTCACTCCATAATTTGATACGTGGAATATTTGAATGACACTTATACACAAAAGATAATAAAAAGTGGCACATTTACGAATAAGATTCTCCAAACGAATAAAGATACAATAATTTTATATTAAACAGACACGTGACGAAGACACAAAAGAATAAAGAAATGCCATATTGCTGACAATTTAGGTAGAAATTTATATTACGTGTGCTTTAGTGTATCTATACATTTAGTTTCGTAGGTTCTGGGTTTTTGCAGTAAAAAAGGAGGCTATGAAAACTGCACTTGTTAAAATTTCATGTACATATATAATAAGCAAATTTTGAACTTGACCTTAAAGTTGACTAGACGAATATTTTTTTAACGGGTACGGAAAATGCCGATGTCCACGGCGCATGGGCGGCGGACAGACTTAGCTGATAGTGGTGGTAGCGGTCGACCCGGCAATTTAGATGTAGATCAGTCAGTTCAAGGTTCCCAGGCACTTCTCGGATGGCCTCAGCTGCTACGCGGTGTAAGGAAAAGAAAGGTCGCCACTGAATTCTTAAAACGCGAGGGGTAAAATGTCACTCATCGAATCCCAGCACACGTGGCGTAACGAAAATAAGCCGGGCTTATAATAGGTGGAATAACAAGTAATCTAGTTAATTATTTTATAGAATTATCCCGAGAATAGAGACATGAAAATACATTTTTTCACTCTTAACTCTTTACTACTATTGCCTAAACGTTATACATTACCAAAATAGTTGACTAATTATATTATAAAACAATAGTTTGCTCGACAAGTTGACAGTGGTCTAAAATAGAGATAATGGTTTTAAAATTATGTGCGATAGCTCATTGGATCCGGAATGACGCCTAAAAAATGTGCTAAAAGCGTTAAATACATAAAAGTTGCAAAAGTTATAAACAATTAAAGATGAAAAAAATGGCATTTCGTTTTTTGCCAATATTTCATAAACTATTAATATTTTAGAAATTTCAATTTGGAATTTCGAAATCAGATTCGGAAAGAGAAGGAAATTTTCGAGAAAAAGTTCTCAGATCTCGACACTATATCTCCATTATTTATAATTTTAATTTAACGCTGAAAATGGGTCTCCGCACGTCATTTTTAGGTTGCGCGCACGGCCTTATAAGCGAGTACGACACATAAATAAATTTATGTGTATAGACGGAACATATTTATTTTAGATTAATAACAAAATTAATTTTTTGAACAGCTTTGCTTAGATGAGATGCCCATTTTTTCTATCTTCGAAAAATATCGAATCGATAACTGATAAAGGTAGGTAAATAAGAAAACTTTAGTGTCAGATTAAGAAAAGTTTCCACTTCACGTGTATAAGAAAGTTACTCTTGAATTACAGTAATAATTAACAAGATGTTGTGAGAAATTTAGGTTGTTTTTATATTGATTAATATCAATTTAAAAATCTCATAGTTCCGATATATTTAGAGTTGGGAACTCGTCAGAAAAGCCATCGAATGTGTAGGACAAAAGTCTTTTCGTATTTTTCATAAAGTTATAAAGTAATTAAAGCGAAAGACTAATTATTTTTATTTTTCCTTCACCAAGTTAACATGCATGAAGCCCCCTAACTTTATTAGTCCCATCAAAACGAATCTGTTTGCAAAAATATAGCATCTTATAATCAAAAATACAAATGTTAATTATTTATTATAGTCGCCTCTGTGGTCTAGTGGTACAGTGTTGACATTGAACACATGAGATCCTGGGTTCAATTCCTGGTTCGGGTACACATGGTGGTATCATACACATAAAAAGTGTTTTTTTTTAGTTTTCTGATAAACACAAATTTTAAATTGCCCGGGATTAGAAAGTGCCCGGTTGGCGATAGGCTTGCCACCTATCACATTTGTGGGACCAAGTATCTTCGGCTAATCGTGGGTGCAATTATTGCACCTTCTTATCTACCCTTTCAGGGATACGGGCGTGAAGATACTATATTATAATTGCAAAAGTCTGTCTGTCTATTTGTCTATCTTCCTGTTATGTTTTCATGGCTAAACCTCTGAATCGACTTTATTGAAATTTGTAGATAGTCTAAGAACCGAGATTAAACCAAAGCTAACTTTTTTCAAAAATCAATCCGCAAGGGGCTGAAAATTTGTATGAAAACTATATTGACATGTTCATCTACACGCAGACAAAGTTGCGCGAGCCAGATAGTGCAAAATATATTTGGGATAAATAATTTAATCCAAGTTATTGATTTTTTTTATATTATAGCATAGCAAATATCATATATTATTGTAGCCATGTCTAAAGTCGTAGCCTCATTAATGACCTCAGTCGTAGCATTACTGTAGCTAAAGTCGTAGACATAAAAACGAACGTAGGGTATTGCGAAAACTAGAGCGGATCACGGTCTGTTTCATTGATCCTATAAAACACAAAGTAGAGTTATTGGTCTGGCGGTTAGCCAGTCACGATTTAGATCTTGAGGTACGGGGGTTTGGGCTGGGACAAAATGTTAACGAAAAATGAATATATTATAGTCCATAGGATAGCACTATTATTGTAAAATGATCAATTAAAATAAAACTAAATTAGATTAGCTTTTAATTTTGTCCATGGGCGGCGGTAATCACTTACCATCAGGTGAGCCTCCTGCTCGTTTGTCCCTTTTTTCTATAAAAAAAAATCCAAATAATTTTATACATATTTGTAGTCTAGTGTTTCGGTATCCGTGTTGACCACATCAGGTCTCGGCTTCTATTCCCGGGTCGAGCAAATAAAAAACGTGTTTTTTCAGTTTTCGGTTGGCATTAGGCTTGCCATCACATTGTAAGACTAAGTATCTTCAGGCACTCATGAGTGCATTGGTTGTACCTCTGCCTACCTCTTCGGGGTACGGGCGTTTTTTTATTATAGATGAAGGGCATTTGAGCAGGACGTGCACCTGATGGTAAGGGATCACCGCCGCCCATGGACATCCGCTTTGGGTGTGAAGTTACTTTTTATAATTTACAATAATTTACTATTGGATGCAATAATAAATTCTAATTATAATATAATACAATTATAATTAATGTGTCAATAAATTATTTAAAATTATTTTCATCATAAAAATGTTGATGTCAAAAAATGTCATAGGGTTGAAAGGAGTTATATTTAAAATTATAAATATAATATATTTGAAACTTGTGAGTGGTTCATTTTGACGAGTTTAACCAACTTTCTCTAAAGTGCTACAGAATAGTGCGTGATTGAAATATGCAAAATATTTTTTTTTCTTAATGGATATAAACTTAGTTATAATGCATTTACAAGATAATTTATTAAGGAATTTTAAAACTGATTTTTCTGCCAAAAATACTGCACTGCACTTAGATAAAATTTTGTCTACCACATTAATTATGCCGTATTTAAGAATTTTTGTTTACTTCAAATACTTATACTTCACTTTTGCTGAATCGTTCAATATTTATTAGTATTTTCAAGGGTCTTATATTAGTTGTGATGTCTAACAAATTGCCAGTTGCCTTGTTTTCGAAAGTTAGATTAAACGTTCTCAGGCGTTATGATAAAATAACGTTTGCAGCATTTTTGAAAAAAATCTTACAGAGAAAGTTTAGTAGACTTACCAAGAGAAAGCCACTCATGAAGTTTTAAGTATTTAATAATCGTTAAACATAAGAGTACTGTCTCGTAGACTAGAATATTATCACGCCAGCCGCAACATTATAGTAAATTCAGATCCATTACAATTTACTACTTTGTTGACTGGCGAAATGCGCAGATAGAAACTATTAGACAGTAAAACTCATAGAAATAGAAAAACTCATAAGCTTGGCACAAAAAGACTCATTAGCACTTAAATCAACTTTGGATTATTATAATAAAAACTAATTACCACTTTAATCAACTTAAGACTGTTACTAATATTCTTTTAGATAGAAATAACACATTAATATTTTAATCTACTTTGCGCTATAACTTAGATATTTTTAGATAGAAAAAAGTAATTAACACTTTATGTTACTAGGATTTAGGTGTTTAAATACAAAAAAAAACTCATTAATTATTTAATCAACTTTGGTGTACAGCTCAGATATTAACAGATAGAAAAAGCTAATTAATGACAGCTTGGCTTGTTTTTTTACACACAATTTACCCATAATATTTAGACACAATTACTAAGTTATTGTTTTCATTAAAAAAATTTAGTAATTGTGTCTCAACATTGTTAACACTTTAATTGACGTAATTAAACAAATAAATATTCACGGGACAAAATTACGCTTACTGGTCTAACCCCAAAGTAAGCAAATTATTTGCTTGTGTTATGGGTGTTAGTCAACGATACCTATACATAGGAATACATATATAAATACTAGAATATATTAAATAAATACCCAAACCCGGAAATACAAACATATATGCTCATCACATAAATGCTTGTCCCTGTCGGGGATCGAACCCGAGCCCCGTCGATTGCGTAGTCAGTGTCACTAACCACTCGGCTAACGGGGCGTTCATTATTACTTGTTTTTTTAATCAGGCTATTTTGAGGACTTATCTATAAGGCTTATAAGACTTATCTATAAGGCTTATAAGGCTATTTTGAGAATAATCCTTATAATATTTGATCAGGTACATGTCTTATGCATAAAATGATCTTTTTACCCGACTGCAGGAGGGCATTGTATTTATCATTCTATATTTGTATGTATAATGTGTGGTTTGTTCCTATGTGGCATTCTAGAGGCCAACCGCGTAGGTTGATTTTGATGGTTCGTATGTCAATCGGTTCGTCTTAAACTTGCGAGTGTCACTAAAGACATGTAGTTTATTAGACTCCACCATGGGAACCACCATACGCCATACTGTCAAATTAAAATATATATACATATATATTGATGAACAATGTCATGTGGGATATCGTTCAATAGATATTTAATAATCAATATGGGTTTCATTTATCATTTCTGATTTTAAATTATAGTTTAGGATATATAATGATTTAAATTTAATTTTCCTATTTGTATTCAAGTACTTTATACATACCTATATATCTACTTCAATATTCGTTATTCGGTCTTCATTACATAAATCAGTAGTTATCATCAGTTAGATAATATTTTCAACCAACGAAAAAACCGAGGTTATCAGTTTGACATGTATGTATGTAATATTGTTGGAATTGGATAAATTTGAGTACGATGATATATTTAGGCGTCCAAGCATGTGTACTAAAATTACGTAAATGTATGTATATTTGTTCGTTTGTCCGGGAATTTTGCGGGAAATAAAAGACATATCGGAGATAATATCTTTTGTATTAAATTAAGGTATATTTCAACTTAGGGAACAGTCTAAGTTTCATCAAAATCGGTTCATTAGTGTTTACCCCGTGTTGGTTCAGGATTTTTTGAAGAATCCTTTCTGCCAGACTGCCAACTGCCTTTCTGCCAGACAGGTCACAGGTAAGAGGCGATCGATTAGCTGTTTCCGTAACTACCATCGTGACTACTAGGTGGTAGAGTTCCGCAACGTCTCATCTGGGTATTTATTACCACCACCTTACCTATTCCTGCCGCAATAGCGTCAATGATTGTCTTAGTCGTGTTCCAATTTAGAGGGCAAGATAGCTGGTAGACATATGCATGTGGCATTGCCATCCCGTCACACGGATTACATCATTAATATCTTTGGTGTCTATAGGCTATGATTTCTCTTTTTTTATATCATAAGATAGCAAACAAGCAGATAGGTCTCCTGATGGAGTCAACCATCGCCTATAGACACCAAAGATGTTAATGGTGAGTTGCTATCTTGTGGTTAATGCTACATGCATAAGTTTGTGTGTTGTAATCGATGTACGACGTATAAAACAAATCATAAATTTTAATTCGTCACAGAACGATTAACAGATGGCGCCCTTTGTGAATTTTGATAGCTAGAAATTGAATGGGCCCCGGAATGTTAATCGTTCTGTGATAAATTTTATTTCATGAATTGTTTTATATGAACATAGATTATAGAACTCTTTCAATGGTGTAGTTATTCATTATTACTTAAGATGAATCTAAGCTACTGGGCTTATTTCTTTCTTTTTAGGTTTCATTGTCAAGTCAATGAATCTTTTTTCAAGATTAATGCAGTCGGGTTTCGTTGTTTTTAATATTTTATTATTGCTGCTCCGTAGATAACGCACATTAAGATCTTTTGTGTCTAAAGGCGATATTTGTTTCTATAGTATTTATTAGGAGTCTTGTTCTGCTTGTTTGTTTTCTTATAATAAAGAATCAAAAAAGGGTACTAACTTAAAAACTCTCAACCTGGAAACAATTTAATAAAAATAATTAAATTTGAGGCTTAAATAAAACAACACAATTTTTATTAATTTTTATTTTCCGTCCATAGACGTGACATTCAATGACAATGTTATTACATAATTTACATATAATATACAAACTAATAAACACATTTATCACAGAATTTAATCGTGCTAGAAATTGACCGTACTTTAAACAGTGGACGACTATGGAGGAAATCAATTGTTTAAGCATAATATAGATTTAGAAGACATATTTTTTAATGTTTTATGAGGTGAATTTATTTCATGCAATAAAACGTTCACATCTTCCATAGAAAAATAAAATTCATTTTATAATAGAGCATTAAATTTAAAGGAGTCCCTGTCTAACGGATCACCAATTATACTCCTTTGCTGTAGTAGAAGTTAAACAGTTTTTTTTTCAATTTATATGAATATAGATAAATCGCTAAAATATAAGTGCATAACATTAGAATATATTTTTTGTTGTTTGTTGTTGTCAAACAAAAGTTTTTGCAAAAGAAAATGTTTAAGGTGCCTGTTTGCTTTCATCTATATTAATAGTATATTTACATGCAAAAGTTTTGATGTTTGGATCGATAGACGTTATTTCTCAGCCACGCAAAACCTACTTAACGTATTTGGATGTAATTTGGCACACAGGTATATAATGATCTAGAATTCTTTATTATATATAATATATCTAGAATTATATATTATATACAATCTAGAATAAAAATAGCTCTAATTAGTTTAGTCTAGCTAGTTTGAAAAATGAGTTCTTCCTGTGGAATTCATCTAAAACTTTAATAATGCATCGCGCTGGACGGTGCAGTTACTACGAAATAAAAAATAAACAAGAAGATGGTTTTCTTGATTGATTGATGGAATAAAATAATCATTGTTCAAAGTCAGCGTTGAATTTTTTTTATTATCGATAGGGGAGCGTTTGACCACGATTTTGCCTGGTAAGCTAAGATGCAGCCTAAGATGGAACGCGCTTCCCTAGAAACCACATATTTAACTTTATCGGCTATCTTATTCTCTATACCAAAACATGATAGAGGAAAATACTATTGCAGTAGGACGAGATAAAGCGGTGATATCAAACCCAGGTAAGAATTCGCAGATTCAATCACCTAGTGATCACGGTGGTTGTGACGTTTAGTCATTCCCATAGTTTACCTTAGATGAAGGAAAATAAATTTGTACTTTAGAAGAAGTCCGAATTGATACGTAGAAAAAACCATTAAAAATTGTTGTGGCATATCATAATATTACGAATCAGAATTATCACGCCCCTTTATTATCTTTTAGGTAGATTAGGTGTTATAAGAATTATCTTCAAGTGAGATATCCAGGCTGATAGGTGAGGATATTTGTCAGATTTTTGATATACATAGTTATCCAAACACAATGTATAGGTAATAATTCCAAATGCAAAAATTCCAAATTTTATTTATGTGGACACACTAACAAACACGAAGTGGGTCAGCACAAATCGGCGTATACAAATACATAGTTATGTATACCTAAGAGCAGTTATGTTTATTGACGCATAAGGTGACAATAATTGCGCGAGGTCATTCATACAACAGCTATTTTATTTTATGTGTTATTAAATGTTTTGTTTTATTTAATGTTTTATTAATTGTTCATATAATAAAACGGTTGGGATATTTTGCCTTTGGTATTAAGTAAAAATCACCTTAGATATATAACTTAATTTTACTGTAACTATTTAAAATTGATGCTTATAAAATAAAATATTAAGGTAAATATAATATGTATATTTTATATCCACTAAACTGACCATTAATTGCTAATAAAATATCTTAAATCGTATTTTTATTTTATAACGTTATAAATATTACGGTTTTCCTTAATACAGCAGCCTTACCATCAAATTTTGTTTTGTACACTTTAATTTCTATCGCAGCAAAGGAGTTCCACATAATTTTGCACGAAACGCTGAAAATATTTAGTAAAAAATTAAATTTAGGACGAAAAATTTAGTAGTAGCAATAGTAGCTACTTTTTATATCAGTGATTATTAAAATGATTGTATTTCACTAGCCCCTATTGCCTGAAAAACAGGTTAATCTATTTTAGGCAGATACATGTTAAGTTAGATCACAATATTGTTTTTAGTGATTTTACAATTCAGTGTAATGCACAATTTATCTGAATAAATATATTTTGATTCTGATTTTTGATTTTGATTTCTCGTCTGGTATTTTTGCTATCATCTAATTTATACAAAATTATTGTAGCGAGATAATGAACCTGTCGCTATAGCAACCAAAATTTAATCAACTGATATTTCGTTTTAGCGTTAATACTTATTTAAATCCCCTGAATAATTATACCTTTAATACAAAAAAGAGTTAATATTCCAAATAAAAAGATTTGTGACAAACTGATTTTTATTAAAAAAATCTATACCATTCACAGCCTAATTTGTTATTTCGTTAATAATTTTTCATATTTTTTGCTTACATTCAAATTACAGCAATCTATCTTCCATTAGAAAATAATGACAATGTGAATGAATTAGGTACAGAATTATAGCCTAGATATTTGTATTCTTATATTTATATTTACATATATAATAAATTATAATATAAATAGAATATTATATTGGCACGATAATATTATGTAAATCGATCCATGTTTACGTCGAAATAAGTAATATTAATAGCATAATATTTCGGGGTACCAAATTGCGGACTATAGTCCGAATCCAGACTTTCTTATTATGTAACTTGACCTGACCAGTTTTTATTTTAATCATGAAATTAAAGAAAATCTCTATAATATCGCTCACTTGCTATAAGGTCATCATATCTCAAAATAAGTGATTTTTGAGTTAATGATAGAAAAATTTGTTGTGAGTTTACTGTAAAAAGGTCATATCTTAGGCTCCATAATAAGTGAGTGAGAAAATAATTTCACAGTTATGACATTATTGTATTATAGCCTCAGATATATGCCTTTTGGTGACTCGCGACAGTAATGGATCTCCCGTAAAATGATGTTTTTTGAGTAAGGAAATGTTCACGTCAAATGAGCGATATATTTATATATTTTTATACTACGTATATTCGAAAATATACCTTGATCAAATATTGTAAAATGGAGACCTTGGTGGTCTCCTAATTATAGCGACACACAATATATTACAGAATTGTGTATACAGATTTTTAAAAAAGGTTGGAAAATCCATAAGTATACGCCTCGTTAGTTATAACGCTCGTTTTATTTAAAAAATAATTAAACGACACTGAATTAGATGGAGATTTTTAATAGGAAATAATCCTATATCATACAAAAAGCTGTTAAAAAAATGGTACCGATACGTGAAGTATTTTGAGCGTAATCGTAGCAGATCCATACATACAGACATCCGTACGTCTACGATGTTTTTAAATCAGTTTTTTTATACAGTGTGTAAAGAAAACTCTGTCGGTAATTAAAGGTGTTATTTGGTACCGTAATACGGTTACATATTATGTGAAATTATTTTATGGATATTAATTAATTAGTATTCCCAATAAAAAAGTTTTTTTTTTTATATCATAAGATAGCAAAGAAGCAGATGGATCTCCTGATGGAAAGAGTAAACCATCGCCTATAGACACCAAAGATGTTAATGGTGCGTTGCTATCTTGTGGCGAGGTCTAATGCCACATGCATAAGTTTACCGGCTACCTTACCCTCCAAACCGGAACACGACAGCGACAAGCACTGACGTTATTGCGGCAGGAATAGGTAAGGCGGTGGTACCAGACCCGGGCGAGACAATGCAGAACTCTACCACCTAGTAATTTTAAATGGCATTTTCATACATTAAGTATGGCAACACCTACAAATAAGTACATTTTATTATCAAAGAACGCCGAGCAAGTCGGATTCTACCGAAAGACACGCGGCGCGTGTGCGGCGCGTTTAAAGTAGCTTTGTATAAAGCCGAAAAACGAATACTGCGCCTTCGCACGATGTTCGAGCCGACAAAGCGAAGCGATGAAAAAAACAGCGACAAGGTGTTGCCATTTTTAAAACATTTGTTTAACTCTAGGGAAATATAAGTAAAAATACGAATGTTAAAAAAATGACACCTTTTTTATTTTCAGAAATAAAGTCATATTAATAATTTTTTTTAGTCATGCTTTTAACTAACCTATATGCATCTTTCGAATCGGACAGGTTTTCTTTACACATCGTATATTACTAGCTGTGCCTGCGACTTCATCACGTGGAATAATTCTAAATTAGTCCCGGGGTTTTACCCGCATATTTCCCATCACGTAAAATTTTCGTAATAAAAATCCTATGGCCCTTTTTCGAGTCTCACGCTATCTTTGTACAACGTTTCATCCAAATGGGTTCAGTGATTAAGGCGTGAAGAAGAGACAGACATACAGAGTTACTTTCGCAATCATGATATTAGTATGAGTCTTTACTTGTCAAATATTTTTTAAAAATAATAAATGTGTTTATAAAAGGACTATTCTTTGTATCTGTGTATTTACATAATTGTGATAATGGAATATGAAAAAAATAGAAATAGTTTAATTCCAGAATCAAGAATATCGTTATAAATCGTTATAATATTAATATGCTTGCGTCGTTGTGATTGGTTATGATATATGCTATTATGACGTTGTCTTCTAGCGCTAGTTAGCGAACCAATCACGAAACAGCATGAAACGCGGCGAACCAATCACGAAACAGCAAACATATCAATAAATCCTTGTCCAGAATAATGCTTGATATTTTGAGAATAGAGCTCTACATCAACGCTCTAATTGTAGGGCATGTAATTGTCCTCAAAAAGGAAATAGTTTTTTCACGCATGTAAAAGTCTACAATCTTCGTATCTATTTAGAAAATGAAAGTCTAAAAGGACATATTGAACATCATTATCTCGGGATTGAATTGCGAAATACGTTTTGCGAATACTGAATAAAACACAGATGCGTCTAAAACTCAATAACATTGTTATATACTCGAAGTATCTTGCTTAAACGTACTTCATAAAATACAGAGCAAATTTTGCTCAATGTTTGGCCAGCATGCATAGTTGTTACAAAATTCGTTTCACGGTATACAACGGCTGTGATACGAATTTATATGGACGAGCGCTTGCAGACCCGCAAAACATTCGAATGCATTGTGTATATCGACAATTTCCAGAACATATGCTTTAGTATTGGAAAATTTAAAATTTTGTCTCGTATATGAATAGTGTTTCCAATAATACAATTTGATTTATTTCATTAAATGATTTAATCTATTGTGCACTTTGGTCGGATACTTTTGTAAATAAATCTTTATTAATATTTTAAATGCGAAAGTTTTGATGTTTGGATGATTGGATGTTTGTTACTCAAGCATGCAAAAAATTCTGAACGTATTTGAAAACAATTTGATATATAAGATGATGACCTGAAATAGCACATAGGTTAGTATTTATCCCGGGAAAATTAGGCGATCCCACAGGATTAGCCTAAAACTTTTTTAATGCAGCACGCTGCAGCTAGTAAATACATAAATATTACTGGACAAATTACACAAATTGATCTAACTTTTGCTGGCTAATAACAATTTATGTATAAAATAATATAGCTAGTTCAATTAAAACTTAGTTTATTATTACGTATTCAGTAAACCTGCTTCGCTAGGAATCATTTCGGTAAACTAGTCTAGCTTTGTAGATAATTATCTACTAGGCAATTGTTATTACTAACAAAAGCACGATATTTGTTTTTTATCGTGAGACACACACACACACACACACACACATATATATATATATATATATATATATATATATATATATATATATATATATATATAAAGTCACAAATTAGGGGTTTTTCGTTTTCAAGGAATCGATTTATCAAGGTTCCAGGTACAAGAAACCAGATATTATATATTATAAACTCCCAAACCCAGAAATACCAGCTCCTGTGCTCATCACACAAGTGGTTGTCCCTGTCGAGAATCAGAATCAACCCCGAACCCCTTGATTCATAGTCAGATTCGCTAACCACTCGATTAACGGGGCGGTCAATAAGTAATTGCTAATATTTCTAAACAAAAGATTTTTCATTATAATCTGTAATTGTAATGTTTTATGTCTACAAATTTGAATTCTTACTAACTCTAGTTTACCTTAACTTTTTATTTCATAGACGGCAAATAAGCAGATAGTTTTCCTGAAAATGCATATGAGCTCTAAGCGCTTTGCTGATATTTTGTTACGTAAATCAGGTCTCTGATCTTATATTACCAATCACAATAGTACCAAAAATAAATATCAAAGCAAGCATGTAATCGGAACATCCATTTGCCTATTTTCCCAACGTTTGAGTATTGGAAAAAAGGCCACAATACAATGTATTAACATAAAGTTTGATGTTCAATAGATATTTATCGTTAAGCTGTCCTTTGAAGACTGATAAACCCTTACATCCCACATAACGCTTTGTCTGATCTATCAGCTAATATAATAGATAAGAAAACGAGCACCTTCGTACTTTTACGGGCACTGGTATCGGTTGATGCTATGTTCATAATCTTTGAGTAAATTTGTATGATTTTGTCGCATAATCTGCATGTATTTTGAAGCAGATTGCTCTTGTAATGAAAAGAGAGATGTCTTCCATATAGATAACAAACATGCTAATGATCACTGCTATCTATGTGTCGAGATAATAATGCCACATTTTCTGCCTACCTTAGGACGGTAATGTTATCTACCAGTATTCTATCTTCATACATACGGGTGGAATGTGAGTTATACCTTCGCGCTCAGAGATCAGTATAAACTCGATACACACCAGACTGAAGGTTCCGCCGCAGTAACTAACGGCCGATGTGATAGCACAGCCAAATATAGTCAAAATATTGAAGGCGGGAAGCCCTATCGCATTTTACGTACAGCACGGCGCGGCCGGTTGTAGGTATTTATTTCAAGAACAGGGCCGAGTCAAAATACTGGTAGATAACAGTACCGTGACCTTACTCTGGATGAAATAGGCTATCCTACCATCTAAGCCATAACACGACAGACAAGCCTTGACGCTACTGCAGTAGAAATAAGTAAATCAGTGATATCAAGATCAGGTGAAGATGACGTAGAACTTCATCACCTGGTGATCACAATGGTAGTATACATGTGTCTAACCTTTTTTCACATTCGCTGGGAGAATGGCATTTGGTCTATATTTTAAAACGTGCGTAAACAAAAAGTCCCTACCAGTGTTTTTATTAAGTAAGGGAATAAAATTAAGTAGTCTTTTTAATAGTTTTATAGTCCGTACTTAATATTATTAAATAAAATAGTGTATATTACACTTTTATGGCTAAATTGTTGGACCATTTTCAATGAAATTTAGCAAGGAAATAGTTGAAGTCTCAATGTCCAACTTAGGCTACTTTCCTTTCAAAAATCAAACTCTGAATTTGCTAAAGTAGGGAATATATAATATATAAATTATTTTTACACCCGTATTCCTGAAGTGGGAGATAGAAGTACAACTAGTGCACCCACGATTAGTCGAAAATACTTGGTCCCACAATGTTATAGGTGGCAAGCCTATCGAAAACCGGGTACTTTTCAATCCTGGGCAACGTTGTTTTTTCAAAAAAAACGGAAAAGAGAAAACACATTTTTGAATCGCCTGACCCGAGAATCGAACCCGGGACCTCATATGGTCAACACCGATACTGACCACTAGACTACAGGCAAAACACATATATGAAAGATTGTAATGTTAACATTTTCTCAACTCGCGAGCGAAGCTGTGCGAGACTGCTAGTACTGTAATAAATAGTATTTGTTAATTAAATTCAATTTCTTAAAATAGAACAAATGTCTTATTGTATTTACATGTAAAATGAACAATAATGTATACAAAATGGTATACGTATATTACACTAATTTTGTTTGAATTTACTTTCCTTTGAACATACTCCGCGTAGGAGTCATTTGTGTATTTGAGGGTGTTGAGTCGTGTAGACCGGTAAAAGGGGAGTTTTCTAAGTGTATGCTAAGGGAACGAGGTAGAAATGATTGATTATATAAAATTGGTATGTTTTATATTCAGCGCTTAATAATTTTCGTATGTAATAAAATATTGAATAATAAACAACTTTCACACTATTTTTGCAAGCGTGCATAAATAAAACAGGAGTAGGTTTATATTACTTATACACCTTTTTCGTATCATAAGATAGCAAATAAGATGCCTCTTTTGATGGAAAAAGACAACTATAGCCTATAAACTCCAAGATAGTAGGACGATACTATTCATATAGGAGAACGTTGATGTCAGATGCATAATGCATTTACCGGCTGCTTTACTCTCCAAACTGGAACACGATAGTGATATGTACTGACGCTATTGCGGCAGTAATAAGTAAGGCGGTGTTACTCAATCCAGGCGAGACGCGAAATTCTACCCCCTGGTAGTAACGTTGTTAGTGACAAGTAAAGACCATTGTTCGCCTTTTACGAACTGCCTGGTATAAGAGCAGATGGTCTATTTTTTAAAGAGGGCCCAGACCAACGTAGTAATCGATGCTAACATCAAAGGAACATTTGTCAGATTATTTAAAGCACAAACCGAAAAATTTCTCCAATTTTTAGTACTGTACAGTACTATATTTTTAGCGATTGTACCACTTTTAAAAGTTCAAATATCGGACTAAGTCTTTCCAAATTAAATTGATACTAACGTAGGGAAACTTTTAGGTTTTTATTTCATTGAATAGGAAACAAGTATTAATTCTTCTAGTGGAAATTACGAAGCCATATATTTTGACTAAGGTGTAGAGTAGGGTGGCCCAAAAAAAAACCGACTATTTTTTTTTAGTCTCGGGTGAAAAAATGTAAGTTTATGATGTTTTAAGAGCTCTCTCCAAAAGACAGCTCGAAAAAAAATTTTTAAGAGGTCACTCCAAATTTTTTAAAATTTCAAAAATCGTGAAAAATCGAACTTTTTTTTAAATTTTTTTTCTCGTTACGGTATAATTTTGTAGACCAAAAAAAAAATAAGTTTCTGAAAGTTTCAGTACTAAATTTAAATTTTGAAAGGTCGCTCATAATTTTTTTTATTTTTCGTTAATTAGCCATATCGCCGACTTTACGTGTTGGGAGTGGTACATTGGGGTCTTTTTGGTTTGAAAAAATCTTAACTTACGCTGCAAGGTCAAATCTCAACCAAGCTGGTTTCTAAGACCAGCTTAGGATTCGAATCCACGCTTGGAAGTTTATTAAATAAAATTATTAAATTGAAAAAAAATTATTTTTTCTGTATTGCGCTTGATTTTTAGTTTATCTCGTGATATATTTTTATCGATTATGGTACTAAATATATAAAAAAAATGCATGGAATTTTCATTCGAATTGTAAAAGGTCACTCGAAAAAATCTAAACTAATGCACTAATAAATTGAAAAAAATTATGAGCGACCTTTCAAAATTCAAATTTTGAACTGATATTTTCAGAAACTTATTTTTTTTAGTCTATAACATTATACCATAACGAGAAAAAAAAATTTAAAAAAAAAAAATTTCGATTTTTGACGATTTTTGAAATTTTCAAAAATTTGGAGTGACCTCTTAAAAATTTTTTTTCGAGCTGTCTTTTGGAGAGGGTTCTTAAAACATCAAAAACTAACATTTTTTCAGTCGAGACTAAAAAAAAAATAGTCGGTTTTTTTGGGCCACCCTAGTGTAGAGTTTCAGAAGTAAGGGCTTGTAGAGTTGGAGGGTGTAGAGTTAGAAACTTGTCTCTACATGTCATTTGACTGCTTTTGACAGTTCAAGCCATATGGTCTCAGCAACATTTTACATGATTTTTTTTGGTGGGATTTACCATATTTCTGATAATACATAAAACAGTGATAAACATGGATCGAAATATTACATTTTCTAAATTGTAAAAATTGAAGAGACGAAAGAGTAGAGTACCTTAACACATAATTTTAACAGAAGCCATGCCCTGACTTACTCTAGACTAACTATGATACGAGTCACGACATTTCTTTAACTCATTTTCCAATCAGTCACAATTATAAGTCTTATTAATAAATAAAATGAACATTAATAACAGTTAATGTTGAATCAGCTTTATATAATCTATTTATTTTGTTAAAAAAATTATTTTGTCTAATAGATAATTATGGATTACAAACAATTTAAGTTTATTTATTAAACTATATGTATATAGATAGATACACAAAGTAAGAATTTTAGAACGGGACCGATCCCTCTGAAATTAATCAAAAACAAAGAAAATAATAGTAGAATGAAACCCATTGCAAATGGAAGAAAATAAAGCCAAAGTAAGAGGAAAAATAAATTACGGGTGATTTGAGTTCGGGAAGAGTGAGAGGAGGGGGACTTTGTAGGGGGGAAACGGTTTATCACGATTTTTGGCAAAATTACGAGTCCTATCGGAAAAAGTTTAATGGCAAAGTTGTTGGCAATAAGAAAATCTGCAACTTTTGTATACACAATATTTTCATATAACCTCAAAATTGTGCGAAAAATTTGAAAAACTGACGTTTTGGTTTTTATTTTTATCTCTTACAAAAATTGTTCTTTTTTCACAAAATTTAGTAAAAGTTTGCTTTTTTATATTCCAAATACATTATTTTTTTTTAAATTAAATTATTATTTTTTTATAAAAATAAAAAACCAGAAAGTCAGTTTTTTTATTTTTTTCGAATAATTTTGAGGTTTTATGAAAAAGTGCAATTACAAAAGTTGTAGATCTTCTTACTGTCGACAACTTTGCCATTAAATGTTTTTTGATAAGACTCGTAGTTTTGCCTAAAATCGTGATAAACCGTTTTCCCCCTTCAAATCCCCCCCCATCACACTTCTCGGACTCAAATCGCCCGTAATTTCTTTTTCCTCTTACTTTGACTTTATTTTCTTCCTTTTTAATGGGTTTCATCCTACTATGATTTTCTTTTGTTTCAAAAATTATCTACCCTCGCCTATGTATCGGCCGTAAGATTTACAAATATGTAGTTAAGATGAACATCACTAGATAAACTTTTGAATCTTTTCAAAACGAAAGGAAGAGAAAAAAAATCTAAAAAATTAAGGACCGACCACACTGAAGCAGGCCACAAAGGCCGGGCCGCATTGCAAAAATCCACCCAGATCGCTCTCATACATTTTATCAGACCTCAACGTGGTCTTATAGGTAGTTAGATGGTAAGCGAAATTATAAGTGTTCCTCCGTGTTTTGATTATTAATTTATAAAGTCACGTAATTATAGATGAAGGACGATTAATAATTTTAGTGTAAGTCTACAAAAAACTATACGATTTGCAAGATCCACCTTATGATATTCAACAAAGGAGAATAACATTTAAAAATAAATATAGGAATGCGATGGTTGTGATGAGTCCTGCTTTGCCTCACTGCGGCTTGTCCTAATGTCCATACTATGTTGCATTTTTTGTTGCGATGCGACCAGCACCGATCCGCTGCGGCCCGTCTCAATGTGCTCAATCCTTAAGAGGGCACTTTGTAACTTGCAGGTTATGTTATGACTATAGATATCTACTGAAATGTCAAGTATACTCAGATTTGAAAATAAAAAAAATTTGATTCGTTTCTTTCTTTTCCTTTCGTAAAGAGAAAGAGAACAATAACTTAAAATTACTTATAGTGACGTGAAATAAAATAATAGAAAAATACCTTAAAAATTTCTTCATTCGTATGCGAAATGTGCTGTCACACATCTTAGTCTAGGAATAGAGACCAATTTGACACACTAACGAACTCACGAAACAACATTTTTATATATATTTTAAACATTTACAATTAAATTTTAATTTGTCAATTTCAATAGATACAGCCTTGTTGCAACATATGTAAATTTAATCACAAATACGTGTAATAAAACATCGAAATTCAGTGCTTGCTATAATTATATAAGAATTACTTTTATATTATATTTTTTGACGTATACACGTCTTTTATGGTTTCACCCATCCTATCGCAAACCTTAAATAACTATAATACTTAATTGATGACATTGGTGTGTGAAAAATAGGCAGGGAGACGCTATGACATCATCCCAATGTGTACCCAATAAAGAAGCTAAATATATTTCAAATTTCTAGAGACTGTTAAATCCATATCCATACTAATATTATAAATGTGAAAGTCTGTCTGTCTGTCGCTTTCACGGCTAAACCGCCGGATTTTCATGAAATTTGACATGAAAATAGTTGAAGATTCGGGCTCAAACATACGCTAATTTTATTTTCAAAAATCAGCCCCTGCAGGGCTGAAATAGGGGATGAAATTTGTATTAAAATCTTTTTAGACGACATGTTAATATACTCGCGGGCGAAGCTGCGCGGGTCAATTAGTATTTAATATTTCTAGCTTGTATTTTCTATTGTATGAATTTTAGACCGTGGTCCCACGAACAAACTTTTTTTTGATTAATAACAAGCTGAATTTTGTGAACAGCTCTGTTTTGACGAGACAACCATCTTTTCTATCTTCGAAAAATCTCGAATCGGGGAACTAATAAACTTAGGCTTTGAAAATTTTGATTCGGTAAATAAAAATATTTATTAATAACAATAATTTAGACTTTAATCGTTTGATTATATTATGGAAAACACGATGAAGCTTTTGTCCTACACATTCGATGGTTTCTCTGACGAGTCCTCCACTCTAAAGTTTTGGAATTATGAATTTTAAATTAATATTAATCAATTAAAAAACAACCTAATTTTCTCACAACAGCTTGTTAATTATTATTGTAGTTCAAGAGTGGCATTGTCCTACACGTGAAATGGAAACTTTTCTTAGTTCGAAACTCTAAAGTTTTCTTTTTTGTCTATCTTTATTGGTTACCCAACTTGAGATTTTTCGAAAGGAAAAGATTTTTTTAAAAAATATATAAACGGGTCAATAACGCATACATATATAGAACTTGTAAAGCTCGACGTTTCGAGAAAATTACATTGACCGTGGTCACGAGCAGAGTCTGCTCTAAGTTCCATATATGTACGCGTTATTGACTCATTTTTTATACTTTCCATCGTCGACACTTGGTGAAATTGCATCATATTGATTTTGTCAAACACTTGTACTATTTCACAAATATTTCACAACTAACCTTTAATTGTTGTGAAGCCAACCGGTTTCGCCTATTACAGCATCATCATGCCCTGATGATGCTGTAATAGGCGAAACCGATTGGCTTCACAACAATTAAAGGTTAGTTGTGAAATATTTGTGAAATAGTACAAGTGTTTGACAAAATCAACACGTTATTGACCCGTTTATATATTTTTTAAAAATGATAGTAGAACGCGTTAGTTTAAAAGAAAATATTTTTGTCTCATCAAAACAAAGCTTCACAAAAATTCAACTTGTCATTAATCAAAAAAAAAGTTTGTTCGTGGGACCTCGGTCTATTTGGAACAAAAACAGATTATTTTTTGTACCGAAAAATAATTATCTATGATATTTTTATATTATTAGATATTAGATAAGCTGATGGCTCTTTTGATAAAAGGAACAACCATGACTTTTAGATAATAAACTTTTTAATGGTGCGTTGTTACCCATGTCAATATGGTAAGGCTACAGGCTTAAGTTTACCGGCCACCTTAACCTTCAAACCAAAACACAACAGTTTATTTTTACATTCCCCGTGTTGGTCCGGGCTCCTTTGAAGAATAGGCCAGCTACTGTTCTGCCAGGCAGGTCGTAAAAGGCGACTGAGTGGCTATGCTCGTCACTACCATCGTGACTACTAGGACTACCGGGTCTGGTACCACCGCCTTACCTATTCCTGCCGCAATAGCGTCAGCGCTAGTCGCTGTCATGTTCCGGTTTGGAGGGTAAGGTAGCCGGTAAACTTATGCATGTGGCATTAGACCTCGCCACAAGATAGCAACGCACTATTAACATTCCATCAGGAGATCCATCTGCTTGTTTGCTATCTAAAGATATAAAAAAATATCATGAGATAGCACACAAGCAGATGATATTTCTGATGGAAAAAGAAACCGTCGCCTATAGACACCAAAGATGTTAATGGTACGTTGCTATCTGTGTGGTAGGATGGCAATGCCACATGCATAAGTCTACAAACTACCTTACCCTCCAAAACGGAACATGACAATGACAAACATTGACGCTATTGTGACAGGAATAGATAAGGTGGATTTGTACGCAATTTACTTATACAAAAGCGTAGGTTTCACGAACAAAAAATCCTACAACAAAGGAGGTATTATCGAAAAAAACTTCATTAAAGTATTCAAATATAACAGTTTATAATACAAACTGAAAATTAACTTTGGTCTTTAAGCCCTGAGGGCTGCAAAAAACCTTTTAAGTTAAAAAGGTAAAGGAATATTCGAAACGTTAAATATTATCTTAGTCCTCGGCCTTTAAGAACGCATTAGAAGCAAATTAAAATTTTATCTTTTATATTTCTTACGAACTTCCAATTAATTTAAGAAAAATGTACCGTTTTTAAGGAGCATATTTGTTAATATAATACATAAAGCTTTTTTATCATTATATAGCAAACAAGCAGATGGCTGTCCTGTTGGAAAGAGACAATCATCGCCTAGATAAATTTTTTCACCGTGTTGGTTCCGGGCTCCTTTGAAGAATAGACCAACTGCCGTTCTGCCAGGTAGGTCGTAAGAGGCGACCGATTGGCTCTACGAGTCACTACCATCGTGGCTACTAGGTGGTAGAGTTCGGCATTGTCTCGCCCGGGTCTGGTACCACCGCCTTACCTATTCCTGCCGCAATAGCATCAGGCTTGTCACTGTCGTGTTCCGGTTTTGAGGGCAAGGTAGCCGGTAAACTTATGCATGTGGCATTAGACCTTGCCAAAAGATAGCAACGCACCATTAACATCTTAGGTCTCTTTAGGCGATGGTTGACTCTTACCATCAGAAGACCCATCTGCTTGTTTGCTATCTTATAATATAAAAAAAATACACCAAAGATGTTAATGGTGCGTTGCTATACTTTTGGTGATTAATGACACATGCTTAAATTTACCTACTACCATACCCTCCAAACTGAAATATGACAGTCAAGCATGTGACTTATCTAAGATACAAGTATTTGAAATACAAATACAAGATACAAAATACGTATTTTCAACTTGTATGTAAAATACTTTTTTAGAAAGGATTTTGTATCTTATATTTAAATACTTTTGTTTAGTATCTTAGTATTTAATAAATACTTTTTCTGATCAAATAATTTTTCGGATAAAAAATATATGATTTGGTGTCATTTATAAAATAAATGCGTAGAACTGAAGGTGCCGTTATTAATGTGAAAAAAAATTGGCAGATGGCGACTCTTTCTCACTGACATCGGCTATTAAGCTAGTATGATTGATTTATAGTCTGTACTCTGTTTGCCAAACTCTGCCCTTGTGGAGCGACTCGTTTCTTCCTTTCCTTTCGTTTGGGGTTATGATCATGAGGCCACATCAAAGGAAAATGACGGATAAGATGTTTGAAGAGCTGGTTTTACTTAAGTCTAACTTAAACTCACAATAATTAGTCTGCTGATCTATGTATAGTGAGAGCTACAATAAAAAACCTTAAATTCAAATGTTTTCTTACAAAAATATTTGTATTTTATAAAGTATTTATAAAATACGTATTTATATCTAGTATTTCAAATACCTTTCTCGAAAGTATTTTGTACTTGGTATCTGAAATACTTAATTTGAAAGTACATATTTTGTATTTTATATTCCAAATACTTTTTCCAGGGTATTTTGTACATCACTGATGGCAGTGATAAGCACTAACGCTATTGCGGCAGGAATAGATAAGACGGTTGTACCAGACCCGAGTAAGATAATGCATAACTCTGCAACCTAAGAAACTTTTGGAAGTCCGCTGGAAGAACTTTTGGAAGTGGACTTCCGCCATGTTTTAGATGGTAAATAAATCATTATCATTATCACTATCAATATTATATAATAAAACAAAGTTGATAAAATGTGCGTGCCGATAAAACTTAAAAAGGAGTCCCGGCACGATAAACTGACTTATATAGTGAGATAGCCCTTTATCCCCCTTCGAACAAGAAAGTTCCCGTTTTAACCTAAAGGGCGTGTTTTTAAAGATATAAGGGCTTTTCCAAAATTTTCAACTTGGAAATTAAGTGTAGTGGCACCATCTGTTGTCGAGTATTCGAACTTCATTCAGAACAACGATTATTTTCGAAGGGCGCAACTGTAGCATGTGTAGTAATGGCGCGAAATTTAAAATTCCAATTTCAATAAAGTGTTAAATTACATTTGTTATATTTCAACTACCACGTAATCTCATATCAACTCCCAAGCGAAGCTGGGCATCGTAGCTAGTATATAATAAAACTAAGTTGATAAAACGTGCGTGCCGATAAAACTTAAAAAAGAGTCCCGGTACGATAAAGGGACTTATATAGTGTGATAGCTCTTTATCCCCCCTCCAACAAAAAAGTGCCCGTTTTAACCTAAAGTGAATATTTTTAAAGATATAAGGACTTTTCCAACCCTTCAACTTGGAAGTTAAGTGCAGTGGCACCATCTGTTGTCGAGTATTTGAACTTCATTCAGAACAACGATTATTTGGGTTTTGAAAGGCGCTGCGAGCAATTGCAGCATGTGTAGTAATGGCGCGAAATTTAAAATTCCAATTTCAATAAAGTCTTAAATTACATTTGATATATTTCAACTACCACGTAATCTCATATCAACTCCCGAGCGAACACGGGCATCATAGCTAGTATTATATTATAAAGTAAGCTGATACATGTCAGTCTTTCAAATCAAATACATTACTTTCCCGGGACTGTTTTTATGAAAAACCATTCTGGCAGGCATTTTTGACTATTAGGTGACAGAATTATGCAGCATCTCAAAAAATTTCTCATGTTTTATCCGGACTCCTTTGAAGAATAGATCGATTGCCCTTCTGCTGGACAGGTCGTGAAAGTCGAGCGATTTGCTATACGTGTCACTATCGTCGTGACAGCTAGGTGGTAGAGTTCTGCAACATCTCGCCCGGGTATTTTGTTACACTTACCTATTCCTGGAGCAGCAGCATCAATGCTTGCCATTGTCGTATTCAGATTTGGATGGTAGGGTAACTGGTAGAATTATGCATGTGGTATTGCCATCCCGTCACACGGACAGCAATGCGTCATTAACATATTTATTTTCTATCGGTCGTGGTTTCTCTTTTCATCAAAAGAGCCATCTGCTTATTTGCTATTTAATGATATAAAAAAGTTTCGGTAGCATAGCCTTACCTATTTTACTGTTACTGTGGTGTTTTTGATGGAAATGTAAAGTAACCGGTAATTTTACGCTTGTAATATCCGACTAGGTTACACGGATATAATTTTACTATTAACATCTTGGGTGTCTATAGGCGATGTTTATCAATTTCCATCAGCAGAACCATCTGCTCGATCACCATCTTATGAAATTTAATAATATAATAAATTAGGTGATATTAAGTAGTAAGTATACGCTTCGTGTAGACAAACTTCGAATTTACATATTAAAGAATATTTCTTCAGACAAACATTTTTGTTTTTCAAAATTTCGCAAAGTTTTTCATACCGAATTATTACCCTATTATATCAAACAAACATTTCACAAAGAATATTTTATACGGATACTTTGTAACTCAAACCAAAAGATGTAAAGAAAGAACCCTTTAAATATTTTATTGAAGTCTCAAAAGCCAAACTGATTCGTGTAAATAAATAAAGCTTACTGTATGTATAATACCATATTCTTGCAAGTAAAATATTCATTCATTCATTACAGTCAAAACCAAACTGATTCCTGTAAGTACATATCAAAACATCATTCAGTAAACTCACATTTGATTTGTTTTTTTTTTAGTATCGATAAGTAAGTGCTTGATCTCGATCTCGCCTGATGGTAAGCCAAGATGAAGCCTAAGATGGAACGCGCTTCCCTAGAAAGTACCTGTTCACTCTTCTTTTGAAGATCCCCAGATTGTACTCGTCGAGGAACACAGACTCACGAAGCATGTTCTAATCCCTTGCGGTTTGAATGAAAATTGTCAAGTGGAACCGCTTTGCCCGGGTTTATGGAATGTCCACCATATTATGGCGATGCCTAGAATTTGTGCACCTAGACGAATGTATCAAATAGTCACGTTACATATGCTCCATCTTTACCTTTTTCTTATCTGAGTTTTGTAAGCGTAGGATGGGTGAAAAATTTTCTATCCCTAAATCTATATCCCTTTTTACAATCCTTCCTAATCGATCCAGTCGATTATACTTTACTCAAGGCACTGTATTTAGAAAATATATGTATAGTAACCGATGTAGCTAATGTGAGTACTCCCAATTTTGTACAGCTTGTACCTGTAAAGAGATTTATGATTAAAACACACACGTACACCGTACACACTTATGTAACGGCACGCTATGAAGGCTGGTTTGACACATCATAATAGTGATGAGAATATCAATTTATTATCGAAAAAAATATAAGCAAATGCGAGTTGAATATATAAGTTTTTCTATTTATAACTAGTATGGCAAGTAATAGCTCATTAGGTAAAACGTTTTAATAAAAAGAATATATAAATGTTTACTTAAGTTTTTTTTTATATCATAAGATAGCAAACAAGCAGATGGGTCTCCTGATGGAAAGAGTCAACCATCTTCTATAGACACCAAAGATGTTAATGGTGCGTTGCTATCTTGTGGCGAGGTCTAATGCCACATGCATAAATTTACCGGCTACCTTACCCTCCAAACCGGAACATGACAGCGACAAGCATTGACGCTATTGCGGCAGGAATAAGTAAGGCGGTGGCACCAGACCCGGGCGAGACGATGCAGAACTCTACCACCTAGTAGCCACGATGGTAGTGAATCGATAGCCAATCGGTCGCCTTTTACTACCTGCCTGGCAGAACGGCAGTTGGCCTATTCTTCAAAGGAGGCCGGGGCCAATACGGCGAAAAATAGGTAATATAAGTATTTGAATAGATTGAATATTGGAATAAAAATAAATTACACATGCTTTATTTGCACACAAGAAATAAATTTATACAGGCTTTATTTAATAAGATTCGTCCATACTGCGATTTTCAAATCAGTCCTAAGATACAATAGAATTCAGAAATATAAAATACTTTACCATATTACCTAGCTATGCGTCGTCTAGTATAATTTTTATTTATATCGGAACTTTTCGGACAAATTCGTAATCCTTCGTATGCAAGTAGGAACGCAATTAGAATGCATTTTTAGCGCAGGAATACGTTTTTATCGATTTGTTTAATTTTCATTTCCTAAGTATGTCCCAACACTAGTACCTACTGATCCGTAGGTGCCATTTGGGGAATAAAACTTAAAATAATAAAATATTCCACTAATGGCATCTGCCAAAAATATCGAGAGGTGCCGTATGTGGATTACCTCAGGTGCCATTGTCTCAGGTGCCATTTAAGCGGGTGCCCAATATGGAATACTTCCTATTTTATTCCCAACAATAAATCTAACACCTAGATACGAGTGCCACTACCAGTTTTTTTGTGCATAAGCCAAAATTTATAACTCTAGCGTTTCTGCTGAGTATAGGTATGGAAAGTATATGAGATTGATTTCCGTTTCTTTTTGTTTTGTGCTACTTTCACTGCATAATATAAAACAAAGTCGCTTTCTCTGTCTATCCCTATGTATGCTTAAATCTATAAAACTACGCAACAGAATTTCATGCAGTTTTTTTCAATAGATAGACTGATTCTTGAGGAAAGTTTTGGTATATATAACTTTTCGATATTCCCACGTGAATAAAAACTACGCGGGTGAAACCGCGGGCAGGTCGCTAGTATTGAATAAAAAAGGATTATAAACCTAGAGTATAAGAACAATGGACACAACTAAAAGGATGAAGGACGCAACAATGAAGCATTTTTTTATTATTGCGTCTTTTGTCATTCTTCTTTATTTTTATTTAAAAAAAGACAATAAAACAGTAAAAGGATAATGGAAGTAAGTAACAAGACAAAATAAAAATACATAGGATGCAACTTTGAAACGTTTTTAATTCACTTCATTCACAATTCATTTCACTTTATTTTTATGTAAATACTAGCGAAATGCCCGCGGTTTCACCCATGTAGCTTTTGTTCCCGTGGAAATATCGGAAAGGTTTATATACTTAAACCTTCCCCAAGAATCAATCTATTTAATAAAAAAAACCGCATCATAATCCGTTGCGTAGTTTTAAAGATTTAAGCATACATAGGGACATAAGGACATAGGGACAGATAGAGAAAGCGACTTTGTTTTATACTATGTAGTGATGTACTCCCACAAACAAACATATTGTAATTTGGTGGTTTTGTAGATACGATTTTGTTCTTGGGACGCGTCGATTTGTTAATTTAATACTTTCTTCCCTATGAAATAAAACAATAAAAAAATTTACTCACCCGAAGCAGTAAACATAGACAAATGTGGCGATCGTGCTAACATTATTGTGGTATTTGTGGACCGCGTGTAAGGCGGTCTTACTGGCTGCGTAGCCTCACACCTTACGGCCATGAAGTTCTTATTGGTAGTGACTGTGAAACGCGTAGGTCTCCAACTGGAGCGAAGACCGAAGTCGTCTGCTGATGATACTTCTGTGTTGTCGATCATCCAGGGCTCTGTCTATAAAAAAAATTCTTTTATGATAATCTTCGCCGTGTTGGTCCCGGCCTCCTTTGAAGAATAGGCCAACTGCCGTTCTGCCAGGCAGGTCGTAAAAGGTCGTCAAAGGTCGTCGTCACTACCACGACTAGGTGGTAGAGTTCTGCATTGTCTCGCCCGGGTCTGGTACCACCGACTTACCTATTCCTGCCACAATAGCGTCAGTGCTTATCGCTGTCGTATTCCGGTTTGAAGGGTAAGGTAGCCGGTAAACTTATGCATATGGCATTAGACCTCGCCACAAGATAGTAACGCACCATTAACATCTTTGGTGTCTATAGGCGATGGTTGACTCTTTCCATCAGGAGACTCATCTGCTTTTTTGCTATTTTATGACATAAAAAAAAGATCTGAAAGTAATCATCCGAACGTTTCTTTCACGTGCGATAGGTTTTGGAGAAAATCCATTTAAAGATACGGGACCCTTCGTGCACGAGTACAACCTGCACTTGGCCGGTTTTTAAGAGATGCTTGTCAACTATCTTTTTAAGGGTTGATTTTTGGAAAAAATTGCCGCTGTGTTTGTGCGGGGTATTTTGAAGAATTCAACCGTTGTTCTGCCAGGCAGGTCGTAAAAGGTGACCGATTGGCTATATGTGTCACTGCCATCGTAACTACTAAGTTAGTAACTCTACCAGAGTTCCGCAACGTCTCGCCCAGGTATTTGGTACCACCACCTTACTTATTGCCACAAAAGCATGAACACTTATCATTGTCTTGTTGAAGGTAAGGTAGCCGGTAGACTTATGCATGTGGCATTTCAATCCCGCCACACGGATAGCAATGCACCATTAACATCTTTGGTGATTATAGGAGATGTTTATTCTTTCCATCAGGAGGTCCATCTGGTTGTTAACGAATGATAAAAAAAGTCTTCGTTTGACTCCGAATCTTCAACTATCACTACGCCAAATTTCATTAAAATCGGTAAGCGGCTTAGCCGTGAAAACGTAACAGACAGACGTTTGCATTTATAATATTAGTATGAAACTGTGAACTCGTATGGATATAATTATGGACTAGGATGGAAATATGGATACATAATAAAAAAATTCACATAATAAAAAAATTCATATAATATTTTACTACATATTTCACCATCGTAGGGGATGAATTTCAAAACACTTTGTTAATCCTTGACCAATGTCCTTGACAATATAGTAAGAACAATCCTTTGCGTAAATTTTGTTCGTAAACTAAAATATATATATCGTCAGTATTAATTACAGATACCCTGTTTTGAATCTAAGTACTGAAGTTGTCATATTGCATTTATAATATTATTATGAAAGTGTGAATTAGTATGGATATAATCATGGACTAGTATGGAAATATGGATACATAATATAAAAGATGTTTCTGTGTTTTTTTGGCTAGTTTTAAACATGAAGTATTTGGTGTAGGTGGAGCTAACAGTCGTATGAGTATTAATCAATTGAAACAAATGCTTACATTATATCTCTTATCACACAGTTGTGTTAGAAAGAGAGGATAAGACCTCAGAAGATGACATCAGTATTTAAAATTTGGTTTCAAGTAGGTATTAGAAGTGCTGCCTCTAGATATAATACCTTCATGGTTTAAACTAGCAATATCCGCCCTGTCATTTGAACCTATCGCCACCAACATTAAATATAAAATCACAAGCTGTCATTTTTTTCTTTAAAATCAACCTTACCTTCTCTAGTTTTCCGTCAATATACCACTTAATATTAGCTGGTGGCATTGCTGGTTTGGTAGAACAATTGAGCAGTACGTCTTCTCCCAGCTGCACGCTGCCCGTGATTCCCGTTATCAGTGGGTCTTCTTTCAGGATTACTGTTTGAAATACAGAAATATATTTAACCAGTTGACCAGCGTCACTTCACCCGCAAGCAAATTAACATGTCGTCAATTTAAGAAATTTCATATAGTATTTCATCCCACGTATCATTTTAGGGGATAAAGTTCAAATAATACTTTCTTGTTCCTTTAAAATATCGTAAGAACAATCATTGTAAAAAGTTTAGTCCAATAGTTTTAGGCTGGGTATTTATATCAGTTATTAAGTCAAGACTTTTCTTTTTCAACCGACGACAAATCGGAGAAGGTTCTCAATTCGCCTCATATATTTTTTATGTCAGACTACGCATAACTTTTTACAGAGTAGTCTAATTCTGTTCATTCATTGATATTTAGTACGACCACGCATACATTTTTACAGAGTGATCCGATTTTGATAATTCTTCTTTTAGTAGACATAATATACCCCGAGAATTATCTCTCATGACTTTTGGAAAAAATCCATCTAAAAGGGAATGAAAACGGAGGATCATTGATTATTCACTCACTGATTTTAATGTGTGACCCCGTTTAACTATTTACAGAGTAATCCGATTTTGATAATTCTTCTTTTATTGGATATAATATACCCCAAGGATTGTCTTACATAATTTTTGGAAAAAATCTATTCAAAAGGAAACGAAAACGGAGGGTAATTGATTATTCATTCACTGATTTTAATGTATGACCACGCATAACATTTCGTCAGTTTAATTTTTTTGTTAAAAAGATATTATATACATAACAGATTATGACAAATGTATATAAAAATAAAGCCAGGAGTCAGAAGACATTAGTTTTTTACAGAAATGGACCAAACGGACTGGAGACGCCACCCATGAATAACTACACTATCAGAGCTGGTCTTGCAGTGTCATTGCCGGCTATCTAAGAACGAATTAGCTCTTTCTTTTCCATAAAAGTCCCTGATTAGTTTCAATTGCCGCCGAAAATTGATTACACAAAGAAGTAATTTGGGATAATAAGCCTCGAAAAAAAAAACATATACAAAAATATATTTTTGAAGAAATAGAACCACTCGACCAACGGGGTGGTAATAGTACTCGACTGCAAACAATGTCATTTTATGATGATAAATTTCTGTTTATTGACTGTAATTCATTTATTAAAATTAAGTCCTCTTTGACAAAAGATATTTATTATCTTTCTTATTATTTTAAAAGACAAACAGCAAGCTCGATATATTATCATATTTTTAATACAGCCAAGTACTTGGCTAACACAACTATTTTTATTGAACAGTCAAGTAATTCAAGCGAAATATCTTTAACTGTGGAACATGCTGTCCCACAACTTAATTTAAATAGTTTAAATTAGTAACAATAGAGTCAACCTCTAGCAATAATTTAACTACTAAGTGCATAAACTGTAAATATACTGTCAGTGACATTATAACAGATACCCCGAGTATTATCTATAAGGAGAATGAAAAAAAATTACTCGTACCTTGTAAGCGAAAAAGTTTTTACTTGTCAGTTAAACCTGGTACATCAGTATATTCAAGGGCTGAATGGTAAAGAATTAGAATTGGAGCTGTTCATGAACCGTAATAATATTGATGTTTTATGCATTACAGAACATTGGTTAAAAAGCCACCAGGTCATGTTCAGCTTCAATAATCACCAGGTTGCCAGCTCGTTCAATAGAACTAATATGATACATGGTGGCTCGATGATTATAGTTAGTAAAAACGATCAAATTTAAGGAACGTAAAGACATAGTGAGCCTTTCTGTTGAACAAGTTATTGAGATTGCTTGTATTGAGTTTGAGCAATTTAATGTTATCAGTGTATAAAAGCCCCCTTGTGTATCTTATGATGAGTTTATAAACAAGATGGAGGAGATTATATTTAAAGCCTCCAAATCAAAGATGAATATTGTCGTCTGTGGGGATTTTAATATAAATATATAAGATAAATCTTCGATAACATGTAATTTTCTTAATCTTTTTAAATCATTCAATCTGCACAACGTTTTCTCTGAGCCTACAAAGATAACTGCTATTAGTGCTACTTGTATAGATAATATATTTACAAATATAGCTTCCACTAGTAGTTGGATTATTAATGTACTGGATTCAGACCATAGTGGCCAATTAGTTAACTTCCCGAAAATGACAAACAAACCTCAAAGAAAAGAAAACAATTCGGTTTTACGAAGGGTCGCTCAACCATAGATGCTGGTGTCGAATTACTAAAAAACGTTTATGAAGCCTGGGAGGATTCACAGGATGTACTTGGAGTGTTCCGTGATTTGTCTAAGGGATTTGACTGTGTCGATCATAACATCTTAGTCAGGAAGTTACACCACTATGGAGTTGGAAATAAGGCTCTTGATCTCCTGATTTCTTACTTAAAAGAAATAATTCAGAAGGTTAATATTAATGGGAAAAGGTCCGCTGGTGCTGCTGTAACCATGGGTGTCCCACAGGGTACTATACTTGGTCCATTTTTCTTTCTAATTTACATAAATGACTTGCCCTACTACGTAGGGGATAAGCATGGAATCGTACTGTTTGCGGATGACACTTCACTTTTATTCAAAGTGAAAAGACAAATTGGTAAGTATGACGAAGTAAATAATGCGATTTCAAAGTTGTACACTGGTTCAGTACAAACAATCCTTTATTAAATGGTAACAAAACTAAGTGTGTCAAATTTTTATTGCCTAATGTAAGACATGTAGATACCATTGTACCTGCAACTTTTGATCTGGTGGATTTCACTGCGTTTTAAGGTATTACTTTAGATAAGAAATTAGAATGTGGACTGCACATTAATAATTTAGCAAATAGACTTAGTTCGGCAGCTTATGCAGTTCAAAAAATGAGACAGTTAACTGATGTCGACACAGCAAGATTTGTATACTTAGTTACTTCCACAGCATTATGTCATATGGGATTCTTCTCTCGGGAAATTCTAATGAAATAAATACTATATTTGTATTGCAGAAAAGAGTTATTAGGGCAATTTACAAGCATGGTCCGGGGGTTTCCCTAAGAGAAAAATTGAAAAAATTAATATCCTAACTGTTATATTCCATTATATATTTGAGAACTTGATGTACGTTCGTAAAAATATTTGCTTGTTTAAAAAAATGGTGACGTACACTCACTAAACATAAGGAACACAAACAATCTTGTTGTGCATGCATCTCGTCTCCACAGAATAAGTAACTCTTTTATGGGGCAATGTATACGCTTTTACAATAAACTTCCCGAAACTATAAAAGATCTGTACCGTAAAGATCAAAACTGTGTAAAAAAGGGTATTATAAAATCTCAGATTATTTGAAAGACAAGCAGGCATGGGATTTTGTAATATTGTGATATTGTGAAAAAAAATACATGAAAAAAAGACAAGTTCGCTGAATTTCTTTCGCCGGATCTTCTCAGTGTGTGGCCGCGTTCCGATCCGGTAGTAGTTTTAAAAAATGTTGACGTGTCAAAATAACTTTGTTTTATTGAATAAAGTTCTTCTAATTTCTGATTTCTGACTTTACATAAATATATAACACGGGTTTCAAATACTCTTGAAACTTTCAAAGAATTCTGAACTAACATGAGGACACCAATATAATATTAACTTACCGGCAACTGTTAAATATTTCGTCTGATTGACGACCGCGAACCTCGGACCTTCCGTGGATACTTCACACGTGAATGAAACCCTCGTGTTGTACCTCCGGGGAAGAACCACGCTTATGGAACAGCTGTGCATGTTGCAGTTGCCACGGGTAACGCCACCCGCTGTTTTATTGAAGGTTCTTGTTTGAGGCTGTTAGAAAAAATTGGGGTTAAGAGCGTGTATTCGATTTTTAACGAAAACTTCATATTTTCAAGTTTTTCCAAGAGCAATATTGGAATAATGTGAGCAGATTATTCAAAGAATATTACAGTTTTTGCAAGATTAAGTCTTGATTTAGTGCACTACAGATCAAGAGCATAATTTTTAATAACGGTTTTTTAAAACGAAGGCAATCCCTGCATAGTGTTTTACGAAAATAGGCATCAGAGCTATCTTTCAGGACTAATACTACCATTGTAATGTTGCATAATATTTAAATTTATGCATTTTTCCAAGAGGATATATAGTTTGTACTAGGATAAGTGCTACACAGTGCAATAAATGTCAACAATATTGTTATTAAATATTAAAAAATAGTATTAAAAAATTACAAAATTAATTCACTTTAACATTTTTTTACCAGTAAGTATTTCAAAACAAACCTAAAATATTTTATCGTATGTGAATTATTAAGGTAATGCACAATATACGGGTTTTTTTCAGTCCGTTATATGAACTCATTTATTTAGAAGAATTATTTTAAAACACTATAAATCCTCGCACGTAATCTTTTGCCGATGAAATTTTGAACCTGCGGTAAAACGAATGATCTAATATAGCTTTTTGTAGGTGCAACATGATGTTAAGGGATCACCGCCGGCCATGGACATCCGCAATACTAGAGGCCTTGCAGCTGCGTTGCCGGCCTTTTAAGAATGAGTAAGCTCTTTTGTTGAAGGGCTCCAAGTTGTATCCTTTCGAAAACACCCCTGCCGGTAATTGATTCCACAACAGAGTAGTGCGAGGCAAAAAGTGCCAAATCGCACAGTTGTAGATTTCGAGACATCGAGATGGTAAGGGTGGAATTTCAAATTTTGACGTGATGCCCGATATGGAATTTGGCGGCAGAAATTAATCCAAACAACTCGTCGAAACACTCCTAATGATAAATACGATAGAAGACGCAGAGTTAACCTACATCTTTACGCAATGCCAAAACATATAAATTATATAACATGTTTAATTATTAACTTTCACCGTGTTAGTCCCGGGCTCCTTTAAAGAATAGGTCAACTGCCATTCTGCCAGGCTGATCGTAAAAGGCGACCGATTGGCTACGCCAGTCACTACCATCGTGGCTACTAGGTGGCAGAGTTCTGCACTGTCTCGCCCGGGTCTGGTATCACTACCTTACCTATTCCTGCCGCAATAGCGTCAGTGCTTGTCGCTGCCGTATTCCGGTTTGGAGGGTACGGTACCCGGTAAACTTATGTATGTGACATTAGACCTCGCCACGAGACAGCAACGCACCATTAACACATTTGGTGTCTATAGGCGATGTTTGACTTTTTCCATCAGGACACCCATCTGCTTGTTTGCTATCTTATGATATATATAAAAAAGATATTGGTAAGTCGGTATACTTATGCATGTAGTACTAGACCGCACCACAAGATAGCAACGAACCATTAACATCTTTGGTGTCTATAGGCGATGGTTGAATCTTTCCATCAGGAGACCCATCTGCTTGTTTGCTATTTGCTGTTTGCAAAATTAGGTAATCCCACGGGATTCGCCAAAAACTGTTATAATGCAAGGGGCTACACGCTGCAGCTAGTGGATTATAAAACTAACTTTAATCGTGAAATTTAGCAAAAAATAATGTGTAAACAGACGCCATAGGTTTATGGTAGTATAAATTAGTTCAAAGTTATCGCAACCTATTAGCAAGGAACGTGTAACAGAATTTTCTTATCTTCGTGTGAATTAGTTTATTCAACTTATATCAAGTTAATGAGTTCGGAAACTATAGGATACATAATCGTTTGCATAAGATCAGAGTGTTGGCATAACTAAGTATTGTGTTTTGTCTAGTATTTTGATAACAGACTTTAAAAAATGAGTTTGATTTATATCGAAAGATAGCAAACAAGCAGATGTCTCTCCTAATGCAAAGAGAAACCATCGCTTATAGACAACAATATATGGTACTACAATATGTATGGTACTACAATATATCGCTTATAGATAATAATATATAGACAACAATATATGCTATCGGTGTGGTGGAAAGGAAGCGCCACATGCATTTCTACCTTGTCCTAAAAACGGGACCTAACAATTTCCAGCATTGACACTATTGCGACATGAATAAGTAAGGCGGTGGTACCAAAATACGCAGGCGAGACGTTGCAGATCTCTACCCCCTAAAAGTAAGGACTTTAGTGACACGTATAGACAATCGGTCATTTTATTTGATCTGCCTAGAAGAACGGTAGTCAGTCTATTCTTCAAAGGATGGGTATCAATTAAATATTGTAACCGGACAAAGGACAACTTTATATAAATATTGAACCTTCATGTTCAATATCTATATAAAATTCGCCTAGAATCCAATGCATCTTGATAGATGATTATTATTTTAAGATATTTTTTAACTTCTCATTACGTATATGTAGATATTACTTTTTTCGCGATCTAGATTTTTCCAGATTTTTTTATCTTCCTACTACGTATGTAGATAAGGAAGTTACTTATTTTACCCCGATTTTCGAAAATCGAGTTTTCACCAGATGTCCAAGTTTTGAGGTCCTAGGAACCTTTTCCGACTAATTTCACGATGACGTCAGTATGACTGTATGTATGTATGTATGTGTGTGTGTGTATGTAAACATCTCATAACTTTTGAACGGCTGGACCGATCGAAACGCGGTTGATGGCGTTCGATTGGATTCCGCTAACTTAGACTTCCTGAAAATTTGAACCGATTTGGTCCAGGCGAATTTGAGAAATTTTGAAAAAATCTCAAAAAAAATTTTGGCGAAACAGTATTTTTTTAATATAACTTTCAGATTTATGTACCGATTGACTATAAAAATTAATCAGCTCTATTCCTCAAAAAACTACGTCTACTATATAAATTGAATCAAAATCGGTTTAACCGTTTGGGAGTAATCGTTGACGAAAAATGTTGAAAAAATTTTGTTTTCAACAGCTTCGAAATTTTACGATATTTTAGTACTAAAAAAAACTAGGTCAAATACCGTTAAAAAATCAAAATCGAATCTAATTCTCAAAACTTATGGCTTTTTTTAAATGTTAATTGTATCAGGGATATGCTATTTAAATACTGTAATTCACGAAAAACCAGTCAAAATTGCGTCAGTGCTTGTCACAGTCGTGTTACGGTTTGGAGAATAAAGTAGCCGGCAAACTTATGCATATGGCACTAGCCCTCGCCACAAGATAGCAACGCACTATTAACACCTTTGGTGTCTATAGGCGATAGGTGACTCTTTTCATCAGGAGACCCATCTGCTTGTTTGCTATCTTATGTGTTTAGAAAGAAAATAGTAATTTATTTATAGAAGTATGTTCTTAATATTAGTTCAGTGGAAAAGATTTGTATTTTCTTTTTCTTAGTCGGTTTACATGTTAGTTAAATACATTTCTAGTGAAGTTCTATACAGTAGTTTAACCACTTCAGTGACAAAGCACATGTGTCTAGATCAAGTTTAAAACTAGTTTCTAACGTTGCTGCACTGACGAAGCTAAAACACGGTTAATTATTGAATTGGATGTTAGCCAAATTTGGTAGATTCTGTAAGATATATTATTAAAAATGACTTTCATAAATATTATCCCGTCAGTTTTTACGCGCTATTAGTGAATTTGATTATAAGGCAAAGGAGATGTATTCACTTGGTGGAAATAATTATTAATTCTGGGTTCCTATAATTAACGATCTGTCATAAGCAACCAATTTAATAATGACGATACGTTTCACAAGTTTTATGGGCCATTTTTAATTTGACATCAAATTATGTAGGAACAGGATTTAGGACAGGAAAGGAGACCGGGACCAATACGGGGATTGGTCCCGGTCTCCTTTGAAGAATTGGCCAACTGCCGTTCCGCCAGGCAGGTTGTAAAAGGCGACCGATTAGCTATGCAAGTCACTACCATCATGGCTACTAGGTGGAAGAATTCGGCATTGTCTCGCCCGGGTCTTATACCACCGCCTTACCTATTCCTGCCGCAATTTAGAGGGTTAAGTAGAGGGTTAAATTAGGGTAAAGTTTAGAGGTAAGGCAGTCGGTAAACTTATGCATGTGGCATTAGACCTTGCCACAAGATAGCAACGCACCATTAACATCTCTGGTGTCTATAGACGATGGTTGACTCTTTCCATCAGGATTGAACGAATTCACTTGTTTGCTATCTTAATATGATATAAAAAAGAACATAGGAACATTATATGTATAGATAACCAATCACAACAACGCAAACATATCAATATTATCTATCTATATTCTATACGTATAATAAAATCGTAAGAAAGTCAAAACTGTACATTGAATATTTTTTTAAAAGAATGGGACGTGATCTACAATCGATATAGAAGCCAAAAATATAGTTTTTAGAATTTTTGTCAGTTTGTCTGTATGTATGGCCGGGGTAAACTCAAAAAGTGCTGCATGGACTTACTTCAAATTTTGCATGAATATTACTTACTAATAGGTCGGGTCAACATATAGGCTACATATTATCACGCTATCTCCTACGGGGGAGGAGCAGTGCGGAGTACGAAGTCCGCGCGGACGAAGTCGCTGGCAACAGCTAGTAAGGTTATAAATCTTTGCTTTAAGCGCCCCCTTTTGTTGACCCCTACAGAGACAAGGATTTATGCTGCGAGCAAGAGGTTTGTATTTCTAGGTTTGGGTGTTTATTAAATACTAGCTGACCCGCGCAGCTTCGCCCGCGACTAGATAAAAATGTCGTCAATATAGTTTTTCATACAAATTTCATTCCCTATTTCAGCCCCTTAGTGGTTGAATTTGGAAAAAATAGCCTTTATTTGACTCCGGATCTTCAACTATTTACAAGCCAAATTGCATGATAATCGTTCCAGCGGTTTAGCCCTGAAAGCGTAACAGACAGACAGACAAACTTTCGCATTTATACTATTAGTATGGATATTTCTGTATTTATATATGGTTTCTATATATTTGTTCCATTGAGTAACATACATATCATACGCATACCCGCCTCCGGTTTTCCCCCTGATGGCCCGGGCTCCTCTGAAGAATAGAGCAACTGCCATTTGGCCTAGCCGGTCGTAAAAGGCAATCACTTGGCAATAATTGTCACTACCATCGTGACTACTGGGTGGTAGAATTCCGCAACGTCTCGCGCGAGTATTTGGTACCACCGCCTTACGTATTCCTCCCGCAATATCGTCAATGCTATTTATTCCAGTGTTCCGGTTTGGAAGGTAAAGGAGCCGGTAGATTTATGCATGAGGCAATACCATCCCGCATCTTGATAGCAACGCACCATTAACATCTTTGGTGTCTATAGGTGACGGTTGTCGTTTTCCATCGGAATTTCCACTGGAATAGCTATCTGCTTGTTTCTTATCTTATGATAAAAAAGCAGTTAATTTACTTTTTTTGCCGTAAAAAAAAACTTCTTTTTACTAACTCTGTAAGAGATTCTATGCTTTTTTTATATCATAAGATAGCAAACAAGCAGATGGGTCTCCTGGTGGAAAGAGTCAACCATCGCCTATAGACACCAAAGATGTTAATGGTGCGTTGCTATCTTGTGGCGAGGTCTAATGCCACATGCATAAGTTTACCGGCTACCTTACCCTCCAAACCGGAACACGACAGCGACAAGCACTGACGCTATTGCGGCAGGAATAGGCAAGGCGGTGGTACCTGACCCGGGCGAGACAATGCAGAACTCTACCACCTAGTAGCCACGATGGTAGTGACTCGATAGCCATTCGGTCGCCTTTTACGACCTGCCTGGCAGAACGGCAGTTGGCCTATTCTACAAAGGAGGCCGGGACCAACACGGCGAGAAATTACTACTTATTAATAATGTAGCTTTGTATTAATAAAAGATTTTTTACAATTGGTTCCATTTAGGTTTTGAGTATATTTATTAAAAACAAACATGGTTTCTTTATAATATTGGTAAAGGCAACAAAAATAGAGCTAATGGCTTCCATTGTGATATATCAAATATGTGTATAGTGCGTTGTTATCTTTATTGAAGGTATTTCTACGATTTTAACTTTGATTAACTTAATCTTAAGTTTGACACCACCGCTTTCGCTATTGCTGCCTAAATAGAGTCAGTGCTTGTCACTGTCGTGTCTCAATTTGCAGTGTAAGGAACATAGTTTGAAATGAACTTAAGCTGTCTATCTAAATGACTGTTACTGCGAAATTGAGCCTTTTTGGCAAGCAGAGCAGAGTATATTTTGGAAAAAAAGTAGGCCCATTCCTTTTGAGAGATTTGTTGAAATTTCCTTCACCTGCTCTCTCTTTTAATACCAACAAAACTGCTCAGCCATGGTTTGAGTGGATTTAGAGTTCACCCTATAGGTGTCTCCTGTGAGACAGAACCTCAGCTTGGGACAGTATCTCTACGATTAGTTGAAAGTAAGTGGCATCAGAATTTTTACTCCTTAATAATTCGACATATAATCGTATCTGTGGTCTAGTGGTTCAGTGTCGGTGTTGACCACAGGTCCCGAGTTCAATTCCCTAGTAGATTTTAAATATTCAAATATATAAATAAATAAAATAGATTAGATAGTATATTTTAAATATTCAAGTTGTTCCCCTGATGACGAAAAATGGTCAATATTAAAAAAATCTCTTGTTGATTGGGGCCCAGTTTCGAAAAATAAATAAATTGTTTTTTTTTTCTCATAAATCTCATAAATCCAACATACGATAAATACTAAATTCCAGCCAGTATTAAAAAGGCATATTTTTCCTTAATATACTTTTTTAGTCATCTCTTATTTGCTGTTGTTACGTGACAGATATTAAATTTCACTTTTTCCTAAGGATTTGGCTATTTTATAAACAGATTTTTCTCTGTTATTGGGACCAACTGGAATATTTTTAGATAAATTTGGACTGGTAACGGTGTTGAGATCCAGTATCAGGATAAGCAAAGCCTACCAATCAAAGTAAAAGTTTAAGACAAAAATGTTTTATTAAACGCTTAGAGGCACTTCGACGAGTTGACACTTTTTTCACGCTTTAACGTGAAGCATTAGGTAAAGCTCTACTTTCGCTTAACGCAAATCAAACAACTTTTTGAAGGAAAAATATCTCTATTTCGTTTATGTCGCACTTTTTGAATAATACGATTAAAGTCTGTCAAAACACACTAGTATTGATATTTTTAATGGACATTAATTATATTGAGACCAAAAAAACTGATTAAAAAAATTACAAGTATGTCATTATTAATTTTATTGTCGTGTCTTACTTATACTAAATGTAAACATGTTTTTTTAGAAATTAACATAAGCAGTTGTAATTAATAAGCAGTTGATCCAAGTTAAGAAACCGGGAGTTTAAGAGTGGGCTAAGAACCCGCCCTAAGGGTGTTTCCACTGAGACCGAACCTCGGCTTATGGCAGTATTTTCATAATGAGTGGAAGCGTAAGTGGCATCAGGATTTCGACTCGTTAATGGCTCTTGGCCGGTGTCTCAGGCCGAAATAGTAGTCTGATTTACTGCCAGTGGTGACTTTGGCATTTTTTTATTTTTATTTTACATCATAAGATAGCAAACAAGCAGATGGGTCTTCTGATGGAAATAGTCAATCATCGTCTATAGACACCAAAGATAAAAATGGTGCGTTGCTATTTTGTGGCAAGGTCTAATGCCACATGCATAAGTTTACAGGCTACCTTACCGTCCAAACCGGAACATGACAGTGACTAGCACTGACGCTATTACGGCAGGAATAGGTAAGTCGGTGGTATCAGACCCGGTCGAGCCGATGCAGAACTCTACCATCTAGTAGTCATGATGGTAGTGATGCGCTTGGCCACTCGGTCGCCTTTTACGACCTGTTTGGCAGAACGGCAGTTGGCCTATTGTTCAAAGGAGCCCGGGACCAACACGGGGAAACGGGCGTGTGCATGTAAATTGTAGAGTAGCATATGATGGAATCATCAGGATTAGATAGGGCTATTAGCATATCATGGATATGTCTTCTTCCCTATTAGCATATCATGGATATGTCTCTTCTAATTTACAATATGGAATTCCTATTTGGGGAAATTCTGTTGAATTGGTACGAATTTTTAGAGTCCAAAAGAAATGTATTCGAGCAATATGTGGTGTTAATCAGTTACATTCCTGTAAACCACTTTTCAAGTCTCTTAAGGTACTTCCCTTACCATGTTTGTATATTTTAGAGGTATGCGTATTTGTAAAAAAGCACCAAAAGTTATTTAAAACAAATGCTGAAGTCACTGGTAACTCATATTTTAGGAATAGTAAGAAATTATATGTGCCTAACCAAAAATTAAATATTTTTACAAAAAATGTGTATTGTATGTCTAATATTATATACAATCATATTCCTGATAGTCTTGAATCATTGCCTATAAATAAATTTCGCAAAAAGTTGTTTGATTTGCTGTTAGATAAAACTTATTATGATATTAAAGAATTTTTAGCCGATAAAATTAAATGTTAATGGATAGAAATATAAGTTTGTTGAATTGTCCTTAAAAAAATTTCAATGTAGTAAAAATTTTGTAAATGGTGAACATTATGTAAATTATAAAAAAAAAATAATTACTCAAAATATGAAACTTGTAATTATAAAAATAACTTTGTAATATGGAATCATCCTTGTATATTTATAACAAGAACATAAATTAGAGAAAAAAAGACCAGCCCGCTGAGTTTCTTCCGCCGGATCTTCTCAGTGTGTGGCCGCGTTCCGATCCGGTAGTAACTCTGAAAAATCGATACAATTTATAGTTTTAAATGTAATATTATATAATGATATTTTTTTTAAATATTTGCACACCATATATTGGTAGAATATGTCGGTAACTTAATTTATTTTTAACAACTTGTAACGCCCATATTCTTGCAAATAAATATTTTCTTTCTTTCTTTCTTTCTTTTATGATAAATACCATACAACATGCAGTATTATATTTATTTCAACGGAATTCTTTCAAAGAAGTGTCCCGTGCGATACAGAATACTTAGAAACTAACAGAAGTCAATGTTACATACAAGTAATAGTCGAGCATAGCACACATAGACACCTCTCACCGACGCGATATCTAGGAATGGTGCGGAACAAACTGTTCCGAACCATTCCGAGATATCGCGTCCGTGAGAGGTGACTATGTGTGCGTTACTCGAATATCACATGTATGTAGATTGACTACTGTTATCTCCAGTACGTACGACCAGTGTCTATTAACAAAAAAAAACTAACCTGTTGCCCAGGCGTGAATCGAAACACTTCATTATTATCTCGATACCACTTGACGGAGTGGAGTGGAGGGTCGCCTTTCTCGTTGATATAGTGGCAGGTGAGATCCGCGTCACGCCGGGGGTCGCCATATTGCGGTACTTCGAGATATGTGATGTTGTGTGCTGTTACTATCACTGAAACAAATAAATATTGTTAACAATTATATTTCCAATTCGGTTTGAGTTTTGAAGTTAATCTTCTCCCGCATTACAACGATTTGAAAGTAAAAATACAATCGATGGAATCGATAACTAGTCGATTCCATCGATAACTGTCGACACTAGCTGAGTGGGAGAGCACCCCGGCTTTAGGGGAGGTCGCAGGTTCGAGTCCCGCGTGTCGATATTTTTCTTTGTTGTTTTTAAAGTTTTACACTGCCTGCACGCTGAAGACACTTCTTTCAACTGTTTCTTGAATCTCACGGAGATAACTTATTTTTCCCGGGATAAAAAGTATCCTATGTACTATTACAGATCATTGTCTACATGTTGTGTGCTAGATCTCATCCAAATCGTTTTAGAATGGCGTGATTTAGTGACAAACATCCATCCATAGATCTAAACAACAAAATTTTCGCATTTATAATCTATACAAATAAATATAATTGGAGTGTCTGTTTGTAATATTAAAATAACCACTTTATACTAAATGCATATCGATGTATATATGGCACATATACCAAAATAACATTTTTGTCTGTCTGTCTATTTGTTCCTGCTAATCTCTGTAACGGCTGGACCGATTTTGACGGGCCTTTACTGGCAGATAGCTGATGTGTTAGGGAGTAACTTAGGCTACTTTTATTTTCGAAATTTTTCCGCGCGAACGAAGTCGCGGGCTCAGCTAGTATTAATATATAAGTTATTTCCAAAGTAGGTGATCATATTTCAACACAGCGTTCAGTGCGTCTTAACAAAGATATCCAGCCAAAAAAGGATGTGATTCAAGACACTAAAACTTTTTGATTTTTACCAACAAAATAATTTTGTCTCATAATGTTTTACGGCTTTTTTTATTTTTTAAGTTAACGAAATTGATATCATGTAGGTAACTTAGTTATTAATAGTGCAACCTACACCGTTATCCTCAAGTTACTAGTACTTAATTTACACGACGATATAAGTTAATTTAACTTAAACTGTGTTGATATTTATACAGTGTGTAAAGAAAACCCTGTTGGATAATTTAAGGTGTTATTGGTACCGTGATACGTTTACATATGTGTTATTATTTTATGGATATTAATTAATTAGTTTTCCCAATAAAAAAGTAATCTTAAATGGTATTTTCATACATTAAGTATGACAACACCTACAAATAAGTGAATTCTATTATCAAAGAAAGCCGCGCAAGTCGGATGCTATCAAAGGATAGGCGGCGCGTTTAAAGTTCTTTTGTAAAAAGCCAAAAAACGAACAGTGAAACAATGAAACAAACAGCGACAAGGTGTTGTCATTTTTAAAATATCTGCTCAACGCTAGGGAGATATATGTAAAAATACGAATATTAAAAAACGATATCTTTTTTATTTTCAGAAATAAAATCATTTTAATATTTTTTCAGTAATGCCTTTAACCAACCTATATGCCTCTTTCGGATCGGAAAGGGTTTTCTTTACAGACTGTATATTACATGCATATGCGTACTGACGCATGCACGCATGTAAACATACACACACATGCATATATGCAAACATGCGTACATACATCCATATATATAAACATATAACAATCTGTGAGCTGGTTAAATTTTATATTACAAGTGGCCAGTTCTAAAAACTTTCAGTTTGAATCTGTATACACAATTATGTATGCTATTATCTTCATAGATAAAGTCAACTGTAAAACTTAATAGAGGTTTTACTGTTAAGTCTGTGGTCAAATTTTTAACAAAAGGTGATCGTTTGTATAATTAATAACATGCGATAATCTTTATCTATATTAATATTACAAGTATAAAAGTTTGGATAAATGCATTTTTTGTTTATAGTTTGTAGCTCAATCACGCAAAAACTACTGAACAGATTTGGATAAAATTTGGCACACAGGTAAATGACGATGTGGAAAAGTTTTTTCCCGGAAGAAGTAGGTGGAAAGGGGTGAGAAAGGGATTCGTCAAAAACTGTTGTAATGTAGCGGGCCGCACAGTCCATGCTGCAGCCAGTAAACAATAAAATTCATAATTTTTAAAAAAAAAAGATAATTTACTCTAATATAATTGATTAATTACTAATTAATTTATTCCTTTGCATTATTAAAGTGAAGAGAAATCGATGTTAGGTGTTGTTAACACGTAAGTAACACTAATCGATAATTACACACTAAATATAAAATTAAAGTGACTTCCGCAGAAAAAAACCATAAAACTTTGAAAACATCAAAGAAAAATATCAACACGCGAAACTCGAACCCGCAACCATCTCTTTCAAGCCGGGACGCTCTGCCATTGAGCTAGTGTAGACGAACTCGACGTGGCGAAATTCTTCTTTGTTATATGATAGATGATAGGTTACGTCGATTGTCCTGATCGCTAGGCAAACATACGTATAACTAGTTAAATGAGTTGACAATACGTATAACTTGTTAAATTAAATGAGTTCATCGTTACAGATGAAATTCACATTTATAATAATTTTTTGATCAGTATTTTCGTGATTTCTAATTATTTCTGTACTTATAGCACTCACCTTGTGCTTGGGAAACTTGAAAAACTTTAAAAACAACAAAAAAATTCTGACATGCGAGACGAACCCGCGACCATCTCCCTCAAGCCGGGACACTCTGCCACTGAGCTAGAGCCGACGGGCTCGACGTGGCGAAATTCTTCTTTGTTATATGATCAATTATGTCAATTGTACTGATCACCAGATATACATACGTATAACTACTTGAATGGTCGCGGGTTCGAGTCTCGCGTGTCGACATTTTTATTTGTTGTTTCTAAAGTTTTTCAAGTTTCCCAAGCACAGTGTGAGTGCTATAAAAACAAAAATTTAAAAAAATAAAAGCCTGAAAATCAAAATGTTATTTCCAGTTTTCATTTTGAAATATAACAGAAACTTTTCTAAAAACCAAGCTCTGTTGAAATGTTGGACCAGCAAATGTAACTGGGTTTTGCTTTGACTCATAAAACAAACAAAATGTCATAACCTTTTTTTTATATCATAAGATAGCAAACAAACAGATGGGTCTCCTGATGGAAAGAGTTAACCATCGCCTAAAGACACCAAAGATGTTAATGGTGCGTTGCTATCTTGTGGCGAGGTCTAATGCCACATGCAAAAGTTTACCGGCTACCTTACCCTCCAAACCGGAACACGACAGCGACAAGCACTGACGCTATTGCGGCAGGAATAGGTAAGGCGGTGGTACCAGACCCGGGCGAGACAATGCAGAACTCTACCACCTAGTAGCCACGATGGTAGTGACTCGTATAGCCAATCGGTTGCTTTTACGACCTGCTTGGCAGAGCGTTAGTAGGCATATTCTTCAAAGGAACTCGGGACCAATACGGGGGAAAGTGTCAGTCAACGATAATAATTCTAATAGTCTCACATTTCCTTTTACATTCATTTGGTAACCGGAGATTTTGGTTTTAGAAATTTAAATTTAAATGTTGTACTTCAAAGAATATTCTTTGTACGGCCCGTATTATAAAATATCTATCTATACATATAATAAAATCGTAGGAAAGTCAATGTATGTCCGGGGTAAACTCAAAAAGTACTGCATGGATTTACTTCAAATTTTGCATGAATATTACTAACAGATCGGGTCAACATATAGGCTACATATTATCACGCTATCACCTACGGGGGAGGGGCTGTGCGGAGTAAACGAACTCCGCACGAACGAAGTCGCGGGCAACAGCTAGTAATTAATATAATATATCACTCAATTACACGAATTGATCTAACCTCAAAGTAAGCACTTTATTTGCTTGTAGTATGAGTTTTTTTTAATCATAAGATAGCAAACAAGCAGATGGGTGTCCTGAAGGAAAGAGTAAACTATCGCCTATAAACACCAAAGGTGTTAATGATGCGTTGCTATCTTGTGACGAGGTCTAATCTCTAATGCCACATGCATAAGTTTAGCAGCTACCTTACCCTCCAAACCAGAACATGACAGCGGCAACCACTGACGCTATTGCGGCAGGAATAGGTAAGGCGGTGGTATCAGACCCGGGCGAGACAATGCAGAACTCTACCACCTAGTAGCCACGATGGTAGTGACTCGTATAGCCAATCGGTTGCTTTTACGACCTGCTTGGCAGAGCGTTAGTAAGCATATTCTTCAAAGGAACTCGGGACCAATACGGGGGAAAGTGTCAGTCAACGATAATAATTCTCCCAATATATTTAATAAACACCCAAACCTAGATATACAAACATATATGCTCATCACATAAATATTTGTCCCTGTCGGGATTCGAACTCAAGCCCCATTGATGCGTAGCTATTTTCGTTCACTAGCTAGGTTCACTAACCACTCGACCGACGGGGTGGTCAACCCGTACATACATGGACCCGTAGAAGACAAGCATAGGTTCTAAATATTATCTGATCTATAATACTACATATAGTTGACCCGAGAAACGTTGTCGTAGGTCGGGTACTTGAAAGGGGGGGGGGGGGGTTAGATGAGATAAAAACTATCCTATCTTTTTAAATGGACCCAACAAAAGATATCTACAAAATTTCATTGATATCGATATTTGACAAACAACGTGACACGTAATTTATATATTATATTAAGATAAAAATTTATTTCGACGGTCCCTACGCATAAAGAGACATGTCAAAAACTGAAGTTTACAGGAGACCGTTATTAATGTTCAAATTTCTTTTGAAATAATTATATGCATAATTATTAATCTTTTTTTTCTACACTAACTCAGTGTTTATTATGTTTAGGGAGTCCATAATAGTATTTAAGTATTAATTTTTTTAATATTTTCCCAGAAAAACTGATAGATGACTGTTTTTATTTCATTTTAAATACCATACCTTAAACAACTCAAGATCACCATCAAAAAATATTAAAAATACCTTAATAAAGACATGTCTCTTTATACGGCGTTTTAAAAGTTAAAACGCGCATTTTAAAACATCACATAGAACGATAAGTATAGTTATCCGCATATACGTATTCACAACTAGTCCAGAAAAACACATTTATCTTAATAAATTACATTTATTCCACTTGTGTAGTCGTTATTACATATAATATCCTTCATTTTAAGTAATTATTATCATTTCAAGATGCCTTCGATAGATTCAACATCGTTTTATGTTCTTGTTCATTACATTCAACATATCCACTTATTTACACATCAAGTATCAAATATAGAACCGTTCAAGTCGACTGCCAGAAATGGAATGAAATGTGAATCCCGCCAAACCGTTAGGTTAAGGCGGTATTCAAATCACACCACCGACAAACAGGTGCCAACTCGCGCGATTTAGTTTAAATTTTAACGGCCTTACCGTTAAAATTTAAACATCCGTTATTATTAAAATATTAGTTAATACATTTATTTAATAAATCATATGCATTTACACACAGTTATTAAAAATATCCTAACATACGACACCTATTGTTTATAATGATAACACTTGTTCTCTTATTCGATTTGTACAAGTAGCGAAATACATAAAATAAAAGAAAAAATCTTATATAAATATGAGCATCTGGAAAATTTGAAGCCATATCTTTACATGTAATAAAATCGTAAGAAACCCAATGTATGTCCGGGATAAACTCAAAAAGTACTGCATGGATTTACTTCAAATTTTGCATGAATATTACTAACAGGTCGGGTCAACATATAGACTACATATTATCACGCTATCACCTACGGGTGAGGAGCTGTGCGGAGTAAACGAAGTCCGCGCGAACGAAGTTGCGGGCAACAGCTAGTATGTAATAAAAAAAATTAAAATTTTTATATATCCTTTTATACGGAGGGACCGTCGATTTATTTAAATACTTTATTGAACAAAATATACAAGACATTTTCTACCAGTTAACCTTGCAACTGTGGAAACGTTGTAACAAGATTACAAGAAAAGTATTATGGAACAATTGTAATTTTATTTTACACTAAACAAATTGACTAAACGCATTTTTCTAAACTCACGGGCAGATTCACGGATTAAACTGAATACTCCTTTTAATGCAATTTCTTAGGATATCAATGTCGCTTGCATTTACACAGAGAAATACAGAGTTATAATATTTATCGATGAAATAAAATCACTCCAAAGGTATTTTTTAAGACTTAGCTTTTTATACGACACGATAAAATAGCACAAATGGCATATTTCTATTTTTTTACGATATATCTACAAGCGTTTGACATTTATATACATTTGCTCATATGAGCAGCTACGGATTTTGCGACCAACACTGTGTCTATTAGTATTTGTGTGGTCTGTAGGCACACTAATATACATACAAATATCTATACAAATAAATAAAATTGGAGTGTCTGTTCGTAATATTAAAATAACCGCTTTTTACTAAATGCAGATGGATGTATATACGGTACATATACCAAAATAATATTTTTTACAACTTTTGTCTGTCTGTCTTTCTGTCTGTTTATTCCGGATAATCTCTGGAACGGCTGGACCGATTTTGACGGGACTTTCACTGGCAGATAGCTGATGTGATAGGGAGTAACTTAGGCTACATTTTTTTGAAATTATTCTATTATATACGGTACATATAACAAAATAATATTTTTGACAATTTTTGTCTGTCTGTCTGTATGTCTGTTTGTTACAGCTAATCTCTGGAACGGCTGGAACGATTTTGACGGGACTTTCACTGGCAGATAGCTGATGTGATAGGGAGTAACTTAGGTTACATTTTTTTTGAAATTATTCCATTATATACGGTACATATACCAAAATAATATTTTTTTACAATTTTTGTCTGTCTGTATTTCTATCTGTTTGTTCCGGCTAATCTCTGGAACGGCTGGACCGATTTTGACGGGACTTTCACTGGCAGATAGCTGATGTGATAGGGAGTAACTTAGGCACTTTTTTGGAATTATTCCACGCGGACGAAGTCGCGGGCTCAGCTAGTACATAATAATATCTGTCTGTAGTAGTAGTAATGGTGTCTATCCTTTATTTAAATTTTGTGTTTTTAAGTTTTCTTAACCAACGGATAAATAAGGTTATCAGTTTGAAATGTATGTTTGTAATATTGTTGGAATTGGATAATATTTAAATATGATGATCTAATTTGGCGTCCAAGCACGTATATTAAATTGCGTAACCTGTATATTATTTGTATGTTTGTATGTTTATTCACGAATTTCACGGGAACTAAAAGCCATATCGAGATACTTTTTTCCAAGTAGGTATATACCACCTCAGGGAACAGTCTCAGTTTCTTCAAAACTAGTTCAGCAGTTTTTGAAATATCTTAAGTATATTATATTTAAAGTCGGCTTAGGTAGAGGTGGTCACAACTCAGAGCGGCGTGACCAGCGAAATCAGGGGACATATTTGATATCGCGCGACCAAAACAATATATTTTGTTTTCTTTCGTGTGTGGGGTTTATAATTATGGATATTGAACAATTTTAAACGTTCTAAAACGTCCACCGTTGATGCCAACTCAGTCGCAACTAGTCGAGCTGCGGCATACCCAGAAAATCGCTCGACCAGCCCGAAACCCGCAGCGTAAACGCCGGTAGCTGTGGCCAGGCCGCAAAACTATCTAACCGATATGCTCAAAGCTGGTTTCATTTGAAAGACAATAACTCATACTTTTAGGCCACCATAAGGTACTTTTACCCGTTTAAACAAAAGGAAATAATATTCTTGTTTCAAAAAAAGTCGCGTACAAAAGCCAATTATAAACAATATGAAAATTATAATGAATATTGAATAAAATATCTGAAAGGAACACAAAAGCAATGTAAACGGTACGATGTTTGAAATTATTCTAGAAGCATAACTTTAACTGCTATAAACGCTTGCAATATTTAGTATGCATGAAAAACATCTAATTTCAAACTGTTCGCTCGACACACACCGCAATAATAAAATGACTGTACTTCTACGAGCCATACAGTGATGATTAAAAAGTTTTTATCAACGAATGTTAGGGTTGTTTTGTTTATGAATTCATTTACTGCTTTTATAATTTTACTTCCAAAAAAGATTTTGACTTGATTCCTTTGTCAGGCATTTTTTATATCATAGGATATCCAACATAATGATTGTGCTCCAGACTCCGCCTATATTATAATGGTGCGTTTTCTTTCATGTGGCAGGGATAGAATGCCAAATATATTTTATTTTATTTTTAATTTTATATCATTAGATAGCAAACAAGCAGATAGGTCTCCTTAAGGAAAGAGTCAAAAGATGTTAATGGTGCGTTGTTTCTTGTAGCGAGTTCTAATGCAACATGCATAAGTTTACCGGCTATCTTACCTTCCAAACCGGAACAGGACAGTGACAAACACTGACGCTATTGCGGCAGAAATAGGGAAGGCTGTGGTATTAGACCCGGACGAGACAATGTAGAACTCTGCCATTTAGTAACCACGATGGTAGTGACTGACATAGCCAAACGGTCGCCTTTTATAACTCGTCTTTTACGAATCAGTACTTTCATGTTTCTAATTAATTATATTTGTGCTATAGCACTCACCCCGTGTTTAGGACAACTTGAGAAACTTAAAAACAACAAAGAAATTTTTTTCGGCATGCCAGGATTTAAACTTGTGACCTTCCCTCAAGCCAGAACGCTCTAACCAACTGAGACAGTGTTGCCTAGTTCAAAGTTCAAATGTGAATTTCATCTGTAACGATGAACTTATTTAACTGGTTATACGTATGTATATCAAGCGATTAATTTACGGAATCGACCACATAGCAAAAAAGAATTTTGCCACTAAACTTTCTCTGGCTGAGTACTCTGCTCGCCCAAAAAGCCCGATTACGCACTAACGACCCTTAAGGACAACTGCAATAAACATTTCGAAAAAAAAATCACTAAACTAGTCGGCACTGGCTTACTTGGTTAGAGCGTCCCAGCTTGAGGAAAAGTCACAGGTTCAAACCCTAGCGTGTCGAACTTTTTCTTTGTTGTTATTAAGTTTTTCAAGTTTTCCCAAGCACTGGGTGAGTGCTATAACACAAAAAAATGATGTGGTGTCTTGGGACACCAGGTAGGAACGAACTTCCTTCGGCTAAACGGCACTACTCGCTTGTGTACGCGACTGTCGCGCCTGCGCACGTCTCATTTAACGCTTTTATTCCACGCATTTTTTCTTACGGTTTTACTATCACATTTTTTTCAGTTCGGTCGCGCAGCAAAATCCCTATCCCCTCCAAGCCTGCCGTAAGGAACTTCGTTCCAATATAAATAGAAATACATGTATAGATACTCAAACATATTTAATTTAATGAACATCTAAGCCTAAAATTTTAAACATCTGCTCCCATCATGCTAAAACTTGTTCCTGTTAGGAATCGAAACCAGATTCATTGAATGCGTAGCACTTATCACTCGACCAACGGGCGGTCAAAAAAACTCCGTTGACATTTTTCGAATTTTGTAATAGAATCGAACTCGAGACCCTTATGATAGATAGCTACCAAGCTAATAGCTACACCACGTAGCAGGAAATAAATAATATAAAGGAAACTCATAACAGGCATAACCGATGATATTATTTTAATATAATGGAAAACTTAATAATCTTATATATATAAAAATCAATCCTTATTTTCCTTGGTCACGACATCACGCTTGAATGGCTGGACCAATTTGGGTATTTTTTTTTTGTTGTGTTTGTAATTGTAAGGAGAAGGTTCTTATAAAAGAAAATATTAAGAAAATTGCGCGGAAAATTAGAAAATTTAAGAACACTTAACCACCATATAAAGTTTAATGCCATTTTGGCTGCGTGGAAGGACAATCCCGTAGTCTTATATAAATTACGTGTCACGTTGTTTGTCCGTTATGGATTCCTAATATGTAAGGCCGTTAAACAACGTTTGCCGGGTCAGCTAGTCTGTTATATTTTATATGAAAATGCCTGGAATTCATGTGGATATTGTCATCATTGATAGCATAGTTATTATTTCAGGATCCAGTTTAAAGGCAATTTCATTTAATCCATGTCAATAGGATTTTTCCAGATAATTTAGAGTGGACTCAATATTCATAATACAATTTTAAAACTTAAAAAAACACTAATTTGAAAAACTGTAATGTGAATACTTTTTATGTCAAAGGATAAGGCTTATATCTATGGGCTAAAGTCTCTTTAACAGTATAGAGTCTATGGTGGTAGGTAGGTAACTTTACGTACTCATCTCAGCATAAAGCTGAATATTATGCTGAGATGAGTACGTAAAGTTTTCGGTCTCCGTTATCATTAGGGATAGCCGATGAGAACTGGCGAAAAATATAAATAGGATAAACCGTAGGTCCGTAAAAGAAATAAGCCCCAGCGGTATAATTATATTTTACCCACGTTACAATAATTTCCACCATGTTTGTGCCAAAAACAAAAGCATACAATTTTATAACTTAACCCATGTTTCATTTTGTTTAACGTACACCACTTATATCACGTATACCACTTCTTAACGAACACTCAGCTCTTTTTTTTTTTCAAAAACCTGCGTCCAATATATGAATTGCAACAAAATCGGTTTATCTGTTAGGGAGTTATCGTAGACGAAAAATTTCGAAAAAAGTCTTTTTCGGCATAACTTTGAGATTTTAAACCAATCATTTTTCGATCTTCTACAACATATTAATACTTTAAAAACTACGACAAATCCAGTTTCAAACATCAAAATAGAATCAAGTTTTCAAAACTTACAGCTTTCTAAATATTATTATTTTTTTGTTTACAGCAAACTTGTTTAATATTTTTGAAATAACTTTCAGGCTCATATACTAATTGATTTAAAAATCTGATCAGCTTTTCTCGCTATAAAATTACGTCAAGTACCATAAATTGGATTAAAATCAGTCGATTGATTTGGGATTTGACAATGAAGAAAATTTTTGATAAAAAATAAAATTGACAGTGTCGCGACCAACGCGATTCTCTTTGAAATGAGCGCACAATTTTAAAAAGGGCGCTCATTTTCGGAGTTTTTTATATCAATGCCTGTAAAGGATTACTTGAACAAAGCATATTTTGACTTTAAGTCTTGAGTTTGAGTTTAATATATTACTATTATTCAGGTACTGTTTTTATTTATTTTTTCAGTGTTGCTGCCGAGGTCAAATACAAAACAGAAAAGGTAGGAATTTGTTTTGATTTGATTTGCCTCAAGTATAGATTAGATGTAATTAAAATACACACTGAGTAACAAAAAATCAGTCCGACCCAAAACGGACATGTAAAAAATAGCGAAATAATTCTATTTATGAACATAAGAATATAATAGATTTTTTAAATGCTCGTGTTTGTCCTTCAACTTCCCTAAAATTTGGCAATTTTTTTAACTGGACAACTGCGTCCAGTTATCGGCGGCATTTCTTCGACGTCATAGTCGCTTTCTTGTCGCAGCGGATAAGATGACTCCAAAGAAGCCATTATTTATTAAAACATATATCATTAACATATGAAAAATCATATTTTGGAACAATAATAACACATACATAATTATAGTTAGCTACAAAACAATGCATCTGACTATCGGGCAGAGTGTTTGTTACTTATTATATATACGTATAAAAACATCATAAGACATAAAAATATTACCAGTTACCAACTTTATGAAAATAATCCAGCTTTATATCGCGTTTCGTTTTCAAATGCAGTGAGCATTATCCATTAGTCAAATTTCCTGCACTACATAATTTATATTCGTAGTTTGTGTACCGTGATTTCAGTAAAATAGAACAAATTCTTGAGAATTTCTAAAGCGTCGCTAGCAGTTGCAAGCTTGAGTTTCTGGCCTAGTTATTTTAATTAGTCCTTTAATCTGCAGTGTACTTTTAGTGAACCTCATTTATAATAATGCAACTAAGTAAATATTACAACTTAGAGACTGATTCTAAATAGAGATGAGGACTTTTAAATAAATAACTGGACTCAAATGAATTCTACTCGGTAGATTTCTGCAACATCTTACACGGTAATAGTACCTAACATCACAAAACCTATTCCTTCCGCAAAAACATCAGCGCATGTCACAGCCTTGTTCTAATTTAGTGGATAAGGTAGCCGGTAAACATATGTGGTATTAGATAGAAACTCTCCATTAACATCTTGCATACGCACTAAAGGTGTTAATCCGGCGTAGTGTTAGGTCCGGCGTAGGGATGTGACGACCCCGTCGCCCACCGGAGGGATGATTATTGTTACAAAAATTATTCTGTCGGTGCAGTCAGTCGATTAGTGGTAGTGCCATGCTGTGCTTGCAGCGGAATAGGCCGGCACGCCCGGGGAGATACCACTCTTTCACTTAACACCGACGTGAAGTAACAGCGTAGCTGTTACGTTTCGTCTGGTTTGTGAGAGTCCCGGAGGCCTACTTCCCCCTCCCCCGCAAACATGAAAGCGCAATTGTAAGGTGTTTTACCCCAGGGGGGTACCACTTGCACTAGCGGTGGAGAATCCCCCTCTGGGCGTCCATGCTCTGGATTGCTTGAACAGCCAAATCATGGACGCTCAGGCTGCCCTGCGTACTCTGGGGGGGACAAGATTGCGCTCATTAACCACACTGCACGAGGCAAATGAAGCAAAGAACTTAAGGCATCCCCCACCACACTTGTCGTGGATTTTTGCAACATTAGGGGGCTTCACTCAAACCTTAACGCCGTCCATTACCACCTCGAGACGGCTAAGCCGGCCTTGCTTTTCTTGACCGAGACTCAGATATCTTCTCCGGCGGATACTTCCTACCTCGCCTGTCCGGGGTACAAATTGGAACATTTCTTTGTACCGCGGGCTGGTGTGTGCGTATACGCCAGAGAAGATATCTGCTACCGGCGTCTCGGCAGTCTTGAAGATCGGGACCTATCCATCTTATGGTTACGCGTAGACTGCGATGACCACCCCCGCATCTACGCGTGCTTATACAGGTCCCATAGCGGGAATACCGAAGTCGACCGGCTCGTCGAGCATTTGCAATTAGCTGCAGATTCCGTGCTTCAAAGGACACCTACCGCAGAGATCGTGATCCTAGGTGATTTTAACGCCCATCACACCGACTGGCTCTGCTCACGTACAACCGATCACGCGGGGAGGTCTTTTCACGATTTTGCTTTGGCGTATGGTCTTACGCAACTGGTTACTTCACCTACGCGAATTCCAGATGTCGATGACCATACACCTTCAATGTTGGACATTCTGCTGACTTCTCACCCGGATCAGTATCGAGTATCAGTGGACGTTCCTCTCGGTTCATCTGACCACTGCCTGATCCGGGCCGAAGTGCCGGTTACGTGCCCGTCACGGCCTCCTTTTGTGGGCTGCCGCCGCGTTTGGCATTATAAGTCAGCAGATTGGGACGGGATGCGGTCCTTCTTTGCATCCTACCCTTGGAGGCGAACATGCTTCTCGTTGGATGATCCGGATGTCGTTGCTGATTCTGTCGCTGATGTGGTGCTACAGGGTATGGAACTATACATTCCGTTCTCTGCGGTTCCCATCGGTGGCAAGTCTCAGCCTTGGTTTGGTCGCCACTGCAAGACGGCTGCGCGCCGAAAGCAGGAGTGCTACCGGGCCTGGGCTGCTGCATCGGCATCGTGTGATGAAAAAACCAGCGCTTTAAGAAAGAGGTATAATAACGCCTCGAGGTCCTTCAAAAGAGTCATCGCCAGGGCAAAATCGGAGCACATTGGCAGAATTGGTGAGAGATTAGTTCGCCTTCCTTCGGGCACCCATGCATTTTGGTCTCTCGCCAAGGCTACCTTAGGGAATTTCTGTCAGCCGTCCCTTCCATCCTTGGACAGAGAAGATGATTCTCTGGCCCACACCGCGAAGGAAAAGGCCGATCTCCTGGGCTCATTCTTTGCGGCTAACTCCACTCTGGATGACCAAGGAAACACACCGCCTACCATCCCGCAGTGTGATAGCAATATGCCTGAAATAAAATTCCATCAGTCGTCAGTGCGCGAAGCACTGTTTTCCTTGGACATCTATAAGTCATCTGGGCCGGATGGCATCTCTCCGATAGTGCTTAAAATATGTGCTCCAGAGTTGACACCGGTACTGACGCGTCTGTTCCAGCTCTTCTACTCACTTGGCGTAGTACCGAAATCGTGGAAGACGGCTTTAGTGCACCTTATACCTAAAAAAGGTGATCGCTCGAATCCGTCAAACTATCGGCCGATAGCTATTACCTCCTTGTTCTCCAAAATCATGGAGAAGATAATTAACTGCCAGTTTTTGAAGTATTTAAAGGAGCACCAGCTGATTAATGACCGCCAGTACGGTTTCCGTCGCGGTCGATCGGCTGGTGATCTTTTAGTATACCTTACACATCGCTGGGCGCAGGCAGTTGAGTCCAAGGGGGAGGCATTGGCTGTTAGTTTAGACATAGCGAAGGCCTTTGATAGGGTTTGGCATAGAGCGCTTCTTTCAAAGCTTCCTTCTTATGGGTTTCCCGGAAAATTATGCAAGTGGATCACCAGTTTTTTGGCTGATCGGAGCATCAAAGTCGTAGTCGACGGTGCGTGCTCCGACCTTAAATTTGTCAATGCTGGTGTTCCGCAAGGCTGCGTGCTATCGCTTACACTGTTTATTCTGCACATCAATGACATGTTGCGAATTAACAATATTCATTGCTATGCAGATGACAGTACTGGTGATGCTTTGTACTCCGGTCATAGCGGTATTTCTCGGGACCACGTCAATGAGAATCGGGATAAGTTAGTGTCTGAAATCGAAACTCAGCTCGAAAAAATCTCGGAATGGGGTCGACTCAACTTAGTCCAATTCAACCCCAGGAAGACACAGCTGTGTGCGTTCACCGCTAAAAAGTCGGCCTTTGTCGTATCACCTCGCTTTGAGAACACTCTCCTGACAACCTCAGCCAATATTGGAATTCTTGGCGTTGACATATAGAACAACGTTCAGTTCTGTGATCAAGAAAAGGGTAAATAAGCCTCAAAAAAGCTCGGTGTGCTCAGTAGAGCGAGACAGTACTTCCTGCCTTCTTATCGCCTGCAACTTTACAAAGCGTGAATTCGCCCGCACATAGAGTACTGTTCTCATCTCTGGGCGGGAGCTCCGCAGTATCAGCTTCTTCCACTTGATCGCATTCAGCGTAGAGCAGTTCAAATCGTTGACGACCAAGCAATCTCCAATCGGCTTGACTCCTTGGCTTTACGCAGAGATGTAAGTTGGAGAGTGTTCCGACGAACTGTTTGGATTGATCCCTGCTATTGAATTTCATCATCGGACATCGTGGCAAAACTCAAAGTTCCATTATCATCACCTCGATGTCTGGAAATCCACAACTGTGCGATTCTCTAGGCACTTCTTACCACGCACTACTCCTCTGTGGAATCAATTACCGGCGGGGGTGTTTCCGAACGGATACGACTTAGATACCTTCAAGAAAAGAGCATACTCCTTCTTAAAAAGCCGGCAACGCAGCTGCAAGACCTCCGGTGATGTGGCTGTCCATGGGCGGCGGTAATCACTTACGATCAGGTGAGCCTCCTGCTCGTTTGCCCCTTTTTTCTATAAAAAAAAATGGTTACAGAAACTTCTTTATGCATGTGGCATTAGACCTCGCCGCAAGATAGCAACGCACCATTAACATCTTTGGTGTCTATAGGCGATGGTTGACTATTTTCATCAGGAGACCCATCTGCTTGTTAGCTATCTTATGATATAAAAAAAACGATGGTTATCTCTTTTCATTGGTAGAGTAATCTACTCGTTTGCTGTCTTTTTCATATCATAAGAAAGCAAACAAGCAGACGGGTCTCCTTATGGAAATAGTCAATCATCGCCTAAAGATATCAAAGATGTTAACTGTGCGTTGCTATCTTGTGGCGAGGTCTAATGCCATATGCATAAGTTTACCAGCTACCTTACCCTTCAAACTAGAACACGACAGTGATAAGCGCTGACGCTATTGCGGCAGGAATAGATAAGTCGGTGGTATCAGACCTCGGCGAGACAATGTAGAACTTCACTACCTAGTAGTCATGATGGTATTGACTCACATAGCCAATCGGTCACCTTTTACGACCTGCCTGGCAAAACGGTAGTTGAGCTATACTTCAGAGGAGCCCAGGACCAACACGAATGATATAAAAAAAACATTTTCTTGATCTTTTTGGACGCTTTTTAATAAATAGACCACTTGCCTGTCTACGAGGCAGTACTAAACTAAAGATTGACCCTACTTATCCAAACTACAAACACGCCCACGTTTGGTACCACTGGCTGTGAAATGCAGTAAAATGCCACTTAGACGCAAGATGATACTTTACAAGATGTGCATAAGACCCAACCTATCATACACCTACGTAGTTTACCCACCTCCTCCGTGCAGACTTGCATCTGCTGTAAGTAGTACAGAACAAATATTTGCGTATTGTCACGGGTGCACCGTGGTATACACGTGACGTAGATATTCACAAAGATCTCGAATTGCCGAGCTTAGCTAGGTATTCCAAAGATATTTTGATCGTACCAACAACCTACCAACTCTTTACCAACTAGTGGTAGCCGCAACACACTACATCCTAGAGCCTAATCACGATCCCAAATTACGTAGGCCCCGGCACCTTCTCACCGATTCCAATGAAATGATAACTCTGGCTAACACACACCAAACATTTCATACCTACGTATGCAACACCATCGCCGCCGGCGGCAACGAAAACCCCTGTTTCGCCTATCGGTGAACCGAGCCCAAGGGCAAGGCTCAGCTGATGGACAAAACAATGCCACTAATCTTCTTGTCGTAAATCACGACCCCACCTTAAACCGAGGATCGGTCTCACAAGAGACACCCCTAGAGCTCCACATCTTTAAGCTTTGGCTGAGCACATTGCTCGCCCCAGCGACCGGTGAAGCTATGAAAGCCCCTAAGGCCAGAAGTGATTCAGACATCTCAAAAAAGAAAACACCAGCTGAGTTTTTCGTGACTTAATAGCATCAGAGTGCTAAGTGTGAGTTTTTCTTTTCGCATTCGATCGTGAGCGCGTTTCGAGTATACTAGGAATTTGTATGTGATTTGTACAGCGCCACCTATTGGTAAACTGGTTTCTCACGTTTACCACTAGGTGGCGCTGTACAAATCACATACAAATTCCTAGTAAACTCCAAACGCGCTCACGATCGAATGCGAGAAGAAAAACTCACACTTAGCACCACATATGCTTAGCACTCAGAGCTATTCAATATCATTTTACCTAACAGATGCTAAAGTTGCCGATAAACTTATAAACTCGCATCACATTCCTATCACGTGATGGTGCGTCAAATATCGACAACGCACACGTGCTGACTGGAGAAGACAGAATCGAAGCGAGGACTGAGGGTAGCGTTTGCTTTCTTTTCGCCAATAAGTATCTTCACGCCCGTATCCCCGAAAGGGTAGGCAGAGGTACAATAAGTGCACCCACGATTAGCCGAAGATACTTGGTCCCACTATGTGACAAGTGGCAAGCCTATCGCCAACCGGGCTTTTTCCAATCCCGGGCAATGTTGTTTTTATCAGAAAACTGAAAAAACATATTTCTGAATATATTCGCAATTAAGAATAAAACAAATATGATTTTCTTGTAAAATTTCATACAAACACTTTTCTAAATTATTCATTTTAAGCCTATTGGAGAGGCAAACCTTTACTCACCTAGTCACAGGAATCTGTACGTGGCTTAATTTATTTGACTGAAAGGTATTTTGAATAAAAGTCATAGCTTATTAACTATGCTATCATAGAAAATACCCTTACAATTTATTTAAGCACGTCTTTGAAAAGCAATAAAAGGGTTTTAGTGTTATTAATAATAGATATACATTAAAAACATCTGTTTTAGAAGGTAAGATAATGAATATAGCGAGTTTATTGCGTAGACAGATTTATTAACAATCTTGCTCAATTTAGCTTAATGTATTATTCAAGCACCTGAATGGAATCTTCCTTGAGCTTTTACGTTCATTTATACATAAAGAATTCATGGAATTGAGAAATATGAATAAATTGTTATGGCATTTAACATGTTTTTACATTAACATGATTTACTTTTTATCTTTATCAGCACCGGGTTTTGTAATCATGACATATGTTAAAAACCTTTTTCGTTGACGTAGAGGAAAAATTATGAGGTACACAAGTAAAAAACTCCACTTAGTAAAATATAACATTTATTTAATAAAACACCAACTGCAGATTTATACAGAATTATAATAAATACAAAACTCGTTACACTTTGTTGTATGTGACCTCACATCCCTTCTCAATTTTACAAACACGAATGCCCCGAAGACATTTCTGTTAGACCCTTTTATAATGTTTAACTCGAGTCGATTATTGACTTAATTATTACCTTAATCAAATACTTGACTTTAAGACTTAAGTAATTTAAGTACAATGAATAATTCAAAACATTGCATAAGATATCCGAGTTATTTTAATGAGTGGAGAACAACACTATTTCTTTTTAATTTGGCACAGCAATTTAGGAATCAATGGTCGCATATACTCATTTTATATTATGTTTGTATAAAATATGAACAATGTAAATCTGCTAACGACTCCCACCGGCTTCGCACGAGAAATATCTAAAGCATTAAATAATATATATGACACTTTCCACTAAGGAACATTTTTGTAACTATTGACCCATAAATCACTCTGCAATTTCCATCAAATATTTTTGTAAAAAAACTGAACGCCCTATAAAAATGTTCTGATATAATTTTTCGAAGAATTAACTCATTCAAAAGTTATTCGTAGACAAAGTTGAATTTTCGCCGTTTTCTTTATAATACGCCGATATAACGAAAACGGCTAAATTGATAATAAATTCAACTTTGACCTCGAACACCTTTTAAATGAGTTGATTTTTTGAACAATGATATTAAAATATTAAAATTTTGTAGAGCGTTCAATTTTCGACAAAAACACATACTTACTATAAGTAAAAATAGCATTATATCATACATACACTTACATGTATACACATACGTCATACATTTATATTATATTCCTTTCTATTAGTGTATTAGAATTTAAACCAGATAAGAATAAGCTACAAAGCAATCATTTTTCCATTACTAACGCAGATTTTTAAATAATTACCATAAAAATCGCGAATAATTCCGTTCTAATTACAACCGACAGTGAATAGGCCTAATTTGTGAGAAAGTTGCGTAATTGGCCCATTTTAGTCTGGAGAAACAAAAAGTTGAAACATTTGAAGAGTAATCACCACGGCCAGAACCGGAAACATTAATTCGGGTCGATCTATACCGTTCTCTAATAATGGCAATAAAAATAAATTGGAGAACCAAAGCCCCACTTAATGCTACAGGCTTCAAGAGACAAATACAATTTGGTTTATTATATTTAGATGGTCCTGAGGCTTTGATAGCTCGGAGAATCTGAAATCTTTGATGGCTCGCGAATTTGTTGAGTTGTGTTCTTTTACGGTGGTTGCATTTCTTTGAATTTTCCCTCTTTTATTACTTTGTTCACGTTCTTTGTTTAATTACATTATATATTTTCAGATTGATTGTTGTTTTCGTTTTATTGTTATTAAACAACCCCAAACTAAAGAAGAAATTATGGTATTTAATCTGCAATATTTCATTAAATTTTTAAATTTTGAATTTCCGCAAAGTAACGCCTGAATCTATTAAACCCCAAACTAAGCAAATTATTTAATTTCATACATCTTTATTTGCATAAAATACATTATTAGATATTATACTATATGCATGTCCTCAATTTTACCCTTTTTGTCGTACAAATGTTAAAATATTCATATTTATCATTAAGAATAAAAATTTTAGTACATGTACACACACAAATACATACAGACATACTGATATCATCGTTAAAGTAGTCGGAAAAGTTTCCTAGGACCTCAAAACGTGGAGATCTGATGAAAATTCGATTTTCTCAAATCAAGGCAAAATCAGTAATCTCCTCATATATGGTAAAGTATGGTATTGCTATACTATGCATACGGTTACCATACATATGGTTCTTCTTTCACGTGTCATATATAACAAAAAAATTTAATAATATTATTGTTGGTTCAATATATATTTAGTGTTGTTATAACTGTTGGGCAAAATTTATCTATGTCGTAATCAATAAAAATAATATAATATTAAAGTCTTCTAAAGGAAACATTTTTATGTCGTCTTGAGCAATGTTTCGTTGGTGAAAATAATCGTTTATCGTTGCATGCATATTACAATAAATGAGAGTCCTGAGAGAGCTGATAATTGTTAAATTCTTTTTTTATGTACAATATCTATTCTAATTTCTATTTTTATTACGTTATGCACGATAGATAAGCAGAATCTAAATTTTGAACTCATGGCAAGACTAGGCGGACACTAATACCTACTTCTAAATACACTTCAAATCTCTAAAAATCATAAAAAAGCATCACTGTTATTACCACTATAACATAAAAATATACGGTAAAGAAATTATACACAACCAAAAAATATAAATATTTTAAACGTGAAAATACTAGCATGAAATCCTACAACAAAAGTAGAATCCAGGCCGTCAAAAACAGATTTACGGGACATACGGATAAATGGACAATATTATTTCGTATGCCTCACGGGCACTACGAAAAGCTTATTGCTATCAAAGAGGTCAGCGTTATCGCATTCCTTTTCTGATGGTGGAATTCTTTTTACTTATTACTATTATCTTATATCTTATTTTAGTCCGGTTTTATGCTTCATTTAATCTTGCTCTTGAGCAGTTTTCTGCTATATTTTCTTCTAAATATGGATTTATATTTTTGTATTCTAACAGTTATGTAATTTACTTGTATATAAAAATATGGCAATCGTTAAATAACCGTGGAAAATGTTTTTTTAAAGAAACTCACGACATACAAACAATGGGTCATCACATTGGTAGCAGACACCACTGCTTATAGATGTCAAACGGAGCTAGTCGCTCATGCGATGCGAATCTCTAATAAAATTGTTATTAATTCTCTTAAAAACACCCATGTCATTTCCCCATGTTGTTTCCGGGCTACTTTGGAGAACAGACCAACTGCCGTTCTGCCAGGCAGGTAGTAAAAGGCGACCGATTGACTATGCAAGTCACTACCATCGTAGCTACTAGATGGTAGAGTTCTGCATTGTCTCCCCCAGGTCTTGTACCACCGCCTTATCTATTCCTGCCGCAACAGCATCAGTGCTTGACACTGTCGTGTTCCGGTTTGGAGGGTAAGGTAGCTGGTTAACTTATGCATGTGGCATAAGACCTCGCCACAAGATAGCAACGCACCATTAACATATTTGGTGTCTGTAAGTGATGGTTGACTCTTTCCATCAGAAGACCCATCTGCTTGTTTGCTATCTTATGATGTAAAGTAAGCTTTGTGAATTGTCTTTACAGTCTAATTCATAGTTTCGTCATAATCGACCTAAATAGGTCCTGCATGGTGTTAATTGAGATATAAAGTATCCTATCTTTTAAGTTGGACTAAACAGTGTAAATATCTCTACAAAATTTCATTTAAATCAGTTCAGTAGTTTAGGAGTCAAGCGCGGACAAACAACGTGACACTTAATATATATATATATATATATATATATATATATATATATATATATATATATATATATATATATATATATATATATATATATATATATATATATATTACGATTAGGCCTTTTTATCTCTTAGAATAGCGAAATAAATATTATTTTAATTTATATATATCATAAGACAGCAAGATGGGTCTCCTGATGGAAAAAGTCAACCATCGCCTATAGACACCAAAGATGTTAATGGTGCGTTGCTATCTTGTGGCGAGGTTTGCCACATGCATAAGTTCACCGGCTAGCTTACCCTCCAAACCGGAAGGAACACAATAGTGACTAGCACTGACGCTATTGCGGCAGGAATAGGTAAGGCAGTGGTACCAGATCCGGTCAAGCCGATGCAGAACTCTACCACCCCGTTCACGGGACAAATTACATTTACTAATCTAACCCCAAGTAAGCAAATTTTTTGCTTCTGTTATGGGTGTTAGTCAACGATACTAATACGTAGAAATACATGTATAAATACTTTTACATACATAATGAACACCCAAACCCGGAAATACAAACATTTATGCTTCATCACACAAATGCTTGTCCCCGTCGGGGATAGAACCCGAGCCCTTCGATTGCGTAACCAGGGTCGCTAACCACTCGACTAACTGGGCGGTATTAGCAAGGGCGGTATAAAAATAAGCAGATGATTCTTCTAATGGTAAAAGTTAAACACGGTCTATGGTTCTATCTGTGTGGGGGGTAGTAATACCATATGCCTAAGTTTACCGGCTACCTCAGTTACCAACGTGAAAGCGTTCCGATCCGGCAGTAATTTTTAAAATGTCGACTCATCAAAAGCCCAGAATACATTTTTATTTTGTGTCAAAGGCAAGGATTTAAAACGTTATAATTTCGATATATTTGCTATTTCGTGATTGGTCGCTGCGTTTCATGCTGTTTCGTGATTGGTTCGCCAACTAGCTCTAGAAGACAACGTCATAATATCATATACCACAACCAACGACGACGACGCAAAAATATCGAAATTATAACGTTATAAATCCTTGGTCAGTGTCTGTAAACATTTACTTTAATAAAACATTTTTTAATTTGAATATTACGTATTCCTGCTGAAATAGCGGCAGCGCTTGTCACTGTCACGTTCCGTTTTGGGGTGTAAGGAAGTCGGTAACCTTATGCACGTGGCATCGTATCTGCTATAAAGATAGCAACGCACCATTGGCATCTTTGTTGTGAGAATAGTTGATTCTTTTCATAAGGAAAGACATCTGCTCGCTGTATTACAGTATAAAAAAATATCGCCTATAGGCACTAAACAACAATTAGGTCAAATGTAAGCTACAATTTAATTAGGTCTAGAGCACAAATTAAATGGATACGCATTTTAAGACAATTTCTTAGTTTTTAAGTGTAGTTTGCATTTACACACAGAAATACAGAGTTGTACTACTTACCAATAAAATAAAATCACTCCAAGATACATTTTTAACCCTTGTCATCTCATTCGGTACGATGAAACAGTACAACATTTTTCACGATATAATATATCTAAAAACTAGCTGCGCCTGCGACTTCGTTCGCGTGAAAAAATTTCACAAAAAAACGTAGCCTAAGTTACTTCCTGTCACATCAGCTATCTGCCAGTGAAAGTCCCGTAAATTGGCCCAGCCGTTCCAAAAATTAGCCGGAACAAACAGACAGACAGACAAAAATTGTAAAAAAATACTATTTTGTTATATGTACCGTGTATACATCCATATGCATTTAGTAAAAAGCGGTTATTTTAATATTACAAACAGATACTCCAATTTTATTTATTTGTATAGATGTATAGATGGATGACGCTTTTGATAGTGATAGGAGCTTTATTTATATGCACAGCGATACGTCTCCTTCCCAATGGCGTGTCTATTAGTATTCATGTGGTTTGTGGTCTAGACCCATCTCAATGTAATATTTTGGATTGGACTCTTTATTATCCATAAGTTCGGTGTCTCTGTAAAAGATATAGCGTAATTTTGAAAAACAATTTCTTTTATACCCTACGTGTACAGATTTAACGATCATACACTAAATAATCAATTTGTCATTTTATTTAAGCAATCAATTTATCATTAAAATTAAATCTCTTAATTGAAGCATCTGTATGCTCAATTTGTATCATGGTTCCATAAAAGTGTAATTGATATAAGGGCTGCGAGCAATTGCCATTTATAATACGGGCAAGATCCGGGAAACAGATGGTAATGAGGAAGTTGTATTATTTTTTATTAAGCTTTAAGTGATCACTTTATTTTCTTAGTAACTAAATTACAGCTTAATTCTATTGAGTGAAGTTAAACCTTTTTTTACTGTCGATAGGGAAGCGCTTGACCACGATCTCGCCTGATGGTAAGCTAAGGTGCGGCCTAAGATGGAACGCGCTTTCCTAAAATGTGCCTGTTCACTCTTCTCTTGAAGATCCCCAGGTTGTACCCGTCGGGGAACACAAACTCAGGTAGCATATTCCAGTCCCTTGCGGTTCGGATCAAGAATGTCGAATCGAACCGCTTTGTTCGGGTACGTGGAACGTCCACCATATGGCGATGCCTAGTATCTGTGCGCCTCGACGATCGATAGAAAAACGGGGATGGCGGAATTAAGTCGTGCAATTCCGCAGCGCACTCTCCAAAATGTATTCGATAAAAGGCCGATAAACTAGCCACTCTGCGGCGATGAGCGAGGCTCTGGAGTTTTTTGCCTACCAGATCATAGTCGTTTATAAGCCTCTTGGTACGCCTCTCTATCGCCTCAAGCATCTCCTACTGGTATTTGGCGCATCCATCCCAGAGGTGAGAGCAGTATTCCATGCACGAAAGGACTTGTGCTTGATAAAGATTGAGCAACTGTCCCGGGCTGAAATACTGTCGCACCTTGGCCAGAATACCAAGCTTTTTTGAGGCAACTTGGGCTTTCGATCCGATGTACGAGCCAAAGTTAAGAGTACGCGTTAAGGTGATACCAAGGAGCTCGAGGTGGTCAGTTATCGGCATGGACACACCCTGAAAAGACGGAGATAGGTGAAATGGACTCCGTTTAGCGGAGAATAGACACGCCTGGGTCTTAGCCGCATTAAACTTGATCAGATTGGCATCGCCCCAGTCGGAGACTGCCTGTAAGGACAGGTTAATATGATCGATCATCGCCTCTCTGAGAGACCGGATCTGTGCCGTACTAGCTCGCGCGATGGATACGTAACTCTCCACAACAGTGCTATCGTTTGCGTACCCATAGCTACCGGGCTTCAGCAGACCGTTGATATGTAGCAGGAACAGAGTTGCGGAGAGAACTGATCCCTGAGGGACTTTGGCATTTATATCCATTTGGTCCGACGAGCAGCCGTTGACGACTTCCCTAATTGACCGGCCACACAGAAAATCTGAGATCCATGCGCAGAGACCAGTAGGTAAACCGTACGAAGGAAGCTTGCTAATAAGACTGTTATGCCAGACCCTGTCAAAGGCCTTAGAGGTGTTAAGGGAGACAGCTAACGCTTCACCATAATTCTCGATGGCTGCACTCAAGACGTAAGTGGCATACGCTAGAAGATCCCCAGTGGACCGATTTTGGCGAAACCCGTATTGACGATCACTGAGTAAATCGTTCGCTTCTAGGTGTGCCATTAGCCTCCTGTTCAGTACACGCTCCATAGTCTTGCAGAGTATAGACGTGACTGAAATTGGCCTATAGTTAGTAGGTTCGGCACAACTGCCCTATTTAGGTACAGGCTGCACGTTAGCAAGTTTCCATGATTTAGGTACTTTTCCGGTCGTCATCGAAAGGCGAAAGAGACGTGTCAAAACAGGAGCGAGTTCAGGTGCACAGGTTTTAAGTGCTGGGATTCCATCAGGGCCACTGGCTTGGTCCACATCCAGATTCCGCAGCGTTTTAAGAACCTCAGTCTGACGGTTATTTATCTCGCATCCAGGTAGACTGGGTGGTTTCGCGTTGGTGGGATCTAGACGCGAATTTACCGTGAATAGAGTAGCGAATAGTTTGATTTCTCTACGGCAGTGTGAGCCAGCGTCCTGTCCGGTTTCAGCAGTGGAGGAAGTGAGGGGCGGCAGAAATTTGATTCAACCGACTTTGCCAAGGACCAAAACACTTTACTACCTAAGGGGTACGAAGCCAGTTTGTTTCCAATACGGCTGACATGGTCGAATCGAGCTTTCAGTAGAGCCTTTTTGCAGGATTTGGCAGCCCGGTTAAAGGCTTTCTTTTTCTGTTATATATTGTTCCTTGTTATTTTATTATTAACAATAATTGTTTGGTTATTTAATTTATCTTTTAATTATTATTTTCTTTTCGTGTTTATTGTTTCTGTTATTTGTTTTTTTTTGTTTTGGCTTGTATTGTCAAAACTATTCCTTAAAAGTGTCAGTAAATGAAATATTTGTATGTTTGTCCAGAAATACTGTAGGAACTTTGCAGGAAAATAAATCGAAATATTTTTTTCATCATACCACGACCGCAAATTGGATTTTTTTTCTTTTGTTTGCGGGAAGAAAGATGCATATTTCAGACTGCTTACATTAGTGACAGTTTAAAAAATTTTCCCGTTACCTATTTGAAATAACTCATTACCATGGTAACCGTGCAGTTGTTATTTCAAACCCATATTATTATACACGCGGCAATAACTTATCATTTCATAATAATAAAATAAAATAATATTGATCTAAGAGTTGAAATTTTCTGATTCTGATGAAAATTACATAAAAATCATACATAGAAAAAAACTTGTATATAAAAAAATAGTGATATAGTTGTTTAAAAAATACAGTATCATTTAATGTTTTATTTTATGTACATATTGTTATTTCCTGATTAATGTTCAATGTTTATTTTTTGCGTTCGATAATAAATACTAATTTTTTACTAAAAAAATTCAATATTTAATTATATCGAATATTAATAATAATATCTATTAAGTATAAGATAATTAAATCTTTTAATTTGTTTATTTTTTTCGTCTATTTTAACACGCTTTAAATCGAGCGGGTTGAAATGTCCTACTTTCCTCCCTTGGCACGTAATGTACTATTTTTTTTTATTAAAATCAGGTAAATTCCAACTTATGGAACAGTTAAGTTTCTTCAATGTCAGTTCAGTAGATTTTACAGTATGAGTACAGTAGTTTCTGTGGTCTAGTGGTCCGGTATTGGTCTTGACCACATGAGTTCCCGGATTCGATTCCCGGGTCGGGCAATACAAAATTTGTTTTTCCAGTTTTTTAATAAAAACAAAGTTACCTGGGATTACCTCTGCCAACATCTTCGGGGAAATTAGTTTGAAGATACTTTTTACAATATGAGTATAGTTATTATTTAAAGACGTTTAAAAATATTATCATTGCCATTGATCAAGAGCAAACTATTGGTTTTTTTTTTGTTTGTCTTCAAAACGTTACGCAAGTTTTAAGCTAAATAAACACGTTAAATACACAATGAAAACATTGAATGGAAGTCATTAGTATCCGCGACATACAGTATCAAATATATAACCGAGAGTAAGTTACTTTAAAAACTGTCAGGAGAATATAATGTTAAAATAGCTAAAAGGTAATTTAAAAATTTGCACATACATTGCTTCATTACCTCAGGGAATTTCTCATATTTCACACATTGTCTCACTTCATTATGTTTTCAGTACGGGATGAACGTGTTGAATCATAAAACTATCGTTATAATTAGCCGGAGCACGGCTGCTCTGGGCTTTGATATTCACGTTCAAATGTTACTGGTGATTAAGTGGAAGATAAAGAGACGTTACATTAAATTTACTCTATAAATATACACCATATTTAGCATCAAAAGTTTCTTCACGCCCGTATCCCTGAAGGGGTAGGCAGAGGTACAACAAGTGCACCCACGATTAGCCGAAGATACTTGGTCCCACAAATGTGATATAGGTGGCAAGCCTATCGCCAACTGGGCACTTTCCAATCCCGGGCAACTTTGTGTTTATCAGAAAACTGAAAAAACATTTTTTTTTAAGTGCCCGACCCAGGAATCGAACCCGGGACCTCATGTAGTCAACGCCAATGCTGGACCACTAGACTACAGAGGCGACAAACTTTTTTTTACTACATATATTTAGCATTTTTGCATTACAATTTACAATATTAGAATTAAGGGTGCGTATTCGATTCACAACGAAAACTTCATATTTTCAAGTCTTTTCCAGAGCAATATCTTAATAATGTGAGCAGATTATTCGAATGATATTACAGTTTTTGCAATAAGCCTTGATTATTCGATTTACCACAGGTTCAAAATTTGATCAGCAATCGATTTCGCGCGAGGATTTATAGTGTTTTTAAAATAATTCTTCTAAATAAATAAGTTCATATAATGGACTGAAAAAAAATTAGTAAGTATATTAAACATTACCTTTATTCACATATAATAAACATTTTACGTTTCTATTAAAATACTAACTGGTGAAAAAAAATATATGACAAAGTGATTTTGTAATTTTTTAATATCTAGCAACAATATTTTTGTCATTATGGCTCTATGTTGCATTTTCAATATATCATATTGAAAAATGCATAAAATATAATATTTCGCCACATTACAATGGTTGTATTCATCCTGAAAGATAACTCTGTACTGGTTGTATCTCTGCCTACCTATGACTTATGACTGACTTATGTTTTATAATTTATACTTTCCATCGTCGGCACTTGGTGAATCTGCATCATATTGATTTGATACTATTTCACAAATAAATATTTTATAACTAATATTTAATTATTGTAAAGCCAAAAGGTTTCGCCTTTTATATATTATATTTTGTAAAGCTTTACAATAATTAATTAATTAAATTGTGAAATATTTATTTGTGAGACTTTTGTTTTCTTGACAAAACTAGTCCTATAGTAAATAACTGTTAATAGTTGAATGAAAAATAGAGCGTCTGTCTAAGACACTATTTCCACTGAAGAAGCTGCATTAAATCTGGAGATAACATTTGTAATAACTTCTAGAAGCCGACCTTAAATCATTGCTGCTTTGTGCGATTTACCCTCTGTATGTATGATGATCATATTTAAAAATATCTTGTGTTTGGAGACAGAGAGAGATGGAATGCTTATATATTTGTTTCAGGTGTCTAATATAAGTATTTCATTCTGGTTTTATAAAGAATTTTATGATCTTCATTCGCTCTGGCTGTACGCAGCTAATCAGGCAAAATGTAATGGTTATCTTAGCTTTTGATTGCATAGCCGTTTGGTGCGTGGACTCTATATGACGAAAATTTTCGTAATAATAACAGATACAAAAATAAACCGACATCAAATATTTGTCAATTATATCCATATCTAAAAAAACTTCTGAACCACTTTTAAGGAAACATAGGTTGTTCCCTAAGTTAGAATATACTTGATTTAATTTTAAAAAATTATCTCAATATGACTTTTAATTACTGCGTAATTTGTGGGAAACATACAAACATGTATACACTTACTAAGCTTAACATGCGTGCTTGGACACCTTAATAGATCATCACACTCAAATATTACCTAACTCCAACAATATTATAAACATATGAAACGGATAACTTTCGTTTTTTCGGCAGTTGAAAATGGTTTCCTAGTCCTTGGCGACTTTAAGCATCAAAGCGGTAAGTATTTTTTTAAAAAGAATGTTTAGTGGTTTGGCCGTTAAAGTATTAATCAGGTTTTTTACTATTATTGACTCCCCCTCCCCCATGTCAGTAAAAGTAAGCAAATCACCTACCCCCTCCCCCTTGCTTATGTAAACATTTGCAAATTTATTTAAAAATCTGTTCCTTAGTTTTGAGACTGACTCATGAGTAACAGCTTTTAAATTTAAATGTAAGTAATAGGGTTAGGTAAGCAAGATAAAAGAATTTAACAAAAACATATTTTAATGTAGCAAGCAGTAAATGTATAGTAAATTTGAAAAGTAAAAAATTGAATTTTGTTGACGTAATCACCCCCCACCACCCCACTTGTCATCAAAAATAAGCAAAGTGAAGACCCCTCACCCCCTTTAGTGCTTACGTAATACTTGAATAAATAAACAGTTACAAGTATGTATATTCAGACTAATATATTTCTTAATCTATGATAAATTGAACATTTAACAAAACAGGTGACATCTTGTGGACTATGTTTTACATTTTGTTAATTATAATAATATGATCATCGCTCGTCTATTTTATATTTTACTAGCTTTGCTCGCGACTTCGTTCGCGTGAAAAAAAATCTAAAATAAAAACCCGCATAGTTCCCGTTCCCGTAGGATTTCCGGAATAAGAACTACCCTATGTCCTTTCTTGGGTCTCAAACTATATTTGTACCAAATTTTATCCAAATCGGTTCAGCGGTTTAGCAGTGAAAGCGTAACAGACAGACAGACAGAGTTACTTTCGCATTTATAATATTAGTATGGATTGTCTAGGTTTTTCTTTTCTCATTTAAAAATGTTATTTACGAACATATTATAAAAGGCCAAAGGTAGCGTATAGTTATCTTTTCTTAATTAATTTTCCAAAAGTAATATTCAGTAAAGAATATTCATTTTTAAAACAAACATTTTTCTTTCACAAAACCGGAGGTTTCATTAGAGGTTTTCGCGTGTATATTCGTGTCTTGCTTTTAAGGTTCGATTGTTCGTAGTTCTTTGTATTCGTTTTATATTTATTTTATTTTGACCGCTCTATTAGTCGAGTGGTGGTTAATCTACGAATTGATGGCGCTCGGGTTTGATTCCCGACAAGGACAAACATTTATGTGATGTGTATGAATGTTTTTATTTCTGACTTTGGGTGTTTATTATGTATTTAACAGTATTTATAAATGTGTTTCTGTGTATCGTTGAAAAACACCCGTAAGACAATCAAATAATTTGTTTATTTTGGGGTTAGATCAATTCATGTAATTAACCTAGCGATATTATTATTATTGTTTGAAAATACATCATCTATCATTCTGCTACCCTGTTTGTAAAACACAAACCATTGGCTATACGAGTCATTAACATCGTGACTACTAGGTGGTAGTTTTGCATTGTCTCGCCTGGGTCTGGTACTACAGCCTTATCTATTTTTGCCACAATATCATTAATGCTTGTCATTTCCCGTTTAGATGGTAAGGTAGCCCATACAGGCATACCGCCATACGAATAGCAATGCATCATATCAGCATCTTTGGTGTTTATAAGTGATAGTGGTCTTTTTCCATCAGGAGATCCATCTGCAATCTTATGGTATCTTTACGTCCGTATCCCTGAAGAAGTATAGTAGGTGCACCCATAATTAGCCGAAGGTAGTCCCACAATATGATAGATGGCAAGCCTATCGCCAACCAGGCACTTATCTTTTTTTTATAGTATAAGATAGCAAACAAGCAGATGGGTCTCCTGATGGAAAGAGTCAACCATCGCCTATAGACACCAAAAGTGTTAATGGTGCGTTGCTATCTTGTGGCAAGGTCTTATGCCACATGCATAAGTTTACCAACTACCTTACCCTCCAAACCGGAACACGACAGTGACAAATACTGACGCTATTGCGGCAGGAATAGGTAAGGCGGTGATACCAGACCCAGGCGAAACAATGCAGAACTCTACCACCTAGTAGCCACAGTGCTAGTGACTCGCATAGCCAATCGGTCGCCTTTTACGAGCTGCCAGGTATAACGGCAGTTGGTCTATTCTTCGAAGGAGCCCGAAACCAACACAGGGGAATTATTATTTTACTCTCAAGCGAAGCTACGCGGGGCAGCTAACTTTAAATATTTTTAACATTTTATGTTGTTAATATTTACTAACAATCAGCATGTGATCGAAATAAGACCATAAAGTAAACAATAAGATCTCTTTTAACTCTGATAATATACTTTAGACGTTAGGAAAACAGTATGTATGTATGTTCGCCACACGAATGTAGTTTGTGTGATGTTTATTTTTATCAATTTTAACGTAGGTATTTCTAATGCATATTATTTAAAAATAATAGGTTTCTACAGTTTTCCATAATGTGAACTTTACCTCTGCCAAATTTCATACATGACAGTTTGCAGAATTGTCTTAAAAAGGGGCTAAAGTTTTTCCTTGGTGTATTAATATATACATTTCTAGACTTTGACAAATTTGCCACATGTGAAACAAAACGACCATTTAAAAATAATATATGTAGTGTAAGTAAAGCAACTAAACGCTATTCCTAACTTTAAGTGGTAATAAATTTCAACACTGCATCCTATTTTGCATCTTCAAAATTCTATTTTGCGTCTTCGTATGCATGTCTAAGAAGGCCCGAGTAACAGCTTTATGATGTATTAAAAATTTATATTATATGTCTCGGTTATTTTGCGCCAATACCATCAAAAAATCTTAGTACTTTTAACTATTAAACTACTGTTTTATTTATTTTTTCCATTATATACACTTGTATACACTTATTTATTTAATTTTAACGTTCCTTGTTGTAAATAAAATGCTCTTTTTATTAAGAAAAGTGTTTCATTTGATACATAGGAAATATATGAATAAGTACATAAAAGTTTACGGTATGACAAAATGAAGCTTGGTGTTAGAATAATAACATTTTGTGCTGTGTAGTATTTGCCAGGTCAGTGGTTAGTGGGTCTTGTTTGTATTCCTGACTAGCTGAGCCCGCGACTTCGTCCGCGTGGAATAATTTCGAAAAAAATGTAGCCTAAGTTACTTCCTATCACAACAGCTATCTGCTAGTGAAAGTTCCGTCAAAATCGGAACAAACAGACAGACAGGCAGACGACAATTGTAAAAAATGTTTTTTACTAAAATAAAAGTAGCCCAAGTTACTCCTTGCCACACCAGCTATCTGCCAGCGAAAATTCCTTCATAATCATTCAAAGATTAGCCGAAATAAACAAACAATAAAAAAAGTCAAAAATTGTAAAAAATGTTATTTTGGAACGAGTTCATCCATATGCATTTAGTAAAAAGCGGTTATTTTAATATTACAAACAGACACTCCAATTTTATTTATTTGTATAGATATTATTAATAATTTGCTTACTTTGGGATTAGATCAGTAAGTGTAATTTGTCCCGTGAATATTTATTTATTTATTTGTATGTATATTAGTCTGCCCACAGACCACACAAATACTAAGAGACACAGTGTTGGTCGCAAAATCCGTAGCTGCTCATAAGAGCAAATGTATGTAAATGTCAAACGCTTGTAGATATATTATATCGTAAACTTATATAAATCGAATAAGAGAACAAGTGTAATAATTACAAACAATGGGTGTCGTATATGCGGATAACTATACTTATCGTTCTATGCGATGTTTTAAAATGCGCGTTTTAACATTTAAAACGCCGTATAAAGAGACATGTTTTTATTAATGTATTTTTAATATTTTTGGATGGTGATCTTAAGTTGTTTAAGGTGTGGTATTTAAAATGAAATAAAAACAGTCATCTATCAGTCTTTCTAGGAAAATATTAAAAAAAATTAATACTTAAATACTATTATGGACTCCCTAAACATAATAACTCAGTGTAGAAAAAAAAAGATTAATAATTATGCATAGAATTATTTCAAGAGAGATTTGAACATTAATCTCTTCTGTAAACTTCAGTTTTTGACATGTCCCTTTATGCGTAGGGACCGTCGAAATAAATTTTTATCTTAATATAATATATATATTTTTTTAATTATTTTAAAAAAATAAATTTATAGCAGAGGGGGCAAACGAGCATGGACAACTGCAATACCAGGGGTCGTGCAGCTGCGTTGCCGGCCTTTTAAGAAAGAAATCTTGAAGGTCTCTAAGTCGTATCCATTCGGAAACATCCCCGAGGGTAATTAATTCCACAATGGAGCAGTGCAAGGGAAAAAGTGCCGACAAAAGCGCACGGTTGTGGATTTCCAAACATCGAGGTGGTGAGGATGGAACTTTAAATTTTGACGCAATGTCCGATGATGAAATTTAGCTGCAGGAATTAGTCCGAATAACTCTTCGGAACACTCCCCATGATACATACGGTAAAAGATGCAAAACGAACCTACATCTCTGCGTAACGCCAAAGAGTCAAGCCGATTAGAAATAGCCTGATCGTCAACGATTCGAACCGCTCTCCGTTGAATGCGATCAAGAGGAAGAAGCTGGTACTGAGGAGCTCCGGCCCAGAGGTGAGAACAATACTCCATGTGAGTCGTGAAATTATGGTACATGTACAATAATTATTGTACGTCTGACAACACTGTCTATAACTGCAAGTACGCGGGCTTACAACTTTTTGTTAGTTAAATACTTAAAACCTCACGAGTAGGCGATGGTTTTTTTTCATTAGGAAAGCTTATTTGCTTTACAATGATAGGAAAAACTACATCATTTGATTCACAATTTTGAATTGCAAATTCTTCCCTAAATTGGGTAACATTATTGTTTCAATGTCCTATGACGCGTACTCGCGAGGAAGTAGCATGCATTTTTCTTGTGGATGGTACCTGATTAGCCTGCGGTAGAGCACCCTTCTTTTAGATAATCAATACTCACTTACGAGTCTATCAAACCACAAAAGTAGAGTGAACAGGTTTATTATAATTGGGCGTGGATGGATGAGCATCTTCATCAATACTTTCTATCAGATAAGATGAAAGACAAATGCCTATTTCGATTAAAATTAAAAAAATACATCTCCCTACGAATTTTTAATAATGCTATGTTTTTAAAAACAGTGTGATCGAAATACATATTATGTCGAATACACGAGTTTTTCTTTCTCGGTAAATACATGTGTAGTTTAAATGCATTAAAAAGATTACTCGTAGAATCCCGAGATTCCATTCTTGTATAAAATAAATAATCGTTGAAGGTTACCTTTTAGGATATTTGTGCAATGAACAGGTCCCATGGTTTGTATCGTACCAATTTCAACTAAAATATATCGAATGGAATCATAAAATTACTATTTAATGAAAAAAGTTGACCCTAAAATTATTTAGTGTATCTTCACGCCCGTATCCCCGAAGAGGTAGACAGAGGTACAACAAGTGCACCCACGATTAGCCGAAGATATTTGGTCCCACAAATGTGGTAGATGGCAAGCCTATCGCCATCCGGGCACTTTCCAATTCCGAGCAACTTTGTGTTTATCAGAAAACTGAAAAAACACTTTTTTTTTAATTGCCCGACCCGGGAATCGAACCCGCGACCTCATGTGGTCAACGCCAACGCTGTACCACTAGACCACAGAGGCGACTATAATTATTTACTTGAATATATACATATTAAGAATTCAGAATGTTGAATTTAATGGTATAGTACAAGAACTAATAGTGCCGCCAGAGCCATGAGTTTCCTACAGGCTCCTTTTATATTTCCTATATACCTAATATACTCATATATTGAGTGCCCTGTATGGTTATATGACCACACATATTTAATAGTACTAGCGATCGCCTGTGACCGAAATGTGACCATAAACTATGCAATAAAATCTTTTAAGCTGTAAAGAAAATCTATACATAAATAAAATCGTAGGAAAGTCAAAACTGTACATTGAATATATTTTTTAAAGAATACTTGTGGCGTGATCTACAATCGATATCGAAGCCAAAAATATAGTTTTTAGAATTTTTGTCTGTTTGTCTGTACATATGTCCGGAGTAAACTCAAAAAATACTGCATGGTTTTACTTCAAATTTTGTATGAATATTACTAATAGGTCGGGTCAACATATATGCTACATATTATCACGCTATCAACTACGAGGGAGGGGCTGTGCGGAGTAAACGAACTCGGCGCGGACGAAGTCGCTGGCAACAGCTAGTAGTATCTATGCATGTGTGCATACTATCATGTATGTCACATGAATGTAGTGTGTGTAATGTTCAAAATGAACATTACACACACTACATTACTACTTTTATGTATTTCTAATTATTTTATTTAGGAATATTTTTTGCAGTCCTCCACAATATAAAATTAACTATGCCAAATTTCATCCTCCACCGTTCGCGGAATTGTCTTAAAAGGGGTCCAAAGTTTTCCCTTCACGTATTAATATATAGATACTGGTGGTAGAGTTCTGCATTGTCTCGGCTGGGTCTGGTACCATCGCCTTACCTATTCCGGCCGCAATAGCGTCAGTGCTAGTCACTGTCGCATTCCGGTTTGGACGGCAAGTTAGCCGGTAAACTTATGCACGTGATATTAGATCTCGCCACAAGATAACAACGCACCATTTCATCTTTGTTGACTATAAAGGCGATAGTTGACTATTTCCATCAGGAGACCCATCTGCTTGTTTGCTGTCTTATGATATAAAAAAAAGATACACTTGGTATATTTGTAAATTAAGTTCTTTGTAATATTACTTACTTATTATATCTTGTAAACTAAATTCTTTGTAAAACTATACGATTACACACACACATATATATTTTCCGATTTCTGATTTCTAATGATACTCTTATCCAGGAACCTTCATATTTTTGTACATATGATCTCATATTGCTAGTTTTATTAAAACTTAGTTTATTAATACGTATTCAGTAAACATATATAGTGACAAAGGTTGTCTACCCCTAACATTTATTTTTAATTTTTGTTAATTGTTATGTCAAAATAAAGCTGTAGTGTTATTCTTTACTTAAATTTAATATTAAAATAACTCGTACCTATATCTTATGAAATGTTAAGATTTATTCATTATTTAACCATCATAGTATCATAATCAATCATCATAATAGAACATCAACCTTCTAGTCAATTCAATTCTTGTTTAATTAACTGATTAACTGAGCCAAATTTTTTACTCCAACGCTCATGTAATAATCGAAAAAAAGGGTACAAAGTTTTTACTTCACGTATAAATATATAAATAAAAAAATAACATTATTCGATGACACTACTTATGATACTTAAATTATAAGTAATAAGGGATTTTCTATTCGAGTTCAAACGACGACGTCAAACCCCTACGGAGATTATTATACGCCTAATTAATGCTCATACAAGCAAAGGCTTTCTCGCGTCTTAAATCAATAAAACGACTCATTTTACTTACGACTAGTAAAATTTTCTACGAGGCGTAGGATAAAGCCGTTCCTGTTTGTGACAAATTACCAAATGTCCTAACAATTTGTGGATTGCCTAGTTTTCATTAAATTGGTTGCTAATAGTTAGTGTTACGAATGACAGATCGTTAAGTAAAGGAACCTGGCATGAGACTCGTTTAAGTTACGACTACTATCATTTTATACGTGACGTAAGCTGAAACTGTTCAGCTATTAATGTGAAAAAAATGGTCCAAAAATCTTATTATGATACGCCTCGTTGTTATGTAATTGATTGCTTATGTTTACTGCTACAAATACCGGATTATTGATTATAGGAATCTGTCATCAGATTGATTACAGACTATATCCAGTCTGAAACCAAAGTGAATACAAATTTGGGAAATCGAATAGAAATTGAATATTGCTTATTTCTCTATACAGATAGCAACGCGCCATTAACAATTTTGGTATCTATATTTGATGGTTTCTCATTCCATAAGGAGTTAGCTATCTAACTATAATATAAAAATGACTTAGGAGTTGACCACAAAATTGTTTGAATCCATTTCAAAAAGTCGGATGTAAAAAATAAGTCGATATTTGATTGCCATATGAATTCGCTAAAAAATGTGTGTTTTAAGCCCAAAAGAGAGATAGATTTTTCAGATTAAACATCTGTTTTGTTAAAAATGGCAGTATATTAATTTTCGAAAAGCTGTATATTTTGAAAACGATGATGGCTTTCAACTCAATTTTTGAGACCTAAAATATTGCTTTAGCTAAATAATCGAAAGGTTGAAAAATTTCGATGCAATGTCAAAAAACATTTTATTTTTAGTTTTCTTCATTGATATATCCCAAACAAATTGACCGATTTTGATTAAATTCACGGTATTTGACGCAGTTTTCAAAAGAGAAAAGCTGATGAGATTTTTAAGTTAATCGGTAAATTAACTTGGAAGTTATTTAAAAAAAATTAAGCAAGTTTGCTAAAAGCAACGTAATTTTAATATTTGAAAAGCTAAAAATTTCGACAATTAGATTCGATTTTGATTTTTGAAACGGCATTTGACGTAGTTTTTTAGTACTAAAATATCGTAGAATACCAAAAAATGGTTGGTTAAAAAATTTCGAAGCTATGCCGAAAAAACGTTAACGATTAATCCCAAACGGATAAACCGATTTTGATGCAATTTATGTATTGGACGTAGTTTTTTGAGGAATAGAGCTGATTTGTTTTTATACTCAATCAGTACATAAATCTGGAATTTATATTAAAAAAGTACTGCTTCGCCAAAAAATTTTTTCGAAGTTTTTTTTTTAATTTCTTAAAATCTCCTGGACCGAATCGGTTCAAATTTTCAGGAAGTCTAAGTTGAGCAGAATCCAATTGCCATCAACCGCGTTTCGATCGGTCCAATCGTTCAAAAGTTATGAGATGGTTACACACACACACACACACATACATACATAGATACAAACATACTGACTTCATTGTGAAAATAGTCGGAAAAGGTTTCTAGGACCTCAAAACGTAGACATCTGGTGAAAACTCGATTTTCAAAAATCGGGGTAAAATAAGTAACTTCCTTATCTACATACGTAGTAGGAAGATAAAAAAATCTGGAAAAATCTAGATCGCGAAAAAGTAAACTCATTTATGATTTTCTTTCGAAACGTTACGAAACCGAATCGTTTTGAAAATATTAACCAGTGGTGACGAAAACTAGATTATGCGATATATGGAGAAATGAATAGTTCAAGATGAATCAATCTTCACTGACAGAACCGGGCTAACTTGCAATAAGGTGATACTATGTATATAGTGCGAAAACTATCGATTCGAACTAAGATTTAAGCTATAATGATTTTCACGGAATTTTCTCTGTCAGATAGCTAATGTGGTAAGGAGTAGCTTGGGCTACATTTATTTTAGATTTTTTCCACGCGGAAGAAGCCGCGGGCACAGCTAGTTAAATAATAAACTATAATAATATTTGTGTAATAGATCTACACTCTGATAAATTAAATATTCCGTAATTCATTCAATTATTATTAGAGGTATGCTCTAGAACGGGTTATTAGGCCTCCGATGTCTATAATTACGTCGGCTTGATTATAATTGCCTGTCCAATAATGGATCGGTTAGATTTCAAATCAAGTAGTTAGATTAAGGACTTAACGCCCATCATCAGTTGTAAGTACATTGGAAAGGTGGTATTCATAAGTAGCTCATAAAAGACGAGTAGGTGAACATTGATCAAATGGTTAGCGGACCTGTTTACGCAAACGACGGGTCTTGGGTTAGATTTACGACAGAAACAAACATTTGTTTGATGAACGTAGATGTTCGTATTTCTGGGTTTGGAAGTTTATTAAATTTATTTTAGTGTTTACTTAGGTAATTTGCTTACTATGTATTCCATGCAATTTGCTTTACTTGCTTAATTGAAATCACGCATATTTCTGTAGTAAAAATATCTCAATTTTATTTATATTGCACTCTTGGACTAATTTAAATACATGTATACCAAGAAAAGCACTTGTTTTAACGTATTTGATCATTAATATAAAAAACCCTAGATACACAATCAGTTTCTCAAAAACGTCCTCCGATAATGAGCGCACAATTTGAAATTGTGCGCTCATTTTAAATAGAATCATGTCGGTCGCGACACTGTCAATTTTATTTCTTTTCGTACATTGCTTTATAAAAACAACTATAAGTCTCGCACTTAAGGTTGGATATGCAGAGACATATGTTTTTGCCATATCTATAACTACTTAAATGAAATTAGGGACACTTTTGAGTGTCAGTTTTGTTCGGGACTGTGCATCTTGGATTTTTTTTATATCAATGGTATTTGATATATAAAAAGTGATAACAAGATAAATCCAAGCCTGTCCGGATATCTGTATGTATGGATCTGGCACCACAGAAAATTTTTCTTTTATTCTCTTTAGAATTATAGTGCGTAGTTTCCTATTGTAAATAGTTGTGTTATTGTGTGCTGTTTAATTTTTTTTTGTTTGTTTGTTGATCAATGTTCATAGATATTTTATACTAGCTGCCGCGTGCAGCCCATGGCTTCTTAAAAGTTTTAGGTGAATCCCCCGGATCTTCTAATTTTTTGGGATAAAATTAGCTTATTTGCTATTCCAAGCCCATCATCTACCTGTTTAACAAATTTCATTCAAATTCGTTCAGTAGTTTTTGTTGATTGAGTAACAAACCAACATCCATCCATCCATCCATCCAAACATCTAAACTTTCGCATTTATAATAATATTATAATATAGATTCCATAACATGTCAAAGTTAACCCAATGACAACAATTCTTTTGTCCCACGATATAGGCTATGATCAAAGGCCATTGCTGTTATTATTTATTTTTTGTTACTATAATTGATTTTTAACTTTTGTTTATGGCAATCAAATGTTTTAGTCAATACGTTTCGTTTAAATTGAATTTGAATTGCTTTTGTAAAGATAACTACGAACATTTTTAGGTTTTTCTAAACTATTTATTTTATTTGTTTACTATCATCTCAATTACTGGATGGTATATCTGTTTCTACCGCAATAATATCATTGCTTAGCAATGTAATGTTCTGGTTTCGAGGGTAAGCTGGTAAACATTTTATATGATATTACATCCCTGCTGCACAGAATGCACCGTTCCATTAATATACTTAGTGCCTTAGTGTGGGATGTCTTTTTAAAGGTATTTAAAAATATTTTGTGTTTGGTATTACAGTGTTTCGATTAAAGGATCCGTTTGTAAATTTAAAGCTATAAAGAGCTTTGGTTAGACTCAAGTGTCCTCCGTTTGCTAGCTAAAGGGTTGATATGAAGGTATGAAAAAATTCACCGTAGTATATATTTTAGAAGGAAAGTTATCACTGCTAATAATAGAATTTATTGTGGTTATATATGTTATTTTCATAGTATGAAACGATAGAACAGCCCTCTTCTTTTGTCGCATTACTGTTATGGGCAATTATGGAACCCTAAATTGCGTGCGGCCCGAGACGCATTTGTCCAGTTTTTTGTTAATTTTTCAAAGAAAATTCAAATGCACTTTTTGATAATCTGGACGGTTATCAATTTTTGATTAAAAAATATCGAAGTTATGTCAAAAAGGCAATTTAAAAAAAAATTGGAAACTCTCGAACAAATCAACAAATTTTGATCAGATTTGCGGCAGCCAGTGAAAATTTTCAAGTTTTCCTTGAGCTAATTTGATTTTAAAATTAAACAGTAAATCAATTCAAATTTTCAAGAAATTTAAAAATTTAGTGGAACTCAAACGAAAGCCGTCAGCCGAACTTCAATCAGTTAAACCATTCACAAGTTGTGAGAGCTTTGCATACACACATATACATACAGACATACGTTATCGTAAACATAGAAAATCTCTTTAAGACCTCAAAACACCGAAATTGATGAAATCCCGATTTTCGTAAACTATGGTAAAACCAATAATTTCTTTAATGGGAAGTTAAAACCATATACTCTTTTAGTTTAATAAAGTTTCGTGGTCTAGAAGTTAGCCTCTTTGATTTAGATATCTCTCTCTCTCTCTCTTTCTCTCTCTTGGACCTCAAGTCCAGAGTCAAATCTCCACTAGCAAAATATTGTACAGTACCCGGCGATAAATATTGCACATCGAACTTTGGAAAGAGACAGTCGGATAATTTCGGCTGCGTAGAGCGTTATCTCAGTCCCACACTACCTATGTGACGTTTAGTCAGTCGTTGTTCAAGTACGATAGAGTGCGGTCGCGTCCCGATCAAAAATATATATTTAGAGTTGATAACACCCACAAATTTAAATAATTTAAAGTTGTAATATGGCATCTTTCGGAAAAAGAGGGAAACCTTTACGAGATCAGTCACGTGAAATTATCTACAATGTTTATAAATACTTTGTAACCGAAGCTGATAGATTTAAAAAAAAGTAGATGAAAATGTAAGTTGTTATTTTAAGAAGATTCAAGAGCGAGTTGCAAATGCCACTGGAATTTCAAGAAGAACTTTGAACAATATATTAAACGAAGTCAGTACTGAAACACATTCGACTGGAATTAAGTTCAGCACTCCAAAAAAAGGGAGACCAAAAAAGCAATTTCGTTTGGATATGGACGATTTTGATTACGATGTTGTTCGAAGAATGGTGTATGATTTTCACTTACGATTTAATGAATTGCCAACAATAAAATCATTAAAAGCTAAATTATCTGAAGCTATTAATTACAATGGGTCTGAAAAAACGTTGAAAAAAATACTTCATGACATGGGATTTCAGTTCACTAAAATAGAAGATAATCGAAAAATTCTAATGGAAAAGCACGACGTTAGTCTCAAACGAATGGAATACCTTGATAAAATACGCAAATTTCGCGAAACAGGAAAAAATATCGTCTACATGGATGAGTCATATATACATGCATCCCACACTAAAGGGAAATCTTGGAGTGACGATAAGAAAAAAGGAGTAAAAAAGCCAATTTCAAAAGGTCAACGTTTGATAATAGTTCATGCGGGAAATGAAAAAGCTTTGTACCCGGTGCTTTTTTAACGTATAAATCCACGGACACTACAGGTGCCTATCACAATGAAATGAATAACGATAACTATGAGAAATGGCTGGTTAACCAATTAATCCCAAATATACCCAGTGATTCCCTTCTAGTTATCGACAACGCACCCTATCACAACAAATATATTGAGAGACCCCCCAACTCAAACACCATTAAACGGGAAATGATCAACTGGTTAAACAGACACGAAATTCCAGTTGATCCAAAATTAACAAAAACCCAGATTTACGCTATTATATGTCAGCACAAGGAGAGGTATACAGAGTTTTCTGTGGACAAAGTACTTGCCGAACATGGGCACACTGTGTTGCGATTGCCACCATATCATCCGGATTTTAATCCAATTGAAAATATATGGTCTCAACTGAAAGGCTATGTAGCCTCTAGAAATGTGGGTATGAACTTAACTACAGTAAAAACATTATTGACTGAAAAAGTAAACATGATCGGCGCTGAAGAGTGGAAAAAGGTTTGCGATCATGCAATCAAATGTGAGAATGAATATAGAAGCATTCAACACAGTTTAGACAATTACACTGATAGATTAGTAATAAATACGGCTGATAGTGACAGTGATATTGACCTCTTTGAGAGCACAGATAGTGAAATGGAAGTAATTGAGAATTAGAATTATTATTATTTTTATTGCAATGTCTCATTTTAGCAATAGGTATAATGGTGTTTATTATGTACACTAAAGCTGTAATGTTCCAAAATAATTAAATACGTAAACATAATGTAAAAATGTTTTTTTATTTTATTTTACCCCAACCTAAAGCCATCACTTATAGAAAAATTAGTGTATTTTATACAAAGAATAAAAATATCAAAAGAAGCAAATCATACTTGTTTTAACAGCTCCTAATAGGTACCGGACTGTTTGTATTTTGTGCGACAGAGATAACGCTCTACGAAGCCGAAATTAGCCGATTGTCTCTTTCCAAAGGTCGATGTGCAATATTTATCGCCGGGTACTGTAATAGTCATTTTGGGGTTAGCCTCGTATCGTATCGATCAGTCTTAGTAGCAGCTATCTGTTGATAAGTTTTTAAATATACACTAATATTATAAATGCGAAAGTATGTCTGTGTGTTTGTCTGTTTGTTAAAGTTCCGCAGCTAAACCACTACACAATTTTGATAAATTATGGAAAACTCAAACCTCCAAAACCCCGAGAGCTGAATTAAGCAATGAAAATATGTATGAGATATTACATTGATAACAAGCTACTTTACTTATAGGTGAAGCTGCGCGGGTTTTATATATAGTAAGTAACAAAATCATTTTCCGACCCGAAAAGAGCATTATAAATACGTAGGGCATTTAAAAATGCTTGTATTTGTCCTTTAGTTTCGCTAAAATTTAGCGAATATTAAAATTTATCCGTAAACTGAACAGCGTTTGAAGTCGTAGCGGAGGCGACTACGATCTGAAGCGGCTACAACTGGAGACAGCTACAGCTGGAGGCGGCTACGATCGCAGGCGACTACGATCGAAAGGCGCTACTACATGTAGGGAATCGCTGCATTTAAATAAGACACATTTGGGTTACCATAGGTAATGTTTAAAAATATCATGTAAGAATAATTATTTTTATCGAGAAAATTTATCTATCAATATCCAAAAAATAATGACATAATTTGATTGTATTAAGTTAGCAAATAACGCCTTTGACGATCGGACTGTGTTTTCGTCACACACTGTGGTTGTTAGGCATACTACGTCTATAATTAAATCGGCTTGATTATAATCACATACCTATTGTGTGATATTAGTGTGATCATATTTAAAATTAGTAGTTGATTAAGGATTTAATGTCTTTGTTGCAAATTATCTACCATCGCCTATTCACAAGAAAGTTGTGAACCACCCGTTGTCATTCGTGTGGGGAATGTAATTACCATACACATAAGTTTATTGGCTGCCTTCTCTTTAACTACGAACTACAGGCTGCCTGGTTAAGAACATCAATATAACTAAGCGGTAGATTTTTATATCGTCTTGGATTAGGTATCACCTATTTTTTATTTTATTGCCCAAAACTTTTACCTATTACATATATTGATAAAAACAATTATGCACTAAAACTTTTAAAGTTTATCCGGCAGCAGCTGTGGATTTGACTGTGGATACTGTATTAATGAATTAGAAGTAGTATTTAATCACTACGTTTTAATGAATAATGTTAATTATATAGTATTTTTCTGCCACAATAGCTGAGGTGTATATAATGCATATCATAATTGTCATGGAAAATATTTGCGTATAACGAATGAAGAAAGGAAGCCCCAGAATTAATACTGAACACCCATTCAGAGACAAATAAATATTAAAAAAAGTAAAAATAAAGGCAAGTTTAAACAAAAGATTAAAAAACTAACATCCTAACAAAATGTATATGAAAAGTCGCCTTCGCTAGAATTTTAATGTAAATTTTACTAATAGAGTGGTTCAAGATGTAGGTTATATGTATAATACACGCTTAAAATAGTCAAGACAATCTGAAAATTTTAAAGATTTTTAGAACATATTAAACACCTGTACGAAGCCGGGGTGGGTCGCTATTATTATATTATATATATATAATAGGCTATTTATATAAAAATAAAAATTTAATAAAAAAGAAAACACAAAATCATAAGAAAGCATAACTATTCAGTAATTATTATGTAGAGTTGACATAATTATGAATGTTAATAACATAATGGTATCAACTATTTCTAAACTCCATAGAACTATTAGATTTTTTTTAATGATGTCCCTAAATAACACTAATGCTGCAGAATATGACGGTATTAGCACGCTAAGTTTAAAGTTTAAAGCCTATAAATTATGTGAACTACTTAGTCATATTTAAAATGTATCATTTAAGCAAGCTATATTCCCTAAACTAATTATACTTCTTAAAAATCAATTGTTAAACCATTAGTAAATAAAATAGATTTAATAAATGTTACGAGTAATTCTATTTGTAACTACAAAAATATTTGAAAAATCAATATACCAAAAAATTTATAATTTTTTGACAGATTAAAATAATTATTAAACGCATCTTACATTTTGATTTGGAGGTTTAGGTAGCCAGTAAAAGTAAACATGTGAAAAAATATCCCCGTAATACGAATGTCAATCCATCATTAACATCCTTAAATCTTTCCATCACTAGAGCCATCTTCTGTTGACAATCCTATAGTAAAAACATTCTCTGACTACTTATTGTAATGAATTAATTCTCTTAATTGATTGTCGACCCCAAGCTCAAATATCGTATTAAAACAAAATTTATCAGGATTTTCATAAACCTAAAAAAATCTCAATAGCATCCTAGAATCAGCAAATGATAAGACCATACAAATAGTAACAAACACGGTGTTGGGCGGAAAATGTGTAGCAACTCATATGAGAAAACGCTTGTAAATTTCAAACGCATGTCGATTATAACATGAAATAGTAAAAATATGCCATATTTTGCCATTTTATCGTAACGAATAAGAAGCTAAGATTTAAAAAATACCCCTGGAGTGATTTTATTTCATCAGCAAATACTATAACACTGTATTTCTGTGCATAAATGCAAGTGATAAAAAAAACTAAGAAATTGTCTTGAAAGACGTATTTTTTTTTACTATCGATAGGGAAGCGCTTGACCATGATCTCGCCTGATGGTAAGCTAAGATGCGGCCTAAGACGGAATGCGCTTCCCTAGAAGGTACCAGCTCGCTCTTCTCTTGAAGAACCCTAGATTGTACTCGTCGGCGAACACAGACTCAGGAAGCATATTTAAGTCCCTTGCGGTTCCATTAAAAAATGTGATCCAAATATCCAATTTAATACATGCTTAAAATCAAAAATATTGTAAAATTTTTATTATTTTAAGTGACAAAAAGTTGTTTATTATCATTAGGAGAACCAAAGAGCAAATAAGCAAATCGTTCTCGTAATGACAAGAGATGTAACAAGTATGTTATCAATAAAAAATCTATAATAAATAACACAATGAAATAAATCGTTCAATATTAAGCATATCTAAGCCAATTTAGGATTTTCATTTCGTAGTAACAAACATTGTTTGGATTTTTAAGGTAAAAAAAATTGAAACGACTTTAACATAGTTAATAAATATGTTAGTTATAAAATAAATAGCTGACAAGTGCTGCGTTTTACTGAAACATCAGGTTACTGAGGATAGAACTGATCCAGTAAAATCTGAAACCTAACAGCTATTTAATGATAATAAATAGATGGAGTGTGATTTATGAAAAAGTTAAAATATTTTGATTTAAAATGATCATTGTGAAGGAATTATACCTACTAACATTTTTATATTATGTTAAGCTGATGGGTCTCCTGATGGAAAGAGTCAACCATCGCCTATAGACACCAAAGATGTTAATGGTGCGTTGCTATCTTGTGGCGAGGTCTAATGCTACATGCATACACTTACCAGATACCTAACCCTCCAAATCACTATTGTGTTAGGAATAGATAACGTGGTGGTACCAGACCTGGGCGAACCAATGCAGAACTCTGCCAACTAATAGCCACGATGATAGAGACTCGCATAGCCAATCGGTCGCCTTTTACCACCTGCTTGGCAGAACGACTGTTGGCCTATATTTCAAAGGAGCCCGGACCAACACGGGGTAAAATGTTGTGTGTCATGGAAGAAGCTTATAAATTATATATTAACTCTATTAACCAGCTCATGTTTCGGTGAACAGGTAAAGCTGTCGTTGTTGGATAAGCATAAAGCAATAACCAAAAACCGTTAAGTTAGTCAATATGGCAAAAGAAATTGTGCCCCATACTACAAGACAACAGATTAGTGAATTTATAATAATTATTTATTTCTTTCTGCCGTAAAAATTTTGCTGTTTGTGTAGGTCATGTAACTAAAAATGGATTTTTTCTTAGCAAATTGATAAATCCTACGGTAAAATTGTTCTTCGTCTATTCGTTCGTGTTCGTTCGATATCACCACTTTACTTATTCCTGTCACAATAACGTCAGTGATTATCATTATTTTCCGGTTGGGTGGGTAAGTTAGTCGGTAAGCTTATATATGTGACATTACCATTCCGCTACATAGATAGCAACGCACCATTAACATCTTTGGTATTTATAAGCGAAGGTTTATCTTTTTCTGTCAGAAAAATCATCTGCTAGTTTGCTATCTTATGAAATAAAAAGAAATCGAGCACACGTACAATCTCAGACCATTACTGCTAGACAATTAAGACGATTTTTTTTCTTAAATATGTATAAAGCTTTCCGAATTGATCCGGACCCTTTTGCGGAATATACCATCTGATGTTGTACCAGGCAATTTGTAGGAGACAAACAATTGGTTATATGAGGCCCTTTGAAGAATAAACCATCTGCCTTACAGCCAGGCTGTTCATAAAAGGCGATCGATTGGTCACCAGTATTGTGACTACTAGGTGGTAGAGTATTGCAACGTCTAGCCCTAATTAAATGCCACCACCTTACCTATTCCTGCTACAATAACGTCAGCGATTACCACTGTCGCGTTTCGGTTTAAAGGGTAAGGTAGGCGGTAAACTTATTCATGTGGCAATAATATCCCGTAGCTTTTCTTATAGAGAGCCATATTTATTTTTGCTACCTTAAGACATAAAAACATATTTTCTGATGTCCGCTCCAAACGAAGTTTCATTAATTAAATCTTACAAATTTCCATACGATTAGCATAATGATCAAAGAATCTTACCAATGAAAAGTCCATAAACAAGCAGAACCGTCATTTTGTATTATTCACAAAACACAATCACATAACCAAATTAAATACGTCATCCATATTCACATTTCAAAGTCTTAAATCACAGAACACAAAAAGTTGACAGTTCGTTAATACCTATTTCGATAGACTCGTGATGCAGTCCGTCTCGCGCAGCGTCCTCTGTACGACTGCGGACAGCTTCCCGCATCCCTATTCCCGAATGCTCCCCCTTTTCCCCCTTCACGCCCTTATCGCGGAGCCGTAATTAGATAAATGTCATTGTTGTCTGAAAGTTCTTGTTTCTTTTTCTTTATGTTATATGGAATATAGAATATTTTAGTAATTAAACTTGAGGACGATTTCAGGTGACTTCAGATTTACATATGTTTTGACGTTTTATTTGATACCGTCAGAAATGATTGTAGTCTAAGATCCCGATCAACCTTCTGAACCCATCACTGTTTTTAGCAAAACGTACATTAGAAGCTTTCGAATGTATTAACAAATACCACCCATGTATTTTAACGTAATAAATGTCTCATGGTAATTTTAATTTATTTTCAAAAACATGGAGTTTAATGTAATAACTACAAAATAACTTTTCAGGGTTAATCTTACAGCACGTCAACTCTAAAATTCCCATTGTTTTCTGATAACTTTAAACAAAATTGTATCTTTGAAATATCTCGTTCGATCCGAAAAGTTTTGCGGATACATTCAATGTATGTTTTTAAGGGGGTTTTTTTATAAAGGGTTAAAAAATGCTAAGCCGAAACTTTTCAACGATATATTTACTATAAAGATATTTTAATGCAAATATTAAAAACGTTGATAGCTGTGTAATGTATTGTTTCGATGATGAGATGTTCGGCTATTATGAAATGTATTCAATTAAAAAATCTTATGCCCATTCGACGCAGTTTTTTAAAAGCAAAAATACTTATCAGGGGTCAAAAATTTACTAGCAATAATGATAAGAGTTTATTTTCCCCCATTTTCAATTACAATTATTCAATTAAAAAATCTTATTGCCATTCGACGCAGATTTTTAAGAGCAAAAATACTTATCAGGGGTAAAAAATTAGTAACAATAATGATAAGAGTTTATTTTCCACCAATTTTCAATTACAAGTTTTATGTTACAATTTCACCAAACAATAAGAGGAGGGGACTGGAGCCTTAACTAGGAAGAACCTGTATTTTAGGACTCCAGGCCTCTCATTACGGCATATTAGGTATATTAGGCATATTAGGTAATTTTACAATTTATTGAAATCGCGTAAATCACAAATGTATAGATGTGATGTGTACGTATGTTTACGTTCATTTGTGTGACTGTCTGTGTTCGTTTGTTCGTGTGTGTCTTTGAGTGCGAATTTTATGTGTGTATTTATGAATAATTTTAAGTAAATTGTTTTTGGGAAAATATTATATGTATGGAGACATCATTGGACTGTACTGTAAGTAATCTGGCATTTTTGAATATTGTTTTATATTCATAAATAGTTTGAAATCAATGTCAAGAAGTGAGTGAATTATATCATAAATCCAAGAAGCGAGAAAATTTGTATTGTCGTAAGAAAAATGCAGTATTATATTTTTCTATATTGCATACTTTATTACTTCGCCGTAGAGAGCCCATGGGAAGAAGATCGAAGACATGTTCTTTATGTTCCTTTATGTGTAGTGTGTAGCGTGACGTAGGACACCAACATGTTGACAGTAAAATAATTATTTGAATTATTTTACTGTCAATATGTTGGTGTTCTTATATGAACTAGCTGTTGGGTAACAAAATAGCTTTTGTAGCATTATTTTGAGCGCTGATCTTTGACATTATACAATATATTAATGCCTTTATAAAATGGCTCTTCCTCGTATTGGTCCCGGGCTCCTTTGAAGAATAGGCCAACTGCCGTTCTGCCAGGCAGATCGCAGAAGGCGACCGATTGGCTATACGAGTCACTACTATCGTGGCTACTAGGTGGTAGAGTTCTGCATTGTCTCGCCCGGGTCTGGTACCACCGCTTTACCTATTCCTGCCGCAATAGCGTCAGTGCTTGTCGCTGTAGTGTTCCGGTTTAGAGGGTAAGTAATTCGGTAATTAATTCGTAAACCAAATGCAAATTGGTTCTCAGATACATCTATATACTAATGCGTGAAGCATAAAGGTTACTCTCTACTCTCCTTTTTTTACAACAAATACGCGAATGCAATTTGGCACATTTAAAAAACCAGCCAAGTGCGAGTCGGACTGACGCCCAAAGGGTTCCATACCCTCATAGCAAAAAATACGAAAAAACACGTTTATTGTATGGGGACCCCCTTAATATTTTCATTTTTTTATTTTTAGTATTTGTTGTTATAGCGTCAACGGAAATACATAATTTATGAAAACTTTAGCTTTCTAGCTATCACGGTTTATGAGATACAACCTGGTGACAGACAGACAGACAGGCTTAGTAATAGGGTTCCGTTTTACTGTTTAGGTACGGAACCCTAAAAATTACATTGTGGAGGAGTGCAAAAACCTAATATTTTTAAATAAGATCCATTTGAGATTCATTAAATTAATAAAAATCTACACGTATAATAAAATCGTAGGAAAGTCAATGTATGTCCGGGGTAAACTCAAAAAGTACTACCTGGATTTACTTCAAATTTTGCATGAATATTACTCACAGGTCGGGTCAACATATAGGCTACATCTTATCACGCTATCACCTACGGGGGAGGAGCTGTGTGGAGTAAACGAAGTCCGCGCGAACGAAGTCGCTGGCAACAGCTAGTAAACAATACATACACTACATTCATGTGACGTACATGATAATATACACACATGTATAATATTTTCTTTACGGATAACGGTATTATATATGGCACTTTAATGAAAAAAAATCGGATTTTTTAATTTAAATAATAATTTAAATATGTATTCGTAATTGTAACGTTGCACTCAGGTGTAGGGTAGCACCGCCTTACCTATCCTGTCGCAATAGCATCAATTCTTGTCACTGTCGTGTTCCGGTTTAGAGGGTAAGTTATCCCGCGTACTTATGTATGCGGCATTACCACCCTGGCACACGAATAACAACGCACTATTAACATCATTAATGTCTATAGGCGATAATTTCTCTTTCCATCAGTTGAGTCACCTGCTCGTTTACTGCCTAAATATTCATAATAATTTAGATTACGATTTTATTTCGTATAAAGGATATCACTTGACAATAGAATTGGTGTTACTTTATTGTTTAGTTTATTAATTTTAAATGGTATTTATTATAATATTATTTTTGAACAAATATTTTGAATATTCAAAGATGAAATTAAGGCGTATTTTCATCGTTTTTCCCGTGTTGGTCCCGGGCTGCTTTGAAGAATAGGCCAACTGCAGTTCTGCTAAGCAGGTCGTAAAAGGCGATCGAGCGGCTATCAGCGTCAGTACCATCGTGACTACTAGGTGGTAGAGTTCTGCATCGGCTCGACCGGATCTGGTACCACCGCCTTACCTATTCCTACCGCAATAGCGTCAGTGCTAGTCACTGTCGTGTTCCGGCTCGAAGGGTAAGGTAGTCGGTAAACTTATGCATATGGCATTAGATCTCGCCACAAGATAGCAACGCACCATTAACAATGTTTGGTGTCTATAGGCGATGGTTGGCCTTTTCCATCAGGAGACTCATCTGCTTGTTTGCTATCTTATGATATGAAAAGAAGTATAATTTACAGAAAACGTCGGCAGCCTCTGATACATCACAATAGTTGATAGCGTCTTATAATGAGAAATATGTCAATAAATAGAGCATATATTTTTGACCAGTGATAAAAAAGGGTTTTCTTTCATGATACCCAGAATTAAAAATATAATCACCTAGTTCAGATCAATTTAAGTAAGGTTTTTGTTTAGGTGGGCTAATCTCTGGATCTACGCCTAAAATCACATAGTTAAAAGTTATTACTACTAGACACTTTTACTATTCCACTTGTACATAAATTTCAATTTTACACAATTTTTATTATATTACTCGACCGGTTTCACTTTTTAAAGCATCAAAAATTGTGTAAAAGTGAAATTTATGTACAAGTGGAATAGTAAGTGTCTAGAAAAAATGGAATTTCACCAAGTGCCGACGATGGAAAGTATAGAATATAAAAGTTATTACACTGCATAGTAATTTGTAAAGTAGTTTTTGTTAAAAATGTATCGTAAGTTTTAAATAGACATACGAAACTTTGGATGGTTGTATCCATGATTACCATGGATAAATAAATTACTATATCTACTTATATAATATATAATATATTTATGAGACAAAATCCTTTCTAACTAGAATATGGCGAGTTAGATTTATTGTCATAGAAACCAAAGGAACCAGAGCCAAAAAATGATAACTGGCAGTGAGGGTAAAACGTAACCTTTACATGTAGGGACAAGGAGTTATGAAAAAATGGATATTTCAAAGTATACTTTTTGTTGCTAGCAATTTATGAAACTGCGACGTCACAACTCATCTCGGGTATCACTGATTCATCTACTGATCGCAATAGCTTGTTGCTTTACGCTGACTTGTTTCTGTGTGAAGAGTAAGGTAGCCGGTAGCCTCATCCATGTGTCATCCCAACTTAGACGCAACCGATTGGTATAAAAATAACTGAGGAATCGAGGTCAAACATAATTTAAGTTTTTTTCAAAATTCAACCCATATGTGGCCGTAATAGGGGATGAAAGTTAGAATGAAAAACTATACGGACGACACATTATTTTATAACAGGTAAAGGTAGGCAGAGATGAGAGAGATACAACCAGTGGATCCATAAGTAGCCATGCAGACACGTACGGCCGGTTTTCGTAACAAAAATTATTTAAACAAGTAATGAATTTGTGTTTAACATAATTTTATAAGCAAATGATCTGTTAAACACAGATTAATTGCTTGTTAAAATTAATTTGCGTTTCGAAAACCAGCCTTAAGTCCCACATATAATAGGTGGGAAGCCTATCGCCATTAGGGCATTTATTCAATATCAGGCAACATTTTTTTTATCAGAAAACTGAAAAAGCTATTTTTTGATTTTCCCAACCCGAGAATCGAACCCAAGACCTCGTATGGTTAACGCCCATGTCAAACTACTACACCATAGAGGCGACAATTAGTTAAATAAATATAACAATAATTTAATTCATGCTAGTAGTAACTTCAGATTAAATACTCAAGACTCGTTAACAATCTAAGGTATTTTTTACAAAATAATAGCCTCATTTATAACTTTAGGTCTGCTCTATACTTTGAACTTGTGAAAGAATTTTCTTGTAAACTTTTCTTTTTAATTCCCGACAAATTTTCTCCCTCACAAATGACCTTTAGCTTTGTTTCCTTAGAGAACGCCTAGCCATTATCCTTGACTTTTGACTTTGTATAAAACCTGACTACTAGACGCTATAACTAAGCAAAGGAATATTAAAGTGTTTCATTAATTTAGTACCTTGTTTTAGTTGGGTAACCTATTCGGCTGAGCTTATAATGGCCCGAAGTTTCCTAAGTAAGGTAAATTTTAATAGCATGTAAGAATCTGTTATAATTTTATAAAATAACAAATAAGCAGATTGTTTTCATGATAGATAAAAATAACCATCTTCTATGTCTTTAGGTGTTAATCGTTGTTATCCAAGTGGTGGGATCCAAACAAGAATACCATGACCCCTTGTTGGTCCGGGCTCCTTTAAAGAATGAACGAACTGCCATTCTGCTAGACAAGTCGTAAAATATGACTCCATTTATGCTTTATAAAGCCAAATTTCAGCTACGCATGGAGTATTGTTCGCACTTTTGGATCGAAATACGTCAGTATCAACGCCTCCAATTTGATAAAATTCAACGTACAGTGGTAAGGCTTGTCGACAATCTCGCTCTTACCAGCGGGCTTAAGCAAATTAGTCTCCGAAGAGACATTGACTCTCTGTGTGAGTATTCTACAGTCTAAATAATCGGAAATATTCTGAGTAGTTATTTAGTTTAGTGACGGCATCCACGTTCCGCCATCGCATTACACGCCATGTGAGAGATTTCCTTCATACTGTTTCAAAGATTGGTCATCCACGATGGTTCGATTTGGTCATACTTCTTTATACGAGCAGTTAAACTTTTGAATACCCTACCTCACACGGACTTCCCAAGGAGCTTTAATATTGAAATTATTAAGAGGATGGTAAGTAGGTAGAATAGGTGTTACGAATACCCATGGGCAGCAGTGATCATTTTTATTCAAGTGGTCTACTTGTTCATTTGCCTGCAGATACATTTATAGTACTACATATCTTCACGCCAGATCCCTTACGGGAATACAGGAAAATATTATTTCTCATCTAGCTGAATACGTTAGATAAAATTGCTGATTACAGCATATCATTAAACACACGTGCGAAGCCGGGATGGGTTGCTATAGTTAATAATCGTAAATCAACAAATACCTTCTCCAAACACACTCACATGCATGTACACCTCATATTTCAAATTCCACCGGCTCGCTATCTCCGACCATTAATTATACAATGCAGTCGATATGTCGCAATTAAAGTGCACCAAATGTTTTGCTGGTAGCTTCCCGGCATTTGATACATATACGATGTCTCTGTTATTGACTAGTTCAGCGTTTAACCTATTTTATAGATTGCAGTGTCAATAGAATTTACTAAATATATCAATATTAATCATTTCTATAGCGATATGTATCTTTAATAACTTAAAATTATATTACAGACAAATATCATTACGCTCATTATTTTGCGGTATAAGCAGATAAACAGTTAAATTCATCATGATTCACTACTTTATCGACTAAAAAATCATAGTTGGTGATTTACATTTTACAATTTACCCATTCCCCAGTTTAACCGCTACTACCAAGCGGTGGAGCCACATTGTTAGGCTCTAAAATCAAACCTTGGTAGTCGTTATTGGAACGAAGTTCCTTACGGCAGGCTTGGAGGGGATAGAGATTTTGCTGCGCGACCGAACTGAAAAAAATGTGATAGTAAAACCGTAAGAAAAATGCGTGGAATAAAAGCGTTAAATGAGACGTGCGCAGGCGCGACAGTCGCGTACACAAGCGAGTAGTGCCGTTTAGCCGAAGGAAGTTCGTTCCTACCTGGTGTCCCGCGACACCACATCATTTTTTTAATCTTAATATCTTTTCTTTATCTTTACGAAGCCGTTTTTGCTGTCTGTTTGCTTAGATCTTTAAAACTACGCGTTGCGTTAATACAGGTCCCATTAATAGACAAAGTGGGAAGGTTAATATATTTTATAATACATTAAATAGTAGAAAAAGCATTTTCAAAAGAAGAATTTCGATGACTTCTACAGCATATTGTATTAAGTCCGCGCGAAGCTGGAATCGGATCGCTGGTTATAAATGACTTAATCTCCAACCTAACGAAACAGTATGTTTCTTCTCATTTACTTCTGTTTTGTGTTAGGATGATTCAGAGTAAAGCAATACATCGTTATTTATTGAATTAAGGACATCGTTTTAGTATTATTGAATTTATACTTCTTTTAGTGAAAATGATGAGAGTAAATTTTTACATTGCGCGCGCACTGTCACGAATAACCAACAGCATGAAATTAGATAGTTAAAATTGTAATATACAGAAGTATGTCCATTTATTTAATTATGTACAAATAATTATTTTATGATATTTAAATAAAATTGATTTCACTAGATAATTTGTTATAATAAAACTTTCTTTAAATATATTAAATACCTACCTTTTTTCTATTATTAGTGTCTATTAGCAACCGCACATACGACAAGTATTAGCCGGCCAGATGTGTGGCGCACTTGTGTTATGTACCTGTTATTTTGAGATAGTGACGTCACAACAACAATGGACAAAATATATAACGAAGAATGGTATAAATAGGCGGGGATAACATGTTTTCGATTCATTATAATTCTATCCCTTGTTTAGGGCGTTAGTCTACCCAAAAATTATACTGTACGTGTAAAATTGCTTCAAGTGTTTTATTCAGCCAAACTGCTTCTTGGTTATATGTCGTTTTCTCTACAAATATAGGATAAGGTGAAAAATAACATTTTAGAAAGATTTTATTATTTGTTACGCCAAACAAGTATAAATTGGCGTTCGTACGTGTGTACATAACTACACACACACACACACCTTTTTATATTTCAAATTCTATATTATTTCAGGTGTCGTCTAATTGTTTGCTGTTGTTGCTTCTCGGTTCTTATCTCATACGAAGGTTAGTTACTCGGCATGATTCGAACGCTTTCAAGAGAAACTAGACGCTTCAAAAATCAACTAATGCATACAAAACAAAAAAATATGCATGAAAATATTAATTATTAAATGTAAAGTGACGTAAATAGCTAGGAAATAAAAAAAATATTGTATGAGTGAAGTTTTGTTTTTAGGTTATATCTCAAACAGACCCAATATTTGCATATTTTGTAGTATTTCTTTGCTTGTGTTATTACTTTTTAAGTTGATTTTTAACACATACTTTTCAGAAAGATTGTACAGATATGAATACTTTTTCATAATATTGAGCATTATTTTCAAAAGACCGTGGTCCCACAAAAAACTTTTCTTTGTGATTAATAACAGGCTGAATTTTTATGAACCGCTTCGTTTTGACGGGACAACCATCTTTTCTTTCTTCGAAAAATTTCGAATCGGGTTACTTAAAAGATAGATAATAAAGAAAACTTTAGAGTGTCGGTCTAATAAAAGTTTCCACCTTACGTGTAGGACAAAATTAACCTTAAATTATAATAACAATTAACAAGCTGTTGTGAGAAAATTAGGTTGTTTTTAAATTGATTAATCAATTGAAAAATCTCATAATTCTGAAACTTTAGAGTGGAGGACTCGGAAGAAAAACCATCCAATTTATAGGACGAAAGTTTCATCATGTTTTCATAATATAGTCAAGCGATTAAAGTTGAAAAACAATTATTGTTATTAAGTAATAAATGTTTTCTTTCACCGAATCAAAATTTTCAAAGCCCCATAAGTTTATTAGTTACCCGATTCGAGATTTTTCGAAAATAGAAAAGATGGTTGTCTTGTCAAAACGAAGCTGTTCACAAAAAAACAGCTTGTTATTAATCAAAAAAAAGTATGTTTGTGGGACAAAAGAAATAGATAATTTTACGCCGGAATGAGATAATCATCGACTTTAAGCACGAAAGTTGTTAATGTTTCGGTGCTATAAGTTTACCAGCTTACACTTGTCCAATTTTTTTATTTTATTTTATCATTTTGCATTTTGATGACTTTGTAAGTGTGTCTATATGTACGTATGATTACTAAACTTATTACCAATACAGGATCAAACACAATGGGATGGGCCGCGTCACAATAAAAAATGCAGCATAATACGTTAAGGCGGGCTACAACGTGACGGAAAGGACCGCATCGCAATGCAGCGCATTCTGTATTTCCTTCAAAATATTGTCCTCTTTGTTGATCATTGTAACATGCATCTTACAAATCATAAGTATAGCTCTTTGAAGTCTTGAACTAAAATTATTAATAGTTTTTTATCCATAATTACGCGATTTTATAAATTAATACTTAGAACGCAGGAAACGCGTGCCTGCAATTCCGCTTGCCATAGCATACTGGCGATGGGGCTAGTGGAGTGGGTGGGCCGCAAGGCTTTCACCGAAATACGTCGCACAAAAATCAGTCCCGATTCGCCCCGTCATAATGTACGATAGTTCATGAAAGCAATCTAGGCGGATTTATACAATGTGGCCCAGCCAGAGTGCTCGATCACTAAATGAACATTGCAAAATACATTATTGTCATTTTTTCTGTATTCCACTGAATTGCGAAATGGATTTGATTGCCATATTTTCCACATAATTGTTATATTGCAAATAAACTACGTCAAACGTTTTACCGACGACATTTTTGTATTTGATACAAAATGAATATTTACTGACAAGTTCAATATTTGCTTTATACTATAAAACGGAATTCGGGGAACTCAGCTATTTTGATATGAGCAATATTAATATAGACGTGGTTTAGTGGTTAGTCTATTCAGATTAGGTACAGGTTCGATCCCCGGATCGGGCAATAGTGTTAAAGATTATTTTGAAGATTTTGCTCTAAAATCCAATTCTCTTTTTTATATCATAAAACAGATAATAAGTAGATAGCGGTTCTAGTGTAAAGGGATGACCATTGCCTTTAGACACCAAAGATGTTTTTTATAGATTCAGACGTTACTTTGCGAAAATGAAAGACGATATTGCGGTATTTAATTTGTGAAATTTCCGCAAAGTCTTATATGAAACAGCAGTGATGCAACTGAAACAAAAAGTAGTGCAAGGAATTGGGTAAACTTGTCCAGGGTCTGAAAATTAACGGACACCCCAGTGGAACTACAGTCTACCCACGTCCACCCTACTATTTTCCACGTCAGTAGCAAAGGCAGCAACCTGCAAATGATGTACTCACGCACGTATCACTTTGTAGCCGAAGCATCTTCAGGACTTTACTTATTACGTGATAAAGTATCAAAGAGTTTAGTGATCAACACCAAAGGTGGTTAATATAACGCATAGCGTTAAATTATAACGCGCTATCTATTCTCAACGTATAGCGTACGCTATTCAGATTTGCATTCAAAGCTATAACATAATGCCACGCTATATACATAGCGGCTAGCGTAGGCTGTAGTTTTAATTATAATGTATGAAGTTGCGAATTACGCGATCTAACGAGTAACGTGCTAGACCGCAGACGCTAGACGTTATAACATAGTTTATAGCGTTATGTTATGACTGAGTTACGCGCTATCTCAGCCGGCTGGTGCGATCAGTGTTCAGTTACACGTTATAATATAGCCTATTACGTAGCGCGCTGGAAAAATATAGTTTAAAAAGAAAAATATAGTCTATAACATGCTATCATAAAATAGTTTACTTGCACAATACTAATCAACACTACATAAGACTCAATAGCCCTGTGAGCATAAGGCAGTGCAAGTAGTCTGTTTTAAACCCAGACGAGCATAATATAAAGATAAATTCTTCGTCGCATTTGACTTTGTGGTCCAGCTACTTCGAGTACTTTGACTTAGATATACTCAAAGACACATAAAGCTGAATCCCGTGTCACAAATTCGAAATGAGATTTTCAGTTTTTTTTTCAACGTCTCGCCCAGGTATTTGGTACCACCGCCTTACACTTAGACCAACGTGTAGTTAAATGAGCCAGGTTTACAATAGAATAATAGCACTAAAGCATGAGGTATATCTGGCCTGGGCAGATGCTCGACACCGCAAGACCAAGGACGTATCGGAGAAGAAGAAAACCTTTAACTGGGCCGCCAAATCATGCAAAAAGGCTCTACTGAAAACGCGATTCGACCACGTCAGCCGTATTGGGAAAAAACTGGCATACCCCTCAGGTAGTAAAGCGTTTGATGCCTGGTAAAGTCGGTTGAATCGAATTTCTGCCGCCCTTCACTTCCTCCACTGCTGAAACCGGACGGGACGCTGGCTCACACTGCCGTAGAGAAAGCAAACCTATTCGTTACTCTATTCACGGTAAATTCGCGTCTAGATCCACCAACGCGAAACCACCGAGTCTACCTGGATGCGAGGTGAATATGCCGGAAATTTGCATCCGTCAGACTGAGGTTCTTAAAACGCTGCGGAATCTGGACGTGAACAAAGCCAGTGGCCCTGATGGGATTCCAGCCATAGTACTCAAAGCCTGTGCACCTAAACTCGCTCCTGTGTTGAAACGCCTCTTTCGCCTTTCGATGAAGAATGGTGGACGTTCCACGTACCCGGACAAAGAGGTTCGACTCCACATTTTTCATTCGAACCGCAAAGGATTGTAACATACTTCCTGAGTCTGTGTTCCCCGACGACGACGACGGCGACCCCGACGACGAGTACAATCTAGGGATCTTCAATAGAAGAGTGAACAGGTACCTTCTAGGGAAGCGCGTTCCATCTTAGGCCGCATCTTAGCTTACCATCAGGCGAGATTGTGGGCAAGCGCTTCCCTATACATAATAATAAAAAATAGAAGCTTATATTATTTTATTATTATATTATTTTAAAGAAATATCCCGAGAATAAGGATATAGTGATATACTTTTTCATTCTTTATTAACGTTTCCTCCACCCACCTTTCCCCTGCCTTTTCTTAGTTACACAATATTAAAATATTTCACTAATTACGTTGACCGCCCCGTTGGTCGAGTGGTTAGCGACCCTACGCAAGCAACGGGGCTCGGGTTCGATCCCCGACGGGGACAAGCATTTGTGTGATGAGCATAAATGTTTGTATTTCCGGGTTTGGGTGTTTATTATGTATGTAAAAGTATTTATATATGTATTTCTATGTATTAGTATCGTTGACTAACACCCATAACACAAGCAAATAATTTGCTTACTTTGGGGTTAGATCAATAAGTGTAATTTGTCCCGTGAATATTTATTATTTATTATTATTTTTTGTTATTATTATATTATAAAACACATGGCACGGCTAGCTCTAAGTTTTAATTAATATGTGAAATTTAATTTCAAAGAATTAAAATAGAAAATTAACCTTTGGAATCAAAATTGGTAACAACCAAAATAATTTGTAAGCTTACCTAATTACCTGCTCGGATAATTCTTTTGGCCATGGTTTTGCAGTTTTTTTTTCAGAATGTCTGAATTACTGGTCTTAGGGGTTTCGCGGTAAATAGAGAAAAGGTCGATTGGCCGGACCGTTCGCTTTTCATGCGAGACGGTGGGGCATCGCAAGATCGAGCGTTACCGCCCTTAGAGTCAATCAAGGGATTTAACTTGAACGAGTAATCAGGTGACGCGTTACAACATCACCTGCGGAATGGTAGATTTAAGTTAATAGTTTTTACAGAGGATTCAAGACCAAGGCGCGAGAAATATTTTTGTACACAATGTTTTTGAAAGAACTATCGAAAACATCTTACGTCAAGAAAACATCATATTAAAAAATTATCACTATTTTATTTTAAACTTGGTCAGCGTTTTAATATATTTTAAAATGTGAAATAATCTTTTTAATTATTTCTTAATAATTCTTCCTCAATTATTCGGCAAAGCGAAAGACAGTTTTATTTTTTTTAAAAGCTGGATAAGCACAAGTTAAACTCGCGTGGAAAGGTTTCGTTACAATTTAACTAAGGCGTTATTTTAAATATCATAGACTTGTCATAGGTTTACCTGTAGTCTATCTTAATATATATATTTATTAGCCCTCCACTAAGGTACCCACACTAAAGTATTTAACACAAGAATTTTGTATGGCAAAACAACGTTTGCCGGGTAAACCAGTAGGTGTATAGAATGAGTGAAGGTGAGAAAGCAATATGGGGGAAAAGGAAGGAGAAGGGGGAGCGAGAAGGAAGGGAAGAGGGAAGAGTGGGAAAGAGGGTGAAAGAAGGCAATAGATGGCGAAAAATGACAAAAGATTACGAAATATGGCGAAAAGTGACGAAAGATGGTGAACGGTAGCAAAAGGTGATGAAATATGGCGAAAGATGGTGAAAACTGGCTAAAAACGGCAAAAGACTGCGAAATATGGCGAAGAATGGCGCAAATGGCGGAAGATGCCGTAAGTGGGCAAAAGTTGGTGAAAGAGGCTGAAAGTGGGTGAAAGAGGTTAAAAGATGGCAAAAAGAGGAGGAAAGATGGCATAAGGGTGAAGGAGGGGAAAGTGGGGGAGTGAGGGGGAAGAAGCGGATGAGAGAGGGGGAGATAGTAAGGGGGAGCGGGAGAGGTAGAGGAAAATAAAAAAAGAGGAAACAAAAAAATTCGTTGCAACCTAATTTTTCACGACCCTTAACCATTCTTTTATTCCAAATCATAGACCAAGACGTAATTTCGGAGATAAGTGGGATGGTCCATTTTGCCCAGTTTTTTAAATAAGGACTGTCTCATAGTCTAGGGGTTAGCTATTCGGTTCAGATCATGAGGTCCCAGATTCGATCCCGAGTCGGGATAAAGTATTATTGAGGTTTTTTCGTAGTTTAGCTCTAAAATACAAAATCTCAATAGCAGCTCTGAGACTGGCGGGGCACTTACGACTCCCGTGCCTCGTATGAGCACGCAAAACTATCGAGCCCGGCTATCGCTAGAAATAGTAGATAATCACTAACAGGGCAGTGAAATGCGGCGATGTATCATCTCTCATCTCGCCAACTGACAAACCGGTGAATCGTGGCGAACCGAAAAGTCTATAGACGTCCGGTTTCCTCTGATTAGCTCGCAAAAGAACCGGGCGTGATGGTAATTTTCTTTTTCTTTTTTCTTAAATTATTTTAAGACTAAGACTATTTTATTAATAATTATATTTTTGAGAATTTCACAACGACTCACACTACACGCCTTTTTATTGGATATCTCAATATAAAGGGTTTCTTTTAAAGGTGCGGCTACACTTTAAAATTAGGAACTAAATATTGAATTGAAAGTTCGTTTTAATTAATATTGTAAAATTATTACAAGAAAATACAAAAATATTCGTTTAAGAATATCCCACTAAATTCATGAATCGCATGCACCGAGTCTTGTGAATGACCTCTGTAAAGCAGTGTGTCATTTTGCATTTACCTATAATTACGATAATAACTATTATGTAATCAGTCGCTTTAAGTACATTTTCCCCGTTACTTTTAATTTGGTTGAAGGCACTAAAATATTTAAGTTTTTATTATATAAATCGATTATATTATTATTGATCTTGAACAGCCTTTAAAAATTTGGCCAGACTTTTAAAGGTAACCCTGTATGACAATTTTTACAAAATAAGAGTACATTGGATGCTTAATGTATGTCTTACTTAGTTATTTTAAGTCTTTGGTTCCTGCCATCCAAATGTATGTTCCACGATCGTATAACTTTTACGTTATAAGTTATAACTTTCAGGTAAAACTGAGTTAGAAAGTTCGTCCCGTTGTTTCAAAGTACAAAGTAAAGTTTCCAGCGGTGAAGGTACAAGACGTGTCTATGCAGAATAAAAGATATTCAGAAAAACAGGTTAATGTATAAATATTTTTATTTATTCCGGTTCCATGTCTCAAGAATCGGATTCCTTATGGAATCACTCGTGGGTCTGTCTGTTAATTTGTCCGTTTGTCACAGCCAGAAACTACTCGACTGATTGAGTTGTAATTTGGTGGTAAAATGCAACCAAGTGTCCCAAATACAAGCATCGAACGTAAATAAATGAATTTTAAACATCAATTTTAAAAATCTACGCCCAAAAATGACCTCTATTTTTGAGGTGTACATTAGAAAATATAAACGAATCTGTAACCCGGTTGATTCTGTCCTGTCCCTGAAACTTCCAGCTAAACTGCGTATATCATGATTTTTGAGCTTTGAGATATATATTTTAAATGACAATCAATTTTCATCTTTCCAGTGTCATTCAATGCGATTTTGAGCTCTAAATTGTTTTATTTACTATAAAGTCGAAAGATTAAAAAACGCCGAAGAAATGTCAACTTTTTTCCAAAAATGTTTGCCATTGATAAATCCCGAACGAATCAATCAATTTTTATCCAATTTACACTATTTGTATCGCCTCTGTGGTCTAGTGGTCCAGCGTTGGCGTTGATAACACGAGGTCCCAAGTACGATTCCCGGGTCGGGCACTTAAAAAAATGATGTGGTGTCGCGGGACACCAGGTAGGAACGAACTTCCTTCGGCTAAACGGCACTACTCGCTTGTGTACGCGACTGTCGCGCATGCGCACTTCTCATTTAACGCTTTTATTCCACGCATTTTTCTTACGGTTTTACTATCACATTTTTTTCAGTTCGGTCGCGCAGCAAAATCCCTATCCCCTCCAAGCCTGCCGTAAGGAACTTCGTTCCAATAAAATATACAGGTTGACTGATAAAAAATTGTACATATTGATACTTAATGGAAATATAGTTATTGGTCAATGGTCATAAGTATACCTTAAAAATAAAAAATGATGTGGTGTCGCGAGACACCAGGTAGGAACGAACTTCCTTCGGCTAAACGGCACTACTCGCTTGTGTACGCAACTGTCGCGCCTGCGCACGTCTCATTTAACGCTTTTATTCCACGCATTTTTCTTACGGTTTTACTATCACATTTTTTTCAGTTCGGTCGCGCAGCAAAATCCCTATCCCCTCCAAGCCTGCCGTAAGGAACTTCGTTCCAAAAAAGTGTTTCAGTTTTCTGATAAACACAAAGTTGCTCGGGATTAGAAAGTGCCCGGTTGGTGATAGGCTTGCCACCTATCATATTTAGGAGACTAAGTATCTTCGGCTAATCGTGGGTGCACTTGTTGTACCTCTGCCTACCCCGTATTTTTTACAGTATTTGATGCAGTTTTTTAAGTAGAAGAGGTGAATAGATTGAGAAATCAATCGGTGTATTAGTCAAAGTTATTTTACAAATATGAAGTGAGTTTGCTGTAAACAACAAAATGTTAATATTTGAAAAGCTGTAACTTTTGAAAACTTGATTCGATTTTAATTTTTGAAACGGTACTTAACGTGGTCTTTTAATTACTGAAATATAGTAAAAAGATCAAAAACTCTTTAAAAAAATTAAATTGTTAGTTAATCATATTCTGGATTGAAATTTTTAAGTCAATATATGTGCAACATATTTATTGACATATTTAATTTTATATAAGATACTTTTTATCCATTAACCAGCTCGGTGAAAATCGTTTTATAGTGAGATCCGATATTATAAGAAAATATTATTATTAAACAGATTACCCCAATCCGGCCCTTCTAAAAATAGACCATATTTTATGCTATTCTGTCAGGCAGTTCATACAAGGTGAAAGATTGTCTATACGAGTCACTACCATAGTGACTACATGGTGGTAGAGATCTGCAACGTCGTGCCTAGGTACCACCACAGTCTACCAGAACTCAAAGTTATATACAAGTAACAACAAATACTAAAATAAAAAAATGATGTGGTGTCGCGGGACACCAGGTAGGAACGAACTTCCTTCGGCTAAACGGCACTACTCGCTTGTGTACGCGACTGTCGCGCCTGCGCACGTCTCATTTAACGCTTTTATTCCAAGCATTTTTCTTACGGTTTTACTATCAAATTTTTTTCAGTTCGGTCGCGCAGCAAAATCCCTATCCCCTCCAAGCCTGCCGTAAGGAACTTCGTTCCAAAAAATGAAAATATTAAGGAGTGGTCCCCATACAAAAAATGTGTTTTTTCGTATTTTTTATAAATGATGGTACGGAACCCTTTGTGTGCGAGTTCGACTCGCTTTTAGTTGGTTGTTTAATATTAGAACAGAAATATAGAAAATTAAAATAATATATACTTTATTATACGTGTTATATAACAATTTATATAACACAAACGTAGGCGTATCATCTAACGTTTGCAATTCGCCAGCGATCAGCGATGACTCTTAAACGTAATAAAAAAAATCGCCAATTGCTTGCTAGTCACTAGATGCACTTTTTACAATGTCACAGCATCAAAACTAATCAAGTGGCAACGACTACCACTAATGTACAAGGGTTTTATGTGTCTTGCAATAACTAAACAATCACGATAATTTCGCATTGCGAGTTACGTGATCACCTCACCGTACTACTGTCTACTGATTGTCAATAAAAGAAAAAATAAAACCAAAATAATCTGTGTATTTTCAACAGGAAAAACTTTTCTAAATGTATTCATGCTATTTCGCGGTCCATGTGCGGGATTCAAACGGTTGTGGTCAGGCGATTTGCATTTTCAGCTTGGACATTGCCAGACGATAGATATTGAGCTAATTTTTAGTGGATTAGTTGTAAAAGTAATTGAAATTTGAATTATTTAAAGTATTATATATATATATATATATATATATATATATATATATATATATATATATATATATATATATATATATATATATATATATATATATATATATATATATATATATATATAGAAGATGGGATACGAGCAGGAGGTGCACCTGATGGTAAGTGATCACCGCCGCCCATGGACATCCACAATACCAGAGGTCTTGCAGTTGCGTTGCCGGCCTTTTAAGAATGAGTAAGCTCTTTTCTTGAAGGCCCCCAAGTCGTAACCGTTTGGAAACACCCCTGCCGGTAATTGGTTCCACAACAAAGTAGTGCGAGGCAAAAAGTGTCGAGAGAAATGCACAGATGTGGATTTCCAGACATCGAGATGGTGAGGATGGAATTTCAAATTTTGACGCGATGTCCAATGATGGAATTCGGCGGCAGGAATTAATCCAAATAACTCGTCGGAACACTCCCCATGAAAGATACGATAGAAGACACAGAGTGAACCAACATCTCTGCGCAATGCCAAAGAGCCGAGCCGTTTCGAAATAGCCAAGTCGTCAACGATTCGAACCGCTCTACGCTGAATGTGATCAAGAGGAAGGAGCTGGTACTGAGGAGTATTTCGTTTTCCCTGTGTAATCCTAACCCCTTTTCAATCGACAAAAAATGGAGGTTATCATGTTGACATGTATGTATGTAAGATTGTTGGAACTGGATAATATTTGAGTATGATGATCTATTTATACGTTCAAGCATATGTACTAAATTTAGTAACTTTATGTATGTTTGTGTTTATATTTGTGTATGCTTGTCCACATACTTTTTAGAAACTGATAGCCATTTCGATATACATAATTCTTTTTTATTTTAATTAGGCATATTCCAACTTAGAGAACAGTCTGAGTTTCATCGAAATCGGTTTAGTAGTTTTTGAAACATGAGTATAGGTGATATTTGAAGTCAGTTTAATTTATTAAATTTCTTTTGATAAAGAATAGATCCTCTGTTCTACTGCTGGGCATTTTTTAGTTTTAGTTTCCACAAACTAAACATTACTGTGATTGATAATGATGATAATTCATATTCCGGCCGACCGGCCGGTAATCTTGCAACCGCTATGCCCCTGCATTTTAAATCTGTAATATCTTCGAAAATATTCATTTAAATTAGATGCTGTAAACAGCCATATTGATTTTAAAATAAATCAACAATATATTTAAGATATTTAATTGGATAAGGATTAGTGCTGTATTGCTTAAAATTGCTTCGAAAAAAAGCCATTATTGCTCGTAAAAAGTAAATGACAATAAAATGCTATTGTGGGTTATCCATAAGAGATAGACATATACCATCGCGGAGTTTTCTGTAGACCTTTTCAAGGTGTACAAATACTTTTGATAAATCTCGTAGGGTTTAGCTTTCGTTTGCAATTTAAGCGGAAAAATATAATTATTTACGGCATGACATCAGAAAACTCAAAAATTGCAGTATTTCTCTACAATATATTAAATGTTATTATACATATAAACCTTCCTCTTTAATCATTCTATCTATTAAAAAAACCGCATCATAATCCGTTGCGAGGTTTTAAAGATTTAAGCATACATAGGGACATAAAGACATAAGGACATAGGGACAGACAAAGAAAGCGACTTTGTTTTATATTATGTAGTGATAACAGATATACAATGCAAATGGAAGGATGTAGGTACTGAGGAAGACCAAAACTGACGTGCCATGATCCGATTGATCAAGTACTGTCCGAAAGTGGTGTCAAGAGTCTTGGCAACCGGCAAGTGCATATGAAGAGAGTAATGGATGTGGAGGAAGCGAGGCAAATTTGCAAGGATCGTGATGTACGTTACTTAGTTTTCTTGGCTAAACTGTAAGGGATCTGGCGTAAATATATGTATGATTTAAATGTTTCTTTTTAAAAATTAAAAAAAAAACATTTATGTCGCCTCTGTGGTCTAGTGGTCCAGCGTTGGCGTTGACCACATTAGGTCCAGGGTTCGATTCCCAGGTCGGGCACATAAAAAGTGTTTTTTCAGTTTTCTGATAAACAAAAAGTTGCCCGTGATTGGAAAGTGCCCGGTTGGCGAAAGGCTTGCCACCTATCACATTTGTGGGACCAAGTATCTTCGGCTAATCGTGGATGCACTTGTTGTACCTCTGCCTTCCCCTTCGGGGATATGGGAGTAAAGTTTTTTTAACATTTATTTAATAAAATAAAATTTATACAGTTCCTAAATTTTTATTTGTTATTAACTTAATTATGGATGATAACCATTCAGTGCTTAAGTAATAATTTTAATTATTTTATCCATGTATAGTTTTACGCTTTTTACACGTATGCTTTACTCTAACAATAAAATATTATATAGAAATAATAATGTTATCAACCGCGCTTGACGACAACTACTAGCCGACCAGATATGCGGCACACCTGTGTTATAACGTCATAATAAAATAGATAACGAATGGCGGGGGGAAATAAGCGGGGACAACATGTTTTCGATTCATTGTAATTCTATCGCTTGTTCGCTATCGTTACTCTGCCCAAAATTAAACTGTGCATGTAAAAGTGATTCAAGTGTTTTATTCGGCCAAATTGCAACGGCCGGGAAATACGCAATTTCAGGTCGAGTATGTGTTTAAAGACCGAGTCGTAGTTTAGGGATTCAATGATACGAGATAGGCAATTGTCATTTCCGCCGAGACATATATTGTTTTTTTTTCCAAAAAAATTTAAGGAAATAAAAATACTTTTTATGTATTAAATTTAATTTGTGGCTATACAGCCTCGTGAACTCAACTTGTACCAATATAAAAGAGTTCTTAATTCAAATTACAACCCAGCACGCCTTTTCATACATTTGAATTTGAAACAAGAAACGCCCAAATTGAGTTTCACATTTCTGTGTACGTAAATACGATAATTAACATGCTCTTTATTCAAACGTAATGACACTATTTCCGCGCATGTTTAAGAAAATGTTTCTTATTAGAAATTTTTCAAATTGACTCTGTTACCTTAACTTGATATTTTACAATATTATAAATTATGACTACAGAGAATGTCTACCAAAAAGCAAAAAAAACTTCGTGCCGACCGTAGGTCCATAGACCCTCACGCCGTTTTCTTTTTATTTATTAGACCATTATTGCAATTCAAATAAACCCTGTTTATATTATACTGAATTCACTATCAGAAATAAAGACGTAGACAAAACCTAACTTAACAAAATGTAACTAAGATATAATATCGAGCTGTCACCGTTCTTGCGGGACAGTCGGAAATGAAGATTCCAGCTCCGCAGATACTAGGAGAATATTATTGTTGCTTCGTTTAATCTGATCTGTTTTTCAGTAGCAGAATAATATTTGTGCTTTGTTTTATTTATTCTTGATAGAAACAACATTCGTGTGATGAGCGTAGATGTTTGTATTTCTAGATTTGGATGTTTATTAAATATATTTGAGTATTTATATGTGTATTTCTATGTATTAGTGTCGTTGACTAACACCTGAGTCAGATCAATTTGTACAATTTGATCAGCGTTATTCATTATTAACTGGGTAGTACAAAGATAAGGTTATCAATTCAGCTGTATGTTTTTTAAGTTTGTTACCTCATAACTCGGCCATTTCTAAACCAATTAAAAAAGTTTTGTTATCTGTTTTGTTTCTTTATATTTTGAATGTTGCCTCATTATAATCAAGTAAAAAAAAGTCGATCGCTGCAGTTTTACTGTGATGAAAAAAAATAAGCACATGCGTCGACTCGTCTATGAACGTTCACACATGGCTAAACATTCGATGAGCAACCGTGTGCTACACATGCCTCACAATGTATCTATCCGCCTTCACTGGAATACAACAGAAATTCGCTTAACCTCGCTTAAAGCTCGATGACTTTAGAAAAAAATGTCAAATACCGTATTCAAGGTAGGTCAGCCGCATAGTTAGTTTTTTTTTTGTTTGGTGTGTAATTTTGTTGTAGCGTGTCAAAATATTTTGAAAAAATATATTTTTAGGTAGAAGTAAGGCAGTAAAGATTTACGTAGAGATACGTTTGTTTACGTGTTTTGATTGATGTAAATAATAATCCGGACAACATGACGTCAGAATGCCAGACATTTTTGTTTTATAATTTTTATTAAGGTACCAAAATTTTGTATTTAAGTATTAAATAGTAAAAATAATTAATTATGATTTGGTATTATTGTAACATCAAATATCGGTTGTGGTCGGGTATCGATTAACTGATAGTGATAGGGGTTGTGACACTAACGGTAGTTTTTAATAGTAGTAGGAAATTTCGTGAAAGAATTCTCATCGCCTGGATTCAAGCGATAATAGCCCATTTTTGTGGTTATATGCAAGTAGTTACTTTAAATCTCTTTGTTTTGTCTGCGTGTCTAAAGAATAGTTCGTTACACTAGCCTTACGTAGAGCTCGTCAAAACGTCCGCCACAGCCTCAGTCATCACAGATTGTTTAATCAAAGGCGATTGACATGCTATTGTATCGGCAGTACATGCTAGAATGGGGGATAGATGGACAGAAATTGAAATAGCAAAGAAAATTCAATTGCTCTTTAAAAATAGATCATATGATCCAAATCTGTCAATAGATTTACGTGCATTTATTTTTAAACATAATTTATTACCATCAGGAATTGCTATATTTTGCTTTGTCCTTCCCTAATATAGGAAAAGTCAAAGGTAAAATCTAATATATAAAAAAACTTTGTAACAAAACAATTAACCTTTTTGTTAACCTAATTAACAAATTTTAAAACTAAATTTTTTATAGGAATGTTAATAATCATAAGATTCCACGTCGCATTGTTCATTTGACTATTTTTTTTCATTTGAAGGTAATTTAATAGATCTTTGCTCAGAAATAATTTGGCCCCGACTCAAAAAAATAAGTCAACATTACATTATTTTATAGATTTATGCGTTACATTGTGGAAAGCCAGGATTAAAAGACAAAACTGTAGAATTTAATTTTTTTTTTTTATATCATAAGATAGCAAACAAGCAGAGGGTCTCCTGATGAAAAGAGTCAACCATCGCCTATAGACACCAAAGATGTTAATGGTGCGTTGCTATCTTGTGGCGAGGTCTAATGCCACAAGCATAAGTTTACCGGCTACCTTACCCTCCAAACCGGAACACAACAGCGACAAGCATTGACGTTAATGCGGCAGGAATAGGTAAGGCGGTGGTACCAGACCCGGGCCAGACAATGCAGAACTCTACCACCTAGTAGCCACGATGTTAGTGACTCGATAGCCAATCGGTCGCCTTTTACGACCTGCCTGGTAGAACGGCTGTTGGCCCATTCTTCAAAGTAGGCCGGGACCAACACGGCGAAAAATTGGAAAATTGGAAAATTCTATCAAACATTTTATGTCACTACTGCGATGTAACTGAAACAAAATGTAGCAATAAGGAATTAAATTTTAATGATCTTTGTTAATGGATATTTTGGCGCTGATTTAAAATTAACTAGGTATACATTATTAGTATAGATTATTTGTATAAAATAATATAATGTACACCTAATTAGTCTTTCAGCATTACTTTGCGAAAATCTAATCAAAGACGAAACTATGGTATATAATTTGCAAACTTCCACGAAATCTTATATGTAACTGCTGAGATGAAACTGGAACAAAAGGTACTAATAAGGGATATAACGAACTTATCGAGTGTCTGAAAATTAAAGGGAACTTCAACCGCAAAATAGTCTACTCACGTCCATCATACTTAGATCAGTATCAAAAGAAATAATAAGAGAACGATAGCTGATAAACTCGTTGTATATAGGTTTTGTCCCGTGGTACCAAACCCGGGATAGACGTTGCTGAATTCCATAAACTTGTTAGTAGTCATGATGTTAGCATAGTTGTAATGCAGTTCGTGTTGGTCCCAGGCTCCTTTAAAGAATAGCCCAACTGTCGTTCTGCCAGGTCGTAAAAGGCGACCGATTGGCTTTACGAGTCACTACCATCGTGGCTACTAGGTGGTAGAGTTCTGCATTGTCTCACCCGGGTCTGGTACCACCGCCTTACCGATTCCTGCCGCAATAGCATCAGCGCTTGTCACTGTCGGGTTCCGGTTTGAAGGTTAAGATAGCTGGTAAACTTATGCATGTGGCATTAGGCCTCGCCCCACGATAGCAACGCGCTATTACCACCTTTGGTGTCTATGGGCGATGGTTGACTCTTTTCATCAGGAGATCTATCTGCTTGTTTGCTATCTTATGATATAAAAAAAAGTTAATATTTTTTAACGCTTTAAAACTGCAGAAACCGACTTCCCATTTTCTGAATCTCTGGAACCCTGCATCATGTCTTCACCAAATCAAAATTGGGCCACAAGGAGGGTATACCCTCTAACACAGAATTTTCAAAATCGGCCCATATATGACTCAGTTCCGAGGAAACATAGATAAAAAAACACAGCCGAATTGATAACATTATCTTTTTTTGAAGTTGGTTAAATAGGAGCCTGAATCAACACGAGGAAATCATACAATAAAGATAAAATAAATAAATAAAAGTCTGCTACTAAGAAACAGATCCGATTAAATGAAGCAACAATAATATTATCCTAGTATCTGTGGGGCTGGAATCTTCATTTCCGACTGTCCCGCAAGAACTGTGTGTGACATCTCGATATAATATCTTAGGCACATTTTATTAAGCTAGGTTTAGTCTGTATTTTTACTAGTTTTCATTCGAGGCTTTGCTCGCGTTGAAGTGTTATAAAAAAGTAATATGATATTTTTTTTATAGCTTGACTTATTTTACTCGCTTTCACTTTTTAAATCGCTTTTAAAATTTTTGAAATTCCTACTTTAAACTACTTTAAAAAATTTTTTTCACAAAGAAGTATGCTTCCAATACTTTTTTACAATAATTAACAATAAAAATTTAATAACTTAAACTGTTAATGTTTTAAAAGTATCTTCACGCCCATATCCCGGAAGGGGTAGGCAGAGGTACAACAAGTACACCCACGATTAGCCGAAGATACTTGGTCCCACAAATGTGATAGGTGGCAAGCCTATCGCCAACCGGGCACTTTCCAATCCCGGGCAACTTTGTGTTTCTCAGAAAACTGAAAAAAAACACTTTTTTTAAAGTGCCCGACCCAGGAATCGAACCCGGGACCTCATGTGGTCAACGCCAACGCTGGACCACTAGACCACAGAGGCGATTAAAAAAATCTATATAGTAGGTATCTAGGATCCCACTGTAAGGCGACCTTCACCGAGCAGGTTAATGGATGTAAAGTATTTGATACCCAATAAAATATGACCGCTTGACCACGATCTCGCCTGATGATAAGCTAAGATGTGGCCTAAGATGGAACGCGCTTCCTAGAAGGGATCTGTTCACTCTTCTCTTGAAGATCCCCAGATTGTACTCGTCGGGGAACACAGACTCAGGAGGCAAGTTCCAATTCCTTGTAGTTCGAAATAAAAATGTTGAGTCAGACTGCTTTTACCAGGTACATGGAACGTCCATCATATGGCGATGCGTAGAATCTGTGCGCTACGACGATCAATAGAAAAAAATTAAGTAAGGCGATTCCGCAGCGCACACTTAAAATTTTTCCCGATAAAAGACTGATAAACTAGCCACTCTACGGCGATGAGCGAGACTCTGGAGTTTTTTGTCTACACTGCGTGCCACAAAATATACACAGGTGCAACGGGCGAACTTAACGTCTAAAGACATTTTCTACCAGTTAACCTTGCACTTGTAGTAACGGGTAGTGCACGAGAGAAGTCTTACGGGACAGTTGCAATTTTTTTTCGCTAAACAAAGAAGCTAATTATATTTCGTTCGACCCGTTGGTCGAGTGGTTAGCGACCCTGACTATGCAATCAACGGGGCTCGGGTTCGATCCCCGACGGAGACAAACATTTGTGTGATGAGCATAAATGTTTGTATTTCCTTGTTTGGGTGTTGTTTATTATGTGTGTAAAAGTATTTATATACGTATTTCTATGTATTAGTATCGTTGACTAACACCCATAACACAAGCAAATTTGCTTACTTTGGGGTTAGATCAAGAAGTGTAATTTGTCCTGTGAATATTTATTTATTTATTTATATTTATCTATATATAACTAATACTACATATGAATAAAATAGAATCATTTAAAATAATAATGATGTTAGTGATAGTAAATACCTACAAATAGCATAGCTAAAAGTTCATTAAGAGTTATTTTGAATATTTAACATATAATTAACATACAATCATATATCCTAGACTTAAATATATTTACTGAGGAAACATTTTGAGGAATGTTTCCTCAGTAAATATATTTAACCCCGCCCGCCGTGTTGGTCCCGGCCTCCTTTGTAGAATAGGCCAACTGCCGTTCTGCCAGGCAGGTCGTAAAAGGCGACCGATTGGCTATTGAGTCACTACCATCGTGGCTACTAGGTGGTAGAGTTCTGCATTGTCTCGCCCGGGTTTGGTACCACCGCCTTACCTATTCCTGCCGCAATAGCGTCAGTGCTTGTCGCTGTCGTGTTCCGGTTTGGAGGGTAAGGTAGCCGGTAAACTTATGCATGTGGCATTAGACCTCGCCACAAGATAGCAACGCACCATTAACATTTTTGGTGTCTATAGGCGATGGTTGACTCTTTCCATCAGGAGACCCATCTGCTTGTTTGCTATCTTATGATATAAAAAAAAAAAAAAAAAAAAAAAAAACTCAATATTTATTTATCGGTCCCTCGTTTACACAAAAATAATTAAGATAAACGTAACAAGTAAATTATCGTAAAACTACAAATAAACTAGCATCCTCAAATTATAAACTCAATATAAAAGAGTCAATTTTTCGCATTGATATAAAAAACCCAAGATACACAATCAGTGTGTCAAAAACGTCCTCCAAAAATGAGCGCACAGTTTTAAATTGTGCACTCATTCCAAATAGAATCGCGTCGGCCGCGTCTCTGTCAATTTTATTTATTTTCGTACATTGCTTTGTAAAAACAACTATAAGTCTTGCACTTAAGGTTGGATATGCAAAGACATATGTTTTTGCCATATCTATAACTACTTAAAACAAATTAGGGACACTTTTGAGTGTCAGTTTTGTTCGGGACTGTGAATCTAGGATTTTTTTATATCAATGATTTTTCGCGAAGATTTTAATTCAACCCAAACCATAAATCAGAGATATTAACAATAGCCATATCCGGCACAAAGGACCAACGACTAGTTCGCGACCACGGCACGACAGCTTGACGAGGACAGATGGTGTGACGACAGTACGGTCGGGATTCATACGATCAATCACTCGAATTAGGAGGTGACGTACTCCGAAATTGGGGGGCTTATTATGTATCTTTTGTAACATACAGGATTATTAGATACGCAGAGTACGTGTGTTCCTTCGACTTTCTTCACGCAATTAAAGTGGTATGTCCTTTTCTAATCTTTTTCTTAGACATTTGATGAAAATCCATCTGAAACACTGTTTAATTAATTTATAAATGCTAAATGGTTTCGCTTTTTACGTAATATTCAGGGCTAATGTTGACCGATATCAAGCACACAGTATATTCGAGGTAGGTCAACATTTTATTTTAATAAAAACATAGCCCAAGACATCATAAAAGGCGAAACCGGTTGGCAGATATAATTTTCCGCTAGAAATATATAAATATGATAGATGTAGCTCAGCCCTTAGACTCGGACCTTAGACTCAGATATAGATATGATAGATGTAGCTAAGCCCTTAGCCTTAGACGCAATCGGAGCAGGAATAGTGAAAGCGGTGGCACAAAACTCAGATGAGACGTTGCCGATGAAGGTCAGCCATTTACTTACACTCGCGTTGAGTGAAATAGTATTCGTTTCTCCTGAAAATGCTTCGGTTTCAAAGTGAAACGTACGTTGAGTGAGTAAATTGTGTGTTTTTGTGTTTGGTGCCGGCGTGAGATGTGTGAGGAAAAGTGTAATGGATATGGGTCGATAATTTTGCAGCTGGGATCTTTTTTTTGTCCGGACCATCGGTAAGTTTTATTCATTTATTAAACCGACGTCTTTATTTTTGGTGCCACCGCGGAAAACACATAGAACAGTTCGCGAGTAATAGCAAATTTAATTAATTTCACCTTTTTACTTCATTTCTATTGTCTTCTTTATAATTTTTATATATCTATATCATTGATATAAAAAACCCTAGATACACAGTCCCGAACAAAACTGACACTCAAAAGTGTCCCTAATTTAAGTATTTATTTATTTATATAATTTTATATAATTTCATTTAAGTAGTTATAGATATGGCAAAAACATATGTCTTTGCATATCCAACCTTAAGTGCAAGACTTATAGTTGTTTTTACAAAGCAATGTACGAAAAGAAATAACAGTTAATAAGTTTAAGTAAGTATTAAGTAAGTTAGTAAGAAACAAAATAAATAAAATTGTGTCGCAACCGACGCGATTCTATTTCAACGTTTTTGACACACTGATTGTGTATCTCGAGTTTTTTATATCAGTGATCTATATATATAAAAATCAATGCCACTTTTCATTGTGATTTTATAATTCAAGAACGGGCTTACCTAACCAAACCAAATGTTTAGGCCTTGTTCGGACTATTTAGTAGATGGTTTATGTGAAGTTTGCATAAAATTTGTAGAGCGGTTCTTCATTTATTACATTTTTTTTGTTTTAATAAATGAATTTGATGTTCCAATTAATTTTTAATTAATATTTCACTTTATACGTAGCGAAGCACGTACCGGGCCGCTAGTATATACTATACATATATAACAAAGTTGAATTCGCTGTATGTTCGCTTACGTCTTTTACACTATACAACGGATTGTAATGTAGGATTCATCAATAAATAGTGATTCAAGAGGAAGGTTTATATGTATAATACACAAAAAGCCGAAAATTTCGTATATTTTTACAACAAATCATTAAAGACCTGTGCAAACCCGGGGTTCCCAGAATACAATAAAAAAGAAATTCTCATAAACTATCTTGTAATATTTGTCTTGTAATAGCAACAACTGATTTAAGTAGCTATTTAAGAGCTTAGTTTTCTGCAAAAATATAAAATCTCGCCGCCATTTTTATAACGAATGAAGGAAGAGGTCTTTTGTCATTCTATAATAAATAAAGCATACTGCGTAAAATGTTTTCTGCAATTTTATCGTTAGCTTCTTACCATGAGGTCCACCGTACACACAATATATGTATTAAAGTAATTAGCGATTATGCGACTTTGTTAATTTTAACTTTATTAATTCAATAGCCACTTCCTTAAAACGACAAACAAGTTTCAATTGTGATGTATTTATGTAGTATCTTCAAACCTGTATCCCCGAAGAGGTAGACAGATGCATAACTAGTACACCTACGATTAGACGAGGATACTTAGTCCCACACTGTGATACCTGGCAAGCCTAACGTCAACCTGGCACTTTTCCAATCCCAAACAACGTTATTTTTTATCACAAAACAGAAAATATCCTTTTTTAAATGCCCGATCCGAAAATCGAAGCCGAGACCTAATGTGATTAACACTGCCAGCAGAACGTTACACCACAGAGACGACTATATACAAGGTGTCTTTTACTTAATACGAAAGTCGAAACTAGTTTGTTAAAAACCAGCAGTAGAATTAATAGCAATAGTTTTTAAAGTGTGTTATATTCTATTCCAAAAATTTATAAAATAGTTGTTTATGGGGACATACTAGTTTGTTAGTAATTTTTTTTTATTTACCTAATAATTCTTTACTCGAATCACCTAAATTCTTACCATTGATCCCTTCTGATAGTCAAAAGCCTGTTAGTATGATTGGAAATATTATCATCACATATTTAATAATACCTACGGGGTGTGGGCGATTGGTCCGGTTCATTTACGCGTAGGGTGACCTTACATTTGGGGCGTCATTGATACAACTAAGTCTATCGATAACTCAAAGAGTATTTGTTATTTCCGTTTCATTTAATGTTTTACTAATTGTTCATACAAAATATGGATGGCGATATTGCGGCTTTTGTATCAAGTAAAAGACAACGTGTATATTTACGTATTGTTATATTAAAAGTTTTAACTAATGTAGTCTTGTGGTGGTGGTAAATAAAGAACCAAGAAAAAGTTAGACTGATTGATAATAAGTATGTATACGTAAATTAATATAAATTTGCAATAGATTAGAACTCTTAAAATGAAATACTGAGTTCTTCATCCCGCTGCTGTATGAGAAAAGTTTTGTGGATTTTACAAGAATAATGCGTGTTTCCGAAATAAAAAAGTATCTGGTTGCTTAACATTCTACTAAAATTACTTGTTTTTCAAAATTTTTTTAATAGGCTTAATTTTCCCCGTGTTGGTTCCGGGCTCCTTTGAAGAATAGACCAACTGCCGTTCTGCCAGGCAGGTCGAAAAGGTGACTGATTGGCTATGCGAGTCACCACCATCGTAGCTACTAGGTGATAGAGTTCTGCATTGTCTTGCCCGGGTCTGGTACCAACGGGCGTTACCTTTTCCTATCGCAATAGCGTCAGTGCTTATCGCTGTCGTGTTCCGGTTTGGAGAGTAAGGTAGCCAGTAAACTTATGCATGAAGCATTATGCCTCGCCACAAGATAGCAACGCATCATTAATATCTTTGGTGTCTATAGGCAATGGTTAGCTCTTTTCATCAGGAGACCCATCTGCTTATTTGTTATCTTATGATATAAAAAATATCATATCAATGGGTGAATTATCAATCATTCCCTATTTACGGACCTATAAGGTTGCAATTTAAAAAAAAAAGAAATTACCCTCGGGTTATACCTATTTCAATTTAAAAAATATATCAAAATCGGACTACTCTGTAAAAAGTTATGTGTGATCTAACATAAAAAATATACGCGTCGAATTCAGAACCTCCTCTTTCCGTTTCTTCGTCAGTTGAAAAATGTATACGAAGGATTTTTTAGCACTTAGGCCTAATGATCACCGTCTATCTAAAATGCATTGTAGTTTGTATGCATTGACTGTAGATTTTTTTTTTCAAAAATTGTATGAGATAACCCTAGGCGTATATTATATCACAAAAATATATCAAAATCGAATCACTCCGTAAAAAGTTATGCGTGGGCACACAATCATATTAGTGAGTGAATAATTAACCATCCCACGTTTACTTAACAATCAACCGTGTTTACGTACATATAAGGTTGGAATTAGAAAAAAATAAACAGAAATTCTCTCAGCTTATACCCATTGCAATTACAAGAATAATTATCAAAATCGGACTACTCTGTAAAAAAGTCTGTGGTCTAACATAAAAAAATATACGCGTTGAATATAGAACCTCCTTTATCTGTTTCTTCGTCAGTTGAAAAACGTACACGAAGGATTTTTTAGCACTGAAGCCTGATGATCAATGTCTATTTAAAACGCTTTGTAGTTTGTTTATCTGAATATACAGAGTTACTTTTAAGGGTCTGACCAAATTGTCAGAGACTGTTCAGAATCGATAATATGTTCGACGATTTATGTAAGTAATAAAAAAAAAAAAACTTTCAAAATTTTATAACTATCCGACACAAAATACAAAACTCATTGATATAATTTCAATTGCGCTAAATTCGAGCTAAAATATTTTAGTGCTTTCAACCAAATTAAAAGTGATCGCGAAAAATGTACTTAGAACGACAGGTTACATAATAGTTACTATTGTAATTATAAGTAATCGTAAAATGACACACTGCCTGCTTTGCAGAGTTAATTGGCTGTCAGGAGAGTATCCCCAAATCGAGGTTACACGACAAAGGGTTACTTTTTAGCGGAAAACACGCAAAGCTGAGTCTTCTTGGGGTTAAAAGTGACCAGGCTTAGACGACCCCATTCCGAGACATCGGTTAGTCGATTCTCAACTTCGGACACAAGCACGTTTCGGCTCTCTTAAACGTGTTCCTGAGAAATACCGCTTCGGCCGGAGTATGTAGCATCACCAGTACTGTCATCTGCATAGCAATGAATGTTGCGAATTCGCATCATGTCACTGATATGCAGAAGTAACAATGTCGGTGATAGCACACAACCTTGTGGAACACCAGCATTGATAGATTTAAGGTCAGAGAACGTACTGTCGACTACTACTACGACTAACTACGACCTTGATGCTCCGATCAGTCAAAAAACTGGTGATCCACTTGCATAATTTCTCGGGAAGCCCATAGGAAGGCAGCTTCACCAGAAGCGCTTTATGCCATGCCCTATCAAAGGCCTTCACTATGTCTAAACTAACTGCCAATTCCTCCCCCTTGGACTCGACTACTTCCACCCACCGATGTGTTAAGTATACTAGAAGATCACCAGCTGAGCGGCCGCGACGGAAACCGTACTGGCGGTCGCTAATCAGCTGGTTTTCTTCTAAATACTTGAGGAGCTGCGAGTTGATGATTGTCTCCATAATTTTGGAGAACAGGGAGGTTATGGCTATTGGCCGATAGTTAGACGCATTAGAACGATCTCCTTTTTTAGGAATGGGATGCACTAAAGCTGTCTTCCATAAAATCGGTACTACGCCGAGTGAATAAGAGAGCCGGAATAGGCGTGTTAGTACCGGCGCCAGCTCTGGAGCACATGATTTAAGTACAATCGGAGGGATGCCATCCGGTCCACTCGACTTATGGACGTCCAAGGAAAGACGTGCTTTACGCACGGAAGACTGCAAGAATTTTAATTCCGTCATAGAACTATAGTACTGCGAGATGGTAGGCGGTGCATTTCCTTGGTCATCCAGAGTCGAGTTGGCCGCAAAGAATGAGCCCAGAAGATCGGCCTTCTCCCTTGCGGTATGGGCCAGAGAGTCATCATCTCCGTGTAAGGGTGGAAGAGAGAGCTGTGAGAAATTCCCCAAGACAGCCTTGGTGAGAGACCAGAACGCACGAGTTCCCGAAGGAAGGCAAACTAATTTCTCACCAATTCTGCCAATGTATTCAGATTTTGCCTTGGCAATAGCTCTTTTGAAGAACTTCAAAGCGGAATTGTACTCCTTACGTAAGGCGCTGGTTTTTTCATCACGAGATGTCGACGCTGCAGCCCAAGTCCGGTAGCATTCCTGCTTTCGGCGTGAAGCCGTTTTGCTGGAGCGACCAAACCAAGGCTGAGACTTACCACCAACTGGTACAGTTCCATGCCCTGCAGCACCACATCAGTGATAAAGTCAGCGATGACACTCGGATCATCCAGCGAGAAGCACATCCGCCCCCACAGGTAGGACGCAAAAAAAGACCGCATCCCGTCCCAATCTGCTGATTTATAGTGCCAAACGTGACGGCAGCCTGCAAAAGGAGGCCGTGATAGGCGCGTAACCGGCACTTTACTCCGGATCGGGCAGTGGTCTGACGTACCAAGAGGGACGTCCACAGATACCTGATAATTGTCCGGATGGGAGGTCAGCAGAAAGTCCAGCAGCGAAGGCGTGTGATCGTCCACATCGGGAACTCGCGTAGGCGTGGTTACCAATTGTGTTAGACCATATGCCAAGGCAAAATCGTGAGCAGACCTGCCTGCATGATCGGTAGTGCGTGAACACAGCCATTCGGCGTGGTGGGCATTAAAATCACCTAAGATCACGATCTCAGCGGAGAGGGTCTGTTGCAACACGGAATCTACAGCCGTTTGAAGATGCTCAACGAGTCTATCGACTTCAGCATTTCCGCTATGGGACCTGTAGAGGACTGCATAGATGCGGGGATGGTCGTCGCAGTCTACACCCAGCCAGAGGATGGATAGGTCCCTATAGCCGTCAAGGCTGCTGAGACGTCGAGAGCAAATATCCTCTCTGACATAAGCACAAACTCCTGCCCGGGGTACAAATGAATGTTCGAATTTGTATCCCGGGTAGGAGAAATATAAGGTATCAGCCTGAGAAGATATCTGTGTCTCAGTTAAAAAGAACAGAGCCGGCTTAGCCGTCTCAAGGTGGTAGTGGACAGCATTTAAGTTTGAGTGAAGACCCCTAATATTAGTATAGTCCACGTGGAGTGTGGTAGGGGGTGCCTTTCGATTTCTGTTCGATTTGCCCCGAGCAGCGAAGTTTGAGAGCGCAATTGTGCCTCCTCCCCCCCCCCTCCCTCCCCAGAGTGCGCAGGGCAAACCCCTGACAATGGATGTCCAGAGGGGGATTCTCCACCGCTTACGCTAGTGGTACCCCCTGGGGTAAAATAAAAGCTTTAGAATTTCCTAATTTTTCCGGGATAAAATGTAACCTATATACTATTTCAAGTCGTCCTCTAGCTGTGTGGCAATTATCATTCAAATCCGTTGAGTAATTTTTGCGTGATTGATTATCCATCCAAACATTCGCATTTATAATATTAATAAAGATAGGATAATGTTTTAAGATATATAATAATTGTCATTTTATTCATAAAATAGTCTAGCTTAAAATGTGTTAAAAATTGCTATACATTTCCTGAAGCCTTCTACATTTTCCCGTTTGAAAACGGAATTGTAATCCATTACGGAATATGGAATTGTATTTTATATTTCGTTTTCAGCAATTATCGTACTCATAGCGAAACTAATTAATTATAGTCGTGAATTGAACGCTGATTGTTGATTGGTTAAAATGCGGTTTTATTTAATTGGTTAATGATAATAACTATAGATACAATAATGTCGAGCTAATTATTATAAAAAAAATACAAACAATGGTGAAATTTCTCTTTTGATTTTCCTTTATTGTAGTCATCTCTGTGGTCTAGTGTTCCGGTATCAGTGCTGACCATATGAGGTCACGGATTCGATTCCCGGGCTGGGCAATCCAAAACTGTCTTTTCATTTCTCTGATAAAAACAATGTTGCCCGGGATTGTATAAGTGGCCGGTTGGCGATAGATTTGCCCCCTATCACCTATATGTAGGCTAATCGTGGATGCACTTTTTGTGTACCTCTGCCTATCACGTCGGGGATACGGGCGTGAAGATGCTTTTTTTTATTGTGGTACTTACTTTTATACACGTCTTTACTTGTATATAAAATTGTATATATACATATGACTTGTGAAAAATTGTACGTATTTAAGGATATAATAGTAAAATTAATAAAAAAATATAGTGAAAAGAGCATATTGCTTAACCACATAGTAAACCTCAACTAAATCCCTGTGTTGATCCAGGGCTCCTTTGAAGAAAAGACCAACTGCCGTTCTGCCAGGCAGGTCGCAAAAGGTGACCGATTGGCTATGCGAGTCACAACCATGGTGGCTACTAGGTGGTAGAATTCTGCATTGTCTCGCCCGGGTCTGGTACCGCAGCCTGGTATCTGTTCAGGATTATTAATCAGTTAAGTATATTACATCCTGAAGATGCTTTAAAAAGTGAAACCGGTCGAGTAATATAATAAAAATTGTGTAAAAGTGAAATTTGTGTTCAAGTGGAGTAGTAAAAGTGTCTAGTAACAATGGAATTTTACCAAGTGCCGACGATGGAAAGTATAGAATATACCGCAGAGGGCTGCGATATATATATATAATAGATAGGGATCTATTCTTGCCGCAATAGCGTCAATGCTTGTCATTGCCGTGTTCCAATTTGGAGGACAAGGTAGCCGGTAAACTTTTACATGTGGTATCAGACCTCGCCTTAAGATAGCAACGCACCATTAACATCTTTGGTGTCTATAGGCGATGGTTGACTCTTTCCATCAGGTGAGCTATCTGCTTGTTTGCTAATTTATAAAAAAAATCTCAACTAAATTATTGCAGTAATATTGAAAAACTATTCAGGTAGTAATATTGAAAAACTATTCAGGTAGTAATATTGAAAAACTATTGTAGTAATATTGAAAAACTGAATTAACAAACACGAGTCAGGAAATTTCTGTTTGTAAACAATGAACTTCTATGTGCGGTGCGCGGGTGTCCATACTGAACATTTTCATTGGAAAATTAGGTTAAAATTTAAGTACCAATTTTTACAGTTTTAGTATTCAGAACCGAGTACTGACGTGAGTACGAGTACTGAGTGCATTCAGTATATATTACAGCCTTAACAGCCAACTTGCATATAAATATATATAACTAGCTGTTGCCCGTGACTTCGTTCGTGCGGACTTCGTTTACTCCGTACAGCTCCTCCTCCGTAGGTGATAGCGTGATAATATGTAGCCTATATGTTGACCCGACCTGTTAGTAATATTTATGCAAAATTTGAAGTAAATCCATTCAGTACTTTTTGTGTTTACCCCGGAAATACATTAACTTTTCTACGATTTTATTATATGTATATATGTATATAGATATTGTTCCCGAGTAATAAAATAGATCGGGAAAAATATTTTTACGGTCTTTAATGAACTGGTAAGCGTATGCGCTTTGCTTACGGAAATAATTAGCATGACCGTTCGTAGTACCGGGATGTTGTCATTGTCACTGTTTTGTCTGTCTGCCTGTCTGTTTATTTCAGCTAATTTCTGAAACGGCTAGACTGATTTTGCGGGATTTTCACTGGAAGATAGCTGATCTCATAAGGAGTAGCTTAGGCTACTTTTATTTTAGATTTTTTTTCACGCGGACGAAGTCGCGGGCACTGCTAATAAATAATATAATCTCTCTACACAAAATTTTAAAATAAACATAATTTATTTAAATGGCCCCGGGATTTTATCTACAATATTCTGCGCAATAAAAACATATTGGTTAATATTGAGCGATATGCACTCACGGATTGGCCTCATATCAATTATTAATCTCATAATAAAAATCAGATTATTACGATATTTCATTAACGCTCCATTGTTTTATATTGAGATTTACTACAATTACGAAATTTCGTTCAGCACAAAGCAACGTTTGTATAAAAGAGGTTTATGAATAAGTAGCAGCGCTCTGCAGTCTGCTATGTGATTAAAAGGTTTTTATGAGTCCCACGGGAACTGAGCATTTTTACGAGATAAAAGCCCACGTGTTATGTTTGGATTTAAGCTACTCTTATATTACTAAATATGAGTGCATGTGTGTGTATGTTTGTGCGTCTGTATATATAGCGTGTAAGGGATGGTCCACTGATAATCGAAATCATGGATTTGAATCGAAAACCATTAAAACTTTCGGTGGATTATCCGATTTGGAGACGAAAACCATTAGAAATTTGTGTTTGAATTTTTTGGTCGTTTTGATGATTTGTTTTACCTTAACTTTGAACAATTAAATTTATTCTAATACTTTACAATGGTTTTTACAGGCGCAAATTGTCAGGGCCGTGTACGCTTTATATTGCATAGCGTGAAAATAAGAAAAAATACCGGCGGTATTGCGGATGCCCATGGGCGGCGGTGATCACTTACAATCAGGTGCACCATCTGCTCGTTTGCCCCCTCTACTAAAAAAAAAAATCTCAAAAATTGAGTTGAATGCCATCATCCTTTGAAAATATACAGCTTTTCAAAAATTAATATACTGCCATTTTTTAAAAAATAGGAGTTTGAACTGAAAAATTTATGCTTATATTTTTTACTCTTTTGAGCTTAAAATACCTTAATTTAGTGCGAAGTTTCAGGGATGGCCCGTAGGGTCAACCGTTTACACATTTTTTTTTTTGCGTATTTGGTAAATATGAGAATAGATTGTCTTTTCATACCGTTAAGTAATGAGGGTGTCCCTATCCAGAAAAAATATATTTTTTTCGAATATATATATTTTTTTTTCATTTGGTACCAAAAAGTATTTGCTATCCCAATTTTTTTGCGATCCTATCCCCAACCTCCATAATTCCCACCTCACAAAGATATACGTTAATTACATTTGTGATTACTTATATTAGTAAGTCAATGTGATTACTACTCTATGTCACTGTGTCAATGCTTGTTATATTCTAGTCAATGCATGCACACGTTTTACCGTTTAGAGGGTAAAACTTATGCATGTGACATTTCCCCGTATTATTATTCTGCGCTCCTTTAAAGAATAGACTAACTGCTGTTCTGCCAGGCAGATCGAAAAAGGCGACCGATATGTGTCACCATCGCAACTACTAGGTATTAGAATTCCGCAAAGTTTCACCAGGGTGTTTGGTACCAACGTCTTGCCTAATCCTGCCGTAATAACGTCGATGCTTGTCACTGTCATATTCTAGTTTAGAGGATAAAGTAGACTTATGAAAATGACATGAAACAGAATGTATTTTCCTACTCCTCCTATATACTTCTGATTAATTTCGTTGCGGGATCCAAGACAGCTTAACTTTCTCCCAGGGGCACCCTGAGCTCGCAACTCAGAGGTTATCAGGTCGGTTGCCGCTGTTGACTCTGGTTTACAGAAGTTACAGTGGTGGAAACGAGAGGTGGGCCCATTGTCCTAAATTATGAATATGACATTGCCATCCAATCTTACGGATAGCTACACACCATTAACAATTTTGGAGTCTATAGGCGATGTTTTTTTTCCATCAGAAGAGCTTTCTGTTTGATTGCTATTTTATTATATAAAAAACCGCTACATGGATAGCAATATACCATTAATATTCTCGTTATCTATAGGCGATGGTTTTTCTTTCTTTAAGAAGAGCCATCTGCTTATTTGCTATCTCAGGATACAAAAATAAAATGGCAGAAAAACGTTCTATTTACTTATTGTAACTAAAAATCAAACTGAATTATTTTCTAACAGCCAGAAAAATACTAGATTGTTATTAAATGTAATCTATTGTTAGTTTAAAGGATAACATGGCGGTTGACACAGTTTGGGATGTCAGCTGGGTGTTGGTTAGATAAGCCGATTCCTACAATGGATATTATAATCATAGAAATTAATATATGCAGATTTAATCCGTAGTTAATATGTATTAATCAACAAAGCATTTACTATACATCTACTTCTGTAGCTATTAAACAACATTTATTTATGAATAATATCCTTCTTTACACATTGACACACGTATCCGCGGACGTCGCCAGATGCGCCGGAAGATCAATCATGGACGACTAACGATTAACATCATTGGTGATTATAATCGATGATTTTTTCCATACAAAACCATCTCTTTGCCGTATTATAAAATACTAGCTGTTGACAGAGCCTTCTTCCGCGTGGACTTCGTTTACTCCGCACTGCTCCTCCCCCGTAGGTGATAGCGTGATAATATGTAGCCTATATGTTGACCCGGCCTGTTAGTAATATTCATGCAAAATTTGAAGTAAATCCCTGCAGTACTTTTTGAGTTTACCCCGGACATACATACAGACAAACAGACATACAGACAAACAGACAAAAATTCTAAAAACTATATTTTTGGCTTCAATATCGATTGTAGATCACGCCCCAAGTATTCTTTAATAATAATAATAATAATAATAATAATAATAATAATCAGGCGGAATAACTATGATTACAGAACCGATAAAAATACAAAGAGGTATATTTCAAGGGGACTCATTAAGCCCATTGTGGTTCTGTTTAGCTCTGAACCCTTTATCTTATTTATTAAATTCAACTAATTTAGGATATGTATTTAAAAGCAATATCACCGACACAGACAGACAAGACCTAAAACTGAATCACCTCATGTACATGGATGATATTAAATTATATGCTACAAAACAAGAAGATCTGGACTCGCTAATATATATTACAGAAATGTTCTCAAATGACATTCGAATGGAATTTGGCATCGACAAATGCAAAATCAACTCTATTCAAGCTGGTCAGTTGTATCCATAGTTACAGTTTAAGCACTGGAGAAATAATTACAGCTTTAGATGTCAACGAAACATACAAATATTTGGGATATAACCAGTCGAAATATATTCATGTAAAAGAAACCAAACAAACACTTCAAAACCAATTTAAACATAGATTACAGTCCATACTTAAAACTCAACTTAATTCTAGAAATAGCATTAAAGCGGTAAATTCATATGCTATACCTATATTGACTTACTCTTTCGGTATCTTGAACTGGACTAAAACAGAACTGCAAACGCTACAGCGTATAATAAATACCACAATGACAAAGAACCGAAAACATCATCCCCGTTCCTGCACGCAAAGACAGACATTACCACGTACTGAAGGTGGGAGAGGTCTAATTGATATAGTTAACTTACATAACAGACAAATATCTACACTCAGAAAATATTTCTACAACAAAGCTGACATATCACTGTTACATTCAAAAGTAGTGGTCAATGATATTAAATTTACACCCCTTAATTTACAAAATAAATTGACACAAAATAATGAACGTATAGTTGACAATAAAATCAAAATAGATGAATGGTCTCGGAAAACGCTACATGGAAGGCATCGACAAGATTTAAACCAACCAACAAATGACAAAGATGCATCAAATAAGTGGCTTAAACGCGGTGAACTTTTTCCTGAAACGGAAGGTTTTATAATAGCGATTCAGGATCAAGTTATAGAAACCCGTAACTACCAGAAATATATAATGAAGATAAGCTTAGAAACTGAACAATGCCGTCGATGTTATAGTGCTTCGGAGACCATTCAGCACATTACCGGATCATGCAAATCAGTTGTAAATACAGACTACAAGTATAGGCATGATCAAGTAGCGTATATCATCCACCAGCTGCTCGCTTACAAGTACAAACTCCTGGATAATACTTTAACACCGGTCCCGTATTATAAATATACACCCCAGACGGTACTTGAAAACAGTACCCACGTACTATACTTTGATAGGGCTATTCTCACAGATAAAACTACACATTATAATAGACCAGATATTACCCTCATAAATAAAGACGAAAAAATAGCACATATAATTGATATAGCAGTACCAAACACTCATAACCTACAAAATACAATAGTTGAAAAACATTCAAAATATCTGGATCTCAAAGAAGAAATTTTAAGAATATGGGGCTTACAAAAAGTAAACGTGGTACCAATAGTCCTATCTAGTACGGGTGTCATCCCAAAACAACTACATCAAGCGCTCTCAACACTAGACTTGCCATCATATACATACATTAATCTGCAAAAATCTGTAATTTTGAATACCTGTAGAATAGTCAGAAAGTTTTTAGATATACAAAAATAACCAAACATATTCATTTATGATTTACACTTGGTTTAGGCCCGTGTAGATCAGTTTCAAGCCGGGAATACCGAGCAGAAAAGATATAAATAATAATAATAATAATTATTTATTTGCGAGAAATAGGGTTACAAAGATCTTATATCTAGTTTATATATTCGCCTATTCCGCTATACGTTAGCATGCAAATTCATTTACAATTATTTTGAATTAAATTTATATTTTTTATGTATACAATAATTATGTAAGAAATAAAATAAATCTTTTATATTATAGCAAGATATGTACGACTTAGATTTAGACGAAAGCCGTTTGTTTTTGTTTTTCAAGATAGTGCCATTAATCTATGCCGATTTATGTATTGCTTTTTGTGACTATACCAAGATATATGTAATTTAAAGTGTTATAGTAAATGCAATGTCATAATACAAATCTCAAATGAATACACGTCCAGCTTATAACCATACGATTTCTAAAAGATATTGATATTAGTGTTTGTAACTAAATGAGATAAATTTAACAACATTCATTAAACATTGAGAAATAAATAAAGTATGTCATCAACAGAATGGATCATTACATAATAAAATCATTACATATATCTTATTCATTAAATCATTGATAATGTGTATACAATTTGTTAATCTAATAATAATAATAAAAAATAATTTAAAAAAATGTTAGATAAATTATTATAATATGTCAAAATGTAAAACCACTGTCAGTATAAGATCTATTTTACAAATAATGTCAATAATTTAATTAAAATTTCAATGTCAAATATAATGATGAGATAATATAATAACCTAAATAAACAATGATAAATAAATTAAAAAAAAAATTGTAAAAATCAAATTTGTAGTAAAAAACTATTTGCTTTCAAAAAATTCCTTAAGAGTATAGAAGTTTTTATTTAGCAGCCAATTTTTAAAGCAATTGTATTGTTTCCCTGTTGGCAATTCTCTTATTTCTTTTAAAAAAATATTCTATGTACAGTTTTCTTTTCCTACGATATAATAATTATATGTATAGAAATACTAGCTTTTGTCCGCAACTTCGTCCACGCGGACTTAGCTTACTCCGCACATCTCCTCCCCTGTAGGTGATAGCGTGATAGTATGTACCCTATATGTTGACTCGACCTGTTAGTAATATTCATGCAAAATTTGAAGTAAATCCATGCAGTACTTTTTAAGTTTACCCCGGACATACATACAGACAAACAGACAAAAATTCCAAAACTATATTCTAAAAATTATTCGATATCGATTGTAGATCACGCCCCAAGTATTCTTTTTTTGACTTTCCTATGATTTTATTATATGTATAGATAATTGAATAACAATAAACTCACTATAACAATCTCCAAACAGATTACATAACTTTTATTGAAAACTGTATAATCAATTGGCCTGAAGCATTTGTTGCCTGTGGCCTGAAGTCCACAAAAAACGAGTGAATTCTCTGCACGTATTTCCATTTCTTCTCCATCAGCTGTTTCATTAAGACTATTTGTTCCACAGTGCTGCGATTACGTCGGAACCCACACTGATAATTCCCAATGATTCTTTCTGGGTGTGTTCTTTCTGGCTCAAGTCTGTCTAGCAGCATATAGGATAAAACTTTATATGCTATTGGCAAGAGAGCAAATCCTCTGTACTTTCTGCATCCCTTTAAATGTATAGGACATATTATGACAACCACGATAACACCCATATTTTACCCCCGCGGCTATTAGTCTGATGCTCAAACCCTGTAAAGTAACTCATACAGCCTCATCTGCATAGCGCCTCCACCATATATCCCCAGATTTTATCTGTATGTATCAAAAATTAAAACGTCTGTCTAAGATTTCAAAATAAATAGGTTTCTTCAAGTGCAATATACTTAAGTATACTTAAGTTACTTTGACGATAATTACATCTAAACAACAATTTTTAAAATTTCTTTCTGTCATTCTGATTGTATGGGATGTGTTTCTGGAACGGCTGGAAAGATTTTAATAAAACTTTCACTGAGAGATATATGAATTTATAGGGCAGGACACAGGCTACTTTTCATCTGAGTGAGAAAAAGAAAGTAATGATTTCGGTTCACCCGAAGGAAGTCGTGAGTAATATCTAGTGTAATAAATGTAACAGCTTAAAAAATCTTTGACGATAGGTATATACTTGGAAATCCTTTAATATATTTCTCATTATTAATAAGTAACAACGGAATAGAAACAACGAAGCGTTGTGGTATGTACAGGGTGTTGTCGACCGGAGATTCACAATGCGACCGCAGCCGGAAATGAAACGAACTAAGACAATACAATTTATGATTTACAGGGACACCATGTTTATGTAAATTATGTCTTTCATTTTGTTTTAGCTCAATTCTTACCCAAGTTACATGAAAACATTATTTATTACTACCCAACTCAATAAGTAAGATACATTACGAATTTAAAATGGCTGCATTTACAATGTATAGGGGAGCCCGAGAGAGGATTTTGGGATTTAGTCGAGCGCGTCAGATTAACATAGAGGATACATCTAGCATACGATTGAGTCTATCCACCAAATATAAGCCCTTTATATAAAGCCAGGCATCTAGGGCAATAAAAAATCAATAACTTAGGCTTGTAAAAATTATCGAATTATATTTTTCTTATTCTTACATAATTTCCTTCAAAATAAAAGAAAATTAATTTACGCTCGAGAATATCGCGACAATGTTTTCTTTGCTTCTTAGTAATCCTGCTACTCCCTTACATAAAACTTAAATCATCAGATTTTCTAAATTTAAGCTCGCAATTAATCAACATACCTTAATCTGACGCGCTTGAGTGTTTCCATGTCACTGTTTTCTTTTAAATTCCCTACCATTGAAATAAAAAACATTATATAACCTTTTATTTTTGCTCTGTAATCTACGCAATCCAATGGATACCACGGCACTCGGGCAAATCCCTATTTAGTGTCATGGACTAATGAAATTATTTTTAAATTTAATCTCACTAGTTTTACCGAGTATTTTGAGCGTTTGCTCAAAATACTCGAGTACATAATTTGTGGGTTACTGCTATTGCTACTGACGTGGAAAAAGTATAGTAGACGTGAGTGGAAAGCTCTTTTCCTTAAAAAACTGCACCCAGTGCATGAATTGCATCAAAGCCGGTTTATCGGCTCAGGGGTTATCGTTGACTAACTTCGAAAATTTTTAACCAATAATTTTTTAATATTCTACAATATTTTAGTACTTAAAAAACTACCTTAAATTTCATTTCAAAATTTAAAATTGAATTAAATATTTGAAAGCTTTTCAAATATTAAAATTACGTTGTTTACAGCAAACTTACTTTATATTTTTAAAATAACTTTCAGGTTAATATATCGATTTATATAAAAATCTAGTCACCTTTTAAACTTAAAAAACTGCGTCAAATACCGCAAACTAGATTAAAATCGGTTGATTTGTTCGAGATTTATCAATGACGCAAATTTTTGAAAGCTTTTTTTTCAGGTTTCTTGAAAATTTCTTAACCTATTAATTTGGTAGCTAACTAAAACAAATTAGAGCTCAAAAATTGCTTTGAATGCCATTAAATAAATCAAAACCGATCATCATTTCTCAAATATGTATCTCCTTGTAAATTAAAATTACTTACTATTATTTTTATTAACTATAGATTTTTGACCTCTTTGAGTTCAAAAATTCATGCTTAGGTATAATTTTCGCTTGGTTGAGCTTAAAAAACCTTAATGTAGCGGAAAGTTTTAGGGATGACCTGCAGAGTCAACTGATTTACAGATTTTTTCCTGTTCATACTAATATTATAAACGCAAAAGACTGTCTGTCTGAATTAAGTTTAATAAAATTTGGCATCAATGTAAATATTATGATTGCAAAAATTTGTCTCTTATGCTTTCACGGCTAAGCCACTGAATCGATTCTTATGAAATCAGACAAGAAGATAGTTGAATATTTGAAGTCAAAAAAGCTATTTTTGCATATCAACCCTTAAGGGATTATAAACGACGTGTTACACTGGTATGCCATCCATAAAGAGGGCGCTCTCACGGGCGGAGCTACGCGGGTCAGCTATTATTATTCTATAATATATCTTTATCTATAAATGCAAAAGTTTGGATGTTTGGGTGCTTGGATAGATGGATGTTTGTTACTCAATCACGCAAAAACTACTGAATGGATTTGAGTGAAATCTGGCACTCAGATAGGTGATTGGAATAGCACATAGGCTATTTATCCCGGAAAAATTAGGTTGTCCCGTGGGATTTACCAAAAACTTTTATAATGAAGCGGGCTGCACACTGTAGCTAGTATTACAAATGAGAAATTTTGGAAGTTTTGATGTCTGTATAAATGGATGTTTGTTACTCAATCACGCTAAAATTACTGAACGAATTTGCATGAAATTTGGTACACAGATGTATGAAGACCTAGGAATAGCATATATGATACTTTTTATCCCAGAAATTGAGATATTCCTGCGGGATTAATCAACAACTTTTATAATGTAGTGGACTAGACACTGTAGATAGTATTTTATATACAAAAGTGATTTTGTTTGATACGTTTCGTGGTTAAGCTTCTGGACCGATTTGTATAAAATTTGACAATAAAAATGTTGAAAATCCGAGGTAATACATAGGCTCACATCCATACTAATATTATAAATGCGAAAGTCTGTCTGTCTGTCTGTCTGTTACGCTTTCACGGCTAAACCGCTGGACCGATTTTCATAAAATTTGGCATGGATATAGTTGAAGATCCGGGGTCAAAGGTATTGGAACGAAGTTCCTTACGGCAGGCTTGGAGGGGATAGGGATTTTGCTGCGCGACCGAACTGAAAAAAATGTGATAGTAAAACCGTAAGAAAAATGCGTGGAATAAAAGCGTTAAATGAGACGTGCGCAGGCGCGACAGTCGCGTACACAAGCGAGTAGTGCCGTTTAGGCGAAGGAAGTTCGTTCCTACCTGGTGTCCCGCGACACCACATCATTTTTTATATTTATTTATTTTTTTAAAACGCTTAGTAAGTTGCAATAGAGGATGAAAGTTTTTATAAAAAACTATGTCGATGGCACGTTAATCTATTCACTATAAAGCTGCGTGGGTAAGCTAGTATAACATTTATTTGAATCGGATGTAACAATTTTAACTTTAGACGGAAATTAATTTAAATTTAGTTTTGTAATGAATAATGAACAGTTATTAACAATGAGAATAACAATACAATAGCTACTCGTTTCAGTTAATAACAAGGATTAACTTTTCAATAAATTTCTATTGAAAAGGTATTAAGAATTTTGCAAGGACGCCGTGTATAGCGAAAGCGGAAAATAGTGTTCGTATCTACTGAAAAACAAAAAAAAGTACGTTGAGTGCTTATATTTTGTTACTGTCGTGGTGTGAAGTGTGGTGGACGATTGTGGGTAACCGTAACGCTGGGGTCTTCGTTATTATTCAGGCCTTCTTTGTTATTATTCAGTAAGTTTATTCCATTTCTTATAACGCTTTTTTAATTTTTCCCTTTCAGTGGCCACGCAAAAATGTGTACACGTAAAAGTTCGTGCAAATTTGCAAATTAACTACTGTTAACGTGAAGCAGCTTAGCCGAATAAAACACTTGAATCACTTTTACACACACATTATAATTTTAGCCAGAGTAACGCCCTTAACAAGCGATATAATTACAATGATTCGAAAACATGATGTCCCTGCTTATTTATACCATTCGTTATCTATTTTGTTCGTTATGACGTCATCATCTCAAACAGGTGCATAACACAGGTGTGCCGCATATCTGGCTGGCTAGTACTTGTCGTCAAGCGCGGTTGATAACACTAGTTTGCTTTGTTGAGTTATAGATTTCTGTAATGATACGCCTGAATTTATAAAATACAAATGTTTTGACGTTCGTATATCAGGACATCTTATATAAACAAAACGATGAACAAAACTTAAAAAACTGGAAATAATAGAGACGGTTTCTAAATTCAATACAAAACGGAGCCTTGTAATACCAGAAATAGGTTAAACTGTGTTGTAGGTATATGGGCCGAGCGCAACGAATTTTGTTATTAAATTCACAGGTGCATTGTTATAACAACTTTGTTTTGTAACTTACATAAGCTTATTATTTGAATGATCGTATTATAGAGTTTTAATAGTGTTTTGTATAATTCACTACTTTAAACTCGCACATTACTTGTAGAATTGTCACTCAAAAGAAGAAAGTGAAATTGGATTGTTAAATTCTAATGAGATTCAGCTATAATTGACGCAATTGTTTAGCAATCATGATCTGTGAAAACTGAACTCTCTTAAATATTATTGACTAGCTGTTGCCAGCGACTTCGTCCGCGCGGACTTCGTTTACTCCACACAGCTCCTCCCCCGTAGGTAATAGCGTGATAATATGCAGCCTGTATGTTGACCGGACCTATTAGTAATAAATAAATAATAAATAATAATAAATAAATATCACTGGACAAATTACAAGAATTGATCTGACCCCAAAGTAAGGAAATTATATGCTCGTAGTATGGGTGTCAGTCAACGATACTAATACATAGAAATACATAGATAAATAATCTAATATATTTAATAAACACCCAAACCCAGAAATACAAACATTTGTGCACATCACAAATGCCTGTCCCTGCCGGGAATCGAACCTGGACCCCATTGACCGCGTAGTCAGGGTCGCTAACCACTCGACCAACGGGGCGGTCTATTACAGTAATATTCATACAAAATCTTTTAGTAAATCCATGCAGTACTTTTTGAGTTTACCGCGGACATACATACAGACATACAGACAAACAGACAAAAATTCTAAAAACTATATTTTTGGCTTCGATATCGATTATAGATCACGCCCCAAGTATTTTTGAAAAAAAAATTCAATGTACAGTTTTGACTTTCCTACGATTTTATTATATGTATCTATACATACAATAAAATCGTAGGAAAGTCAAAACTGTACATTGAATATTTAAAAAAAAACTTGGGGAGTGATCGACAATGGATATCGAAGCTGAAAATATAGTTTTTAAAATTTTTGTCTGTTTGTCTGTTTGTCTGTATGTATGTCCGGGGTAAACTCAAAAAGTACTGAATGGATTTACTTCAAATTTTGCATGAATATTACTAACAGGTCGGGTCAACATATAGGCTACATATTATCACGCTATCACCTACGGGGGAGAGCAGTGCGGAGTAAACAAAGTCCACGCGGACGAAGTCGCAGGCAACAGCTAGTAATTCATAAAATACCAAACAAGCAGATGGCTCTCCTAATAAAAGGAGATAACAATCGCTTATAGTCACCAAAGATGTTAATGATTCCTCGATATTTTTGTGACGAGGTCTTAATGCCACATGCATTTTTTTTTAATTGACGACATACGAGCAGTGGGTCACCTAATGGGAAGCACCTACCGCCCATGGATATCAGCGACAAAAGGAGCTAGTCGCTAATGCCATGCCAATCTCTAAAAAAACTATCATTCCTCCTCTTAAAAATAACCAAGTCAAAACTCCTTGGAAACACCATGTAAATTTACCGGCTATTTATCCCTCCAAACCGAACCACGCCATTGATTCTCTTATCACTATTGCGGCAGGAATATATAAGACGGTGGTACCAGAACCGGGAGAGACAAAGCATAAATCTACCGCCTAGTAGCTGTGATGGTAGTGACTCGTACAGCCAATCGGTCGCCTTTTACGATCACCTGGCAAAATGGCAGTTGGCCGATTTTCATAGGAGTCAAACTGACATAGGGAAAATGGCTTCCGAAAGCCAGAAAACGAAATTGACAAGCACTAACAGAAATATGAAGGGCGGTGATAAATAGTGTGACGATTGTTGTGAAAATTCTAGCTTTCGTAGTATAACTTCACCTCTGCAATAGTAAGTTTTTTTTTTATATCATAAGATAGCAAACATGCAGATGGGTCTTCTGATGGTAAGAGTCAACCATCACCTATAGACACCAAAGATGTTAATGATGCGTTGCTATCTTGTGGCGTGGTCTAACGCCACATGCATAAGTTTACCGGCTACCTTACCCTACAAACCGGAACACGATAGTGATAAGCTGACTGACGCTATTGCGGCAAGAATAGGTAAGGCGGTGGTACCAGACCTGGGCGAGACAATGCAGAATACTACCACATAGTAGCCACGATGGTAGTGATTTGTATAGCCAATCGGTCGCCTTTTACGACCTGCCTGGTAGAATGGCAGTTGGTCTATTCTTCAAAGGAGCCCGGAACCAACATGGGGAGTGATAGTGTTTGGCTAGTCAGTCTGTTCTGGATAACTGAAATTCAGTAAAAGTACAAAAAGTTATTTCAAACTTCCTATAACTCTAGAACCCAGAATCAAATTGATATGGGAACAAATCGTCAATATATTCTTTAAATAAAAAAAATAGTTTTACAAATCCATCTATATATGTGAGTGGTTACGCAAAAAGGGACCTGAAGGGATTGGAAACGGTTTTTTTTTTTGATAAATTCTGATTCTATGGTCCTTCATCTTTGTTTTGTTCTAATCAAAATAATTTTAGGTGCCGTAGTTTTTTTTTAATGATTTTTTATGTAAGCCGAGGCAGTTTTGAAAATATTACACCTTATACACAGCGCACACTAGTTTCTTTTTCTAGCGCGCACATAAAGACAAGTAAAAGACGAATAAATAAGTCACCAATAATACAGCTATCGCAAACACGTGCTATTTCTCACTGACGAAGTCGCTCACTAACGACACTAACATAAAACACTTCGACTCAACATTTTAAACGTGATTTACTCGAAATCAATTATTTTCCCTTGAGGTCCCTTTTTGCGTAACCACTCACATATTACAGAGTTATGCCTGAACATTCATAAAAAAAAAGCATAAAAACATTAGAATCAAAAACTTACTCTTTTTGGTAAATTTGTTGTAAAGACTCCAAATCAACATGACGGATTTTTTTTTCTGTGATAAAAATAGATTCATGTAAAACTATCTAGTGGCCAAGTAGTTTTATCTGATCCCTTTCAGCTCAATTTATGAGCTTTCCGTTTGCAGACCTGCTTGTACAAAAATATTCTTGAGAAATGTATTATAAACGATACTGAAATCTAACGGTATTCCATGTACCCTGCTACTTTTTATAAAAATCTTATAATAAAAAATCGAAAATAAAACTGGCCTTAGTTACTTCTTACAACATCAGCTATCTGGCAGTGAAACTCCCGTCAAAATCAATCCAGTCGTTTCAGTGATTAGCCGTAACAAACAGCCAGACAGATAGACAAACAAAAATTGTATCTTCAAGCCCGTATCCCCAAAGGGGTAGGCAGAGGTACCATAAGTGCACCCACGATTGGCCGAAGATACTTGGTCCCACAAATGTGATAGGTGGCAAGCCTATCGCCAACCGGGCACTTTCCAATCCCGGGCAACGTCGTGTTTAACAGAAAACTGAAAAAAAACACATTTTTTTAAGTTGCCCGACCTGGAAATCGAACCCGGGACCTCATGTGGTCAAGGCCAACGCCGGACCACTAGACCACAGAGGCAAACAAAAATGGTAAAAAAAATATTTTGATATATGGGTGATTCCGTTCTAACTGTGATATTCAATGTCCTGTATTGTTTGTTCTCACAGGTCGTTAATTAATAATTAATTTATGAAATTTTTGTACTTATTGGAAAATAATAAACATATTTCAACATTATTTTCATATAATATAACTTGCCACTTACAGAAAACTTACAATATATCACTTAAATGTCAATACCGTGTCATGTCCATTTCTAGAATTTATTTATAAATTGTTAGTTTTTTTGTCGTAATAAATGATTTAAAATAATTACCTCATAAATTCTAATGCTTACGACAAAAAAAACTAACAATTTATAAATAAATTCTAAAAATAGATATGACACGGTATTGACATTATATCACAGTTAGAACGGAATCACCCATATATACCCTGTATACCTATATCCATATGCATTTAGTAAAATTTTAATATTACAAACAGACACCCCAATTTTATTTATTAGTATAGATGCTCCTCTGATGTGGAGACTTAATCCCTAAGACCGGGAGCTTTTGGCTGGAGCTCCTCAGTACCACTTCCTCTTGATCGTATTCAACGTAGACGGTTCGAATCGTCGACGATCAGGCTATTTCTAATCGGCTTGACTCTTTGGCGTTACGCAGAGATGTCGGCTCGCTCTGTATCTTTCACCGTATTTATCATGGGGAGTTCCCACGAGTTGTTCAGATTAATTCCTGCGACTAAATTCCATCATCGGACATCGCATCAAAATTTAAAGTTCCATCCTCACCACCTCGATGTCTGGAAATTCACAACCGTGCGCTTTTGTCGACACTTTTTGCCTCGCACTACTCCTTTGTGGAATCAATTACCCGCGGGGATGTTTCCGAATGGATACGACTTGGGGACCTTCAAGAAACGAGCTTATTCATTCTTAAAAGGCCGGCAACGCAGCTGCAAGACCCCCGGTATTGCAGATGTTCATAGGCAGCGGTAATCACTTACCATCAGGTGCATCACCTGCTCGTTTGGCCCCTCTACTTTAAAAAAAGACAGACTATGGTGAAAATGTATCACCATATTACCCTCAAAATCTGAAAACAGCACTTACAAGAACTGACGCTTTAGGGGCGGGAAAGGGTGAGCCAGTGAAAGACTTTACGAAAATATACCACTTATATTCAGGTGACATGTTAGTTAAAGTCAAAATCAAATTGTTTTATACAAATTAACCTTTACAGGCATTCTTGATGGGTTGACAATTTATAGGCCAAGCAAATAGTTATTCTTCAAAAGGGCTAACATATGCGAATGAACATTAGTTATAGATTTATAGTTTCAATCGTCGTCACTTGGTGAAACTCTATTATAATTATTGTTTTAAATTTTACACTTGTACTGTTTCACAAATCACTAATTATATATAATATATACTTTTTTATTTAAATAGCCAACCGGTTTCGCATTTTACTGCATCATCAGGACTGATGATGCAGTAAAATGCGAAACCGGTGTGAAACAGTACAAGTGTAAAATTTAAAACAATAATTATGTCGGAGTTTCACCAAGTGCCGACGATGGAAAGTATAAATTATATCTATTATAATTAGTTGAGCTAGTTTATAACACACCTGTACTTTAATTTCACTATAGGTATATACTAAATTATTAAATCGATCGACCGGTTTCGTTTTTAAAGTATCTTTTTTTAATCTTTAAGAATATTGCGTGTTTATTCTTAAAACATTTTTTTTGTCGTTTAAGTTATTATCAAAACAAGGTTTTTGCATAAAACAATCACATCACCTGTGTGAAACAAGGGCATGAAGTTAGTTTAAAACATATCACTACACAGTATAAAACAAAGTCGCCTTCTCTGTCTGTTCCTATGTCCCTATGTATGTTTAAATCTTTAAAACTACCCAATGATTTTTTTTTTCAATAGATAGATTAATTCTTGAGGAAGGTTTTAGTATATAAAAATTTTCGATGTTCCCACGGGAACAGAAGCTACTCAGGTAAAACCGCGGGCAGGTCGCTAGTAATTTATATTGAAAAGACAATTTCAAAAGTAAAATATTTTTTACATAATAGGATAACATATAAACAGACGGTTCTTTTCATGTATATATTTACAGGTATCATTGTAAATCTCCCCCGTATTGGTCCCGGACTTCTTTGAAGAATAGACCAACTACCGTTCTGCCAGGCAGGTCGTAAAAAGCGACCGATTGGCTATCACGAATCACTACCATCGTAGCTATTATATAGTATTTTGCATTGTCTCGCCCGGGCCTGATACCACCACCTCACCTATTTCTGCCGCAATAGCGTCAGTGCTCGTCACTGTCGTGTTCCGGTTTGGAGGGAAAGGTAGCGGGTAAACTTATGGATGTGGCATTAGACCCCGCTACAAGATAGCAACGCACTTTAACATCTTTGGTGTCTATAGGCGATGGTTGACTCTTTCCATCAGGAGATCTATCTGCTTGTTTGCTATCTTATAAAAAATATATAAAAGCAATAAACATTCTATAGAATTCTTAAGAGAATTCTCACTATTAACATCGTTTGTGTCTTTGGGCGAAGGTTTCTCTTTTTATAGGGAGGGTCATCTGCTATCTTATAAAAAACATATTCACCAACTAATTTTATTCCGTGGCACGCTGCGTTATTAAATCTGCTGACTGATGTCGGCTCGCCGTTTTTTCTTTTATAAAAAAATCGAAAAGCAGGAAACTCGCTGGTTATGATCAATCGTCTTTTATGAACTGTCTCACGGAATGATGATCCATGGGGGCCCAGGGAATAGTATAATTATTAAAAATGGACGCCTGTACATAATATGAAATAATAATAATAAGAGTTTATTTTTCACTTACAGGGTCTAATTTACTATTTCAGCTAGGATTACAATAGACGGTGGACTAGAGCCTAAACTAGGTAAAACTTATACATATGGGATGGCAATCCCATATGTATAAGTCTACCCCTAAACTAGAACTCGACAACGACACGCATTGACGTTATTGCGGCAGAAATAGGTAAGGCGATGGTACTCGGACGAAAAGTTGCAGCAATTCAATATCTAGTTAACACTGATTCCCAAAGTGGTCCAGGTGAACCCAGGGGTCCACGGTAGAAAGTAAATTCATGGTTGGCACTCAGCTGCAACGCTAATTTCCATAGTTAAATCTAATTTTCATATTTTTTTGAGTTTTTGGGAGTATGGTAGAAATATAGATTCAGGGGTCCACTGGAACCAGCAAAATTTTGAAAGTGGTCTATGAGAAAAAAAAGTTTGGGAACCTCTAATCTAGTAGATGGTAATGACTCGTAAAGTCAATGATTTGTCTCTTACTAACTTCCTGGCAGAACGGCAGATAGTTTATTCTTCAAAAGGAGCCCGGAACTACACGGGCTGAAATAAATAATTAGACATTTCAAATAGACTGAAAAACAAAATATGTTTGGAAAATCCAAAAGTGCACGCCGCAACGTTTTGTTTCTTTAAATTATTTATTATATAAAAAAAACAGATCCGAATGAAGTGATTTTCAATAGGTATCTATTCTGAGTGGATTAGATAATATTGATAACTAGCTGTTGCCCGCGACTTAGTCCGCGCGGACTTCGTTTACTCCGCACAGCTTCTCCCGCGTAGGTGCTAGCGTGATAATACGTAGCCTATATGTTGACCTTAATCGAGTAATATTCAAGCAAAATTTGAAGTAAATTCATGCAGTACTTTTTGAGTTTACCCCGGACATACATGACTTTCCTACGATTTTATTATATGTATATAGATATATAGATAAAATAAAGTGAATTCATAAAGCCTATCAACCTATTTTGTAAAATAATCAAGTGGCGGCCATCAAAAATTTTTTTAACGAGATTTTTTAGAAATTTTTATTACATATACATATATATATATATATATATATATATATATATATATATATATATATATATATATATATATATATATATATATATACACACACACACACATATATATATATATATATATATATATATATATATATATATATATATGTATATATATATAATTATATAAATATTTTAAATTATAAATATATATATAATTAGGCTACATATTATCACTCTAACACCTACGGGGGAGGTGCTGTGCGGAGTAAACGAAGTCCGCACGGTCGAAGTCGCTAGCAACAGCTTGTATATATATAAAGTCGCGCATTGCATCGCAAATCGAACCTGAGTCCCATTGATGCATAATCAGGTTTGCTAACCACTCGAAAAATGGAGTTAAGTATATATAAAATAGTTTTACACTTGGAACACTTTGTGTATCTCAAGTCGTATTACACACGTTTTAAATTAGAAACGAAATGGTTTTCACGCTTACAAGTTCGATTAAAGCCTTATATTATCACGCCAGCCATAAAGCGAGGTTGGTTACACTTGAGCTAAAATCATTCTAATGGCACCTCATTTCTATGTAAATACCGTTACGACTCAACGAGCCGTAAAAGCATTTGCATTGATACTCGGATTTTACAAATCAAATCGTTTAAGTAATTTTTTTTCACCGTTAATTTTGTATCTAGTGAAATAGAAAGCGTGATTTTACGAATTAATACAGGGCTTTCGGGGTAGTGATTAACTTGTTTTCATTCGAAAATGTTTTGTTAATGAATAAATCGGAAAATCAGACTATTTGCTGTATTTATTTCGAATATTCTAAGCCATATTTGACTTTGACAGAAAGTTTAGCATACCTATATAATAAGTATAGCATGTATCGCATTTATGGTCTAGTGATCCGAGTTCGGTGTTGAGCAAATAAAATCCCGAAAAAGCGTAAAGATTAAGCAACGATTCTTTATCTTGCAGAGATTGTTTGGCATCTTTATATTTAGCAACAAATAATATTTTAACGTTTTGTATCAAAACTGTATCAAAGAAGAAAAAGAGTTTCTCTTAGACCAGGCCTCCTTTGAATAATAAACAGTCTGCTATTCTATAATACCAATTTACTTATAAACTTCATATGACATTGATTATGTATAATTATACATACTTACACACACACACACACACACACACAAACGATATAAATATATAGAATTACACATCACACACGCTTGCATACGTTTAAAAATAGGATGCGCATTTGCCGTCAAATTTGTTATTTTGTTGACATTTAATTTTGTGTTTAGTTTGTAACTATAAATTGCCCTGATGATGCTTGTGTAAGCGAAACCGGTTGGTAATAAGTGATAATAGCTTTATTGTGAAACAATACAAGTGTATAAGTGATAAAATATTATGTTTAAAAACTTACGTTATACCATGATTCTTTTGTATACCATTAATTTTGTTTTCCCCGTGTTGGTACTGGGCTCCTTTGTAGAATAGACCAGACAGACAGGTCGTAAAAGGCGACCGATTGGCTATGCGAGTAACTAACATTATGGTTACTATTATTATTATTATAGCCAATCGTTAGCCTTTTACGAATTGCCTGGCAGAATTTTACTATTAATTATTTTTTTTATATTATAAGATAGCAAACAAGCAGATGGGTCTCCTAATGGAAAGAGTCAACCATCGCCTATAGACACCAAAGATGTTAGTGGTGCGTTGCTATCTTGTGGCGAGGTCTAATGCCACATGCATAGGTTTGCCGACTTCCTTACCCTCCAAACCGGAACATGATGGTGACAAGCACTGACGCTATTGCGTCAGGAATAGTTAAGGCTGTGGTACCAGACCCGGGCGAGACAGTGCGGAACTCTACCACCTAGTAGCCACGATAGTAGTGACTCGTATAGCCAATCGGTCGCCTTTTACGACCTGCCTGGCAGAACGGCAGTTGGTATATTGGTCGGCAGACTAACACGGGGTAAACTTTTCATTTTTCATTCTCTTTTCATTGTCTGTTCCAGTTTGAAGGGTAAGTTAGCCTATAGACTTATAAATGTGGCATTATCATCCAGCCTCACGGATAGCAACGCACCATTAACATCTTTGGTGTCTATACTCTATGGGTGATGGTTTTTCTTTCTGTCACGAGAGCCATCTGCTTTTTTCCTATCGTAAGATACAAAAAAATATACCATTCATTATCACGCTAATAATTGTTCCGTTATAAAATGGCGTATTTGCAAAACTCCTAATGCTATTTCAATGAAAATTGTTGTATAAATCCTCATTATTAATTGAAACGAGTAGCTATTGTCCTGATATTCTCATTGTTCATTAATAACGACTCATTGTTCATTATAACACTACATTTTAATTAATGCCCTTCTAATGTCTGAATTGTTACTTCCGATCGAAAATAATTATGCTACATATAACGAATTTTAACGTTTAAAATTATATAGAAAACAAATATATTAAAAAAAACACTAAAAATATATAAAATTGTGTATATATATATATGTGTGCGTGTGTGTGAGTGTGTGTGAGTGTGTGTGAGTGTGAGTATGAACGTGTATGGTTTTTAATATGTTAAATTATGGACGGATTTAAGTTATTAAAAAGCTTTACAAGTTTAGCCATATTTTTTATTGTAATACATGGAATAAAAATACAAGGAACAAAACTCATTCATGGGGCAGTATAAGCTTCTCGAAGCAGCGCTTTCACAATAAGCTTTTCCAATATATTTAATTTATATTAATCTGTTGTTCCCCGTGTTGTACCTGGAATCCTTTGCAGCCCTTTGAAAAGGCCAACTGCTGTTCTGCCAGGCAGGTCGTAAAAGGTGACCGATTGGCTATACGAGTCACTACCATCGTGACTACTAGGTGGTAGAGTTCTGCATTGTCTCGCCCGTGGCAGGTACCACCACCTAACTTATTCTTGCCGCAATAGCGTCAGTTCTTGTCACTGTCAAGTTCCGGTTTGGAGGGTAAGGTAGCCGGTAAACTTAAACATGTGGCTTTAGACCCTGCCACAAGATAGCAACGCACTATTAACACCTTTGGTGTCTATAGGCGATGGTTGACTTTTTCCACCAGGAGACCCATCTGCCTGTTTGTTATCTTATAATATAAAAAAAATAATCCATATTAATATTATAAATGCGAAAGTTTAAATTTTTGGCTGTTAGGATGTTTGTTACTCAATCACGCAAAAACTATTGAACGTATTTGAATGAAATTTGGCACGTAGGTAGGTGATAACCTGGAATAGCACATAGACTACATTTTATCTCGGAAAAATTAAGTGATTCCGCGGGATTTGCCAAAAACTTTTATGATGCAATGGGCTGCACGCTGCAGCTAGTATTAAATAAATATAAAAATTATATTTTCACCGGGTCGGACAAAAATGTTATTGTGGTTATCCGACATTTTTCTTGAAAATCCAAAATACCAGTAGCAATTCGGAGTCTGACGGGTTGTGTGTTACTACTCCCATACCTCGGACGAGCATGTAAAGCCATCGATCTCGGCTATTGCTAGAAATATTTGATAATCGTTGTCAGTTCGGCGAAATATGGATCACCAGTCATAACGCTAACTGACAAAGCGAAGAATCGTGGTGAAATAAAAAGTCTAAAGACTTTCGGTTTTCTCTTCCTACCCGGCAAGGTAACCGGGTGTGACGATACTTTTAAAAAAAATATTAAAATAAAACTGTGTAAAGAATAAATTTAAAAATACCTATTATTAAATTTCAGATTGTTTATTTAGGAGACAAAAAGGCCTGGGATAAATTGCTTCCCATATAAATCTCATTTTATTATATATTGTAAACTTATTACATTATATTGTCACAAGAAATAATGATTGTATTATAATTTATATTTTACACTAGCTGAGCTAACGACTTCGTTTGCGTGGAAAAATTTTGAAAATAAAAGTAGCCCAAGTTATTCCTTATTATATCAGCTATCTGCCAGTGAAAGTCCCGTCAAAATAGGTCTAGCCGTTCCAGAGATTAGCCGGAATAAACAGGCAGACAGACAAAATTTGTAAAAATGTTATTTTGGTATATGTACAGTGTATACATCTATATCCATGTAGTAAGAAGCGGTTATCTTAATATTACAAACAGACACTCCTATTTATTTGTATAGATAAGTTACTATTACATCAGCTATCTGCCAGTTAAATTCCCGTTCAAATCGGTCCAGCTGTTCCAGAGATTAGCCGGAACAAACAGACAGACAGACATACAGCCAGACAAAAAATTAAAAAATGTTATATTGGTAGGTGAAAATATTTTAACCCAGCATTCGGTACGTCTAACCAAAGATATCCAGCTAAAAAAAGATATCATTCAAGGATGTTTGAAACTTTTTGATTTGTATAAAATTTTATTCGCACAAATCAAAAAGTTTTAGCGGTTATTTCAATATTACAAACAGACGCTCCAATTTTATTTACTCGTATAGATTGAATAATAACAATGTTAAGGAAATGTAAATGAAAATTACAAGCCCGCTTAGTTTCTTCCTCCGGATCTTTTTAGTGTATGGCAACATTCAAATCCGGTAGCAATTATAAAATAAGTTGACTCGTCAAAAATGATTGTTATTTGAGTAGTAACATAACGCCCGGTTCCCTTACAGGGCAGTCAGCGTAAACTGAATGTGTAGATAAATAAATAAATATCTCTGGACAATTTTACACGACTTGGTCTAACCCCAAGACCTAAGACCCCAAAGTAAACATATTATTTGTTGGTGTTCCCAGAAATACAAACATCTATGCTCATCACTCATATGCCTGCCCATGCCGGGATTCGAACCCGAGCCACATTGATTGCGTAATCAGGGTTAGTGATTCTGACTATACATCAGTCTATACGAGGCGGTCAGACGTCTATAAACATCTGGCCGCCCCGTATAGACGTTTTTCTGGTTTACCACGATTTACCGGTTTGTTAGCGAGATAAGCAATGATATAGGGGAAAGTTGAGTATATTGGATCGCTTGTTAAATTCTCTAAAAACCCATTTCGCAGTAATTCGATTTGAAAAGTGGCAACACCTAAGGATCTGCCACTAACTTCATTATGCATCGGCCATTTTGATTTCGGCATAAAATCAAACGTGTTGTTTCTAACCTATGGCCGCAATACAATAGATATAATTTGAATAAAACATTTTTGATATCAAGTAGACTAATACTAAAAATGCAACATTTAAATAATAAAACCGGTTACTATTTCTACATGAATGTGTAAATGTAGGCCATTTTGTTTTATTATGGATTGCCGCCATAACTTACAATAAAGTTTTTGAGCACTCGCACCACATAAATTGTACGTGACACGAGACCCCTTTTGCGTGTATTATCGCGTAATCCCATGGCTTTAACTCGCTCCAAGTTACTTGTATTTGATGTTGGTATATACTAATTTACGTACTAACAGTTGTGACAGAAGATCCGTTTCCGAGTTTATGTTTGACTTAGATAATAATTTATGTTAATACTTACTCATTTTAATTTTAATCAATACAGTGAAATACAAAATTCTGTCTGATCTGAAAGGGATATATAGGCAGGGTGTTGACATAATCAATGACAAAAAGGAAAGAAATGATTTTATTCACAAAAATAAAAATACAATGGATTTTAAAATGTGTGAACTGCCTTCTCATTACTGCAGGTGTCGACGAAGGTTATAATTAAATAATTAAACTCAAATATTCAACTGGCAAAGACTATATTACAGGTAGATAGCTAAATACGTCCGCACACTTCGAGCGTTTGGTTTCAATCAGTTTCAATTGTCGTTTCGAATGCCGCGCCCCACCAAGCGGCCACCAGTGTGGCCAGTTGATAAAAATTAATTTAACCGGTAAAGCTACCTTAAATTTAGGGTAATTATTAGAAAAGCTTACAAATGTTCGTTTTTACTTATCAATTTTCCTAAAATCTAGGGAATATTTTAACTTTACGTCGAATCAAAGGTCGCGCATTGACATCGGTTGATGTAATAGTCGTCTTTCAATATTACGTGGTTGCCATTTTGTTACCTAGAAGAGTAGTAGAGTAACAGGTTATCAATATTACTACAAGCTAATAATTAAAATCGGCTGCACTCACGTTTACCCGGGGTAGGTTCCGAATAATTTCGGACCTATATAAGGTTGTTCCTCAGAATGAGTTAGACGTTCGCTGTCTGTTTACAATGAACATTGTCTACTTATTACTCGTACTTACACTTACACCAAGTTTATAGGCATAGTTGATGTTTTGTAATCGAAAACTATGTAAATTAATTTCTTTTTTAAACTATTAAATGGAAGGAACTGCCTCCCACAACACAGTTTAAAGTGGAGGGCATGGCTTTATTACCTTAACGCTATGTAACTTAATAATTTGAAAAATAAATTATTATAATCATTATTACTTTTAATCAGACAATTTAATCTATAAAAAATACCTAAATGATCATTAAAAATACATTTTCAGTATAATCCATGCTAAACTGGTTGAAAAATATTCTTACACATGATAGCTCACAGATGATATGTAGCTATAAAAAATAAGCTCCGATATACAATAAGCCGTCTCAATTCCCGGGTTGGCAGAATTTCTTGACACCCATATTTTTTACACGGAAACTTCTAAATATATCGCTATTATTTTCGACATCTTGACATATCGTGTATTTTCTTAACAACTATCGATATATAAATATTATTATTGTACAGTGTGTAAAGAAAACTATGTCGGATAATTAAAAGTGTTATTTGGTACCGCAATACAGTTACACATGTGTCATTATTTTATGGATATTAATTCATTAGTTTTTCCAATAAAAAAAGTAATCTTAAATGGTATTTTCATTCAATAAGTATGACAACACCTACAAATAAGTAAATTCTATTATCAAAGAATGCCGCGCAAGTCGCATGCTACCGAAGGACACGCGGCGTGTTTAAAGTTCCTTTTTTAATAAGCCGAAAAACGAACACCCCGCGAAGGCGCGGTGTTTGTAAATGTTTATATAACCATCTATATTTTTCTATATTCTTTGTAAATATACTTTGTAAATGTTTGTATAACCATCTATATTTTTCAATATAATTTAATAATTAATTCATAGATTTTGATGAAATTCAAAATACATAGTAAGATCACGTGCTGGAGCAAATGACAAAAAGGACAAAGCGGACTGGTTTTAAATTTGCGATAAATTTTATGTTCTCATTTACTTTTCCCTTTTGTAGTTCGTCAGTAACTTTATAAAGAACACTAATAGTGTTTTACATTTATATAATTTAAAATTGCTTTCGCCCGCGGCTTCACTCGCGTAAAGTAAGAGACAAAAAATAGCCTATGTCACTCTCCGCCCCTTCAACTACCTCTACTTAAAAAAAAACACGTCAATTCATCGCTCCGTTTTGCCGTAAAAGACGGCCAAATAAGCCCACACACTTTCCCATTTATAATGTCAGTATGGATTAATACAGATTTAATGGTATGAGTTTCATTAAGCGGAAGTCTTACATAGTGCCGATGGTAATGTAAATTACTTAGTAATGTAACTGATATTTGCGTTGTGATTCTTTCGTATATCAAAACCACCTGTATATATTAAAAACCGTTTGTTCACACGAACGTTATCTCTTGTTTACTTCCTGGATAATTTGAATTTTTTTCACATTAAATCTGTGGCCACAATTGTCATGTTTCTGTATTAACTTCATACAAACCCACCAGTTGCGAAAGCTCTTGATAACACCTCCGGACAGGACCAAAACTTTCAGTCCAGTGGCTAATGGAATTAATATTTCCAGTCATTTTGTCAATATAGACGTAAGTTCTGATGGGTGACAAGATAGATAGAGTTGAAGATGTTCGGCATACATATGAAAGGAACTATGAGTAACTACAGAAGAAAATTTATTTATGTATATAGAAAAGAGCGACGGAGAAAGCACACCCCCTTGTGGGACCTCCATACGAACATCATACCTATGTGAAAAATCTTTCTTTGAACGAACACGTTTTTGATGTCCTCCTAGGTAGGAGCCAAACCAGTCAGACGCTGACTGTGATAGATTAGAAGAACGGAGTAAAGCTAACAATATATCATGATCGACACAGTTAAAGGCGTTACTGATATTCAAAAGTGAGAGTAGGGATACCTTTTTTTCGTCAATACCAAATCGTATGTCGTCAGTAATTTTGATGAGAGCCGACCATTTCTCTGTTTCTGTAAAAAATAAAATTAAAATTTTCAATACGAAAATATTGGATGTTGTAGCATTTGCGACGTGACGACTGCTACATGTACCACGATATGACCATAGGAAACGTAGCAGACGTCAGATAATAAAAATGGTACGATAGCTACTTATATACCAACTAGCTGACCCGACAAACTTGTTTTGTCATACAAATTACTTGTATATTTTGATGGTGATCCAAAATTTAATTGAAATCGATTCATTAGTTTCGAAGTCCATCGTATACAAATAACGCAACATATATTTTATATATATTTTGATTATTAAAGTAGTGAGAATGCTAAGGTTACAGGCTTAGTCCTAATATTTGAATATGATGAGAAAGAGCAAATAAAAGCTTTTGAAATCTAGTTAGTTGCTACCTATTTTGAAATTTTCACTTGAAAATATACATCGCGGCATGTATATTTTCAAGTGTGGGTGGGGTGGGTGGGATCTGGGTCTCACAACGACCATCTTCTGAGAAATGCTCAGGCATGACTTTAGGTGCGGAGCTAAAGAAATGCACGCCCGCCAAGTCCGCGTAGTACGTTCACGCCAGCCGAGGTGGCTGGGGCTATCTGATGAATATCTTTTGGATAGTCCATACACCATGGGTAATGTCGCGGCCATATTAGGCTCCACCTTTTCTGTTGCAACCCTAGGTCGCGATAGCCAATCTACGCAGGGCGATGGCGAAGTCGGCGCCATACCATTATTAACCGACTAGCCGAATCGTAGCGGCTAAAAGCTACACAATAGGTCAGAGGGCGGGCCCAGGGGTCTATCCCCTAAAAGAGCTCAGGGTTTGTAGGTTCAAGGAGAACGCAACACACAACATGAACGCGGCGCAAAAGAATAATTTACCCCAGGAGGGTACCAGTACCATCGGTACTGGAGAATCCCTCCCCGAGAAAATCTCGGGCTGCCCCACGTATTCTGGGGGGGGCAATGTTCCGCAATCACAAAATCAAACACCACACAACACTTCACAATACAAACAAGACAAAACACAACACAAACATGACATAACACGACAGCCACAACAACTGACACAACATGACAAAGCACAATATAAAAATGACACCTCAAAAGCCATGGACTTAAGGGGCTTGGCAGAGGCTATGCCCACAACAACAGACGTAACTGCATGGCATGTCACCCCACAAATATCTTTAAAAACAAACAGGCAACACAGGACAGAGCTTTACAAACAGAAAAGAAAAGAAAAACGGAAACAAAACATGTTGTGCATAAATTTTAAATAAATAAATAAATAAATATACAAACAGAAGCACATGTTGTACAGACACAACCACCCTCTCAAACATCAACACAAGCACACACAGAAGAACAAACACAAATACAACCAATACAGAAAGAACACACTAGCACCCAAGCACAACCACAAACACAAAATAAACCAAACACACACACAAATACACAAAGTCTCAGGGAACGAGAGTCGAAAGACAACTCGAACCCTGAGCAAACACAAACAACCCGCATAAATCCCGAAACCCGCAAGCCCCTCGAGGGCGCGAATACCGGGATAACAAACAAACAGGCCGATGCGAAAGCTATGGCAAACAAACACACCCCAGAGGGACGCAGTCGCGAATGGCGCGCGAAACCTGGGAACAAACCTAACAACACTGCTGAGGAAACACTGGGTCCTGCTGCAGATTTAAATCAGCGCAATCAACCCACTACTTCTCCAGCAGTGGCATTCCCAACTAACCTCTTTTTCAAAAAACCTAGAGGCGAAAGAGGCAAACGTCTTGTAGCGAAAGGCCAAACGCAGCAAACCGAGTCGGCAACGACGAAACGCGCGCGCCTTGACGATACGATTTCGCCTAGAGGTGAGGCTAAACGCTTAAAGACTGCCCAAAACAACGAACCGGCCCAATCTACCTACGCTGCGATTTCCCAATCACACCTACTGGTAGCTATCACAACTGTGCCGGCCAAAAACCTTTCAGACGAAGAAGCTGAGCAGGTATACTCCGCAATATTTGAGGCTACTGTGGAGGCTGCTACAGCGCCAACAAGTGCAGAGAGACCTTTTGCACCCATCTACAAGGGGAGACCCTTCCCTAGTGAAGGTGTCCTGAAGATGTGGTGCGAAAACGAAGAAACAACGACATGGCTCAGAAAAACTGCACAGAATTTAACATCGCCAATAGAAGGCACAAAACTCAAAGTCATCCAGCAGTCAGAAATCACCAAACGCATCAAAGCTGAATTACTCTTGCCAACCAACATGCAAGATACTAACCGAGTACAACTCATGCTGTATAACCAAAATCCATAGTGTAATATAAAAACCTGGCACTTATACAGCGCACAAGTGCAAGAAAACAAAGGTCTATTCCTCACCCTTGGCGTTCCCACAGAAGAGGTAAAGAAAGTGATGGAAAGAGGTAGATGCATCGCCTTTGGTTGTGGCAGTGTCTACCTCCGTTTCTTTATTCCCCAAGGGCTGAGTGATACACCCCCAACAATCGGACTAGACCAAAAATAAACAGAAAAAGAGGAAACACTTAAACCTCAAGAACTAGTCAACCAGACCGAGACAATGCTGCTGGAAGGTCCCACAAACAGCGAGGATGAAATGGAGGAAGACTACTAGCAAGTTCTCGCCTCCGACTAGCAGCATAAAAATCATCCAGACTAACCTCCAGCATAAAAAGATTGCCACGATAACACTGGGGAAAATGCTGGAGGAAAATATAAACACAATGGCCATGATCCAAGAACCATGGATTTATAAAGGTAAGATATGTGGTCTAAACAATAAATCAGGCAACATACTATATAATAGTACAATTACAAACCCAAGGACATGTATTTTTGTACCTAAAAATATAACAGCAATGCTACTAACAATTCTGTTCCAGAGACCTAACAGCAATTAAAATAGAGGACAAAAACAAACAAGAACTTGTATTAGTGTCTGCTTACATGCCCAGTGATGAAGAACTACCACAAAGGGAAGTGGCAGAACTAATACAGTTCTGCGAAACAAGTGGCTGGGAAATCATCATTTCAGCGGATAGTAATGCACATCACCCCTTATGGGGAAGCAAAGACACAAACAAGAGAGGTGAGCAGCTAACAGAATACCTCTTTACTACTAACCTTAACATAATAAACACTGGCTCGGAACCAACCTTCGTTAGTTCTAGATTCCAGACGATTATATAACCCTAGCATCAGGAAAAGCAACGGAAAACTAACTGGCATGTGTCAAATGAACCATCTTTAGCAGATCACAGACGCATATGCTATGAAATACAGGTAACAACGAAAGCGAAGACAACCTTCCGTAACCCTCGCAGGACGAATACTTACAGGTATGTGACTTCACTTAAAAACGAACTACAGAATGTACAACTTATTGATGACATTCTAAACCCTACTAACATAGAGTATAATGTGCAAAAATTAACACAATGTATTATAAACAGCTATGAAGAGGAGATCCAGACCAGAAAAAAACTAACTCCTGGTGGGGACCTAAATTGGAAAGGCTGAAAAACGGCTAAGGAAACTTTTTAACAGAGCAAAAAACACAAGGAATCCGGAAGATTGGGCTCAATATAAATTAGCTCAGCAGTTATATAAAAAAGAACTGAAATTCTTCAAAAATAAATCCTGGCAAAACTACTGTAATAACATTACAACCACAAATAAAGCAGCTAGGGTAAAAAAGATATTGGCACAAGACAACCAACAAAAACTAGGCTCCTTAATAAAACAAGATGGTACATACACAAACTCAAATAGAGATATATGTGAAGTACTTCTCCAAACACATTTTCCAGACCAGTAAATAGCCCAAAGTGGGAGAATGAAAGTATACATGAACCTTCTCACACAGACTGGCAAATAGCAGACAACATTGTAACAAAAGAGAAAGTAATATGGGCAGTAGATACTTTCAAACCTTTTAAATCACCCGGTGCTGACGGCATCTTCCTAGCACTTTTACAATGGGGAATCACAAACATATTACAACACCTCACAAATATCTACAAAGCCTGTATAGCTTATAGATACATACATCAAAAATGGAGAGAGGTAAACGTAATATTTATACCCAAACCAGGGAAATCCAACTATGCAGAAGCAAAGGCATACAGACCTATAAGTCTTACCTCCTTTCTGCTTAAAACAATAGAAAGATTAAATGACAGATACTTAAGGGAACACGTGCTAACGCGCAATCCCCTACACTTTCAACAACACGCCTATAGAAAGGGAAGATCAACAGAGACAGCACTATGTGCCGTAGTAAATAGAATACAATCGGCACTGTCTGAGAAAACTCATTCACTAGGAGCATTTATAGACATTGAAGGCGCCTTTGATAAAACAAACTTCGAAAGCATCAAATCTGCCCTAGATAGGTTTGGGGTAGTAGAGACCGTAAGAGAATGGATCATAAACCTACTCAAATTAAGAGTAATTGAATTAACAATAAACAACAACACCTATGCGATGACATCACGAGGGTGTCCACAAGGTGGGGTACTGTCTCCACTTATATGGAACTTTGTTGTTGATGAACTTATCAAAATACTAAACGATCAAGGTTTTCCAACCACTGGATATGCAGATGATCTGGCGATAACAATAAATGGGAACTCAGAAAATCTTCTCTGCAGCCTGTTGAGTTCAGCCATGGCTATAGTAGAAAAATGGTGTAACAAACACAAACTCTCTGTAAATCCCATGAAAACTGAACTAGTACTCTTTACAAACAAGAGAAAAATAAGTAACTTAACTTTGCCTAAATTATTTGGCACTGAACTAAAACTGTCATCAAATGTTAAATACCTAGGTATACACTTAGATAATAAACTAAACTGGAATACTCATGTAGAGCACATCATCAAGAAGGCATGTATCGCATTTTGGCAGTGTAAGCGTGTAGTGGGAATAAAAAGGGATGCTAACCCCAAAGTTTTCCTCTGGCTCTACATTGCAGTGATACGCCCAATAATAACATATGGCTCCATTATATGGTGGCCTAAAACTAACCAAATTATAACTAAAAACAAATTACAACAACTTCAACGATTGGCTTGTGTTGCAACAACTGGCTGTATGAAAACTACACCAACAGCAGCATTAGAAGTCCTGTTGAACCTTAGACCACTACATCTGATAATACAACAAGAAGCAGCCAGCGCAGCTTTTAGTTTAAAAACCATGGGAATGTGGCGTCAAAAAAAGAAAATTCCCTACACGAACATTTTAAAAGAAATCACTAAAGAACAACCAATGGTTGAGGCCATGAATGACAGAATACCAACGATAATGGTAGTAAATAAAAACTACAAAATTAATCTGGAAGCAGAACCTGAGGACTATTCAGGTATACAAGAACTGAGAATATATACAGATGGATTCAAAACCAACTCAGGGACAGGAGTCGGTGTATTCTCTCGGGAATTAAATATAAACATAATGGAAACTTTAGGAAAGTACAATTCAATATTCCAAGCAGAATGTATTGCTATTAGCAGAGCTGCAACAGAGATCAAAGCAAGAGAAATAACAGATCAAATTATACGTATTATCTCTGATAGTGCATCGGCCCTTGCAGCTCTAAAAACTAACTGCTTCAACTCTAGCATAGTGTTTGAATGCCACAAATCACTAGTAGCAGCAGCAGAAACCAACCAAATAATCCTGCAATGGATAGAAGGACACAGCAACTCTCAGGACAATGACACAGCTGATACACTGGCAAGAAACGGAGCAAATAAAAAACTATCAGGTCCAGAACCGATAGCAGTCTTGCCATACAGCCAACTCATGACATGGCTAACTGAGAGAACATACCAACAACATGAAGCGTTGTGGCTAGCCACAAATGACTGTAAGCAAACAAAGGAAATTGTGCCAACCCTTTCGAAAAACCTAACACAACGCATAATAAAACTCAAAAGAGATGAATTAAGAAAAGTTGTGGGCACAATAACAGGACATTGCCATCTAAACCGACACCTATTTAACATAGGTGTGACAGACAGCCCTTTATGCTGCATGGAGGAACAGGAAACCACTACTCACGTTCTCCTTGAGTGCAGGAGTGTGGCCGAACAACAGGCACGTATCCTAAATAACCCAAAAACTCCTAAAGAAGCATGTGAAAACATAAGCCGTCTAATAAGCTTCTGAAAGAAGTTAGGATGGCTGGAATAGACATAGCCAGCTACGTACAAAGGCTCAAGTGGCTAAGTGCGGAAAATAAAATGGCAAAAAAAAAATACATCGCGGCAATTCCTTTGCAGTAGAAAAACAGAATGTAGTTAGATGTTTGTCTATTGGTATACTCACTGTAATTTCAGCCAATGATATTATTATTGATCCCTAGTAGCACATCTTCCAAACTTAACGACTATCGCTTATTACTTGCGATAACCAATAACAGCAGCTTATTTACCCACCAAAACACGGGGTTTTTATGTTGCAAGCAAATTCTATAATTTGTCTGTATTCAAACGCTGTCGACAGATTTTTTAAAGTAAATACTTTTTAGAAAATACCTTATAAAATACAATGAAGGCTTTTGCTAGCTGGCAAACTAATTATCAGAATACAAGTAAAACCTAAAACCTATTTTATCTCAATCAAAGGCTATATTATTATTATTATTTGTACTCATCGACATCTTTCGCTGTTTGTACTACGCTGAGAAATAATATGCTTGTAGTCATTAATAATAATATGCTAAACAGCCATGTTGACATATACTTGTCACACTTTGGAATGAATATATCCACAAAATTTCAGCCTTGTGGTAGCAGGTTATGAATTACAATCCCAAAGACAAATTTGCTCTCTTCTGGCTCATGCTTACCATCCAAAGATGTTGTCAATTTTTTAGACTTTTTTTAATTTATTTATTTAAGAGCTTAATCACAGAGTGATTATGCCGCTCTATAAAATCAACTTATAATTTAAACATTTTTCATAAATTACTAAATTACACATAGCTCGATATAAAATAAATAAAGAGTAGCCATTAGAGTAGCTTAACTAATGTAACTGATTCGAGAATTTTTTATGATATAACTTTACAATTGATTCAATATGATTAGACTGCGGCTGGAATAGTATAATATTGCAATCAGCAAAATCTCTTAAGCTACTTTTACATTCCATGGATCGATATGTTGCGTTAGCAACACACTTAAAGCTATGTAATTTACAACATATTAAAATTGTAGCCTTGTAAAAGCAGGTTATGAAAATAAATTACATGATTAAACTTTAAAAGATGGTGACGCAACCGCAAGGAGCCTGCCAGAACGATATTTTCTTAATTACCCAAAAGTAAAATAATATTAATCGCCCCGTTAATAAACTAACCACCTCGTTGATCGTGACCCTGACTACGCAATCGACGGGGCTCGGGTTCGATTCCCGACGGGGACAAGCATTTGTGGATAAGCATCTTATATCGGAGTTGTTTTAGAAGATTAAAAACAAAAACATTATTTGGATAAAATGTAGTAAGTGATATAACATTTTAGAAATCCCACTAAATGCGCCATCTTTTAATGCCATGTGCTGAAATAGCGTTATACTTTTTTTTCAGCACAGCCAGTTAAAGTTGAATGGTGTAATAATTTTGCGTACGTGTTTGGACAAACCACGGATATTTCCCTGAAACCAAGATAGTTGTGTTCAAATTTTGAATTGTAATTTATACTAGCATCATTCAGTAAGAAATCCCCTCCAAAATAATTAAGCTAAGTATATATTGTGTAATCACAGTACTTGAAAAATCATAACAAAGTGTTGATTTTCACTTTTTTTTATTTTAAATGGCGATAATTTTTAGAGTGCAGGTAAAAACAATTTTTTCATATTTTTTTGAGAACCACCATCCGTTTTCGGCTTGACGTTGATTTCTGGGACAACCCGTATATGTGTGGCATAGCACAACACTATGTGCTACGAACGTGCGTGCGTGTGAACATAATTACGCCGCAAAACTATAATTTCATTATCGCATTATAAAGTGACATACATTCAGATTATAATAAATATTATTTTTTTAACGTCCCATTTTTTCTGTGCTTCGACATCATCCACCAAATGTGGTTAAATTAAGCAACTAAACAATGTTTTTAACGATCGGATAGAGCTTTTTATACAATGTATATTTAAAAAAAAAATTATTCAAAACAATTTTTCTACCCCAAGCTTTGATACCAGAACCTAGTGCATCTAGATAGACAACTGAGACGCTTAATTATTGTATTATTATTTCAAGATTAAATTTAATTATAATAACAGAAACTCAAAAAACGTGTGGACTCTCCAGACATCTATGTTGGTCCGGACTCCTTTAAAGAATAGGCCTACTGCCGATATGCAGGTCGTAAAAAGCGGCCAATTGGCTATGCGAGTCACTATCATCGAGACTATTAAGCGGTAGAATTCTGCATTGTTTTGCCCGGGTCTGGTGCCAACGCCTTACCTATTCTTGCCGCAATAGCGTCAGTGCTTGTTACTGTCATGTTCTGGTTTGGAGGGTAAGGTAACCGGTAAACTTATGCATGTGGCATTAGATTTCGCTACCAGATAGCAACGCAAAATTAACGTCCTTGGTATCTATAGGCGATGGTTGACTATTTCCATCAGGAGACCCATATGCTGGTTTGCTGTCTTATAAAAAAATATTTAAACTATAAGTTACAACTGAGATTTCTACAGATAAAAAAATACATAAAACAATTTTTCGTGGCCTAAAAATCTGATCCAGTACTTCAAGATATGCAGTGGAATTACTTAAGTCCTAGACTTTAAAAACAATAAATACGTAAAGAATTTCCCTATAAAGTTAAAGATGTAAGTTAACTGCAATAAATTTTCATGAACTTTTTTATAGTTTTTTATGTTAATGTTAAAGAATGAAAAGATTCCTTTGGATAAAATATTCACGAGCTATTAAGGTTTTTACGACGACATTAAATTACCCAAAGTGGAGGGGGACGAAAGCGCCGTTATACTGATCTTACCCATTACGGGCGGGAATAGGTGTAATGTTATGGTAATTTTATTCTTTTATTTTGTTCTACATTAGTAAAAGCTGGTACTACAAGTGAAGGATGTTAACCTAAGATGTTTGTGACTATCTATAACAGTTTTTTTTCTTTATATTTCGGCTAATCGTGGGTGCACATGTTGTATTTCTGCCTACCTCTTCCAGGATTCGGGCGTGAAAATACTTCACTGATCTAACTCCAAAGTAAGCAGATTATTTGATTATATTATGGGTGCTATCAACGATTCTAATACATAGAAATACATATATAAATACTTTTACATACATAATGAACACCCAAGCTCAGAAATACAAACATCTATCCTCGTCATAAAAATGTTTGCCCCTGTTGGGAATCGAACCCGAGCCACATCGATTTATGTTCGCTAACCACTCGAGCATCGGGGCGGTCATTAATTATTTATTACTATATTAATTTGTTGATACAACATGCACGAAACCCGATGTCATGTTTAATAGAAAGAAATAACTATCACCTATTAGGCAACAAAAATGTTAATAAGGCATAGCCGACATTGTGCTAGGGATGTAACGACACATGCAGAAACTTATCACCTCAGTCGAGATACGACAGTGGTGAAGATCTACTTTATTACAACAGGAATATGCGAAACGATCGTATCAAATCCATGCGAAACGATATGCAACCTATTTCTCTTAGTCATGATGGTATTACACTAGACCTGTTAGTCATTAACTCGCTGTTACGAGCTACGTTACTGGAAGGCAGATATTCTATTCTTCAAAAGCAAACCTGACCAACCTAAAATTAGACTATAAAGTAAATATGATTTAAAATTTATCTTCTCGTGTGCCTGTGTATGCATTAGGGTTCCAAAGTAAGCTAGGAACTAGCGGTGGGTAATCTTTACTCCTTGTGGTGAATTCATTCACTTATTCCAGCTCCAGGCACGGATATGATTCACCTTATTTATTCCTTAATTCCTTTGGCTCACTTCGTCCTTTTTTATTGCAGCATATCATATTCTGTGACGTATCTTTAAATGAACGTTTACATATATATTTTTCTCGCTCTCACCAATTCAAGAGTAATAAGTTGTTTTTTAGATTTGTTATCGCTTGTCGTGTATCACTCTCTCTCTTATTCTAATCGCAGTATGCTCAGTCGCTCACCATTCTAGCCGGAATAAATAATTCCGCGGAGATCATAAAGATTTGACGGAATAAATAAGTTTATGGTATTCGGCCCTGGAATCAAAACCTTTGATTCAGTACTTCCGGAGTTTACACACATCTACTATGAACCCTTATCGTTTCACCATGTCCGGTCGTCTGATCGCAGTCTAGCTCAGACATCCTAAGTACTAGAAAGATAAAAGTTTGCGTGAATATATTAGTCACGGCAACAAAGTTTTATATATTATGGTAGCCTTATACAATCGTGTTTTTATTTTTCGGATAATATATCATAAAATACATATCAATTATATGTTTCACCGATTTTAATAATTAATGTTAAATAATATTTCTAATATTGCCACATGCATAAGTCTAACGGGTACATTACCTTCCAAACCGAAACACGACAATGTCAAGCATTGCGGCAGGAATAGGTAAGACGGTGGTACCAAATACCAGGACGAGACGTTGAAGAACTCTACCATCTAATAGTCACGATAGTAGTGAAATGTACAGCAATCGATTGCCTTTTCTGACCTGCACGGTAGAACGGCAGTTGGTCTATTCTTCAAAGGAGCCCGGAACAACACGAGGAAAAATAATAAATATCACTGGACTAATTACTCTAATTTTAAAGTACTGGACTGGACAATTGTACTGGACAATTATTCTACTTTTAAATTGTACTGGACAATTATGTACTTAATATTTGTCCGAGGAACAACATCAACAAAACATAGTACTTGAAACTTCACGAGAGCCTTCTTTTTGGCGAGTTTACCAAACTTTTATTTTATGTCATAAGACAGCAAACAAGCAGATGGGTCTCCTGATGGAAAGAGTCAACCATCGCCTATAGACACCAAAGATGTTAATGGTGCGTTGCTATCTTGTGGCGAGGTCTAATGCCACATGCATAAGTTTACCGGCTACCTTACCCTCCAAACCGGAACACGACAGCGACAAGCACTGACGCTATTGCGGCAGGAATAGGTAAGGCGGTGGTACCAGACCCGGGCGAGACAATGCAGAACTCTACCACCTAGTAGCCACGATGGTAGTGACTCGATAGCCAATCGGTCGCCTTTTACGACCTGCCTGGCAGAACGGCAGTTGGTCTATTCTTCAAAGGAGGCCGAGACCAACACGGCGAAATACTACTACTTTTTTTGAAAGCGTTGCGATTTTTCTAATGAGCATGATAAAAATGTACTATATTCATAAGATTTCCTTTCGTGATGAACATATACTTAATTTAAATGCATTTATAAAATAATTTTATAAGTAATTTGAAAAAGAATCAGATATCTCAGGAACTTGAACATAGAATAATTATACTAAATTTTACAACTTTGACGACGTTTCATTAGTTTAATTTCAGACTTTATCAGGTAATCTACAATGAAATTATAAATAAAATTATGAAATATAAATAATAGTCAAAATTACACACACACATATATATAACACGACATGGGAATATATACACATATATATATATATATATATATATATATATATATATATATATATATATATATATATATATATATATATATATATATATATATATATATATATATATATATATAACTCTCCCTTTAATATGTGTCCCGTAAACTATATTGCCTTTCTTTAATAAATATGTGGTTACTGCGTATACCTACATTAAAAAGCATATTGCACACATCACCTGTATACGACAGGCGGAAATAAGGCCTTCACATTACATCGTGGCTTATTCGTATTTATGTCACTTCGTATCCGGATACGATGTTTATGGACTATGATATAGGGAAAATATGAACAAATACGCCAATGTTTAGTATGTTAATCCATTAGATCAATGTTATTTCGCAGTCGTATATTTTTATGAATGTTATGTTTTATTGGTATGAAAGATGGTGTGCCATAAAGAAGCGGCGAAAGTTTTTTTAAAATCATAATTTAAAAAATAATAACTTTTCAGATCGCTTCTGTGGTCTAGTGTAGTATACCGGACGTATAGGTGTTGACAACATAAGGTCCCGGATTCGATTCCCGGGTCGGGAAATTTAAAAATGTGTTTTTTTTAATTTTCTTATAAAACAACTTTGGCTGGGATTGGAAAAGTGCCGGTTGGTGATTGGCTTGCCACCATATTGTGGGACTAAGTATCTTCGGCTAATCGTGAGTGCACTGTTTGTAGCTCAGCCTATCTCTATGGGGGTACAGGCATGAAGACACTAAGTTTTTAGCCATAAAATAAATATATATGTGTTTTAGCACTCACACCGTGCTTAAGAAAAGTTGAAAAACTTAAAAACGACATAGACAAATTCTGACACGCCGGGACTTGGAACTTGCGAATCTCCTTCAAGCCGGGACTGAGCCAGTGTCAACTAGTTCAAATTTGCGAAATTATTCTTTGCTTTGTGATCGACTCCGTCGATCGCTAGATAAACATACGTAAGCTATTTTGTTTAAAATATGTTAATTGTAGTAAAACTTGTGTATAAATGTGATGTGGATAAAAGAATTTTGTATATATATAAATTTGATATATATATATATATATATATATATATATATATATATATATATATATATATATATATATATATATATATATATATATATATATATATATATATATATATATATCAAATTTATATATATACAAAATTCTTTTATCCACATCACATTTATACACAAGTTTTACTATATATATATATATATATATATATATATATATATATATATACACGGTGTGTTTTTAAACCTTCCCTGGACTTCAACAACTACTCGAAAACCAAAATTAGGCAAATCCGTTCAGCCGTTCTAGAGTTTTATCGAAACTAACGAACAGCAATTGATTTTTATAAATATAAGTTAGATTAATAGCAATCTGAAATTTTGTGAACAGCTTCGTTTGACGAGATGTCCTGTCTTCGGAAAATCTCGAATCGGGTAACTAATGAAGGTACGTGGAAACGAAAATTGTAGCCTTAAAAACTATAACTCTTAGAGTGGCAGACTAAGAAAAGTTTCCACTTTACGTGTAGGACAAAGTTACCCTCGAATAATAATAATAGTTACCAAGCTATCCGCAGGTTTTCTCGGTGCTCTATTCCTTTAAAAATTACTCTTTTTAGAGCATACTGCACCTCCTTTTACACAAGTAGCCTGTGGATTGATTATACGCAAAAACAGTATAACGCTCTAAGGGTGCAATACAATAATGCCTTTAGAATGCTGATGGGGCGGCCACGATTCTGCAGCGCGTCAGGGATGTTCGCTGAGGCGCACGTAGACTGCTTCTACACAACTATGCGAAAGCGGTGTACATCCTTGTTGCGTAGGGTTCGATCCACCCCCAGTAGCATCCTAAGGGTATTTGTTGATAGGTTCGATTGTCAGTACTTAAATCACTGTAGTATGATTCACCTACTGGCAAATCGATCTTGTGTTTTGTTCTGCTAACAAATAGGTTTAAGTTATATGTAATACATGTGTACTAACAACATAATAATAATGTATGATCCCTGTTGGTCGAAATAAAATATTTATTATTATTATTATTATTATTATTATTATTGTTGTGACAGAATTAGATTGTTGTTAATCAATTTAAAATCCTCATAATTCCGACATCTCTAGAATGCGGGACTCCCCAGAAAAATCATCGAAAATGTGGGATAAAAGTTTTTTTATGTTTTTCATAAAATAATCAAGTGATTAAGGTACAAAACTAATTATTATTAATCAATGTTTTTTATTTACCAAATTAATATGTTTGAAGCACTCTAGATTTATTTATTAAGGTTAGTGACGGGCGTCTCATCAAAATGAAGCTATTTACGAAAACTCAGTTTGTTATTAATCAAAATTAAAAAATATTCTTAAGTTCACGCCCTACATCTACTAGTTAAATGAGTTCATCGTTACCTATCATGTTTACCCAAGTACGGAATAAGTTCTAAAATACATTTAAATTTAGAAACACGAAAGTATTGATCAATATTATAAATCTGAATTTCATCTGTATCGGATCAAAGAAAATAGCTCTTACAAGACTCCAGGTGTTGCAGTAGTTCATTGGTAGTAATAATCACTAAGCATCTACTGAGACTTCTGCTCCTGAGGAAAGAATAGGAGGATACATACAGACATCGTAGAACCATCGTGAAAATAGTATAGAAAGGTTCCTAGGATCACAAAATGTGGAGATCTGGTGAAAACTCGATTTTCAAAATCGGTGCAAAATCAGTAATCGTAAGGCGTTATCAAAAAGTAGTGATTTAACCCCAAGATAAGCAAATTATTTGCTTGTGTTATGGATGTTAGTCAATGATACTAATACCACATGAGCTAATACGTAGAAATACATATATAGATACTTTTACATACATAATAAACACCCAAAACCGGAAATACAAATATTTATGCTCATCACACAAATACTGTTCCTCGTCGGGGATCGAACCCGAGCCCCGTCGATTGCGTAGTCAGGGTCGCTAACCACTTGAACAACGGGCCTTTCAAGTAAGTGAAAATATAAATGCTACATGGTCAGCTGATGCGAGCTATGGGCACCGCTATATTGGTCTAGGCTGCTCTGCCATGCGCTTTTCACTTTATCGCTACTCCACGACCAGTTGTAATGCGACACGCGACAGATGAATGAAAAATTTGGAGTGATAGAAAAAAGTTTCACTTTAAAAGACAAAAATATTGCAAACGGTGGCCTAAAATCTAATATACTGAATATACGTCAATGCGATTTCACAGTTCGAGACGATCTACCACTTTTATTTTTAGTTTATTTAAATAATAAATACCTATTCAATTTAACAAACTATTAAAACCGAATACAGACGGCCATACACTATAAAGTTTACGGCGTTCCAATTTAACTTCGACCTAACATAACCGATGTGATCAGGACATAAAAAGCTAGACTGTTAACTTGAGATAGCTGCGGTCGTTAAAGCGGGAACGTCAGACACAAGTGGAACAGCTTCTTCAATAAATTCAATAAAGTTAACGCTCGCTACTGCCTGCTGCTTTGCTCGCATAGAAAAGGATTTTTTATATCATAAGATAGTAAATAAGCAGATGGGTCTCTTGATGGAAAGAGTCTACCATCGCCTACAGATATCAAAGATGTTAATGGTGCGTTTCTATCTAGTGGCGAGGTCGAATGCCACATGCATAAGTTTACTAGGTATCTTACCCTCCGAACAGGAACACGACAGCGATAAGCACTGACGCTATTGCGGTAGGAATAGGTAAGGCGGTGGTACCAGACCCGGACGAGACTACAAAACTCTACCACGTAGTGAGAATTTTTCTACAATAGAATAACAAACAAGAAGATATCCTTATTTAAACTTTCGTGAGACATTATTTACTAAATAATTGATTACGGCTATACTCACGTATAAATCGGTATAGGTTCCGACTAGTTTTAGACTACTAGGAAATCCTCACACACCCGATTTTATCAAAACGAGCGCAGCGGGCAGCCGACCGCAGTTCGCGTCGAGTCGCTGTCGCGGCAACAGCGTCGCAATCGCCCTGATGAAGGATCTCATATAGGTCCGAAACTAGTCCGAACCTATACCGATTTATACGTGAGTATAGCCGTAATCAATTATTTAGTAAAGAAGATATCCTGTTTGGTCTAGAAATACGAGCCTAAGAATAGACCATCTGATATTCTACCAGGCAGTTTGTTAAAGACAACCGATTGGTTATATGTGTCACTACCATCGTGACTACTAGGTGGTAGAGTTCCGCAAGATCTCGCTAGGATATATTTTACCACCACCATATCTATTCCTGCCGCAATATCATCAACGCTTGTCATTGTCATGTTCCGCAGAGATTAAGGTAGATGGAAAATTTATGCATAATCCATTACTACCTAACTACATCGATGACAATGCACCATTACAATCACTGGTGTTTATATACCGTGGTTTCTCTTTCCATCAGGAAAACCTGTTTGCTGTATAGGTGGTAGAGTTCTGCATTGTCTCGCCCGGGTCTGGTACCACCGCCTTACCTATTCCTGCCGCAATAGCGTCAGTGTTTGTCGCTGTCGTGTTCCGGTTTGGAGGGTAAGGTAGCCGGTAAACTTATGCATGTGGCATTAGACCTCGCCACAAGATAGCAACGCACCACTAACATCTTTGGTGTCTATTTGCGATGGTTGACTCTTTCCATCAGGAGACCCATCTGCTTGTTTGCTATCTTATTGATATTAAAAAAGAAAGGTTTTCACTTGGCGTATTAATGTATAAATTTTATAAAAAAGTATTAGTAAGGCATATACATTGTAAATTCTTGGAATCCAGGGCTAGTCAATGAATCTGTATACAAGTGTTTGTCAGCATTATTTGAGCATATTCATAAAAAATTAAAAAAAAAACTGACCGATCTCGATCACAAATTTTTTTTAAACAATTTCCTGAAAATGATAGGTGGAATGGGAAACAAAATAAGTATATTTGTTTAAAGTTATGTTTTAAAAAATTGGCAACGCGCAATGTAGGATTCCTAAGTTGCCCATCACGATAATGCAGACTAAGAAGAGGCCTTGTAATGTTTCATACTAAGAACATTTATTTAACCTATTTAACGTCAGTGACGGGTATATCCGCAGCATCACTTCTCCAAGGACAATGTGTTGATCCGGGCTTCCTTGAAGAATAGACCAACTGCCGTTCTGCCAGGCAGGTCGAAAGAGGCAACCGATTGGCTATACGTTAGGGTGGAGTGAAAAAAAAAAAATATTTTTTTTTCTTAGCCTGGGGGTCAAATTTGTAGCTTATAAAAAACAAAAATTTTTGAAAAAAAAAAAATTACTCAACATCTTGAGGCAGCCCACTCATTTTTAAAATTAATTACGAGTAAAAATATTTGGTTGCAAAAAAAAAAATTTTTGTCTTTTAATGTCTTAAAACATCCAAGAATTGGCAATTATGATCATTTCCAACTCAAATTTTATTCTAGTGCCCTAACGAGGAATGTTACTTTTTTGGATTTTTTTTAAATATTAAAACAATAGTCACAAACATTTTTTTTAACTTGTGATTTTTAATTGGCATAAAAGAGGATACTTTGAAGTTTTTAGAACGCTTTTAAAAATTTTTTTTTGCAACCAAATGTTTTTACTCGTAATTAATTTTAAAAGTGAGTGGGCTGCCTCAAGATGTTGAGTAAAATTTTTTTTTTTGTTCAAAAATTTTTGTTTTTTATAAGCTACAAATTTGACCCCCAGGCTAAGAAAAAAAAAATTTTTTTTTTTCACTCCACCCTACTATACGTGTCCCTACCATCGTGACTAATAAGTGGTGGAGTTCCACAACATCTCACCCTGGCATTTGGTAGCATCGCCTTTTCTATTCCTGCTGCAATAGCGTCAATGCTTGTCGTGTTCAGGTTTGGAGGATAAGGACACTGTAGCTGGTAGAATTATGCATATGGCATTGCCATCCCGCCCCACAGACGGCAACAAACCATTAACATCTTTGGTGTTTATAGGCGACGGTTTCTCTTTTCTTTTCATTAGAAGAGCCATCTTGTTTGCTATCTTACGATACAAAAAATATCTGTAAGTCGTAACTATAAACATTTTGTTCCCCATTTCACCTATCATTTCCTGTATTTTTTTAAATGTTGTGATCGAGATCGGCCAATTTTTTTTTTTACTTTTTTATTGGAGCCTTTAATATTGCTGAAAAACACTCTTTACTAGCTTAACTGACTAGCCCTGGATTCCGAGGTATAAATCTTACGGCGCTCCACTATATTTTGTAATCTGAATGAAGGTTCCCGAAATCTCAAATTTTTAACTTGTATCTTCACGCCCGTATCCCCGAAGGGGTAGACAGAGGTACAACAAGTGCACCCACAATGTGTTAGGTGGCAAGCCTATCGCCAACCGGACACTTTCCAATCCCAGGCAACTTTGTGTTTATCAGAAAACTGAAAAACACTTTTTTTATATGCCCGAGCCGGGAATCGAACCCGGGACCTCGTATGGTCAACGCCAACGCTGGACCACTAGACCACAGAGGCGAATAAAACTTTTGAAAGTTGTACTGACGCTAATACTAACCTGTAATAATAGTAATTAAAAAAATTAAGCTAACTCAAATATGAGTTATACTTATATATCAAACTCCTCTAAACCGATTTTGATCAGATTCTCCCTACGTAGGAATATATCTGAGTTAAATTCAAAAGAATAATCTCGATGTGGTTTTTGGTGCTTTCGAGAAATTCGTGGACAAACATACAAACATATATACACATACGAAACATTTTACACGTGCTTGGACACCTAAATAGATGATCTTGCTCAATTTTTTTAAGAAGAGGGGGCAAACGAGCAAGAGGGTGCACCTGATGGTAAGTGATCACCGCCGCCTATGGACATCCGCAATACCAGAGGTCTTGCAGTTGCGTTGCCGGCCTTCTAAGAATGAATAAGCTCTTTTCTTGAAGGTCCCTATGTCGTATCCGTTCGGAAATATCCCTGCTCAAATAATATCCAATTCCAACAATATTAAATACATACATGTCAAACTGATAACCTCTTTTTTCATCAGTTGAAAATAAGTAGAAAACAAAACCGCAGTTTAAAACTCGTTTCCTCTTACTCAATTTACGTCAAATTCATTTTGATAATATGATCAGAGAACCCAATAACAATTCTATACGGAACTGCTTATTATTATACGCACGATCACAACAGATGTACCTCGATCGTGCGATACAGTGAGTGAAATGTTTTGACTAATATTCGAAATATATTCATGGAATTTTACTCTTTGTGGAATTAAAAATAAAGTATATTTCCGTGTACAAGTTTTTATAAAAATGTAGTGTAGTATTGTAGCAGCAAAAATACCACACTCGTACGGCACGTACGTCCGTTGCATCGCTCTGCAGTTATAAATGCAAAGGTGTAATGCAGTGAACAAATATTCCTTGCGTTGGTTGCCACTTTCTGAACATTTTTAAAATATAAAATAAGCATTTTTATGGTATATTAAACAAGCAGATTGTTCTACTGGTAGAAAGAGATAAATTATCGTCTATAGAAATCATAGATGTTAATGGTGTGTTGCGTGTGACGAGGTTAGAATGCCACATGCCTTGGAGAGCAATATAGCCGATATATTATACTGATATTGGCTTAGGCTAAGTACATGTACTAAACTCCACGGTCTCTCCATCAATATACGATTATGAGTCAAATTTCTTCCAAATCGGTTTAGCCTTTTCGTGATTAACAAATATTCATTCATGCATCCAAATTGTCGCATTTGCAATCTACTATACTATACTATCTTAATATTATAAAAGCGAAAGTTTGGATGTTTGGATGGATGAATGTTTGTTAGGTACTCAATCACGCAAAAACTTCTAAACGCATTTGAATGAAATTTAGCACACAAATAGATGATGATCTGGAACAGCATATAGGTTACTTTTTATCCCGGAAAAATTAAATGATCCCGCAGGATTCACCAAAAACTTTTATAATGCATCAGACTGCACGCTGCAGCTTGTATTAATATAAATTTAAGTATATTAATCCTGAAGATGTTTCAAAAGTGACACCGGTCGAGTGGTATACAAATATAACAATAAAAATAAAAATGATGTGGTGTCGCGGGACACCAGGTAGGAACGAACTTCCTTCGGCTAAACGGCACTACTCGCTTGTGTACGCGACTGTCGCGCCTGCGCACGTCTCATTTAACGCTTTTATTCCACGCATTTTTCTTACGGTTTTACTATCACATTTTTTTCAGTTCGGTCGCGCAGCAAAATCCTTATCCCCTCCAAGCCTGCCGTAAGGAACTTCGTTCCAATAAATAAATAAATATTCACGGGACAAATTACACTTACCGATTTAACCCCAAAGTAAGCAAATTATTTGCTTGTGTCATGGGTGTTAGTCAACGATACTAATACATAGAAATACGTATATAAATACTAGAATATATTTAATAAACATCCGAACCCGGAAATACAAGCATTTTATGCTCATCACACAAATGTTTGTCCCCGTCGGGGATCGAACCCGAGCCCCGTTGATTACGTAGTCAGGGTCGCTAACCACTCGACCAACGGGGCGGTCACAAAAATAAAAGTTTTAATGTGAAATTAAAGTACAAGTGTTACAATAATGGAATTTCACCAAGTGCCGACGATGGAAAGTATAGAATATATTAATATAAATTCGTCTTCTTCTATATACTTGGATCACATATGTCTACTGCTATTGTTCAGTATGTTTGTGTTTGTGAATCATTTAGGTGTGGGTTAGTTCCGGGCTCCTTTGAAGGATATACCAACTGCCGTTTTGCCAGGCAGGTTGTAAAAGGCGACCGAATGGCAATGCGAGTCACTACCATCGTGACTACTAGGTGGTAGAGTTCTGCATTGTCACCCGGGTCTAGTACCAACACTTTACATATTCCTTTTGTAATAGCGTCAGTGCTAGTCATTGTGGTGTTCCGGTTTGGAGGGTAAGGCAGCCGGTAAACTTATGCATGTAGCATTAGACCTCGCCACAAGATAGCAACGCACCATGATTGACTCTTTCCATCAAAAGACCCATCTGCTTGTTTGCTATCTTATGATTTAAAAAAAAATAGGTTTAGTTAGGTTAGAATAGTGACCATCACGCAAAAACCAACGAGTGAATCAAGCGTGCCACAGCAGCGGCCGCGGCCGCGCAGCGCCAGCTCCCCTTGTATTGTTATTTGGGTTAGGTCAGGGTGCTAAGTGTGAGTTTTTCTTTTCGCATTCGATCGTGAGCGCGTTTGGAGTTTACTAGGAATTTGTATGTGATTTATACAGCGCCACCTAGTGGTAAACGTGAGAAACCAGTTTACTAAGTTTTTAGGTAGTTTACTAGGAATTTGTATATGATTTATACAGCGCCACCTAGTGGTAAACGTGAGAAACCAGTTTACCACTAGGTGGCGCTGCACAAATCACATACAAATTCCTAGTAAACTCGAAACGCGCTCACGATCGAATGCGAAAAGAAAAACTCACACTTTTAACACTCAGGTTAGAACAGTGGCTACTGCATGAAGGTGAACGAGCAAAGCGAGCGTGCCGCGGTAGCGGCCGCCCAACACGAGATTCCATCTATTATTGTTTATTTTGGAATTTTTATTAATCGGTACTTTAATAATTAATCGGAATTTGTATTTTTGACGTTTCGAATGATCATTCATTAACTCGGACTTATTTTTATTTGATCTATTGAAATTTGCTATTTTGAGAATAGTAATTTTTAACTTAAGGTATACTGAAATATCGGAATCATAAAAATGGATGAATGATGAATTAGCATTGGTATATCAAAAATTTCAAACCATTGGAAATTATGAAAATCTGTATTTTGAAATTCGTATTTGTGATTAACGGAATAAGGTTTTTTGAATTTATGTAGTTGTAGCCCTTTTCACTCCTATTATCATGTAATTATATAATTGGATAGGATTACTCATCACACAATTATTCCTGCCGCAATAGCGTCAATACTTGTCATTGTCGAGTTCCAGTTTGGAGGGTAAGGTAGATTTGTGAATATTGCATTAGCGTCCACCATTAAAGTATTTATAACAGTTATTTTAAATTAACTCCTACAAATCTCCCGCCGGATTATTTTTTTTTAATTTTGTGGTGGAATATTAATGTTTATCACAGGAGATTTCACGTTGTATTGTTAAATTTATTTGGTTATTTCTTTAAATTTTAGGTAATTTAATTATCCCCGTTCATTGATTATTTGGAGCTGACTCAAAACTAATTACATATACATTAGTTTTTTGAACTCGGGGGAATAATAAATCTTTATAATTTTTTACTTTTCAGTTTTGTTGGTTTAATTTTTTGTTGAAACATTTTTATTGTTTGTGACTTTATTCTGCTACATATTATCTATATAAAATCAATTGCTGTTCGTTAGTCTCGCTATAACTCGAGAACGGCTAAACCGATTTGGCTAATTTTGGTTTTGAATTAATTGTTGAAGTTCAGGGAAGGTTTAAAAGGTGAGAAAATATAGAAAAGAAATAAGAGTAGCTAGTGATAAATAAATCTGTTTTATTAACCTTAATATTCAGAAATCAGAAATACTTTATTCAATAAAACTTTTTACAAGTTATTTTGACACGTCAACATATTTTTATTATATTATATTATAGTTTGCGCCAAATCCTCAATAAACTAAGATCATTATATTACCTTAAATTAGTCATCTATTTTCCAACTCTTAAGGTTGTTTTGTTTTTCAATTTAAATGGCAGATAATGATGGTTTAACACAGAACTCTATAACACGAAAAATAAATAATTCATCCCCTATTTTTTCTATACTTCAGTTTATTTTTTTCTATATTTATTTGGAACTACAAGATATACGGCCGGTTTCCGAAACGCGAATTAATTTTAACAAGCAATTAATCTGTGTTTAAATAATTTTTACAAACAAATTATCTGTCAACATAGATTAATTGCTTGTTAAAATTAATTTACGTTTGGGAAACTGGTCGATAGTCTATTAACAATTAAATTAAATAATACATACAAATAAACAGCTTGTATATTAATAATTAATAAAAAATGAATAATGAAATATAAATTAAATTTAAACAAATATTTAAGTGTAACGTAGTATTTAGTTATAAGAAATTAAGATTTGTACACCTTAAAAGGTAGAATAAGTAGAACTATATTATAACGTATCTGATGACATTGTATACCTTATTCTGGCAAATAAAATTATTATTATTATTTTTAAAAATACCAAAAATAAAAATACTATAAATATAATAATAAAAATACTAAAATTAAAAATACTTTGTAAAAAGGTATACGTAGTTATATAATAAAATCAGTGTTTTCATACCTTAAAGGTTAGTTTTTTCTCGAAAACTAAATGAAAACCAAAGAGTATAAAAATGATAGTTATTTAATGGAATCGTTCTCGGACAATATCTTGTCTCATAAAAAATCGAACCACACTATAAAAAGTTATGCGTGCTCTAACATAAAAAAATACGCGTCGAATTGAGAACTTTCTCCACGTTTTTGTTGGTTAAAAAGAAGGCCAACGCGAAATGGAGAAACTCGCACAATTTATTGCATTAATATTTTTAAAAGTCCAAAACTAAGAACACACAAGAAAAATAAGAAATTTTCCGCCAATCCATTTCATATAACACAATAATAGAATTTCACAAAACGCTAGTTTCCAAATTATCCATAGCGGAAAGCCTTTTCCCATCAGCAAAGTGGTTGAATCTTTTCAAAGGCTAACAATACAATGTTCACAAAGAACACTTAAGAATAAAAGATAACAAACCGTGGTTCTATACAATGGGTAGATGTAAAATGTCACTTTTATCTGCGGAAGCGATTGTGTACTTTTAATGGCTGAGAACCGCTTAAGACATTACTGTTTTAAATAGAAACTTGAAAATGACTTTGATTCAGATTGTTTTATTTATTATTGCCCACAAGCTAAGATTGTATTTCATCATATTTTTTTGTATTTTTTATCATAATCAAATGGTTCTCCTAATGGAAAGAGACAACCATTGCTAAGACAACAGAGTTTATCAACTATTTGTATTCCAAACCAAAATACAACACCTTCTATCGAACATTCTTGATCGAAGCACAACACTAACAAACACTGACGCAATTGCGGCAGGTAAGCCGGTGATACCAGACCCGGGCGCGACAATGCAGAACTCTACCACCAAGTAGTCCCGATGGAAGTGACTCGCATAGCTAATAAGTCGCCTCTTACGAATTGCAGAACGGAAGATGGTTTGTTCTTCGAAGGGGCCCAGAGAGTCTATAATTTAATGTTGGTATTTTTAGATAATTATATAATGAGCAATAAAAACCCGAAAAGAACATATTAGTAGGCCAATGAAATTATCAAAAAAATAAATTTCAGCTCAATACCTCCACGCGTTCCTGAGAAAAAGGGTCTTGACAGACGAACGGACGGACGGACAACAAATTGATTCTATAAGGGTTTTTTCCTTTTAAGGTACAGAATCCTAAAAAATAACGAAATGATTCTATTTAAAACAATAAAAATATTATTGTATTTTCAAATGCCTAGGTATCTATATTAATATTAAAAATGCGATAACTTGGATTTTTGAATCCGATTTGGATTAAATTTGGCACACTATAGACAATGGCCTAAAATATAAAAATATATTGTCGTGTCAAAATAAATTGTAAAAAATATGTGTCAAAATAACTTGTAAAAAATAAGTTGACGTGTCAAAATAACTTGTAAAAAATATGTTGACGTGTCAAAACTACTTGTAAAGTATAATATGTTGAAGTGTCAAAATAACTTGTAAAAAAATATGTTGACATGTCAAAATAACTTGTAAGAAATATGTTGAGGTGTCAAAACAACTTGTAAAATACTTGTTGACGTGTCAAAATAACTTGTAAAAAGTTTTATTGAATAAAGTACTTCTGATTTCTGAATAGCACATAAGCTATTTTTTATCCCGAAAAAATGAGTTGTTCCCGCGGGATTCACCAAAAACTTTTATAATGCCCGCTGCATTATAAAGTTTTGGTGCATTAACTAAATAGGTACTAGCTGCACGATGTAGTATTTAATGAAAGTATTAACCCTTCAATTTTTGTGTCAATTTGGATCCCATTTAAAGAATAGACCACCTGTCTTTCTGCTAGGAAGTCCAAGAAAGGCAAACGATTTGCGAAATGTGCCACTACGATCGTGATTTTTAAAAATATAAATGGGTCAAAAACGCGTAGATACACATATAGAACTTACGAGCCCGGTCGTGACCACGGTCAATGTAACTTGGTCAAAACGTCGAGCTTTACATGTTCTATATATATATATATATATATATATATATATATATATATATATATATATATATATATATGTACGCATTTTTGAAATATAAACGGATACTTTTAAAAATAATAGTCGAACGTTTTAGTGTAAAAGTTCATACCATCGTTATTACTATAAATACTCGCCTAAACTCGCTCATTCTTCTATAAAATTTTGTTAAGACTTAGCTATAAAATTTTGTTAAGACTAAGATTTGTAATTGTAATTTGTAAAGTATTCTTTTTATTGCATTTCGGTAGCATGTACCAAATAGCAGGCAGTATCGATGGTATATTTTTTTAAGCAGTCATGCACGGGATAAGCTATTTATTATTGTAAAAGATGTATGTGTCAGGATTCAATAAATCATGCAGTAAACTGAAGCAGGTAGCAAGTTAATAATAAATGTTTTATTGTGAACGAAGCAAGAAGCTGTCCTGAGAATATCTTTAAAATAAAAGTTCAAATGTGAAGAAAGGAGCCATTTTATAATTGTGCCCGTGCGGACTGTTAAACTGCTCCATATACAGAAGAATCGAAAGAAACGCTTTTGTTTTATTTCACTTAGGTCCCAGCATATATTTATTATTTGATTTACGTTCATGTGTATTTCAGCCCACTGCGTGATCAAAGGGTTGTCAAATTTACAAACAAACTTTTTTCTGAGCAAAAATTATAGTCCCAATATGGCCCACCTTTACCATTTTAGTACCTTTTTTATATCTTAAGATAGCAAATAAGCAGATGGGTCTCCTGATGGAAAGAGTCAACCATCGGCTATAGACACCAAAGATGTTAATGGTGCGTTGCTATCTTGTGGCGAGGTCTAATGCCATGCATAAGTTTACTGGCTACCTTACCCTCCAAACCGGAACACGACAGCGATAAGCACTGACGCTATTGCGGCAGGAATAGATAAGGCGGTGGTACCAGACCCGGGCGAGACAATGCAGAACTCTACCACCTAGTAGCCACGATGGTAGTGACTCAATAGCCAATCGGTCGCCTTTTACAACCTGCCTGGCAGAACGGCAGTTGGCCTATTCTTTAAAGGAGGCCAGGACCAATACGGGACCTAGTATATTTATGTTATGATTATATGAACAATAGGTGATTAGTTGGAACTTCTTTCGTATTAAACAATTTCGCTCTTTCGCTCGCTTCGATTTGCAAATTGCGATTGGTTTCATAGTTCACTACTATCCTAATAACTAAAATTATAATAACGAATACTCGAATAACAAATAACGAATACTAAAATCATAATAACGGGTTGACTGGTTGAAAATGCGAATGGGCATTAAGTGATCCATTGTACTGTAATATGTACTGCAATTGTGCAAAAATCATTGTACTTGTAGAGAATATCATATACCCTGTACAAGTTAGCTTGATTTTATTAACAGACGGGCTAGTAATGGGAAACAGTAAATATCTAGTAGTCCAAAAAATAACATTTAAAAATACTTGTACCTGTGACGAGATGGTGTGGGTATATTAGGTGCGAAATTCTTTATTGCACTAGACATATAAAACATTGGGATAATCGACGGTGGATCACTATATTTAAAATAAGAACCTATTTAATATTACAGGGTTATTTTTGGATCCTCCACCAAATCTAAATAAGTGGTTCAGACCACTAAAATAAACAAATTTTCCAAAGAAACGCGGGTCGAAATGTGAAAAAAAAATCAGACCTTTAATATGAAATCGACCACGTGATCGAGCAGTTTTCTATGGGAGGGTCGAATTTTTTTTTTGCACTTTTCGACTCGTGTTTCTTTGGAAAATTTGTTTATTTTAGTGGTCTGAACCACCTATTTAGATTTGGTGGAGGATCCAAAAATAACCCTGTAATATTAGATAGGTTCTTATTTTAAATATAGTGATCCACCGTCGATTATCCCAATGTTTTATATGTCTAGTGCAATAAAGAATTTCGCACCTAATATACCCACACCATCTCGTCACAGGTACAAGTGTTGTTTAGTTCGTTTAGTTCCATGGTCTGAACTACCTATTTAAATTTGTCGGGAAGTCCAAAAATAACCTTGAAAAAAAAGTGAAGGTTGAAAAATAAAATAGTTTTATCTTTAAAACAGTTTTTATTAAGGAAGAGGAGCACAGCCAAAATTATCATCACCAGAGTCGTCAGAGCTTGTGTCATCATCTCGAATTTCAATTATTATTTCGTATTCAATAAAACTGTCGAAGTGGACGTTGCGCATCCAGTCAGAAAATATTACTTCTTTGACGTATCGTACTACATTCGCCAAGTTTTCAGCGGTCACTTAAACACAAGCTTCTTTCAACAAACGCAGCATTTTGTTTGCGGTGAAGGGGGGAGATGTATTGGTACGCACTGCGTTTCTTGTGAATGAAATAAATGTTTGTTAAAATAATACTATTAATGAAATAGATGTTAAAGAATTTATCAAGAAAAAATATTTTTTTACTGACCTTTGATTTGTGCTCAGCTCTATGGCATTATATTGACAATGATAGGGTAGCAATCTGATCACTGTGTAACCGCGTTTATCACTTCAAAATTCATCTTGATCGTTCAAAAGTACATCTCTTCGTGATACTTATTCGTTTTTTTGGATTTAAATGTCAATGAACAGCTTGGCACAAAACCTTGGGCAGTACTTGGGTGGCAAATTATTAGTCTCTCCCCTTTTCCTTCTAGTACCTTTGTAGATGCTTGGGCAGTATCATCTTTCCATGTTTTTACAACAGTGTGATTGGCATCAAACTAACTTTCATCTAAAAACACAACTTTTTCCTAATCGGTAATATTTTTGGCTTTTCTTGAGAAATCAACTCGTATGAGTGCAATATCATTGCTTTCCAAAAGAATCTTGTGGTTGTTGGATTTTCGTAATGAAATCCAATTCTACGCACTAGTTTTGATAGCGAGGTTCGACCACCGTCATATAAATCAGCTTCTCTTAGTATCACTAGCAACTTGTCAAGTGTGGGCAATTTTTTCTTGAATAATAACCATAAATGTGGTTCCGTATGGCCGCACATTGAAAATCGTCAATAATGACGGTAGGTTGGATACGCCTACGTTTTTTATTAGCAGACGACAGTTTATTTCCCTCATTCACCTTCTTTACTATATTTTTCCGTAGAGGTTCGTGTCACAGTAGCTAATCCAATCCCCAAAGCGTCAGCTACACGTTGCCGTACTTGAAACAATTCAGTTTCACAATTGATTACAGTTTTTTTCGGATAGCGTTTTATGTATTTTTTTATATTTTTACAACTTTTCAAATCATTTAATTTAGAAAATAACATGTTCGTCATTGCAAAGTTATGTCTATCAGAAAAATTTACATTTGTCAAAAAGATCAAGCTAATTTGTACAGGGTATAACTAAGATGATACGTTACAACAGACTTGTCACTATATATATTTAATGATGATTGAGTTGATAGTGCTTGCTTGTTGTGATAGATGTTAGTGTTTGTCGCTGTTACGTTTTGGTTCGTAAGGTAACAGTTAAACTAAGCACATAAAGTCCTGCAACGTATCAGTAACATCCTTGTAGCCTACAAAATGAGACCGTTTTTTATTACAATAATAGTCTGCTTGTTTGTGTATTTATACATATTAGTTCCTTGGTGCTGAATAGAACACACCAACTAGATTGCACTTTCGGGCACTTAGCGTGAAAGTCAAAACCGAGAGAAAACTTAAAAGGTACGAGCTCAAATTGTTCTCGTGAGACCTCGATCTTTGCCGAGTGATTCCAATATCACACGAAGTGATACGAAGTTTAAGAACGCAAAAGACGTTTCTAACTTTAAAGGAACATGACATTTATTGGTAATTTTGAAGATAGCTCGAGAATTGAACACGAAACTTGCGAATTTAATTATATCAGTTTATTTTCTCTTACAAGACAATATAAATTTACTCTTAATATTAAAAAGTTAATAAAAAATAAATATCATCACGCTAGTTACCATGCTCCATCTCTATAGGCAGGCAGAGCCTAATATTAATATTTAATAATTAATTATACTGTGGCTCATTTATCGCCTAGGGTTGATCCCCATATCACGAATTAATATTAAATTATTTGCAATAGGTTCAAGTTGCATTCCTTAGATGATCCCACGTCTAATTCATAAACGAGACTTGTGTTCTATTCTTTTCGTCAACGTCAACGCTTACGTCAACGTTTCGGGAGATAACTCCTGAGCGTATAAACCGATTATGCAATTTTTTGAGCAAAAAAGCTAATTATATTTTGTACTCAACTAATAATACAATAGTTGTACAATAATTTGGAAGAAAAATTACTGTTTTGCCAAATTTTTAATAGGTTTTCTCAAAATTTCTCAAAAATTCCTGGACCGGATTGGTTCAAATTTCCAGGAAGTCTAAGTTGAGCGAAATCAATCGAATGCCATCAACTGCGTTTCGATCGATCAAGTCGTTCACACACACACACACACACACGCACGCACGCACGCACACCCGCACGCACGCACGATCGTACGCACGCACGCACGCACGCACGTACGTACGCACGCAAGCACGCACGCACGCAAGCACGCACGCACGCAAGCACGCACGCACGCAAGTACGCACGCACGAACGTACGCACGCACGCACGCACGCTCGCACGCACTCGCGCACGCACGCACGCACGCACGCACAATATATAAATTTAATCCTGAAGGCTGTTTGAAAACAGGCATAGTCAACGCGATATAGCGCGAACTGTGGGTGTGGCCTAATTAGCGTTACAACAGGTTTTTCGGAGCATCGAAAAAACTGGTTCCCCGTGTTTTTTCCGGGCTCCTTTGAAGAATAGGCCAACTGCCGTTCTGCTAGGCAGGTCGTAAAAGGCGACCGATTGGCTATGTGAGTCACTACCATCGTGGCTACTAGGTGTTAGAGTTCTGCATTGTCTCACCCGGGTCTGGTACCACCGCCTTACCTATTCCTGCCGCAATAGCGTCAGTGCTTGTCGCTGTCGTGTTCCGGTTTGGAGGGTAAGGTAGCCGGTAAACTTATGCATGTGACATTAGATCTCGCCACAAGATAGCAACGCACCATTAACACCTTTGGTGTTTATAGGCGATAATTGACTCTTTCCATCAGAAAACCCATCTGCTTGTTTGCTATCTTATGATATAAAAAAAATCTCTAAGAAATTAGGAACAGGCAGGCTCAGGTACACAACGTTTAGGGAACATCGATATTTGGTCAAAACTATGTTTCAAAATAGATTTCTTCAATGAGGGCAACTTCTCCAACGGGGGAATTTCAATATGAATAGTTACAATGAACTATTTTCTGCTAGGTGGTTCGTAAGAGAGCAAATGATTAGCTATACGATTCACTATCATGGCTTCTATTAAATGTTACAGTTCTGAATTGTCTTTCCCGGGTCCGGTACGACTTCTTTTCTTATTTCTGCTATAATAGCGTCAGTGCTTGTCACTATCGTGTTCGGGTTTGTAGGGTAAGATAGCCGGTAAACTTATGCATGTGACAGTAAACCTCACCATAAGATTCCAACGCACCATCAACATCTTTGGTGTCTATAGACAATCGTTGACTCTTTTCATCAGGAGACCCATCTGCTTGTTTGTTATCTTATGATATATAAAAAAAATTTAAATAACTCCGTGCGTGAGGACTAAACAGGATGAAAAAAAGTAAACTAAGAATATAAGTGTATAATTTATTACAGAGATTTTGTAGCATGTGTAACTTATTCACCAGTTCTTCAGTAACATTTTTTTATACTATACTAGCTGTTGTTGTTGTTTATATTATACTAGCTTTGGCCAGCGACTTCGTCCGCGCGGACTTCGTTTACTCTGCACTGCTCCTCCCCTGTAGGTGATAGCGTGATAATATGTAGGTATTATGTTGACCCGACCTGTTATTAATTCCTGTTCTAAAAACTATATTTTTTTCTTCGATATCGATTGTAGATCACGCCCTAAGTATTCTTTTAAAAAAATAATCAATGTACAGTTTTGACTTTTCTACAATTTATTATATATATAGAAGATAGCAAACAAGCAAATGGGTCTCGTGATGGAAAAAGTCAACCATCGCCTATAGACACCACAGGTGTTAACGTTGCTATCTTGTGGCGAGGTCTAATTTGGCGAGGCGAAAAGGTTATTATAGAACCGTAAACATTTAAAACAAAAGCCTATAAATCTGGTTATAAATTGAGCCAGTAACATAATAGGTATGTCAACTTTATTTTGACTTACCCTATTTTGCATATGAAAGGAAAATGTTACCGAATTTCAATCAAAGATAATGATTATGTTTAGTTATAATTGGCTTGAATATTAGAGTTACCATTGTTAAGCTTGTTAGATGAGTCTTGTGCATTGTGTGCGATTAAAATGAACATATCAAAACGTGACCCTCATCATATCATAAACGAAGTCGCCGTTGGGCATTATTAAGGCTTAATTAACAGTGGAAATAGAATATATACGGCCAATCCGGTCTTGTGAATATCAAAATCTTCTGCGGATAAAGCCAAAAGCTATAAAACCAAATCTTAGACTCTTAATTAACATTTATAAAATACTATTTCACTCATTTTTTGCTCTTTTTAATCATCAAACTAACTGCAGATATTTATTAATAATATTACAACACATTATAAAAAAACATGTCAACCGATTGACATTGCAGACCTTCCCTGAAATGAGGTATTTTATGCTTAAAGGAGAAAAAACTATACCTATATATTTTTTCAGAGTTCAAAAACCTATGATTTGTTAAAAATGATAGTGTTTTATTTTCGAAAAGCAGTGTATTTTGAAAACGATGATCATTTTTGATCTTTCGAATGGCATTCAGGACAATTTTTAAACTCAAAAGTGGGTTATCAGCTACAAAATACTTGATTACGCTTGAATAGTATTGTACTTGATAAGTACCAAGTACGCAAATTTGGATACAAAAAAGCTGATATTTTAATCAATCGGAACATTAGTCTGAAAGACAGTTTAAAAATATAAAGTAAATTCTTTGTAAACAGCATCCTTTTAATATTTGGAAAGCTGTAACTTTTGAGAACTTGATTCTGTTTTGATTTTCGAAACCACATTTGACGCAGTTTTTAAGTATTAAAATATTGTCGAAAGCAAAAGTCGATTTGTTGAAAAATTTCGAAATTATATCAAAAAATACTTTGTTCAACATTTTTATTTAACGGTAACACGTAATTTTTTTGAAGGATAACAGCTGATTAGATTTAGTACTCAATACTAGAAGTTATTCTAAAATCACATTGTTTTATCAATTTTTTTGAGGATTTTCTAAATGTCTCAAATCGTCACTGTCAAAACCAAAGCCAAAACCCAATCGAATGTCATTAAGTACGTTTTGATAGGTTAAACCTTTCAAAAGTTATGAGATGTTTATCTACATACATACATATGAGCAGACATACTGGCGTCATCGTGAAAATAGTCGGAAAAGATTCGTCGAATCTCAGAACGTGAAGATCTCTTGAAAACTCGATTTCTAAAATCGGGTCGAAATCAGTAGTTGCCAGTTCAACTAACATAGCGAAGTTAAAAAACTTGTCCGTAGCTAGGGTTCAAACCCTCGAAAAACTTAGGTCATCGATACCGTCTCGTCCGTCATCATCTGTCGTAGTTCGCAAGATATTGAAAAAAATGGCGCGATACTAATATTGGTCGAAACATAGCTATGAAATCAATGAGGCTATAGGTCGATTTCTAAATCCTAATGGGGACAAATATTTGTATGATTGATTTTAAGTATTTATTGTTTTTTTTAGTATCTATTTATTTTATTTTATTTGAACATATTATTATAGAAGACAGAAGGGGTTGAGGGAAAGAAAGGAGAGAGATGTGAGAAACGTGGAAAGTAGAGATTGGAGAAAGAGAGGTAAAGAGAAGCAGTGTGGAGAGGAGGGAGAAGTGGACTCCTCACTCGTTAAAGGGAAGAAAGGAAGGAAAAAGGGAGAAATGGACTGTTAGAGGGAGAAGGGGTGAGTACAAAAAAATTAAGAGGGGAGGGGAGAGACAAAGATGCCGTCCTCATGACTGCCTCCAGTTATTTTAAACTTCGCTATCGTTTTTATGTTATCACTTTGTCTAAACCTCCTTTAAATTAGACTTTTCAGACGATAATGAAAATAAATTTTTCAACATATTTTGCAGACAAAATAAAACCAAACAAATATTTCCCGAAAACGCCTCTATCGATTGTGACGAAATTTAAAACAGGGGTTTACTAAGGTGAAAGGTAAGCTAATTATTTGCTTGTAATTATTGCAACGATAATAGTACATCAAAATACACATATAAATATAATCGTATATTAAACAACAAAACACGCAAACCTAGAAATAAAAAAAATCTATGCTCATAAAACAAATGTATGTGCCAGTCGTGAATCGAATCAAAGCCTCTGTGACTGCGTAGTCAGTTTAGTTGACCGCTTTACTAACGAAGTATTGGTTTTGGTGTAGTAGTTTTTGAATTACAGAAATTGATATAACACCAAAGTATGTAAATTACCTGCTTGATTGTGATGTAGGTTTTAGTCAACGACAATAACAAATAAAATACATGTATTAATACTGAAATAAATGTAATAAACATCCAAATCCAGAAATACAAACATCTATGCTCGTCATATAAATGTGTGTCCCTGTCGATAATCAAATCCAAGCCCTATCGGGTTGTCCCACCAGTTAGGTTCGTCGACAACTCGACGAACGAGGCAATATTAACAGTGGTAATGTTATTTTTCCGAACAAAATTCAATTGAAAATACCTAAACAAGTTAAAAAAGAAACACTAGGTGCACAAAATTATACAACAGTTCTTCCAAGCGTTATTTAAAAATCGTTAACAAACCAGTGTTACATAATCTTCTAATATCGTTACGTTTCCGGAATCGCTGTGCATTTATAATTTCAAACGGGAGACGAGGCAGGTTTATTTGTTTGGTTTCTCTACGATGGAATTGAGGCTACATCCGAGTGCGTTTTCCGGTGTTAGAAAACGTTCCGCTTTTTTATTTTAGCCTGGTACTTGAAGGCATCGTCAGTAACCGCATAAAACTTACTTGTTTTCAGATTTTTTAGAAAAATAAAAGCTTGTAATAGAGTATTTTCAATTTTATTTCATGTTTTGTTCGATAACTTTCTTAATGAAAATTATTTCAATCCTAGGTCAGATAAAGAGCATTATAACCAAACGGGCAATGTTGTTGATCTTTTTCGCCATATTGTTCTAAGGTTCTTTTAAAGAATAGATTATCTTATAGATTCAGGCGTTACTTTGTAGAAACCATAATTCAAAGATGAATTTGAGGTAATTAATTTGTAACATTGTGCGAAATCTTATATGTGACTGCTCTGATGCTACTGAAATTAAGAGTAGTATAATTTTTCTCATTCTTTATATCATAAGATAGCAAAAAAGTAGATGGCGCTCTTAGTGGACAGAGAAACCATCGCCTATAGACACCAAAGATGTAAATGGTGCGTTGTTATCCCTGTGGCGGGGTGGCAACGCTACATGCATAAGTCAACCTATCAATGACAAGTATTGGCGCTATTGCGGCAGAAATGAGGAACGCGTTGGAGGAGCCACTACCAAATACCCGAGCAAGACGTTGCAAAACTATACCACTTAGTAATCACGATGGTAGTGACACGTATAGCCAATCGATTGCCTTTTACGACATGCCTGGCAGAACAGCAGTTGGTCTATTCTTCAAAGGAGCCCGGAACCAACACGAGAAAAAAATTATGGATGAAGATACAAATCTATATCCATTAACCATACAAATATTCATACACTTACGGAATTTCGTACATGTACTTGGACATCTACATAAATAGATCATCATACTCAAATATTATCCAATTCCAAAAATATTACATACATAGTCGTACATGTCAAACTAATAACCTGTTTGCGTGGGTTGAAAATAACACAACTTTAATCGTTACTGAACTTAATAAGATCGAGAATTCTTGATCGTAACTTAAAGTTATACTTCATTTACTAATAAACAAACTACGCATCTAAATAATAACAAAACAGAAGTAACTACAATAACAATATCATAAATGAAAAAGTTTTGGATGAACGCATGAATAAATATATTAAGGAGGGTGATTTATTTGCATGTTTAGCGAAGTTATTCAGATTGTAAGGGTGCGTATTGGATTATGTTTTGAAATAACAGTAATATATAATTTTTTGTTATTTGATTTGAAATTTTAATTGCAGTCCTTATAAACGCTCGAGGGAGGGCTCTATTGATAATATATCAAAGTCAAGAATTTTCTGGACTTAAACTGTATTTATAATTTAAAGTAGCTGTGCCCGCGACTTCGCGTGGGATTTTTTTAACTTCCCACTACGTTTGTAGATAAGGAAGTTACTGATTTTACCCCGATTTTAGAAAATTGAATTTTAATGTTTGATAAGCTGTAACTGTTGAAAATTTGACTCGATTTTGATTTTTGAAATTCAATGTAGTTTTTTTAGTAGGTAAGTACTAAAATATTGCAGAAGATTAAAAATGATTGGTTAAAAAAATTCGAAGTTATATCGAAAAAACACGTTTGCAAAATTTTGTCAACTATAACTCCCGAAGGGATAAATAAATTTTGATGCAATTTATGCATTGGATGCAGTTTTTGAGAAGTAAAGCTGATTAAATTTTTTACTATATCGGTTCATTAATCTGGAAATTGTATTAAAAAAAATACTGTTTCGCCAAAAACCTTTGTGAGGTTTTCGAAAATTTCTCAAAATCGCCTTGAATTAGTCAAAACTGACTGAATTAGTTAAAATTTTCAGGAAATCTAAGTTGGGTGGAATCCAATCGAATCCCATTAACCACGTTTCGATCGGTCAAGCCGTTCAAAGTTATTAAATGTTTACATCCACACATACACATTCACGCACACACACACGTCATCGTGAAAATAGTTGGAAAAGGTTCCTAGGTCCTCAAAACGTGGAGATCTGGTGAACTCTCGATTTTCGAAAATCGGGGCAAAATCAGTAACTTCCTTATCTAGATGTGTAGCGGGAAATTAAAAATGTATACCTAATTAGAAAGATGAAAAGTTATTTATTCAGGTTTATCTTTTTAAATAATTTTTATCTACTTAAGGCAATTTTCGTAGCGGGAAGTTAAAATTAATTAATTAACACATGGCTTTACAGTTTGTTATTAATAAAAAAATAAGCCTTTGACTAAGAAGTTTATTGAAAACAATTTGCAATTTTAAAAAAATCTTGTTGCACTTTTCTTAAATTTATTATTATTTTAATACTCTAAAAGTTATTTTTAATGTAAATTTGTATTATTTTCAATAAGAAAGATAAGGAGTCAAGGGTTTTTTTTTTAATTATTACAACAAACTCTCTGCCTCGGTCTAGGGACAGCCTATTCGGCTCAGATCATGAGGTCCTGGGTTCGATCCCCGGGTCGGGCAAAGATGTTATTGAGATATTTTCGAGGATTTTCTTGAAAATCTAAAATCTCAGTAGCAACTCGGAAACTGGCGGAGGGGTATATATATTACCACTCTCGTACCTCGGATGGGCACGTAAAACTTTTGGTCCCAGTTATCGCTAAAAATAGTCGATAATCGTTAACGTGTCAGTATATGCGGCGATGAGGATTACCATTTATCTCATCAACCGACAAATCGGTGAATCGCGGTGAACCGGAAAGTCTATAGACAGTCGGTTTACTCTGCCTACGCCGCAAGCGAATCGGGCGTGATGATACTTTAATAAAAAACAACAACGCCACGTATTTTTTTCTCACATTTTTGATTTTTGATTCTCACAAATAAAAGAATTTTAAGTTTCTTTTGATTGAATTTGTTTTGATGAAGTTATATGTGTCTAAAGTTTTTCTGTAAGATGTGATCTTATTCTGGACTGAACTTATAAGTACATGTTCGTATATTCTACTTAACAATTTTTTAAAGTATTTTGAAGTCCGACTTTAGTGAGTATACTAAGTAGCTTAGGCACTTCAACATCTACACTTTGCAGAAGTTTCATTCATTTCAAAAGTTAACTGATTGATGTATCTAATTTTGAAATATTTACCGACGATACCGGACCGCCAGGTCCGGTATCGTCGTTAACCATATGAGGTCCCGGGTCCGATTTCCGGCTCAGGCAAAACAAAATGTGCTTTTTCATTTTTCTGATCAAACAACGTTGCCCGGGATTGAAAAGGGCCCGGTTGGCAATAGGCTTGCCACCTTTCACATTGTATGAGATAGTATTTTCGGCTAATCGTGGGTACACTTCTTGTACCTCTGCCTACGTATTCCAGGATATGGGCGTGTAGGTACTTTTTTACCCTTTTTTACGTTATGCAATGTAAAAAGAAAATAATGAATTTTCGCAATAGCCTATCCTTACGTTAAATTTTATAAAGAACTGATAATATAATATAAACATTTGTACTGTTTCACATTCGTTGTGAAAGCCCTGATGATGCTTTAATAGGCGAAACCGGTTGGCTGTAAGTTTAAAATTGATTGTGTAATAAATAAAATTTAAATTACATTTGTGAAACAGTACAAGTGTTTATATTATATAATCAATATGATGCAGTTTCACCAAGTGCCGACGATGGAAAGTATAAATTTATAAAGAACAAATTCTATTAGTATACTCAATTTCGATTAGATGTATATTTTCTGAGATATTAGCAAAAACCTAAAAAGTGACCTGTTTTATTTTCAAATATTTTATAATTATTCTTATATAAATATATAAATAAATAAAATGTATAGATTTATATTTTACACATATTTAGTAAAATTGCATTTATAACATTTTAATAAAAAAGTACACATTCTTGAACTGATTCTCTCAGATTATATCCATTATACAAACACTATACATACATACATACATACATACATTATACATACATACAAACACTATGAAATGATAACGCTAACTTATAATGAGCCGTGCGTTCAAAGGTTTTGTATATATTTCGGGTGTCACGTTCAACTGGACTTACCACCCGAAACCGTTGAAACTTGTGATGTCTGTAACTTCTAAATTATAAAACTCATGACCTTGAAATTTTTAAGGAATAATCTTTATAGTATTTGTTTTTGAACAAAAAAATAATAAAGTATTTCGGACTACAGGTTAATGAATTAAAGCTAAATATACGTTTTTGTTTTCATCCTCTATCCCACGGGAACCGTACTGAATTTTGGGATAAAAAATATCCTATAACCTTCTTCGGAGTATGAACTCTAATTATGCTAAATTTCATTTGAATCCGTTCAGTAGATTCGGCGTGATGCGCGGCCTTGATACAGACAGACAGACAGACAGATAAAAATTAAAAAAAATATATTTTTCGCTTCAGTATCGATTAAAGAGTATCTCCCAAAAAAAATTTTTAAAATATCTTCAACGTACAGAAATCGACCTCTTACATTTTTATTATATGTATAGATATTTAAGTGATACAATCATATATTACACATAATATATAAAAAATAACTTTAAAGTACACTAACTGCACCCTGCGGCCTGCTGTAAACTTTTATAAAAGTTTTTAGTGAATCTCAGGGGACTAACTTATTTTTCCGGGATAGAATGTATGATATGTTATTCCACATCATCATTCGATCATCGACCGCCCCATTGGTTGAGTGGTTGCAGATCCTGACCACGCAATCAATGAGGCTCGGGTTCGATTCCCGACAAGGCAGGCATTTATGTGATGAGCATAGATGTTTATATTTCTGGGTTTAGTTGTTTATTAAATATATTTGAGCGTTTAAATATGTATTTCTATGTATTAATATCGTCCACTAACATCCCTATTACAAGCAAATAATTTACTATTTTGGGGTTAGATCAATTCATGTAAATTATTCAGAGATATTAATTATTATTATTTATCTGTGCGTCTAATTTAATTCAAATCTGTACAGTTGCTTTTGTGTGATAGAGTAACAACATTCAAATTTCTTAACACAAACTTTCACATTTATAATGTACTTACAGGATGAAAGCTTTTAAAAATATATTTCAGGTATAATATATAAAAAAACTGATTAAAAAAGAAAGTGGTCGTCCAGAATATGTCTCCATGTATGGATATGCTACGATTACGCTCAAAATACTTAACGTATTGCTTTAAGCTTCAGTAGGTTACGGGATTGTTTCTTATTGAAAATTATCATCTAATTTTCTAATTTATTAAGTGTCGTTTAATTATTATTTTCTAAACCACACTACATTTTTGGATTTTCTAAACTTTATTTTGTTTGATTATTTTTATATTTGTGATTAGCAGCTATCGCCAGACTACTTCGTTGGTTTATTAACAATAAATAAAAAAATATAGCCTATTATATTAAAAAAGGTCTATAAAGGCAACTTTTTAGTCGAAGCTCAAGGACAATTCAAAGTCAAAAATAAAATTAAACAATTCAATATTTTACTGTAATTTCGCAGTTCACATTTGGCTTTTTTATAAAAGAGGGGACAAACGAGTAGGAGGTTTATCCAATATACGTAATCACCGTCGCCCATGGACATCCGCGATACCAGATGTCTTGCAGTTTCAAGAATAAGTAAGCTCTTTTATTGAAGCTTTTAAAGTTGTATCCATTTGAAAAACACCCTTGCAGGTGAAAAACACCTTTGCTGGTACTATATTTCACAAAGTAGTATACACAATAGTACAAGGGAAAAAGGCCTAAGGCATTACACGGTTATGGGTTTCGAAATATCAACATGATGTGGGTGAAACTTTGAATTTCGTTGCGATGTCGAATACTGAAATTCAACGGCAGGAATTATAAATGTAACCTGTTTGTTTATGTAAATGTAAATTTATGCAAATTAAATACGTTGGAAGTTTAAAATGTATTTGCTTATTAAAAAAATATCATAAACACTCACCAAATGCAAACTACAAAAATAATCTTGCTATGAATGTATGTCGTCTCCACAGAATAAATTACTCTTATATGTAGCAATGTATACTCTTTTACAATTACCTTTTCCAAAACTATAAGAGATCTGCAAGTAAATAAATTTAAAAAAGGTGTTGAAAAAATTGTGTAAAATGATATAAAATTTCAGATTATTACGAATACAAAAAAGCCTATTATTATTAGACGATTGTTAATTGCTCCCCAAACAATCTCTTATAATATATATTTATTCCATATCATTCAATCAGTTAGCCAGAGACATAACGTTATAAAAATATAACAATACTTGTATTTCAAAAGCAGATATAAAATTTATGTCTCGTCGCAAGTTGCAATGCTATAAAAGTGGTATCTAAGGCGGTTTTATATCTATGGATCTGGTGTGCAGCCTTAAAACCAACGATCTCTTATGAAGTATAGATAATCCATTATATTGGGTTATAAAACTCTTGCAGACTTCATTATATTTTCCAGTGAGTCTGTATCTTTTAGTATAAAATATTATAACCTTTATAATTTTATCAATTTTTTTTTATATCATAAGATAACAAACAAGCAGATGGGTGTCCTGATGGAAAGAGTGAACCATCGCCTATAGACACGAAATATGTTAATGGTGCGTTGCTATCTTGTGGCGAGGTCTAATGCCACACGCATAAGTTTACCAGCTACCATATCCTAGATGTATATTAGTTAAAGCTAACTTGTATACACTATACAGCTAGCTTGTTTACTTCTTAAAGACAATATAGTGTATAATTTGGTGGTGATTTTTGTCATTGGAAACTTTTTTGACTTCAAGTACATTTGAAAATACATACCGTCACGCCCATATCTTTAAAGTTGTGTCCAGAGGTGCAACTAGTGTGATAGGTGACCAAGCTATCGATAAATGATAACACAAGTCTTGTATTAGCAAATCTTCTTTTTTAGAAAATTTTAAGAACATTTCCATAGTTAATTTTCCGAACTGGTATTTAAGCTCAGGACCTCAAGAGTCTGAACTGACGCCAGTGAATAATATCAAAATAATGCACAGATATCGGATTATATAACTACAGTAATTTTTCACCAAAATTTATTGTTCAGTTTACAATAAATTTTTGATGTTATAAAATGAATACTCTATTACTTTTATTGTTCGTATGTAGGTTGAAATTATCACATTGTCTCCAAAGAGGTGTAAGATTTTATGTTAAACTATTAAATTTTATAACCAAATTATAGATAACTCTTTTCTAGGTAAGACGACATTGATGAGTTTGTTATGGTATAAGTAAATCTAAGTTATTTTGTAAGGTAATAATATAATTGACAGCTTTATATATCTGCGTATTTCAACAAACAACTTCAAAGAACAAGTTTGTATTTGTTTACGAGATTTATTTAATCCGCGTATTTTGCGGTAATGGTTTTAGGTAATGGTTGACATAATGGCGCTTCTGTAATTCTGTGGATGTTATCAAAAAGCGAAACGATATCTAAATTCATGGTCGTATATATATATATATATATATATATATATATATATATATATATATATATATATATATATATATATATATATATATATATATATATACGACCATGAATTTAGATATCGTTTCACTACGAAACTATGTTACTTAGTCTAAGCCCCCTTTTTTGCAGTAAGTGAGATCAAAAGATCTCATTATAGAAGGTAAAATTATATTTTTCTCTGACTCGAAAATTCGTAATAGATTCAATATCAACCAGCTAAATTTTCATGGACTAGTTTTCCCAACATACGCAATTTCGGGACTTACATTTAAGCCAAAAGCTGACACTGTAGTGTGCATTTAGTATTAGCCGCTCTATATGCTACGGACTACGGCATATTCGTAGCGCTTAAGGAGTTTTAGCGTCACGACACATTCGCCGAAAATTCAGTTCGGATGATTCAGCAGATAATTTATTGTAGTATTTGGTTGGACATCGGATTAGATACATCAAATGCACCGAATGCAAACTGCCCGCATGCAGGCTTGTTCAGAGGCAGAAAACAACATCATAATATCATTTTTTAGTATTCGATCATTTAATACCTGATTAAATAGCCGCTTAGCCGCCATAATTATATTTTCCTACTATGACTAAATATATATACTATAATAATTAACCTAGAACTTTCGATGGATTAGTGCATTACGTGAAGTATCGCTAGATATTAATTATGTATAATTAGTTGAATGCTTTTTTTTTTAAATAGTCATTTGTAGAAAAGTACGTCAAAACCATTACGTTTTATTTCGAATTGTATGTCATATGTTTCGTTCATGTTCACCCTTTTAAGAGCTATCGTGCCAAAGACAGACACATATTACCCCCCCCCCCCCCCCATTTTGGTCTGGGCTCCTCTGAAGAATAGACCAACTGCCCTTCTTTCAGGCAGGTCGTAAAAGGTAACCAACGTGTCATCACCATCGTGACTACTAAGTGGTAGAGCTTCACAACGTTTCGCCAGGGCATTTGATACCACCGCCCTACCTATTCATGCCGCAATAGCGTTAATGCTTGTCATTGTCGTGTTCCGGTTTGCAGGATAAGGTAACTTATTAGGGAAGTGCAGTAAATATACGGAATAGATGTCAGATACATCATCAGTTTCTAGTTGTCTCTGTATTTCAAATTAAGAGTGTGGAATTCACCCCATTTTCCTCTTTTTTGTTGAGTCTGGATGCAGTCCTAATCTAATACTCGTATATGTTTTGAGGCAATACAGTTGATTCAATGTAATAACGTGCCACCTTAGATAGTGTCATTTAAAAAAATCTAAATACGTCCACCGCTGACGCCGCCTTGGTCGCAACCATGAAGCTGTATTACATCTAGAGGCAACACTTCTAATACTTACTTGAAACCAAATTTTAAATACTTTTTTTTATATCATAAGATAGCAAACAAGCAGATGGGTCTCCTGATGGAAAGAGTCAACCATCGCCTATAGACACCAAAGGTGTTAATGGTGCGTTGCTATCTTGTGGCGAGGTCTAATGCCACATGCATAAGGCTATCGGCTACCTTACCCTCCAAACCGGAACACGACAGTGACAAGCGCTGATGCTATTGCAAAAGTGCTGTCATCTTCTGAGGTCTTATCCTCTCTTGCTAATACAGCTGTTTAAAAAGAGATGGCGTGACCTCATGGACTGAGATGTAACGTATATATTTATTTTATTTGTTAAATACGAATGCTAGCTCCATCTATACCTAATTCCTCATGGTCGCAACATATTACAAAGTATTCCGTGGGCGCAACTAGTCGAACTGTCAGCTGTTAGCTGAAGCAAATCCAGAAAATCGCGCGACCTGCCGCGTCGCAATTCGTGCCGCAGTTTGTACCGCGAGTAGCTGTGTTTATTGGCAAGATTTAAAAGTTGATTGAAACCATGGTTAGCTAGATTTTAGAGATGTAAATTTTGATTATTGGCAAAATTTAAAAGTTGATTGAAACCATGGTTAGCTAGATTTTAGAGATGTAAATTTTGATTATTGGCAAGATTTAAAAGTTGATTGAAACCATGGTTAGCTAGATTTTAGAGATGTAAATTTTGATTATTGGCAAGATTTAAAAGTTGATTGAAACCGTGGTTGGCTAGATTTTAGATGTAAATTTTTCATCACAATGAGAGTGATGTAGAAGCATTGCACCTGCAACTCAATGCGTCAAACGATGATGACAGGCAAGTGTTCGCCTAACAGCTGCTTTGTAAAAGAGAATTGGAAATGAGTCTTATTCTTTCTAATAGAAAAAGATGATTGGCCAGCCCAAAGGTGTTTGGAAATCTAGTTTTAAGTAAATCTCGCTTTTCGTTGTTTTATCCATTTTAGTCTAGGCCCATTTTGATGAATAGACTATCTGAAATTCTGTCAGGCACAAACTGTCCGGCATAGTTCGTTAAAGGCGAATGATTGGCTATACGAGTGACCATCATCGTAATTACAAGGTGACAGAGTTCTACAACGTCTCGCTCGGGTGTGTGGTACCACCACTTAGTCAATGAGGGAAGTAGATTAAATAATTTTAATTAACAAAATAATTATTTAATATTATCGGCACGAATTTTCCCTCATATTATTCCGGGCTACTTTGAAGAATAAAACTATCGTTCTAACAGGTGGTCGTAAAAGGTGACTGATTGTTTATACGTGTAAATACCATCCAGGTTCCGCATCGTCTCGCCCGGATATTTGGTACCACATTTTGGTGTTCCTGTCGCCTGTTGCGACAGGAATAATTAAGGCGGTGGTCAATGCTCAATGTTGTCACTGTTTTGTTCTGATTTGGTGGGTAAGGTAGCCAGTAGAATTATGCATGTACCATTGCCATTCCGCCACATGGATTTCGGCACACCATTAACATCTTCGGTGTCTATAAACTATATTTTTTCTTTCCATCAGGAAGCCCATCTGCTTGACTGCTATCTTATAAAGAAAATAATTTATTTAGGCAACATATCTGCAATATGTCAATGTGTACATTATCTATCATTTATAAATAACAGTTGAGGGTATATTTTTCTTATACTGGATCTGAGACATTGTTAGGACAAAAATTCTTTTTGTTAATGACGTAGAATTGTCCAATGAAACTGATCCTTCAAACAACACAGACCTATATGTTTTTGGGCTCAACATAAATGGTTATTGCACCAGTGAATTTGTTGTGTTAATAAATTGGTTTAATGAAACAAAGGTACTTGTTTAGGAACCCGTGATGTCACAGTACAAGACGAATGGAGATTAATTAGGTCGTCTGGGCATTTTGAGGGGATCGTTTGTTGTATACCAGTAGTAGCTTTTACTTTCCTGAGATATTTTTATTTTTATTTAACTAATCGTTTAAGAAAATAAAAAATAGAATAGTTAGTTATAAATATGTTTGTACTTTAATTCCAATTAGCGACACCATATCTAAATTCGACTACAGATAAAACTATAAAATATCTCTTAAGTTTGACAGCTGATATCACCCCGTGTTGGTCCCGGGCTCCTTTAAAGAATAGACCAACTGCCGTTCTGCCAGGCAGGTCGTAAAAGGCGACGGATTGGCTATGCGAGTCACTAGCATCGTGGCTACTAGGCGGTAGAGTTCTGCATTGTCTCGCCCGGGTCTGGTACCACCGCCTTACGTATTCCTGCCGCAATAGCGTGTTGGTTGGCGCAATAGTGCTATCGTGTGTATTTGGAGGGTGAGGTAGCCGGTGAACTTATGCGTGTGGCATAAGACCTCGCCACAAGATAGCAACGCACCATTAACATCTTTGGTGTCTATAGGCGATGGTTGTCACTTTCCACCAGGAGACCCATCTGCTTGTTTGTTATCTTATGATATAAAAAAAGCCTTTACATATAGTATACACTGTGTATATTATCATTATTATTGTTTGTTTATTATCACGCATGTCAGATGAAAGTAGTATATGTAATGGTAATTTTTATTAATTTAAAGTCTGTAACTGTGCCAAATTTCATATTCCAAAGTCGCGTAATTCTTAAAAAGGGGTAATTTTTTTGCTTCACGTATTAGTACGTAGAAAAATACCCTTAAACAATCTAGTTATCTATTATAACCATTTGGTACATGTAAGATAATAAAATCTGGTTTTGTTTAGTTTTTAGAGATATTTTTATTTTTAACTGGACGTGTCAGTAACGAAAAAGTATGTAAGATAATTAATTACAAAACACGGTTGTTTCGTAATTCCAGTAAATATCCAAGAAATAGCCTATTGTTGAGTTAATACATATTTGATAACAAAATCTGGACTTCCTTTTTATAGAGACATACTATGGAGATTGCAATATTTTTATTTTTAATTAATTTTTCGTGTAAGAAAATAAAAAATATGGAATAATTAGTTACAAAATATGTTTGTGCTGTAGTCCCAATAAAATATATTCAAAAAAATCTTGTTGCCAAGTTGATGTCTGTGCGAGAACTAAATCTGAGCTTGCTTACTTCTCGAAAATCTCATGTGGCATTAGGGATGATTGACAACGAATCATTACCATCTTTGCTATCTAAGAGTAAAGTTACTACATTCAGAAAAAATATACCGGGAATGGATATTTGTTTATTATGCCAAATTTAATTTTTTGTTTGTTTGTTTGTTTTTGTGATTAGATTATCATAATTGTTCTCTATTTTCGAGCGGAGTTTGAGTTGCATCTTTTATTTATATTAAATACAGTACCGCTTCTACTTGTTGCAAATTTCATAATGAACAAAAAACATCGAACAAAGAGTTTGTTTTAAATTTTACGTCGCTAATAGAATTTCGTGTTCAGAGCCCTTGAAAATGTTATAAAAGGCTAACGATGAATCGACTTTATCAAAAACGTATGCTTATCAGTGGTACAACGCAATCCCGAGATGAAATATTTGTCTTGCCCTATTAGTAGGCTATGAACGCCTTTATCTGAAGCTAACATTACAAAAGTTGAGAAAATAGTGACTGAAAATGCTCATTCCACAAATGGTAATGCCACATGCATACATTTTCCGGCTATTTTGCCCTCCAAACCAAAATAATACAGTTACAAATGTTAACGCTTTTTTGGCAGGAATAGCTAAGATGATAGTAGCAAATTCGGACTCGTCTATTGCAACTTTACCTCCTATTTGTCTCTTGTAGTCAATTATTACTCCTTTATTATTTATTTGCAGTAGTAATATCTTTTCAACGAGAGGATATTGTTTTAATCCAGTGATAGAAAAGGTTATTAAAATGAAACCGACTACTAAACCCATGAACCTCTTATAAGTAAGGCCTAATACAGAAATAACAAGGGAACAAACGGCAGGCTCTGACGTCGGATTAAATGTCTCCAATACCCCATAATACGCTATTTGTCATCAACCCGCAGCTGATGAGTCAATGTTATCGTACAGATATTCTCTATTTCTGAAACCGAAGACTTATCCCCGGAAATAGGGTGGCTATGATTTAACGCTTAAGACAGATTACAATTTTTTGAACAATAAAAAGATATAATTAAATAAAAAAATGTTATTTTTTATATCACAGACCAGCAACGATAAAGAACTCAATACTTTTAATAATAATTAAGTTACTCATTACTCACATCAGAGATTAGACACTTTTATTATAGCACGTGTATATAAATTTCTCTTTTACACATAATTTTTAATATATTACTCGACTGGTTTCACCCTTTAAAGTATCTTCAGGGTGTAATATAATTGTATATTGAAAATATATAACCACCGCTAATAATACATAAGTATATGCATATACATACATATACAAATATATAAATTTGACATGATTTTATATATTTGTATATGTATGTATATGCATGTGCTTATGTATGTATGTGTATCTATCTATATATGTATATGAATATTTAAATGTGTATGATGATAATAATAAAATATATAAAGTTCAATGGCACCTTCACACCTTCATTCTGTTGGCCCAAAGGTTGACTGGTGGATAATGCCAATAGGCATTAAGTTCGCCTTTTGTACAAAAATGTATGTTTTTGGTGTACAATAAAGTTAAAATAAATAAATAAATAACAAAGGACTGATAATTGACTACATGAGACAAATAGGAGGTAAAGGTGCACATAAACGAACCCGGATTTGCTATTATCATCTTACCTATTCCTGCTACAAAAGCGTTAACACTCGTACTGTCTTATTTTGGTTTGGAGGGAAAGGTAGCCGGAAAATGTACGCATGTGGCATTATCACTTGTGGAATGAGGATTTTTAGTCACTATTTTCTTAACTTTTGTAATGTTAGCTTCAGCTAAAGACGTTGATGGCCTACTAACATGGAATTTCACCAAATAACGACGATGGAAAGTATAGAATATACATCAAATCAGCTATCCACGTAACAGATTGTCAATCCAAATAATTAAGTACTAGGTTTTTATATCATTAGATATCAAACAAGCAAATTGTTTTCCTAATGGAAAGAAACAACCATTGCCCATAGACACCAAACGTGTCACTGGTATGGTGCTATGCTAACGATTTTAATGCAAAATGCATAAGTTTACCGGCTACCGTAACCCCCAATTGGAGGACAACAGCGACAAGAACTAACGCCATTGCGGCAGAAACAGGTTAGGTGTTGGTATCAGACCCTGTGAGACAATGCCGTACTCTACCACCTAGTAGTCATGATGGTAGTGACTCGTAACAACAATCGTGTGCCTCTTACGAACTGCCTGGTGAATGGCAGATAGTCTATTCTTCAAAGAAAGCCCAGACCTGCACGGAAAAACTTACGGTAACGATACACTTTGTAAGTGTAATTTTAAATAACATTTGAAAGAAAAAATAGATAATCTTTAAAGGGGACTCAGACAACACGGAGTAAACTTATGCATTTGGTATTATATCTTGTTGACACGAATTAATCGGAACCAGTAATATTTTGTATTCTTCACATTTGGAGAGCTACCTTATATATGCAATAGTGTTTACTATATTATGATATAAAAGTATCTAAAAAAACCTTTCAAGTACGAGTAGAACTCCGAGGGTTCCGTACAAACTTGTAGGTTCCGTACAAATAATTGGCTGTACATAAATTTCACGGTTCTAGGTCAACAGGAAGTACCCTATGAAATAGTCATATACATATATATACAGTCGTAATATCAATTGATCGTATTTTTTTTGGTAATGCAACTAAAAATTTAAGGTTTTCGTTTATGTGTGCTGCAAGACAACGCTTCTTGCTAAATTTCATAATTTAAGGTTAATGAGATTAGATTTTTATTCCCTCTTAGATTTTAATCCCTTTTGAAATCTTAATAACAAACAACTATATTTTTTCATATCTTTTGATCGCGTTAATTGACAAGTTTGATTTTTTTACAGCTGATAGGAACCCTAGACCTAGTAGGAAGTATTTGATATAAATTTCAACTTGGTACCTTTATGCGGTTCTGAGAAAAAGGGTCTTGACAGACGAACAGACGGACAACAAAGTGATCCTATAAGAGTTCTGTTTTTTCCTAATATGATACGGAACCTAATATGAAACTAATATGAAACGATAAAAAGAGCCTACCAAGAAAACACGACAGATTTTTTTCTTTTTATTATAATTATTCAAAATATTTATATTATATAGGACTGTCTCAAGAATAACAGCAGTATCAACGTCACCCTATGACTTGTAATCGTATCTTGATAGATGTCGAAACCTCAACTGGCATACGTAATGTTTAGTTTCATCAAGGGAATATTTTTATGGAGCAAATATTTTACTTGATATATAAGAATCAGCCAACCCACAAATTATTCCGTGACATTGTTGTTATGAAATATTTGCTAAGAATTCGTATATCTGCTCATGTAAAACATGTAAAATTTTCAATTTTTTTATTACAAGAAAAATCCGAACATTGATAGATATTCTGGTTTACTACTATACACAGCTTTGGCTATTGGTGAGATGAGTGGTTACCCCGTCGCCGAATTTTAACAACCTAATAACGCTGATGAAGGTTGAGATTTTTCAACCAACCGATTTTATATTCATAACAACACTTTTAAAGAAACAAACATTTAATGTCATAAATTTAGAAAATAAAATGGATCATCACATTTAAAAGTTATAGCTCTTCAAAAATTATACTAGTATATTTTGTTTAACCCTATGTTGGTCTGAGCTTCCTTTGAAGAATAGACCAACTGCCGCTCTGCCAGGTAGGTCGTTAAAGCTGATCGATTGACTAAACGTGCCACTACCATTGCGACTATTAGGTTTTAGAGTTGCACAACCTGTCGCCTAGGTATTTTGTATCACCTTACCTATTCCTGCCACAATGCTTAGCGTCAATGCTTATTATTGGGGCAATTTTCAAAATAAATGACTCTTTACGTATGTGGACACTTTGCGACCACCACAGTAAATAAATGAAAAAAAAAAATATATTTACGGGACAAATTACACTTGCTGATCTAATCCCAAAGTAAGCAAAATATTTGTTTGTGTTATGGGTGTTAGCCAACGATGCTAATACATAGAAATACATATATAAATACTAGAATATATTTAATAAACATCCAAACCCGGAAATACAAACATTTATGCTCATCACACAAATGCTTGTCCCCCTCGGGATCGAACCCGACCTCGTCGATTGCGTAGTCAGGTTCGCTAACCACTCGACCAATGAACTAAAGGGCGGCCATTCCGCTACTACATAATGTTACTTAATGGACGTTACGAATCATCATCTTAAAAAGATTATCGGCATTACATGTATTTCAACTGAAATATCTTAAATATTCTTAAGCAATATCTTATAAATCATTCACAGATAAATAAAAAGCAAATACGGTATAAGTATATAGTAATAAAATTATTACTTACAAGTATATGAACGGATCTTAGTGGAACGTTTTTTTATCACCCGACCTCACAACACTACATAACGAAATGCATAAAAAATAAACATGAAGGAGGGGTAGGGTAATAAATGTCAGAGTAAAAATGTTACCGCAATTCCAAAAATTGCAGTGATTGGTAGTTTTTTATAGCCTATTCCTAGTAATTGTCGGTACTAAAGTGCCGCCACACCCATATTTTGAGGACATTATTTAAATTCGTTTTATTTATTTAGAATTATTTGTACACCCATTTTTAACTTTGATTATATGATTCATTATGAAAGTTTGCTAATAATTTAAATTTTATAAAAAAAAAACTAATTTTTACTATTAAAAAATAATTGATAATATGTTTTTAATCAAAATATTGCTTTAATGAAAGAAATGTGAAATAAGTTTTTAAATATTCTGTGTTAATATTTGGTGGACATAACATTTTAAGTGTGGCATTTTTTTGAAAAACGCCCATTGTCGTATTTCATGTGGCATTACCATCCTGCTACACGGATAGCAACGTACCATTAACATCTTTAGTGTGTATAGACCTGGTTTCTCTTTCCACCAGGAGAGCCATATCTTTATTCACTATCTAATAACAAACAACAATTTTTATGTTTGTTATCCTATATTTTAATAAAGAGAAACTTTATTTTTGTATCACAAAGTTTAACAAACACTGCTGCATACTAAAAATAGAAATCGAATTTCGCTCATTTACTGCCCGGGGTCGAATCTGTTCTCGTATATTGTATTTATTCTAGTAAGCTCAATATCGGATATTTGTATAAAATATATTCTTCATATTGTTGAATGGAGTATCAGTGATAATAAATTGAATAAATAAAAAATTATCGAGTCTTATAGTATTCGTATATAGGGTGTAAAGAAAAGCCTGTCGGATGGTCAAGGTTATTATTTGGTAGCTTAATACAAAAATATTTGTGTCATTATTTTATGGATATTGGTACATAAATTTTTAAAATATTTACAATTGCGTATCATAATTCTCGGCTGAAGCGTCGGCTATAAAACTTGTCTATTAGATTTTTTGTGTTATAGCACTCACCCCGTACTTGGGAAAGCTTGAAAACCTTTAAAAACAACAAATAAAAATATCAACACGCAGGACTTGAACCTGCGACCGTCTCCCTAAAGCCGGGATGCTCTACCGCTGAGCTAGTGTCGACAGGCTCGACATGGCGAAATTCTTCTCTGCTACATAATCGATTCCGTCGATTGTACTGATCGCTAGGTAAACATACGTATAACTAGTTAAACGAGTTCATCGTTACAGATGAAGTTCACATTTATAATTTTGATCAGTACTTTCGTGCTTCTAATTATTTTGTGTTATAGCACTCACCCCGTGCTTGGGAAAACTTTGTGAAAAACTTTAAAAACAATAGAAAAATATCGACACGTATCGAATTATCCGTGTCAATATTTTTTGTTGTTTTAAAAGTTATTCGAATTTGGTCAATATAAATAACTTCCTCAACTTTCTGGTTCATACTTCCAACGTATTTCACGAAACTGTTCCCAAAAATTGCAAGAAAGCAAGAGAAATGATTTTGCATATCTAAACTAATTCATCATGCCTGTCTTTTTTTATATCATAAGATAGCAAACAAGCTGATGGGTCTCCTGATGGAAAGAATCAACCATCGCCTATAGACACCAAAGATATTAATGGTGCGTTGCTATCTTGTGGCGAGGTGTAAAGCCACAAGCATATGTTTACCGGCTACCTTACCCTCCAAACCGGAACACGACAGCAACAAGCACTGACGCTATTGCGGCAGGCATAGGTAATTAAGGCACATGACCCGGACGAGACAATGCAGGACTCTACCACCTAGTAGCCACTATGTTAGTGACTCACATAGCCAATTGGTCGCCTTTTACAACCTGCCTGGCAAAACGGCAGTTGGTTTATTCTACAAAGGAGCCCGGGACCAACACGGGGTGTCTTCCTTTTTAGGGTGCCACAGTTAACCAGAAACCTTATAGTTTCGTCATTTCCATCGGTCCATCCTTCTGACGGTCCACAGCTTAGCTCAAAGATTTTTCCAAAGTCAACTGGGAACTCTTAAAGTTTTACCATGTCCGTTCGTTTGTCCTTACGCAGCTTAGCTGAGAGATTCTTAAGAAATTAATTTTGAATAAATGTATATATTACTCATGCCAATAACTACATAAAATCTTGAAAAATAATTTATTAGGGTTGTAATGTAAAGTTGGGATATTTATTATTGCTCTCGAGTATCCCATAGTATGGGATAACGTTGAATAGGTTTTTAAAAAATATTGCAAGTTTGTGGAATAAATTTTCAATTAACATCGTGCATACTACGTAGTAGAGTTTTGCATTGTCTCGCCATGGTCTGGTACTACCGCCTTACCTATTCCTGCCGCAATAGCGTCAGTGCTCATCACTGTCGTGTTTCGGTTTGGATGGTCAGGTAGCCGGTAAACTTATGCATGTGGCTTTAGACCTCGTCACAAGATAGCAACGCATTATTAACACCTTTAGTATCTATAGGCGATGGTTGACTCTTTCCATCACGAAACCTATCTGCTTGTTTGCTATCTTAGGTATATTAAAAAAAAATACCAAATACAATCACGGTAAGGTTTCTGACTGTTAATACTACTAGAAAAGTGGTTTTACGGTTGTATTCAGTATTTCAAATAGATTCCTTTACAAAATTCTAATCAATACAAGGGTAATGGCTCTTACGGTTCTTATGTGTAGTATGATATTGCTTCTTAATAATACCCACCGCTAAGAAATCAACAGTAAGTGCTATTATGGCTGTAATTATAGTAAGGATTAGTCAAAATTGCATAAAATACTTGGTAAATATAATAAGCGTAAAGACAAATACGGTTCTTTTTTCTAGTATCCAGGGCTTTTGACATGCAGTTACTGTTGACTTGCTTACTAGAAGTCAATGTTCTACACATAATTTAGAAAAATGGGTTCGTTCGTCTTATAGCTCTCGATGCGCTGATTTTAAATATGGTCTTAACTCAATATGGTCAAAAACTCTACTTACGGTCGACTACATTAGCAGGGCAGAGTTCGTCTCTAAAAATATTCCCATAATGTGGTCAATTAATTTTTGCCAATGCGTTTTAATGTGTAATAAAATTTAACTGTATTCTTAAGTTCATTATAAAAATAAATACTTACGTGACTGCGACTCAATTTTTTTCAACGCAAAATTTTTTAGGGTTTCGTACCCAAAGAGTGAAACGGGACCCAATTACTAAGACTTCGCTGTCAATCCGTCTGTCTGTCTGTCTGTCCATTTGTCACCATGAACGATGATAGATTTATTTCTTCACGCCCATATCCCCGAAGGGGTAGGCAGAGGTACAACAAGTGCACCCACGATTAGCCGAAGATACTTGGTCCCACAAATGTGATAGGTGGCAAGCCTATCTTGTGTTTCTCAGAAAATTGGCAAAACACTTTTCTTATGTGCCCGACCCAGGAATCGAACCAGGGACCTCATGTGGTCAACGCCAACGCTGGACCACTAGACCATAGCAAAGAAGATACCTTTATTTCGAAAAAACAAGTTGCTCTCGTGGGATTCATCAAAAACATTTCTGATGCAGCGGGCTGCAGGGCACTGCTAGTATAATAATAAATTCATTAATCAGTAAAACACTGGCAGGCATTAAACAATGTAATGTAGAGCACACTCCATATTAAAGAGGTATTGTGTCAGAATTCTGACGTTATATTGTGTTCTTAACGGGTGGATAAATATTATCAATAAATTAATTGAAGTATTCAATTAAGGCGCTTCCAATTAAAAATATTTGCATATTTGTATTAATTCGGATGCAATCAATTATTTTTGTTCAAATATTATTAATTTATCTTAATATTATAAATCCAAAAGTCTGTCTTTCACAGTAAAACCGCTAAACTGATGGCGATGAAACTTCGCATGAAGATAGTTAAAGATCTGGAGTTAAGCATTGTCTAACTTTTTTCTAAAAGTCAACCCATAAGGGTATGAAATAGGGTATGAAGGTTTAAATAAAAAAACTATATGGACGACATGTTAATACATTCGATGGCAAAGTTGCGCGTATATTATAAGGTATAAAATGTTTTATTATGAGATACATATAATTAAGAAATTGATTCACTAAAAAAATTACTTTGTTATTATCTGTGATTATTCGAAAATATAACCATGGTGATGCTATTCAAAAAGGATAATTGAGCAATAAATCAACTCAATGAAGGTTTGAAACTTAAACAAGATGTCAGCGACAACATTATCATTTCAAGTCCACTAAACTTTGTTCTATTTCAGCAGCAAACAAATATAAGGAAAATAATAACACTAAGTACTATCAACTTAAAACAATTCCAAAAATTCAATGTATAATAATAAATGTGTCCCTGTATTGATCCGGGCGTCCTTTAAAAATATATTCCTGCTATTCTATCAGACGTTTCGTAAAAGATGAAAGAATGGCCACTACCATCATGACCATTGGTGGAAGAGTTTTGCAATGTCTCGTCCGTCTCTGGAGACACAGTCTTACTTATTCTTGCCGTAATTGCATCAGTGCACGTCACTGTTGTGTTCCAGTTTGGAAGGTGAGGTAGTCGATAAACTTATGTATATAGTATACGACCTCGCCACTATTCATTCATCGTGGCATCAACACCGAGCCACACGGCAAAAAAAATTGCTTTGAACTAGAAACATTTGCTATCCTGTTCTAATTTGGAGAGAAATATCAGTTAAATAATAGAAATAATAGAAAAAATAGAACGTAGTATACCTTCCACCACCAATACTATAACTAAAAAAAAGTATCTTTACGCCCGTATCCCCGAAGAGGCAGACAGAGGTACATCAAGTGCACCCACGATTAGCCAAAGATACTTGGTCCCACAAATGTGATAGGTGGCAAGCCTATCGCCAACCAGGCACTTTTCAATCCCGGGCAACTTTGTGTTTATCAGAAAACTGAAAAAACACTTTTTTTTATATGCCCGACCCGGGAGTCGAACCCGGGACCTCATGTGGTCAACGCCAACGCTGGACCACTAGACCACAGAGGGTACTATAACTACAAGATTCTAAATAATCTTGAAATTTCCATTTCTCTTGTTATGTCATGTCTCTGGAGCCTACCTATTTCTACTACGTAAACGTAGATACGTTATTGTACTAGAAATCTGTCACTATCTTTTATTGATTCGGAAAATGTCAGTTGAAATGAAATGAATCCGATCCAGTAGTAATTTAAAAAATCGAAAATAATTTTAAATGTACAATTGATAATTTTTAAATTACAAATGATAATTTTTAAATATGGCACACCATATAATCCATACTGGTCCATACTTCCACACTTTCATATCTAATAATATTATAAATGCAAAATTTTGTCTGTCTGTCTGTTACGCTTTCTCGGCTGAACCGCTGTGCCGATTTTCATGCAATTTGGCATGGAAATAGTTGAAGATCCGGGGTCAAACATAAGCATTTTTTTTTTCAAAAATCAACCCCCAAAAGGCGAAACTTGTATGAAAAACTATATCGATGACATGTTAATCTTCTCGCGAGCAAAGCTGCGTGGGTCAGCTAGTGGTAGAATATGTTGATAATTAGTTTTAAAGGACTTAACATCCATATTCTCGCAAATTAATATTTTCGTTTCGTTTCATTTTATTTCATTTCACATTTCAAGAGCAAAACACTGGTTAACTTATTGGTTGTCTGTAGGCGTTATTTATCTTTTTCAGCAGGAGAATCTTGTCATTTCGCGTTCCGGCTTGAAGAGTATGGTAGCCGCTAGACTTTTGATAGGCGACGGTATCTGAAGATTGGTTCTGCTTGTTTGCAATCTATTTGAGAAATTGCTTTGCTTGATATCTGTCTCTGAATTCTGTTACCGATTATCGCTTCAAAGTTTGAAATTTCACGTAATCGTTTTGAACTTTTTCAGCGTATTGCAGTATAATTTTCAAAGCATTTTATCTCGTACTTTCTTCGTGGGACTAGATATAAAAACGGTAGTTTTCCAAACTTAATCTTTAAAATAAAAAATACCTTATATACTTATTATTAAGGCCAGTAACGCACTTGTAATTACTGCTATTTTGCTTTAATTTGCGTTAAAATTTTAGAAAACAATCAATTAATTGACTTCTTTATTCCAATTTGATTTATTTTAACTTTTGAGTTAACATAAACCTTCATTTAATCTTGTTTACTGTTATGATACAGTCGTGATCCCTCCTACTATTAACCAATGATTTTCTAATCTAGAACATGCAACGATATAAAGTCAACTTCAACTAAGTGGTAACATCCGCTTGGATTGAACTTTAAAACGGGCCAGGTTCAAGGAACAACAGGAAGAGAATTAAATTTTCCCCTACGTTTGTCCGGGCTATTTTGAAGAATGTAACAACTGCTGTTCTGCCAGCCACGTCGAAAAAGGTGACCGATTAGGTATATGTTTCACTGCTGTCATGACTACAAGGTGGTACAATTCGGCACAATCACTAAATCTAGCCAAGTGTCCTGCGCATTGCAACTTGAGTTTAGTTATTTGGTAACCAATATAGACCACTAAGTTATTTGTTCGGATGTCGAAGTTCCAGACTTTTCTGTCTTTAAGAGGGATACATAATATACCTAATAATCTCAGAATTATATATTTTTCGAAAAATATAATATTTTCTAATTTCAGAAAACATTTTCAGGTCCAATACATTTGTTACCCTCGTCGCAAAGAGTAAGGTGTTATAAATTTAGCATGTGTCTGTGTATTGCTGATTATTTACCAATATACAATCGAGATTGTTATTGGAAAGCATACTATAGTGAAATTACCCATAAGGTAGAATTAATGGTGTAAAAAGTGTAATAAGCATAATATAAAAAATAAAGCTTAAGCATAATAACCACGATTCATACGTATTTTATGATCGTTTTGCTATATCATTTACCCTTAAAAATTCTGCCCATAGAAGAATCTGATCTTATCAAACACAAGAACAATCTTGTCGTATTATCTAATAGATCGTCCTATATTACGAAATATCTGTACAGTAGGTCCACGGATACAATATTCTGATAAAAATTCCAACAGTTACAAATAACTTTATCCAATGAAACTCACCAGCGCGGAAAATGCTATGTAGAAAATAGCTAAAAATCGAATACAAGTCTATGATGTTACTTCTGACTTGAATCTCCCTTATGCCTTCCATAGATTACTCTTTCATTCTAATGTTAATATATTTTCTCCTATAACTTTATTGCCAAGCTGATAATACTGATGGTTCTACAGTTAGTGCTATCTATAAGCAAACATTTGCCTTTTTACAAGTTCATAAATATTATATGCCGCCAATCTTCAAAGTCTGTTAGTTCTATGTAAAATAAATGGAACAAAGAGCCCAAAAATTGTTCCATATCATCACTAATAAAATCATTGTATATTTGATACTTCTTATCACCTTCACAACTTCTTGCAAAGATATGTTTTTGTATGCCGCCACCGTCTCTGAGTAGTTTATTAACTTAGGCGAATATATATCACCAAAATAATCAATCTATGGTTTTAACAGGTTTTTTTAGGAATGCTACAATTCTTATTTTTAAAATCATATCTTTTGGAATGTGACGAACAACTCGCAGTTTATTTCACCTCCCTCCCTCAAAAAAAAATTGTTGTCTACCTACCTCAAAATTGTTTGTCAGTCTCTTTTTAAATTTAAAACGTTTCCTTACTCATTTTTATTTCACTATTTTTGTGGCATTCTTACAACAACGATACATTCCTTGTTCCTTGGAAAATTACACATAATTAAACCATGACTTCTTCTTTTTTTCAAATCACAGCTAGAGAATTTAGATTCGAAAATGCAACGAAGCGTCGATTCAGATACGCAGACAGAACAGTAGATGAAAGATATAAAACGCAAACGTTAAAGAAATGTAGCAGGGGAGAATTAGCAGATAGGCCATTATTAAATTGATCACTTGCTATCTTAAAATAATTTTACGAATCGCATACCTGTTGTATATACAAAGATAAGAATCACAGAGAAGAAAGACGCCTAAACATAATTTATTGCACTTGGTTCCTTGTCAAACAGTTTTATAAAAAGACTTTCTTAATTCACCTTTAATTTCTGTGTGATTTACCACAAAATTCGGTAATTTAAGAACCGATTTTGATTTTTTTGGGAGGCTATCCTTTTTAATTAGGCCCACTTAAATTTTGTTAAGAACATGATTCTAGAGGTACAATAAATTTAAAGGTTATTGTTGCATTATACTGTATTTCAATTATGTTTATCAATATAATATATATTTAAATAATGGTTTAACGCACTAGAACTGCATTAATCGACCTCCCATTTCCTATATCTCCGGAACCCTACATTAGATCTTCGCCAAATTAAAATAGCAACATACGAGAAGTATATCCTCTCAAACAAAAAAAAAATGCTCAAAATCGGTTTATAAATGACTGACTTTTGGAGTAACAATTATAAAAAAACATACAGGCCAGGCTAATTGAGAACCTTCTTCTTTTTAACCGACTTTAAAAAAAGGAGGAGGTTTTCAATTCGGCCGGTATATTTTTTTTTTGAATAGTCGATTGAAAATGGAAGCACGTTTTGTGAAAAATGTTTATATAATAATAAGAGAAAATAATAATAAGAGTAAGAAACGAAGGCGTGGTTTGCACTCAATACATGAAAATTGCAGTAACAAATGGCATAATGATAGCGTCTATCACTTGAAACAACTATAGCACAGTATTCAATTAGGCTAAATTCCTAAATAGAATCCCACCCCAGTTGTATCTCATCGCTCAGTCACGATGCTAGTGGAACTGGTTGTATTTTTGATAACAACATTAGTAGCTTTTGTATATTATATGCACCGACGGATGCAAAAGTGTTTTAAGGACAATGATGTCAAGTTTGTACCTCCTCTGCCAATTTTTGGAAATACTTTGCAAAGTATTATGATGAAAAAGCATAATATTGACGATCTGGATAAATGTTATAAAGCTTTTCCTGATGAACGGTACGTTAAATTCTTATTATGTTGAGCGTTTGAAATTAATCATAGCATAGAGAAAAATCATGGAGCATCGAAATCCACAAGAAATAGGCAGACTTAAGGTAGCAAGGTCACGAATGTGTCTGTTAGCGTGATGAGTAGTGAATTCTACATTTATACACGGGACGACAAAAAAAAATTTTTGCTTCCTTCTCTTCCGTTAAAAATACTTGGTAATACACTATTCAATAATAATAAAAAAAACTTCACTACAGTATGATACGACTTCTGCTGATTAAAGCAAATTTTAACAATAGTACATAAAAATAATTAAAACAGTTTAGATTACGGAAAAGGTGCGGAAATGTTACGGAAAATGTTAAAAATTGCCTTAATTGCTTTTATTTGTAAGAAAGATGTATAACAAATTATATTTTGATTGAAATCAAATTCCATTTATTAAACTTTCATAAAAAATAACTTTCATATATTATATTACTTGTAAAATACAAAAAAAAAAAAATTAAATACAGAGAAAATTTGTCAACAGAAGTGACCAATACTTTTGAAAAAATAAAGTTTAAAATAAAGTTAAATGTTAGAATTACTAAAATTGAGTTCCAAAAAACGCTTTTGCAAATAAAATTGTTTAAAATAATTGAAATAAAATTCAATAAATAAAAATGTCAAAATTATATTTAAACTTATGCAAAAATTTTGATAAAATAAAATTTAATTTATTGTAAATGTGTACTATTAAAAGTAAAAAAATAATTTAGATAATTCAAAGACAAAACAAGCATAGTTTAAACGCAGCTAAATTGCAATAATTACTTCCAATCTACCTAACACCGTAGATCAAATCTTCACCAAATTTTCTATAGGACTAAATGGAAAATGTGCAAACAAAAAAAATATTTTTCCAAATAAATTAATAAACGACCGAGTTCCGAGCAAATAACCGTTTTAAAAAATACAGCTGCATTAATCAACCTTTCCTTTAAAGGAAATCGTTAAAAATAGTAAGTTTAAAATGGTAGTAATGTCGGGCACTTAGGTTTAAAGTAAAATATCAAATTTTTGAGATTTACTCGCTCTATGTATCATGGATTACAAACTATATGTGCTTTATTGGTCAGTGCATTGAATATATGATCACGAGTTTTCGCCGTGTTGGTCCCGGCCTCCTTTGAAGAATAGGCCAACTGCCGTTCTGCCAGGCAGATCGTAAAAGGCGACCGATTGGCTATCGAGTCACTAACATCGTGGCTACTAGGTGGTAGAGTTCTGCACTGTCTCGCCCGGGTCTGGTACCACCGCCTTACCTATTCCTGCCGCAATAGCGTCAGTGCTTGTCGCTGTCGTGTTCCGGTTTGGAGGGTAAGGTAGCCGGTAAACTTATGCATGTGGCATTAGACCTTGCCACAAGATTTACTTTACGACCTGCCTGGCAGAACGGCAGTTGGCCTATTCTACAAAGGAGGCCGGGAATATATCTTACTAGCTTATGCACAACCTAACGAGGAAAAATAAAATCTATTTTTTTAGTTTAAATAATGTTCAATATTTTTACACCAAAACATCGTGGAATACGCTGGCACCATTAAATAATAACATCGACAATTCGTAAAACATAATAATTTTCTATTAAATATAATATTCTTTCATTTTTATCTTTCAGATGTTTTGGATGTTTATGTGTTCACAGGTATATTGGATATTTTGAGGGCGCAGTACCTATTTATATTATTCGAGACCCTGAAATAATGAAACTCATTACAGTGAAAGACTTCGATCATTTTGTAGACCACAAAGATATGTTTCCTTCAGATGTTAATCCACTGTTTGGGAACAGCCTGCTCTTCATGAAAGGTGATTATTGTATTCAGTAAATACGTAATAGTAATAGCATAAATAAACTATGATTAGTTTGAGTTTTTAGAATTATCTTAAGTAACCAGATTTTTGTCTCATATGAATTCTATCAACAGTCATATTCAATTTACCATGGAGGTAGGCAATTCGACAATCAACTTTCTGGACTTAACTATTACACTTCAAGATAACAAGCAGCATTTCAAAATATTTAGAAAAGAAACATATTGTGGCAATATCATTCCAGCAGACTCAAACCATCCAATCGCCCATAAACATGCAGCCTTACATGCAATGATACATAGATTGGTCTCACTCCCCTTAAATAAAGATGATTTCCGATGTGAGCTTTCCATCATCAGAACTATAGCGTATAATAATGGCTATAAACCAAAGCTTGTTGATGATTTACTCAAAAAGAAACAAAAAAAAATTATAACTCGTGCTTTGTATCCAGGAGCCATAGAGAATAAATTTAAAAATGATAAAAAGTTGGCTAGAATACCATTTTTAGGCAATAGTTCCTATAAGTTCTCAAGATTATTAAAATCCGATTGTCAACCTGTGTTCTATACGAGAAATTCTTTAAGAAATCTTCTTTTTAATAATAAGGACAAATCATCTTCGGCTACTCGAAGTGGAGTGTACAAACTGGAGTGTAGGATATGTAAAGCAACTTACATAGGCCAAACAGAGAGGCAATTTTCAACCAGATTGAAAGAACATATAAGAGTGTGGCACGGTGGAAAGGGGGAATCCGCATTTGGCAAACACCTACACGGAGAAAATCATACTTTCGACCCTGGTCGGGACTTTTCAACCTTACATTTCTGCGAAAAAGAGAGGAAGCTGGATGCTTTAGAGGCCTTAGAAATTAATAAAATAAAGAATAATCCGCTATTATTAAATGAACAAACTGATTTAAATAGTTCCCCATTGTTAAATATTAATTTTGCTTAACATCATATTTATTCAATATTTACTATTATCTCATTATTCGGTTATGACATATTAAATTTTATTTATTTTAATTCGACATTAGGTTAGATTTAATCCAACAATAACCTCAAATATTATTTCAATATTAATTTATTATGTATTATTCGGTTCTGACATGTTTCATTTAGTTATTTTAAATTGACATTTAAATATATTACTTTAATTTGAAATTTAAATATATTATTGCAATTTGACAATTAATATTTAATTATTCTAATTTAATTATAACTTTTTATTGACATTAGTTTATTTGTTTAACTTAAATGTTATTACTATTTTACCCCACTTTTTAGGGAAAAAATCTGACGTTGGCAATACTGTATATGAAGGTACTTAGCAAATAATTATTTTGTTATCTACCTTATGTACTCGCATTTTAGTTATTAAAGTCTTTGTGTATGTTTATTAGTTAAGTTTTACAATAGTATAATGAAAAATGTTAATGTGAAAGCCCTGATGATGCTTTAATAGGCGAAACCGGTTGGCTGTCAGTTTAAAAGTGATTGTGTAATAAATAAAATTTAAATTACATTTGTGAAACAGTACAAGTGCTTATATTATATAATTAACCAGATTTCATCAAAAAGTAGAGACTAACCTATTCGGCTCGACCCGGGACCTCGTGATCTGCACGAGGTCCCGGTTCCGATCCCTCGGTTGCAAAAGTGATATTGCGGTATTTTCGAAGTTTTTTCAGACATCCAAAAACTCAGTAGTAGTTCAGACTCTTATATAGAAATAATGTGGTCGACATCAGAGTGCTAAGTGTGAGTTTTTCTTTTCGCATTCGATCGTGAGCGCGTTTCGAGTTTACTAGGAATTTGTATGTGATTTGTACAGCGCCACCTAGTGGTAAACTGGTTTCTCACGTTTACCACTAGGTGGCGCTGTACAAATCACATACAAATTCCTAGTAAACTCCAAACGCGCTCACGATCGAATGCGAAAAGAAAAACTCACACTTAGCACTCCGGTGTCCTCGAGCCCCCTTTGAAGAATTGTCTATCTGTAATTCTGGCACGTAGTTCATAAAAAACGACCGATTGGCTAAATTTGTCACTACCATCGTGTCTCATTCAGTACCACCGCCTTGCCTTTTTCTACCGCAACAGCGTCAATGCTTCTCACTGTCATGTTCTGTTTTAGAGGATAAGGTGGCCTGTAAACTTATGCTTGTAGCATTATCGTCTTATAGCTCAAACAGCAACAAACCATTGATATTCTTAATGATAGTTCGGTAAGGTCGGTAAAATATGTCAATGGGGATCACCACTTATACTGCCAAATGACAAAGTGGCGAATCCTGTTAACTGTAATGTCTATAAAAGTTCGATTTATTCTGCCTGCTCTGCAAAGGAAATGATGTGATGTAACTTTCAAATTAAAAAAAAAATTACGTCCAGTAGTGGCAAAGTAAGTCTATCCAGTTTATCCTCCATTAGCCAATTGTATCCTCATGATGTGACAGATGGCAAACCGTTCGACAAATTAACCCTACTACGACTATTATTATGTTTAATAGGATTAACACATTCTCTAAAGAATTGCGTCTGGGAGTGAAAACCATAAACTCACGCGCTTTTACTAGGCTGGGCCTAGTCCGATAACGCTAGAAAATGAGCCCGGACTAACGCGGTTGGAATCAACACTTGTCCATGGCTTGATTTTTTGTTCTCATGATCACCTGTTGCATCAAGGAAGTTAGTAAAAGTGTACTCATGGCAACTTTGATTACGTTTTTACAAATTTATACGTGGCGGTAGTTATAAAATATATTTCCCCTATTATTATTTTTTTGTAACTTTTATTACAGGAGATAGATGGCGAGATATGAGGATGACACTTAGTCCAGCATTCACAGGTTCAAAAATGCGATTGATGGCACCTTTTATGAAGGAAATATCATGTAACATTATTGAATATTTGCGAGGTATGCATTAGTTCAAATAGGCATTGCTTTGATCATGATTCTGCTGTCAATTAATTAATAAATTAATCAATCAAATTTATTTTGATGAAACTTAGCCTAACATACATAAATAACTAACTTTTAAGTAAAATAATTTACAATACATTAAGTAATATGTTTCGTACGTATTTATAAAGTATGAAAATATACTATGAAAATATATAGAATGGCATTTACTAAGTATTATAAAAAATTAGGTATAAAAATACTTATAATTTGTAATATAACACAGAGCAAATATTCCGTGTATAACAAAATAGGTATTATAAAGTTAGTTGTATACAATGGAAACAAACTAAAGCGTGGGATTTTCTTCGTTACCTACCGTGTGTTATAGAATTATTCTATAAGCTGTAACCTTGTTGGCTTTTTATTTTTCCACTTGGTGACAAACCATGAGAGAAGCTTTGAATCTCAGGTCAAGGACAAAAGTTATTGGTTTTTTCTCTCTCAATAAAAACTGGAGTAACAGCCTAAAGGTTTTTTTTATGACTAAGTGATTTTTACACATATTATGACTAGATGAACGTTGGCTTAATTTTTAGTTATTGGCAAATACACCAATGACAGTTACCAGACTTTTTTTGCTATCCAAAATTACATATATAATATTTATATATGTAGGTATTTTTATATTGTAGCCTAATTGGAAAATATTTTTTTAAACAAAATTTTAGACAAATTATACGAATAAATATCATCCCAAAACAAACAAATTACATGATTTTTCTTATTTACCACACGTTTATTTATTTTCTAACTAGCTGATTGCCCCCGTTTCGCACGGATAATATGCCAATAAAATTAATTAGATAAAATCTTCCATTTACACCATGTAGCGAAAAAATTACAAATGTTTGATGTCAGTTGTTTATGTCAAGATATTGAAGATCCTAATATTGTCTTTATTACTCATTCACTTTTCATATTATGCGATTAATAAAATGTGATTTTTTAACATTTTCTTTTACATAAACCTTTTCCCGACTACAACAAATAAACAGAAAAGGAATTATCTAGTTTGGTAAATTTATTTTAAAATTATGCGCGGACAAATTTTTTCTTTTCAGTTTTCAAACTTTTCAACTTTTTATTTATATAGATTTAGTAAATAAGCAAAATAATAGTTTAAAAAAATAAAAACTTAACTAAAAATTGAATTTTTCATATTCGTATGTGTTTTGTTATGTGATGTGGAAAAAACTCCCTCTGTTGTTGCAGATCATATAAATGAAGATGTGGATGTCGACGATTTGATGCGTCGTTATACTAATGACGTGATTGCATCAGCAGGCTTCGGGCTTCAAGTTAACTCACTCAAAGACAGAAACAACGAATTTTATAGAACTGGCCAGCAGTTATTCTCATTTACCATAGGGCAAAATATACGTCTATTTTTAATTACGCTTTTACCACAATTGACAAAGGTAATAAATACAATTTAGTCATTAGTTCATGTATGAGGTGTCCGCATAATTAATATATATATATATATATATATATATATATATATATATATATATATATATATATATATATATATATATATATATATATATATATATATATATATATATATATATATATATATATATATATATAAATCAATTGCTGTTTGTTAGTCTCGCTAAAACTCGAGAACGGCTGAACCGATTTGGCTAATTTGGCTTTGAATTAATTGTTGAAGTGAAGGGAGGGTTTAAAAGATGAGAAAATATAGAAAAAAATAAAAATAAGAGTAGTTAAAAAGGTAGAACAGCGTTTGCCGGGTCGCTAGTAATAAATAAATAATACATGTGAATGTGATTTCGATAAAATTTAGTAAGGTTTTAATTTAAACTATTTGCTTCAAACAGTTGATGATAATGAATGACAGAAATGAATGATAATATACTAATCGTATTTGCGCCACTTAATGGAAAAGCATCTACCCCGTCTAGATATAAATAATATGAGGAATTATTTGTAAATACGATCCGCCCTCTGAAAAACGCTCACCTTACTCCCTAAAGTTACAATGTGTTAGGAAAAATGCTTCTGAGTTTTACTATCTGGATAAAAAAATTTTTGTCTAGAGTTTATTTCGTCTAAATACCCCTGCAGCCGCAGTATCAATACCGCGCGCATAATATAGAAACGCATAATAGTATAATAATAATAGTATGAACAGTAGCGCATAATAGTAGCACAGTATAAGCGCATAATAGTATAAACAGTAGAACAAGCTAAAATTGTAAAACGTTATTAACTTAATACAGATAAAAAAATCTTAAAAATATCAAGCTAAACCGTTACTTTATAGATTATCTTATTTTGCGTTACTTTTTAAATAGCATTGAAATAAGACTTTGTAAAATTCCGACGCAATTTTCAAAAGCATGCTAAATACGCCTTAAAATAAAAAAATTACTAAAGGTGTATTTTTTTCAGTTAATGCGTTAACTTCTGTCTTATAGGGATCGAATGTTACCAGATTTTACTAACCATATTCTGAGAACGACTCCAGTTGTAACTTAATATACAATATAATATTTCCGCATTTATCCACTTATGACCGTGATTTATATATATGAAATATAGTACCCATAACACAATCAACTAATGCTGTGAATTTGCAGCATAAGTAGAATTAACATAAAAGTAAATATACTTTTATGTTGATGCAATAGCATCTACAAGCACTCTACGACTATCAAAATAATCTTTTATCCAGTTGCATAATTTTCCAGGCAATCCGTATTAGAATGATTTAAAAAATGACTAATTCCAGATGCAATTAAAGGCCTTAGCAATATCTAGACCAACTGTGAGTGCTTCTATTTTGGTTTCGAGACTTAAGCCCAGTGATGCAGATGATTTGAATAATAATTCAGATAAATTAGGATCTTAGAGCAAACGCATGAAGACCGTACCGTTTGTCTCTAATTAGCTGCTGGATATTTTTAACATATTTGCAACATTCGAAAGCAAGGAAAAACCTGGGACTGGTCTGTAATTAATCGGGTCCGAAGAAGGCGATACTGTGAAGCTCCAGTCGGAAGATGAAAACAGTAATTATGTATACTTGCATACACTTGTACATAATTACAAATGTAGTTACACCAAGTGTCAACGACAAAAAGTACAAAATATATGAAAACAGTACTTTATGTATAATAATTATTATTAATTAAAATAATAGTTAAAAAAGAAAGATAAAGTTTTGTATTTAGAGACAAGAAAAAGTGTATATTGTCCCTATCGTACTTTATACCACGGGCGTTATACCCAAGAAATTTAGTCATAGTCTAAAATTAGTAGAACTTAATAATAATTCCTACATACCATTACAGAAAGCCGCAATGTGAAAAATAGTTAGAAAGTTCATGCAAATAGATGAAAAAACAACGCACCCTCCTTGTGACACATACACTCCTACACACAATATGCTACGTTTACTTGGTTTCGACCCGTGAACACAGTTAAAGCCAGTTTTCGAACTGAGAAAATAAAGAAGAAGATAAAAATAATAATAATAGTGCTGCACAAATCACACGAATTGATCTAACATCAAATTATTTGTTTGTGTAATGGGTGTTAGTCAACAATATTAATACATAGAAATACATATATAAATACTGCTATATACATAATATACACCCAAACCTAGAAATACAAATATCTATGCTCATCAACCAAATGTTTGTCACTGTCAAACCCGAGTTAAGTTAAGTCAAACCCTGTTATCAAACCCGAGCCCCATCGATACGTAGTTAGGTTCACTAACCACTCGACCTACGAGGCGGTCAATGCTTATGTGACGCTTAATTAATGCCTTATAAATTCGCAGGCGATAGGCCGAAAAAAGAGTACTGTTTCCCTTTGTTGATCACACACACCGAGATTTATGGATGGAAGCTTAGTCTTTTCTTTCACAGTACCATGGAATTGAACGAAGAACTGAACGCGTTGACTCTTAGAATTTTAATGGTGGCTGAGGTTTTTATACTAGTTTTTTATATAATAAAATAGCAAACAACAGATAACTCTCCTAATGGCAAGAGACAGTCATCACCTACAGACACCAAAGATGATAATAATGGTGAGTTGCTATCGTGGACCCCTGGGTCTTAATGCCATATGCATAAGAGAGTTCCGGAACAACACAGGGAAGAAAGTAGTATTCTCAAAACAAGATGACACGTCTAAGGGAAACTTTCTAGTGGTAAATGCGCATAACTAACTTCTTGGAGTTTAATTGGATTTAGCTCAACTGTTAATTTGGGCTTCAGAAGCAAAGTAGCCCTGCACATGTCGACGTGTTACCGAGAAATATCGCTACGACCGAAGCATTATTGTCATCTGCATAGCAATGGATTTTTTTACACAACATGTCATTGATATGCAGAATAAACATGTAAATAACAGCACACAGCCTCAGGAAACAGTTGCACTGACAAATATAGGCTTCGACCATAACCTTGATGTATCAGCTAAAAAGCTGGTGATTTATTTGCATAATTTCTCAAGAAGTTCATAAGAAGGAAGCTCCCAAAAAATCTCTGTTAACTTTCAATGCTTTAATTCAACCGCCTCCACCTAGAGATGTGTCAGGTATACTAGAAAATTTCTAGCAGAGCGGACACGATGGAAACAAGACTGACGGTGCTATTCTAAATACTCCAGGAGCTGGTGGTTAACGATTGTATCAATAATTTGTGAGAACAAAGATATTATAGCTTTTAGTCGATAGTTGAACAGATTCAAATTTTTTGGACATCTCACTGACTCGATCACTAGACACACTATTAGTGACACCTCTTAACTTTAGCATGACAGCTTTGGTATTTTCTATTACATAGCTCAAGATACTAAGATCCGCTCATTGTAAGCTACTCATTTTTTAGTAAAATTAATGAAACTACAAATTAAGTCTTTATCCTAATCTTTACGATTAATTTGTTAAACTCATAAGTTCTTAACATGAACTTTTTTTTTAAATTTCTTACATGATTAATTTAAAAAAGTAATTTTATTCTTTATGAATTATTACATTCAAATAAGATTCATGTAAACTATTTAAAATACATATATGGATGAGAATGATGCATCAAGTAAAGTAACAAAATTTAAAAGTCAGACAGAACAATTAAAATAAAACGTACACTTATTGGGCCAAGTCTTTCAAAAAATAGCCCAACGGAATCGTAACATTAATTGATGATTTCAAGCGTAAAATCACGCAGACGAAATTTAAGTCTTATGATTATTAATTATATTAGTAGAAAAAAGTGATACTAATATTTATAATTATAGTTTATTCATATTGGTCGTGACTAGATCCCAGAAGCAAACGTCGATAAACACGAGAAAAAGCAAAGAAGTGTGAACTAACTGTGTCTGGTTTTGGACCACTATAAGAACATTGAAATTGTTTATATGTCAGGGAATATGCAGCTCTTATCATCAAATTATCTATTGTAGTCTTATATGTCCTGATAAAATTTGCAAACTATTTCATAAATATTTAATGAATTTTATTTTTCTATTTTTTGCTATAAAAATACTAGTTAGATTTAGTTTTCATTTGATATTAGTACGTATGTAATGTAAAGTAATTTTTATGATATTTATAACGTTTATTTCTTTTTAGTCATTTACAGCCTATTTACAAAAATCTAGTAAATAAATGTTTTTGTAATAATATAGCGAGCAAAAATAACTTTGTCTTTAAAATAAAATTATCAAAAAGTCGAGTCAAAAAATCCAAGGCATATTATATAAATTAAGACATAGTGTAGACGAATAAATAAAAAGATTTAGTTAAATGAGGTAAAAATAGCTTTATTTACCTGAAAATTCTATCTTAATAAATAAATAATAAAAACCGGCTAAGTGCGAGTCAGACTCGAGCACAAAGAGTTCTGTACCATAATCTATAAAAACTGCAAAAAATCACGTTTGTTGTATAGGAGCCCCCCTAAAATATTTATTTTTTAATTTATATTTAATATTTTATGATTAAATTACTAAATATAAAATAATTAATTTTTATTTATTTATATTTAATTTCATTATTTACTTTTAAGTAAATATATAACTACATATTTCAAGCGTCTACTAGTTGCTATTAAAATCGAGAAAAAAATGCAAATAAATCACGTTTGTTGTATGGAAGCCCTGCTTAAATATTTATTTTATTCTTTTTTAGTATTTGTTGTTATAGCGACAATAGAAATATATCATATGTGAAAATTTATACGGTCTAACTATCTTGGTTTATAGATAGATAGAATACTTTGGATACGAAACCCTAAAAAACCCAATAAATAAATAGAAGCTATATTAATATAATAACCCTAAAAATTGTCATAAAAATGTCTCAAAAATGGTACAATAATGGATTTGCAATTTTGAACATTGAGATGGCCAAATAATTGATTTTAAATGCTATTATAATAAATATATATATTTTTAAATTTGTTCAAAAAGTGATACTTAATTTTTTTACAGAAATTAGGCATCGCAATGTTTCCAGAAGCAGTCACTAATTTTTTCAATGACATTGTGAAAAGTTCAATGGAATATAGATCAAAGAACAATGTCGAAAGACCTGACATGATACAGTTACTCATAGAATCATCAAAAGGTAACTGATTTTCAACAAAGAAAACTCAACTACTAGTAATTTTCTTCTAACTAATATCTCAACGCACGTTCCACTTTGCAAGCGCAGCATCTTTAGGAGACACGAACACTACTTTACTCAACGAGAGTTGAAGTAATACTGGCTCGCCGCCACGGTTGTAAAGCTCGTTTTATAGATCGAGCTACTATATACACAATTATCCAGAATGAAATGGACGTCGTCCAAATAGCTTTTAATAAAAATTTCATCCCCTATTTAAGCCCTCCAGGGACAGATTTTTGAAAAAAAAAATAGCTTATATTTGACCCCGGATCTTCAACTATATCCATTCCAAATTTCATGAAAATCGGTCTATTGGTTTAGCCGTGAAAGCGTAACAGACAGACAGACAGACTTTCGCATTTATAATATTAGTATGAAAGTATGGATTTGGTTTAAGCGGACTTTAGTTCATGAAGTTCACTTGTTGAATTTTTATATTCCCATAGATAGCTAACTCTTTTTAGCCCAGAAAATCACGGATTTTCTTTTACAGATGCATGGCTAAGGGCTTACATTTAGAGGAGATCCTCAAAAGTAAGGGTGGTATCCCCTCTATATTAATCAGTTGTTATTGCTCAAGCAAATCTCAAAATTGCTTCTTTGGTTTCCCTACCATGAACCCTTAATTTAATAAATCTAAATTTCGTTGAATGACCTGCTTAGAGTAACGATTGTTCTAATGTAAATTCACGGGCGTAACCGAATCTTACAGTAGCTTAGTAGGTTGTAGCATCACAGCCTTACCTATTCAGTGTTTATCACTGCTGTATTCTTGTTTGGAGGGAAATGTCACCGGCCCGTTCAGGACGACGAAGTCCGATAAGTGCGTACTGTACATGCCACCACCATGCCGTATTTAGTAAGTGGTGTAAAGTATGGTGAATGAGGGTGGAAAATTGTTCCGCTGGGGTATTAGTTATTTTTCAAGGCTACGATGAGTTCCATTTCTTACAGCGCTTTTTTATTTTTTCCTTTCAGTGTCAACTCAACAGTACACGTTAAAGTTCGTTTAAATTTATATATTAACTAGTTATTGTGATTTTCTGCAAAGTAATACCAGAATCTAGAAATAAAAGCGTGTTAAAAATATGTTATTAGTCTTATCTCCGATACTTTATCGACTAATAAAACATACTTCAAAAAATTCCAGCATCCAAATTGAAGATAATATTTTTTTTATTTATTTTTAATTGTTTTGTTTTCTTTCACTACTTAACATCACTTTTGTTTCGCTACGGAAAATATTACCAAACTATATCTAGTATGCATCCCTATGGGGAACGCCATATTAAAATAGTAAGCAATGGTAAACTTTTACATACGATACTGTATCTCTTTCACGAGAAGCAGTGTACTAGGTGTCATTTGTCGATGGATATCTCTTCCGGACAGCCATCCACCTGTTTTTATCATAAAAAATTATAAAATAAGGTTCTATGCTTTTGCTTGTCTCCTCCATAATTCGTGTTCCTCATTACTGAGGGTTGTGACCTCCTCCTTGGATCGTTCTTTAAACACACAATATTACGCCATTGGGCTCTATCTGCTAAGTGCTGCTAGTATATACAGTGAACGCATACATATATACGCTATTTTGGACCGACGGTCAATATTTATGTATCAGATGCCCTAAGTAAGGAAAATATTACTTACTTTATTTCGAGTGTGAGATCTGATCTTTGCGTATTTTGTATGAAATATTATAAATAATATTAAATCAAGACTGCCAGACAACTTCGATTGACGGTTATCAATGCCAGTCACTTTAAAAATTGAAAGAAGAAACACAATGTTCTTTATAGTCGACTTTATTCTTATCCATGAAATTCAAGGGACAATATATTTTGTAAGCTACTATACCAATCATAGGCGCTAAACTTAGCATAACTCGTACAAACGTAAGATCGCGCGCGTGTACTATTCAAATGCCTTTTTATTAATACAGCTGCATTGAAATTATATCATTAGTAATCTAATGGAAGTCTTAGTAACTGAAATATAATTTCTTAATATGTAATTGTAAAAGTGATTGCAAAACAACGCTGTAATTTTTTTAATATTTTAGTTATAGATAAGTTTTTCTTTTTAATATGCATTTAGCAAGAATTGAATATTAAATACTTAATACAGGAAGATTAGTGGATTGTAAAAATGTAAATTTTGTACTGGTACATTTTTCTGTTAAAATAGGTTCGCTAAAAGAAGACAAAGAAGAGGATGAACCACTAAATGAAGATAATTTTAAATCAAAATCCTGTACAAGAGGTAAGCTCTTTTCAGCATCTTAATTAAGTTTGTATTTCTTTGCGTATTTAAGATGTTTTTCATTAGATAAAAAAAAAACGAATTGCCACAAGCGTACTTTGATGCCAATAATCATAAATAAAACGTAACATAAAACAGAAATAGCAAATACTCTTTAAGTTATTAGTAGTTTAGGTTTGATTCACACCGACCAACTTACATCAGCTTGAACCGAAACGGATGTGTATGAATGTCGTGGCAGCTATATGCGTCCTGCAGAGCTGTACGCATGCCACGACAGACATACAACACTTAAATGCCTCGACTCGCTGCACCGCTGCTCTCATAGAGAGCAATCTCATTTACATTTCGCGACGGCCGTATGCTCCAGAATGGATTCCGACGCATGCCAATGCTAACTTCACGGAGCTATTACAGAGCCTTACGAAGCTGTTTAAATGTTGTGGAATGTGAATGTAACGAAAATATGAACTGTAATTACTGATTAGACGTTCCAGTTTCACTTCGTATTTTAAACTGCCCGGACGGCAGTTTACAATGCGAAGTCGGCAGCCGGGGCGATGTGAGCCGGTTAGTCTGAATCGTACTTTAGCTGCATAAATGACCTATGATATCGCGCAATTCTTGTCACCCTACGCGTCGATAAAACTGACTGCTTATTGCTGCCTACACCCGGTAGATATTATTAAACATGTGATGTTACATCACACTTACAGACTGAACTTTCGGTGCAAAGAGGCTAGAACGAGGTAGAAAGGCAATGACATGAATTAACTTGGAATATAACTCTTTCTTTATTTGTTTGTCTACATAAACTAAATTTTATAGATTTTTGGGTTAAATACAACATATTTTAAAAACTATTGCAATCAATTCAACTGCCGATTCTGAAGAAACTAGTTAAGTCTTTTGTATCAAGTAAGACAACTAGTATGCGAGTACACCGATTGTAAGGACATGAAAATGCATATATTTAATTGAATCCAAATTCACCTCAACTACAATATAATAATTATTATACACTATCATATTACATTATAAAAATCCTCTGAACATTCTTTACATCTTTTATCCAAAATGTACTTCTTATTTTCCAAATTTACAATGTACATATCTCAATAAAACTTATTTTACTTGCAGAATGGTCCCCACAAGAATTGGCCAGCCAAGTCTTTATATTTTTTGCTGCGGGCTTTGAAACTTCTGCCTCAGCTTTGGCGTTAACCGTCCACGAACTTGCACTAAATTCTGATATACAAGAAAGATTATACCAGGAGATTAAAGAGTTTCAGGAGAAAAATAAAGATATTAAATACGAAAACATTAACTCAATGGTGTATTTGGATTGTATTGTAAATGGCAAGTATTTCATATAGAGAACATTTGTTACAGAAGCTCCAATAGTTACCCGATTTTACAAGAAAAAAAGTTGTGTTTGTCAAGTATATGTATATTTCTCTGCCACATTTTGTAGCTTTAATGGCTTGATGGATTTTAGCATCATAACCGTCGTTGGACTCGTCTTAATTATGAAAGTGATATAAGAAGATACTATATATATTCGCAAATCGGGTCGTAGTTAGAGTTTAATAATATAATAACTAGCGATCGCCCTGTGGACAAATTTCGACCGTAATTCCACGATAAAAATTAATCGGTTGTTGTGCGTAAACCTCTAATATTCTGGTAGTATATATTTACATAGTAGGAGAACTTATCCATTATCAAAGACAATACTTACAAAACTGGAATATTAAGCAGAGTACCAGCTGCTAGCATGAAATTGAACCCCACTTTAAGTTCAGTGCATAACAGCAACATAACTTATATTATTATATCTTAAAACCCATACCAATATTATAAATGTGAAAGTGAATGTGTGTGTTCGTTTATCCGTCTTTCACGGCAAAATTGAGCGACGAATTGACGTGATTTTTAAGCAGAGATAGTTAAAGGGATGGAAAATGAAATAAACTACCTTTTCTCTCTTTCTAACCCCCCACTTCCCTAAAATGGGGATTGGAAATTTGTATGGAGCATTCCGCAATTTTTAAGGTAGAAAGCTAAAAGTTGGTATGCGGGCTACTTATGACTAACAAAAAATCGTACGTCATTTTTTTGGAATACTACCCCTAATTTAACGTGAGCGAAGCCGCGGGCAAAAGCTGGTAATATATATTTATTATTGCGTTTTGAAACTGAATTTATTGAGAAAAAACTGACAGGATTTAGGTGTATGTAATTTAAGGATGTTATCCCGTCACATTAATAGCATCACACCATTCACATCTATGGTGTCTATAGGCGATGGATTATATCGTTCCATCATTATCTGCTTGTTTGCTTTATCATATAAAAGAAGAAACACTTAAAAACTCGAACGAATTCAGTAATCCTCAAACAGAATTATGCATATGAAGATGAAATGGATTCTACACATTCAATAAACAATAGCAAAGATGTCTGTACATAAGGAGAACCGAAATTAAATATAAATTGATATTTAATTTCGGTTCTCCTTATCTACAGACATCTTTACTTTAACAGAAGTTGATTTACAAAACGTTTTGGACAAATTGAAATTATTGGTTTTCATATTGGAAATTAACTTTCCGTCAGGTCGGAGCAAATTGTCAAGTTAGATGAGATTTATAATAAATTGGTACACCATTTGTAATTTTTTGGGCCATGACTCAGAAATCAGAAAACGGGACATTTTTCAAGTCCCTGAAATATACTTAGAGACACCAGGCCAAAGTAATTGGAACCTTAACAGTTCCAATCAAACATGGACCTATTGTCACATTATATGTGCTATAATTTTTCACTATCAAAGCTATTCTGTTATTACGACTTATTAGCTAGCTGGAGTTAAATATTAAGTGCCCTATTGTATTACATAATACACATTGATTAAAATGAAACAATAATGAATGAAACATGGCTTTAATAGATATTTAGCTTTCATTTATTTCATCTTAGCGTAAGTGGATTATTTTTTGACGAATGTTTCAGATAGATCTAGTTTTATTTTTATTAGTTACTATCTGTCCGCCTCGGCTTCGTCTGGGGAATGTATCATTCTTTAGGACCTTATATTTTCGGAGGCGAACTTTGGCAGATTCAAGGAGTTTTGCAAAGCGTGGCATCAAACAAGAAATGTAGAAGATTGAAGGTTGGCAATAGGGGTTTTGTATGTGATTTTTAGCCCCAGAATGGGGAGAGTGAATCTGAAGGCGTTGAAGAAAATTTGTAGTAAGCGAAGTGGACATTCACATGATAGTGAAAGATGAAATCTTCCCACTGCATCTCCCGCAATTCCACAGAGACGCGGTCCATGTATCTAATAAAATGTATGTATGTATGTACCGAATAAAAAATAAGCAAAATCTACCGTTTACAGTACGACCATATCATTGAAAATTTATACTTAATTTTTGATTTCTCGCACACATATGCAAGGGACACAATATTCCAATTGGCTAATACAAAATCGGTATTTTGTCACACGTGTTTATAGCTCACTGGATCGATCGTACTAATCTTTGCGTTTCGGTTGGGATTACTTATAAGATCTATTAGTCTAATGTGTTGTCAGGACAACTGGTCTTTTATTAGGTCTCTAGCTTGGTTACTCGATGGACCATGCTTAGTGATTAGAATTACACGAGTAAAAATTTGACTATTCTTTATTGAAGATACTTCAATCAGCTGCCAATTATTCCACCTTGATACAGTCAGCTGACGTATTTATTTATTTGAAATATCGTGATAACTGTTATCGACAAATTTTCAATTGAGAAGCTATGACTGAATTTTTTTTCATATTCGTGTGACCAGCTGACACATAATAATATCCACCAGTTTATAGTCTGTTGACTCTTTGTTTTCTATAAGATATTCGGCAAGCTGTATTTTGAAAAATTTTCAATCCAGACGAAATTACTAATTGCTTTTATAATATAAACACTTTTAAATTTACAGCCAAACAGTTTCGTCTATTAAAGCATCATCAGGGCTTTCACATTAACTTTTTACATTATACTATTTTAAAACTTAAATATTTTTCATACACAAAGACTTTAATACAACTAAAACGCGATTTAGCATTGTGTCGCATAAAGTGATTGTGTAATAAATAAAATTTAAATTACATTTGTGAAACAGTACAAGTGTTTATATTATAAAATCAGTATGATGCAGTTTCACTAAGTGCCGACGATGGAAAGTATAAATTATGAAATTAATAACATTCATTTTTTTTCGACGTGCGTGAGAGGCTTCTGCTTTCACCCACCTAGCTGCAGCTGATGTTCACGAAACTTCATGATACAATTCTCAAAAGCATTGTACAAGTTATCTTCCGAGAGGAAATGATTAAACAAATTTATACCCTGTCCCGGGAACTACACGTTACGTATGCTAAGCCATCATTACGTACAGATATCATTTTACACATTAATAACCTTATAATTATAAATTCAAGAAACATTAAGAAAATGGTGTCCCGCTATATTTATGGACAGAATATGCACAAAGGCTTACGAGTTACCGCCTCCAAGAGAAGGTGCAAAACCAGTTACGGTAAGTACAATATTTTACTATTTTTTTATATCATTAAATAGCCAACAAGTAGATAGCACTCCTGATGGAAAGAGACAACCATCGCCTATATACACCAAAGATGTTAAATGTTAATGATGCGTTACTATTTTTATGGCGGGGTTTTAGTGTCACATGCATAGGTTTACCGGCTATTTTACCTTAAAAACCGGAACACGACAGTGACTGATGTTGTTGCGACAGGAATAAGTGAGGCGGCGCGGTGGTACAAGACCCGAGCGAAAAAATGTAGAACACTATCACCTAGTGAATTATAAATTCACTGGATGGTAGTGCTCCCAAACTCAACCGAGGCCCATTGGTTGATATGTTTAATATAAGTTTGCGTTTACTTTGAACTTTGACTCAGTCTCTGTGTACCACCCTTTATAACTCAAGAACGGCTTGATCGATTTTGATAATCTATACATATAATAAAATCGTAGAAAAGTCAAAACTGTACATTGAATATTTTTTAAAAGAATACTTGGCGCGTGATCTACAATCGATATCGAAGCCAAAAATATAGTTTTTAGAATTTTCGTCTGTTTGTCTGTTTGTATGTCCGGGGTAAACTCAAAAAGTACTGCATGAATTTACTTAAAATTTTGCATAAATATTACTAACAGGTCGGGTCAACATATAGGCTACATATTATCACGCTATCACCTACGGGGGAGGAGCTGTGCGGAGTAAACAAAGTCCGCGCGGACGAAGTCGCTGGCAACAGCTAGTAAGTCATAACTGTGACATTATTTTATGGTTATTGATAGATAAATTTTCAAAATATTTTCTTGACTTAAAATACTTATTTTAAGTCGAGAAAATATTTTGAAAATATATTATATTATATTTTCTTGGATATTTTTTATATGACTAAAAAATATATTTTAAAAAAATGTCATTGATCTACCGATATACGTCTTTCGGATAGGACAAGGTTTTTTTACACCTTGTATAATGTTTACAAGATAAATTATAATAAAGAAAATAATAATATTGTGATGTAGAATTTTATTTTGATCAGATTTTTTTCTTGTGGCTATTGTAGATTCCTTGAAACGCAACACTATAACTTTTGATACAATTGAAATTTATTATTTGTTTAAAAACAAATCAAAGGAGATTGCTGAGATGCTAAGACTATCAAAAAGCACCAATTTAGGTCAGACGATGACCAAAAGGTTGATGAGATCGGCTTTAAAGTTCTACAAGAATATAACCTCAGCCGAAATTATCAAATTAATTTAATAATAAATTTTAAAAAACGGTCAATTTTTAATAGCAATTAAATTTTAATAAGGATTACAGTTGGAAGTCATGAAACTAATCAAATATGTGTGCTTATTCTTATTTTTAAATCAAGTAAAGATTTTCTTTTATTAACACTTTCTTTTATATATTATGTCAAACAAACTAGAAAAATGTCGAATAGGTAAGACGCATAATTAAAAAAAAAACTATTGTAAAAAAGGTAAAAAAAAATATAGTATCTGTTACTATAGTCGAAAGTTACAACACAGAAGGCTGTATGTACACAAACTACTTTTTATATCGTTCTGAAGAAAAAGAGAAGAGAAAAAGAGAAAAAGAAAGAGAGAAGAAAAAGAGAAATATTTTAGAAGAAATTGATAATGTATTACAATACGATAAGCATGTATCAACATGCGTTGCGTTCTAGGCAAACTTTGTATAGACGCTCATCATTCTCCTTTCTACAGTCAGTCTATATTTTTTAAAATATTTATTTCGTTATATATGTCACCTCTGTGGTCTAGTAGTCTGGTGTGGGTGTGGACCACATGAAGTCTCGAGTTCGATTCCCGGGTTGGCAAACCAAAAATTATTTTCTCAGTTTTCTGATAAAAACAACGTTGCCCAGGATTAGATAAGTACCCGGTTAGCGATAGCAAATCGTGCGTGCACTGGTTGTACCTCTGCCTAGCTCTTTAGAGATATGGGTGTGATAATATAGATTATTTTTAAATTTATTTCGTAAGCTAATAACAATGTTTATTATTCAACAGTTAAAACCAGGTGATCTGGTGTATAATTTGGTGAATTCAATACAAATGGATCCAAAGTACCACCCGGACCCACAGAAATACGACCCGGATAGATTTGCGAATAACAAGAAATACATAAAACCTTCTACATTCATGCCTTTTGGAATGGGACCAAGATTTTGCATTGGTAAGTTAAGTTCAAAAATGTAGCTAAAAGTAAAAAATAAATAGTTTTACTAATTTTATAAGTAGGGACAAATTACACTTACTGATCTAACCCCAAATTAAGCAAATTATTTGCTTGTGTTATGGGCGTTAGTCAACGACACTAATACATAGAAATACATATATAAATACTTTTACACACATAATAAACACCCAAACCCGGAAATATAAACATTTATGCTCATCACATAAATGCTTGTCGAATCGTATTCTCGTCATCGTATATCGTATTGCGTAGTCAGGGTCGCTAACCACTCGACCAACGGGGCGGTCAAATAAAGGTGAAAGTTTGTATTATGCCCCCGCCGTACTTGCGTCTATCGTCACAAAGCTTCGTACAATGACACGATTAATACAGATGTGACCGGCTATTATTGGCTATTTTCGCATACATTATACGTTGCGTGTGCCTTAGCGCGCATATAACTTCGGGTGCGTGCAGCATGAGAGGCAGTGTATGTGTACACACAAACACATTAACTGTCTACCTTAGCTTTAGTTTTAGTTTTACCGAAAGGGTAAAACGGGACCCCAATACTTAGACTCCGCTATCCGTTCGTCTGTCTGTCTGTCTGTCTGTCCGTCTTTACTCAGGCTGTATCTCATGCACCGTGATAGGCAGTTGAAATTTTCACAGGTGATGTATTTCTGTTACCGCTGTAACAATAAATACTAAAAACGGAATACAATAAATATTTAAGGGGGCTTCCATACAACAAACGTAGTAGTTAGCTAACAGGTATATGTCTATATGTGTGTGTATGTATGTATATATATGTGTATATATAAGTTATATGTATAAACTAGCTGCTGCCCGCGATTTCGTTCGCATGGACTTCGTTTACTCCGCACAGCTCCTCCCCGTAGGTGGTAGCGTGATAATATGTAGCCTATATGTTGACCCGACCTGTTAATAATATTTATGCAAAATTTGAAGTAAATCCATGCAGTATTTTTGAGTTTACTCCGGACATACATTGACTTTCCGACGATTTTATTATATGTATATAGATAATAATTTGTATAGTACAAGTAGTACATATTTAAATTTATTAAGATCTATGTTCTTATATGACACACTATATTTTTTGAGGCATCGTTTACATATTTTCTGTTTGCCAAAAGGTTTACTGGAGGAGAATGTCAATAGGCATTATGTCCGCCTTTTGTACAAATTAATTTAAAGTGTACAATAAAGTTAAATAAATAAACAAACATAATTTATTTGCAATTTTTTTTCTTGTTCTATATAACGACAACTGGTAGACATTTGAAATATTTACAGAATATTCAATCATATATTTAGTAATATAAATATAAATATAATATAATATAAATATAATCATAAATTTAGTTAATAAGTTGATTAAAATAAAAATGATGTGGTGTCGCGGGACACCAGGTAGGAACGAACTTCCTTCGGCTAAACGGCACTACTCGCTTCGCTTGTGTACGCGACTGTCGCGCATGCGCACGTCTCATTTAACGCTTTTATTCCACGCATTTTTCTTACGGTTTTACTATCACATTTTTTTCAGTTCGGTCGCGCAGCAAAATCCCTATCCCTTCCAAGCCTGCCGTAAGGAACTTCGTTTCAAAATAGATATTTAAAGAGGGCGAGCTCCCATACAATAAATGTGATTTTTTGCCGTTTTTTATAGATGATGGTATACAACTCTACGCGCGCGAGTCCGAATCGCACTTTTTATACGTCCTTTTATACGCGGTTGAATAGGTATGTGTGTATATATGTATGTATGTGCTGGTCAAAATCCGTTAAGTACCTTGGGGTAGTAAATATAGATAACGCGCTCACTGTGAGAGGCAATGTCAAAATTGTAGCTTACTCAGCTCAGGTGGTACTGACTTTACTCCGACCACTAATGAACTCCGGGCTCCCTTTAAAATCAAAGTTAGGACTCTACAAAACTAAGACTAAGGCTCACCTACGCAGCAGCTGCTTGGTACCAATTCACTGCCCAAGATCTCCGCTTAACGCTACAACGCAAACAGAACGTAGCGCTGCGTAGAATTACAAATTTCAAGATATTTCACTAATGAAGTAATAAATCGCGACCTAAAAATGGAGAACCTGGAGGATTTTATTTAGAAACCACCAATATGTACAGTAGAGCCGACTCCTCTCTCTGAAATGCAGAACATAGCACCATGGCACGCGCGCCCTCCCGACGCGCAACCATACCCACGAGACATCTTGAACCTATAGATCGAGACCCCCTCCCCATCTTCTTCGCCGCCGCTACGGGGGTCGCGGGTCGCCTTGTCGGGCTTCCCCCATGGGTCTAACCCGGCGGGGTGATCGCCCCTAGTAGTGTGAAGATATTGAGGAGAGGCTTGGGTGGGGGGATGTTCCAACCATCTTTTAAAAATCTAAATCATAAAATACCCTTATCTCCCATACTGCACAACCTCAGGAAATGTTGAACAAACAAACTATCCTAATCCAATGACCTAGCCCTTTTTTTATATCATAAGATAGCAAACAAGCAGATGTGTCTCCTGATGGAAAGCGTCAACCATCGCCTATAGACACCAAAGATGTTAATGGTGCGTTGCTATCTTGTGGCGAGGTCTAATGCCACATGCATAAGTTTACCGGCTACCTTACCCTCCAAACTGGAACACGACAGCGACAAGCACTGACGCTATTGCGGCAGGAATAGGTAAGGCAGTGGTACCAGATCCGGGCGAGACAATTCAGAAATCTACCACCTAGTAGCCACGATGGTAGTGACTCGATAGTCAATCGGTCGCCTTTTACGACCTGCCTGGCAGACCGGCAGTTGGCCTAATCTACAAAGGAGGTAGGGACCAACACGGCGCCCCTTTTCAGAGCTAGCGAATGATACCTTGATCAAGAGGCCAAAAACCCCGAAGTCAATTCCCTGCTCCTCTGCTGGGGCGCGAGATGTCCACACGACGATGAATTTATGTGCATATGGCGTGTGAAGCCAGTGTCCAGTTTTCCTTCATAAATCCATACAGTAAATTTTGGCAGTGAAAAATAGCCTATGCGCTAAGTAGCACCCTATATAAGTGTACAGTTAGAAGACTATATTATATTAAATAACATCCTATATAAGTATATAGAGGGCTACTTAACGCACAGGCACTTTTTGCTTCCGAAAATACTGCATATGGGATTTATGAAAAAAATGGACACTAGCCTCATACATACCCTAGATAATAACGAGTGCAAAGTATATAGTTTTTAATTTATTATGAATTTTACAGGTTCAAGATTTGCACTTCTGGAAATAAAAATTTTACTGTATTATCTGATACTGAACTTCAAAATATTAAAATGTAAAAAAACGATCGAGTCGCCGGAGTTAGAACCACATTTATTTGAGATCAAAGTAAAAGGCGGTACTTTTGTAAAATTTGAGTCACGAAAGTAAATAAATGATATTTATAAAGTGTAACTTGAATTAAATAATTCATGAATGAAGAATAAAAAAAAAATATATGATCTTACATTTTATTTATTCATCGACCCTACATACAAAGTTGTTTATAGTATTATTACTAGCAAAAAGCAGAGCTTTGTAAGGGCTCGTAAAGTTATACTACCTAGTAATATAGTTAGAAAAGTATTTTTATGAGAATTACATATTTTAATGTATGGACTTTGTTTATAATTATCCAACCTAAAGAAATTCAACGTATTTTCACCCAAACATTATATTCGCATCAAAGCCGTCGTCAAGATTTGGTCTAGGGGGCACAGGAAAATAAATACTAGGTGGTAGATATCCGCAACAACACGTCCAGGTATTTGGTACCACTGCCTTACCTATCCCTGTCCCAAAAACATGAATAATAATAATAATAATCTTTAGTGTACCACATAAAGAAACATTACATAACATAGTATGCAAATTCACTCAGCCAATACAACGGGCGGTCTTATCGATAACAAGTAATATCTTCCAGACAACCAAATTAAAGACAAACAATAAAATGCAACAAGGATATGGTACAACTAAGTATAAAAAAGAAAATACTTAATTTAGACAAAACACAAAGTCAAAATTACTAAAAATTACTACAGTGAATATAAAACTCCTTATGAGCTAAAAGATTTTAAGTAAAATTCGTGGACCATATTTTTGAAAATGGGTTTGCTGCTTGCCTTCCTGATGTTAACAGGCAACGAGTTCCGAAGTTTGATAGCCTGGACGGTGAAAGAAAATGCTTATGAATGCTTATCATTCTCGTATTTGAGTATGGAGGGTAAAGCAACCGGTAAACTTATGCATGTGGCATAGCCATCCCGCCATATAGATTATAACGCATCGTTAACATTTTTGGTGTCTATAGGCGACGGTTTTCTTTCAATCAGAAGGACCGTCTGGTAATTGATGATGCAAATGCTATGCTATCTTAATGATATAAATAAAAAACCATATTACTTACAAAATATAAACATAAAAATGGGTGCCGTATTTTATTATATGCCGTATTATATCCGAGTGAACTCAGCTGAATTCTTCTACGTTATTACAAACATACTGGTTTTAGATTTTGAACGTAGTGCACTACTTTAAGTAAAAAAAGGCATTACTTTTTTATTTTAAATATATTATACGATCAAATTATCACTTGTACATTAATTTCACTTTTTGACTTTATTTTTAACATATCGATAGAAAATATAGATTATTTTATTATTATTTAATATATTTTAAATATACTCTGAATTAAAATTACACCCTACAAATTAATTAAATGTTATAATGAATTCAGTAAAATATTAACAGGTTAAGTTTCAACAATGTAATGTGAAAATGCACTCCCTATTAAAGAAATATTATGCCCGAAATCTGACGTTACATTGTTGCCTTAACGGGTTGGTAAATATTAACATTAATTTAACTGAAGTGTAGTATTCAATTATGGCGTTTCCAATTTAAAATATTTGTATTTTGTATTGATTCAGATAAATTATTTGTGTATTATGACAATATTTGGTCTTTTAAAATGTAATTATGTAAAAATATATTTCTTGAAGAAATTAAATTTATTTACTTTGCAATTTACAGCGAAAAAGATCAAAAGAATTTTTTATAGAAAAAAGGGACAAACGAGTAAGAGGCTCACCTGATGGTAAGTGATTACCGCCGCCCATGGACAGCCACGTCACCAAAGGTCTTGCAACTGCGTTGCCGGCTTTTTAAGAAGGAGTATGCTATTTCTTGAAGGTACCTAATTCGTATCCGTTCGGAAATACACCCGCCGGTAATTGTTTCCACAGAGGAGTAATGCGTGGTAAGAAGTTCTTAGAGAATCGCATGGTTGTGAATTTCCAGACATCGAGTTGATGAGGATGGAACTTTGAATTTCGCCGCGATGTTCGATGATGAAATTCAACAGCAGGGATCAATCCAAAGTTCGTCGGAACACTCTCCATGATAGATGCGGTATATAACTTACATCTCTGCGTAAAGCCAAGGAATCAAGCCGATTGAAGACAGCTTGGTCACCAACGATTCGAACCGCTCTACGCTGAATGTGATTAAGGGGAAGAAGCTGATACTGCGAAGCTCCCGCCCAGAGGTGAGAACAGTACTCCATGTGAGGGCGAATTTGCGCTTTTTAAAGTTGCAAGCAATGAGCCGGCAAAAAGTACTGTCTCGCTCTACTGAGCATACCGAGCCTTTTTGAGGCCAGTTTTCTTTCAGCCTTTCAGCCTTTTCTTCCAAATGATCACAGAACTGAACGTTGTTCGATATGTCAACGCCAAGAATTCCAATATTGGCTGAGGCTGTCAGGAAAGTTTTCTCAAAACGAGGTGATACGACAAAGGGCGACTTTTTAGCGATGAACGCACACAGCTGTGTCTTCGTGGGGTTAAATTAGACTAAGTCGAGTCGACCCCATTCTGAGATTTTCCTCCGTGTTGGTCCCGGTCTCCTTAGAAGAATAGGCCAACTGCCGTTCTGCCAGGCAGGTCGTAAAAGGCGATCGATTGGCTATGTGTGTCACTACCATCGTGACTACTAGGTGGTAGAGTTCTGCATCGGCTCGACCGGGTCTGGTATCACTGCCTTACCTATTCTTGCCGCAATAGCGTCAGTGCTAGTCACTGTCGTGTTCCAGTTTGGAGGGTAAGGTAGCCGGTAAACTTATGCATGTGGCATTAGACCTAGCCACCAGATAGCAACGCACCATTAACATCTTTTGTGTCTATAGGCAATGGTGGACTCCTTCCATCAGGAGACCCATCAGCTTGTTTGCTATCTTATGATATTAAAAAAAAAAAAATTATCGAGCTGAGTCTCGATTTCAGACACTAGCTTGACCCGATCAAAATAGGAAATGTTTTATTCGAATTAACCTTCACAGACACATTTTAAGAATTGATGTTTTTTAGAATTAAACCGTATTGGAATACAGTCACACACTGGTATTTATATAAAACTAGTTGACCCGGCAAACATTGTTTTGTCATACAAATTAATTTTCACTATATTGGCGGGGTACTTGAGAGGGGTGGGGGGAAGTTAATTAAGATAAAAGCTATCCTATCTTTTAAGTTGGACCAAACAGTAGATATCTACAAAATGTAGTTGGAATCGGTTCAGTAGTTACGGAGTCCATCGCAGACAAACAACGACACGTAATTTATATATATTAAGATTATTATAGTATACTAGCTGTTACCAGCGACTTCGTCCGCGTGGACTTCGTTTACTCCGCACAGCACCTGGCCGCTAGGTGATAGCGTGATAATATGTAGCCTATATGTTGATCCGACCTGTTAGTAATATTCATGCAAAATTTGAAGTAAATCCATGCAGTACTTTTTGAGTTTACCCCGGACATACATACAGACAAACAGATAAACAGACAAACAGACGAAAATTCTAAAAATTATATTTTTGACTTCGATATAGATTGTAGATCATGCCCCAAGTATTCTTTAAAAAAATATTCAATGTACAGTTTTGACTTTCCTACGATTTTATTATAATGAAATTGCATAAACTATAAACACTGTAGATGTTAATGGCGCATTATTAATTATATCAATATAGCGAGGTGTTAATGGCACTTGCAAAATTTTATCGGCAACCTTACCATTCAAACTAGAACATGAAAATTACTATATATACTAACATCTTTGGTGTCTATAGTTTTATGGCGATTTTGACGAAACCATTGGGCGATGGTTTTTCGTCAGGAAAGCCATCTGCTTTTTTACTATATTTTTAAAAGTCTTCAATGTAAAGCAACATTATCACTGAGTAATATAGGATATGTTTTACTCGATTGCGTAAAAGTAACTAATGTGTTTGGGTCACGGGAACAAAGTCGCTGGAACAGCTAATTATCTATAAATTTGTAACGTACAGGCACGTGTAATAATAGTTATGTATAGGCAAAGTTTTGCGTTTTTGATTTCATTGGATTTTCTTATCCAATAAATCAAAAAAGCAAAACCTTGCGAGCTTTACTTACAAATTATGTTACCATCAAATTGTCGTACACATTTCTATCAGTACACATTTCTATAAATTATTGTAAACATAACGAAACCCAACATTTGTATACCAGTTTGTATATTCTGTTTCTTTGTTTTTATATCACAAGTACAAAGAGAGTAATAACTTGAAGTTAATAATGACGATTCACAGCAAAGTCACTGCAATGTAAATCCTATTAACCGATAATGAAACTTGAAAAAACGCAAAAATAAGATTTTATAAAACTGAACTATAAACTCTTTACAATCCAGAATTGTTTTCCTACGCCATCGTTATAATTACCACAGACAAAAAATTGCTTTAACAAGCAAAATTTTTAATCAGGCCACCAACAAACAATGCGAAAAAGCCTTACAATAATTACGCAAATTTGCATGTAGCTGAGCAAACTTCAGAATTGTCGGGACTAAACAAAAAACGTCGCGCAAAATAACAAACGGAGAGCTTCCTATATTTTTATAACACTATTTTAATAAATGATAATATGAAACTGAGATTATAACAGACCATATGAATACTAATATATTATATATAATATTCACGGGACAAATACACTGATTGATCTAACCCCAAAGTAAGAAAATTATTTTGCTTGTGTTATGGGTGTTAGTCAACGATACTAATACATAGAAATACACATATAAAACTTTTACATACATAATAAACACCCAAACCCGGAAATACAAACGTTTATGCTCATCACACAAATGCTTGTCCCCGTCGGGGATCGAACCCGAGCCCCGTTGCTTGCGTAGTCAGGGTCGCTAACCACTCGACCAACGGGGCGGTCACAATAAACATGACATTGAAAAGGAAATATGTCACCGCGCATATGAGCAAACGCTCCTATTAATTTCAATAATTTCATACATTTGTAGGTTATATTATATTGTGAATAAATATAAATACGCCATGTTGTACTGTTTAACGTACCGAAAGGATCACAATGTTTAAAAATTACCCTTGAAATGATTTTATTTCATCGGTAAGTAGTATAACTCTGTATTTCTGTGTGTAAATGTAAGCTACACTGATAAACTAATAAAGGCCTAGAAAGGCGTTTCAACCGCCCCATTGGTCGAGTGGTTAGCGACCATGACTACGCAATCGACGGGGCTCGGGTTCACTTCCTGACGGGGACAAGATTTGTGTGATTAGCGTAAATGTTTGTATTTCTTGGTTTGGGTGATTATTTTGTATGTAACTGTATTTATAAATGTATTTCTATGTATTAGTATCGTTGATTAAACCCATAACACAAGCAAATAATTTACTTACTTTGGGGTTAGATCAGTAAGTGTAATTTGTTCCATGAATATATATACTTGTAAAGTTTACAATAAGCCTTCATTTGAAGTAAAATAAAATGTCTGTAAACACTTGGCCCTTATTATATGTTCATCGGTGCTTCACAGCTCTTTGTCTACATAACAAAATAAACACAGGCACCAACGTTCCAGTAGTTTACATTGAAGACCAACGTATCCGTGAATGTATATTTTAAACTACAGCAACAATTGCAAGAGCCTCGAATGCATGAATATTCAGCAGCCGTATATTTCGCAATATCAAACACTACAGGAATAATTAGAGACTAATTGTTGAGTATTTCGAGTTCCTTAGTATGTCATATCGCATCTTCATTTACTTTCACATAGTAATAAAGTTATTATTGTATATTATAATTAAGGTTAGGCTTGAAAAAAGTGTCGGTGTAAAGACAAGAAAGAAAGGGCATGCTCCATTGGTTCAGACATGTAGAAAGAATGGTAGATGGCAACGCACCATCAACATCTTCGGTGTCTATAGGTGATGGTTGACTCTTTCCATCTGGAGACCCATCTGCTTGTTTGCTATCTTATGATATAAAAAAAATGAAAGGTTAACAAAACAGATACACAACGCGAATGCGGAAAGATGTAGGTACCGTGGAAGAGCAAGACTGACGTACCATGATCAGATTATTTGAGTTATTAATTGTGTATGTATGTATAATCAAAATGTCTTACTATTGTAAGATTCTTACAAAATATTTTACTATTAATACGCAAATATAAGGGAGGCGGCTCTTCACTTATAATAAGTTATTTTTGACAGAAAAAGAGTAAAGCCAAGAAAATTTTGCCAAATTAGTATCTTGGGTACAAAGTTTTATCTTAATCCATACTAATATTATAAATGCGAAAGTAACTCGGTCTGTCTGTCTGTCAGTCTGTTACGCTTTCACGGCTAAACCGCTGAACCGATTTGGATAAAATTTGGTGCACATATAGTTTGAGACCCGAGAAAGGACATAGGGTAGTTCTTATCCCGAAAATCTAACGGGAACGGGAAGGCGGTGGTACCAGATCCGGGCGAGACAATGCAGAACTCTACCAGCAAGTAGCCACGACGGTAGTGACTCGCATAGCCATTTGCTTGCCTCTTACAAACTGCCTGGTAGAACGGAAGATGGTCTGTTCTTCAAAGAGAGCCCAGACTACCACCCAAAAGCAACGATGCTTGTGACTCACATACCCACCAATCGGTCGCCTTTTACGACCTGCCCGGCATGCCGCGCAGGTAAGGTAAACTTATGCATAAATACACACCGTTAAGACCTTCGGTGTCTATAGGCGACGGGTGACTCAATCCATCAGGAGATGTATCTGCTTTTTTTCTATCTTATGATATGAAATAATTTAAAAAAAAAATATCTAAACGGTATATATTTTTTTTGTATCATAAGTAGCAAACAAGCAGATGAGTCTTCTGATGGAAAGAATCAACCATCGCCCATAGACACCATAGATATTAATGGTGCGTTGCCATCTTGTGGCAAGGTCTAAAACTTCTTTTACATTACATTACATAAAAATATTAGCTTCCTATTTTAATGCTACTCAGTTTGTGCACAATTTCTGTAAAAAAGTAGTTTTTATTATAAAAAAGTAAGTAAAGCAAGTTTTTATATATGTATTTCTATGTATTAGTATCGTTGATTATTATATATGTATTAGTACTTATTTTCTGGTGTTTATATATGTATTTCTATGTATTAGTATCGTTGACCCCATAACACAAGCAAATAATTTGCTTACTTTGGGGTTAGATCAGTAAGTGTAATTTGTCCCGTGAATATTATTATTATAAGTCAAAGTCAAAACATTTTTATTGAAATTATCCTTTACAGGCACTTTTGAAGAGTCAACATTTTTTGAGTTACTACCGGATCGGAAACGCGGCCACACACTGAGAAGATCCGGCGGAAGAAACTCAGCGGGCTTGTCTTTTTTGTACATATACATTTTTTTTAAACATTTTTTTACAATTACAATGTATTTATATTATAATTACTATGAGACTGCTATGAGGAGCAATTAATCCCATGCCTTATTATCATCTAAATATTCAGATATTTTTTAATAACCTTTTTTACAAAGTTTAGATTTGATACATTTTTTTAAATTTGTGTATTGGTAGATCTTTAATAGCATTTGGAAGTTTATTGTAAAAGCGTATAGATTGCCCCATAAAAGAGTTACTTATTCTGTGGAGACGTGATACATGCAGAGCAAGATTGTTTTTGTTCCTTGTGTTTACATTATGTACACTATTTTTCTTAAATGAAGAAATATTTTTACGAATATACATCAAGTTTTCAAATATAAACTGTGATGGTACGGTTAAAATATTAATTTCTGTAAATTTTTCTTTTAGGAAAACTCGTGGACTGAGATTGTAAATAGCTCTTACAGCTCTTTTTTGTAAAACAAATATTGTATTTATATCAGCGGAATTTCCCCATAGTAGAATCCCATAAGACATAATACTATGAAAATAACTAAAATACACAATTTTCGCAGTGTCTCATTTTTTTAACTGCAAATGCTGCTGAACTCAGTCTACTCGTTAATTTGTCGATATGTAGTCCCCACTGTAGTTTTTTATCTATCGTAATCCCTAAAAAAACAGTAGAGTCCACAAGATCCAATTTGACCCCATTAAGTTGTACATTGGTATCTATATGCCTTACATTAGGCGTTGAGAATCTAATACACTTGGTTTTATTTCCATTTAATAGCAGGTTGTTAACATTGAACCAGTGTACAACTTTTGAAATCTTTTGAAACTTTTGAAATATATTATTATTATTTTACTTTACGCACTGATATAATTCAGATACTTAAAACGGCTTAACTCACGTCCAATCGGTGGTCGGCCCAACTACTTTGGACCTTTATCAGAGTAAGTTAGACAAGTTCGCGATCGCGTCTCGTCTCATTTACTAATGTACATCGTAGTTAAGCCGTTTTAATTATTTAGTTTGGGTTTACGAATTTTAATTACTAAACTTTCAGACTCACAACTGCAAACATACATTTACTAGGCGTTTACTAGGTGGTAGAGTTCTGCATCGGCTCGACCGGGTCTGGTACCACCTCCTTAACTATTCCTACCGCAATAGCGTCAGTGTGTGTCACTGTCATGTTCCGGTTTTGAGGGTAAGGTACCCAGTAAACTTATGCATGTGGCATTAGATCTCGCCACAAGATAGCAACGCACCATTAATATGTTCGGTGTCTATAGGCGATGGTTGACTCTTTCCATCAGGGACCCATCTACTTGTTTGCTATCTTATGACATAAAAAATATAATTATATCTTTATAGTTAAATAAATGTATACGTACGTTCCATCTTATTTAACTAAGAGTAAAAGTATTCCTTAGTTAAATATCGCCTCAGTGATCTTTTGGTCCGGTGTCGGTGTGGAACACATGAGATCCCCAGTTCGATTCCCGGGTCGGACGATTCAAAGGTGTTCTTTTATTTTTCTGACAACGTTGCCCGGAATTGGATAAGTGTCCAGTTCGCGATACGCTTGCACTTATCACATTATGGGACTAATGGCCCATTGCACTAAAATTGTCTTAACTTAGGACAATCCTAAGTAGTAGATACGTGGTGGTTAATACAACGCATAGAGTTATATAATAGCGCGCTATGTATACTCAAACAAAGCGAAGAAAAATACAGTTTATCTAATGCCTTTAAACGAGCAATTCTTGCATATATAATATATAATTGGAATCTCGGAATCGGCTCCAACGATTTTCATGAAAGTCACAAATTAGGGGTTTTTCGGGTCAAGGAATTGATTTATCAAAGTTCCAAGTCCAAGAAAAGCTCGGTTCCCCAGATATGGGTATGTGAAAAACTGAGCAAAGCTCGGTCAACCAGGTACCGAAAAAAAATTATTTATTCTATAGGAATCGATTTATCAAGGTTCCAGGTCCAAGAAAAGCTCGGTTCCCAAGATATGGGTATGTGAAAAATCGAGCAAAGCTCGGTCAACCAGATATTATTCTACAACGCGCTATCATAAAATAGTTTATTTGAACGACAAATCACACTTCTACTAAATAATATGTTCTAATATTCTTTTCATCCATACTAATATTATAAATGCGAAAGTAACTCTGTCTGTCTGTCTGTCTGTCTGTTACGCTTTCACGGCCAAACCACTGAACCGATTTGGATAAAATTTGGTACAAATATAGTTTGAGACCCAAGAAAGGACATAGGATAGTTCTTATCCCGGAAATCCCACGGGAACGGGAACTATGCGGGTTTTTATTTTAGATTTTTTTCCACGCGAACGAAGTCGCGGGCACAGCTAGTTTAAGATAAAAAGTGAGAGCATACTATTTATGCCTTAAGCTAAGACAACTTTAGTGCAATTGGCCATTAGTACCTTTGGCTATGCACTGGTTGTATCTTTGCCTACCTATTCGAAGATATGGGTATGAAGATACATTTACCAATGAACATTTAAAAAAAATATGTGTGTGTCAGCTCCGACGCACGACTGGAGTTTACTCCTTAAGTACGATTGTCAAAACAGACGCTAGAAAAACGCACGATCTAGCTGCACTGCTCACACCAAATTAGAAAGTTGCGCACCGAAAACGTAACGAGCTCATTCGTTCAGTAGATTTTAGTCCTCACATTTTTCTCATACCGGGCGCCTTATATCAAAAAACCGATTCTTAAGGAGCGAACTCCAAAAATTAGATACGTTAGAGCTTATCACTTGTGACTACAATTACGCAGTGCTCAACAACTCCAATTTGCTACATCAAATCGTTCTATAGTTACACCCGAGTACGATTATCGTCGAGCTTCTTATACTTTTGGTGACAACATTATTAGCTTATGTATTTTACACTCATCGAAAGATACAAAAGTGTTTTAAGGATAATAATATCAAGTTTGTACCACCAATCCCACTTTTTGGAAATACTTGGAATAGTTCTTTGAACAAAAAACATTATATTGAAGATCTTGACGAGTGTTATAAGGCATTTCCTGATGAAAGGATTTTTGAAATACTTACCGTCCGGGTAAAAAATACACACAAATTCTCATATTCAGAGACACTTCCTTCAAAAATATTTCTGGGTTTTTTATATCAATACTGACACTACATTTTTAGAATTCCGTACCCAAGGGGTAAAATGTTGTTAAGACTCCGCTGTCTGTCCGTTTGTCTGTTCGCCTGTCACCAGGTTATATCTCATGAACCATGATATTTATACAATTGAAATTTTCAGATGATGTGTTTCCGCTATAACACCAAGTAAATATTTAAGCGGGGCTCCCATATAACAAACGTGATTTTTTGCAATTTTTTTCTCGATCTTAATAACGATAACTGGTAGACGCTTGAAATACTCACATAATATTAAGTTGTATATTCACTTAAAAATAAATATTTAATTAAATTAATATTAAAAAAATATTTAATCACATAAAATAAACATGATTTTTTTGAACCTTTCGTACACTAGTCCGACTTGCGCTTGGTCTGTTTTTATTTTCATATCATAAGATAGCAATCTAGCAGATGACCATCTTGATGGAAAGAAATAACCATCGCCTATTGACATCAAAGATGTTTATGGTGGGTTGCTATTCTTGTAGCGGGGTCTTAATAGCACATGTGTAAGTTTACTGACTACGCTACCCTCTAAGCTGGAATACGACATTGGCAAGCACTGACGCTATTACGGCAGGAATAGTTGAGGCTGTGGTACCAGATTCGGGCGAGTCAATGCAAAACTCTACCAGCAAGTAGCTACGACGGTAGTGATACGCATATCCAATCGTTTGCCTCTTACAAACTGATTGGTAGAACGGCAGATGGTATATTCTTCAAAGAGTATCCAGACTAACACAGGGTAAACTCTATTTTTACTATAAATGCAAAAAAGAAGAAACCAGGTTAACCCATCAAGTGGGGAAAAAATTCAGTTTGTTTTTGCAAACAATTTGGTGCTAGACGATTTTTAGTATCTGATAATGGAATTGGAACGTAGTCATGGGAACTTCTAAACCAAACAAGATAAATCTGGCTGGCACCAGGCTACTAGGTGGTAGAGTTCTGTATTATCTCGCCCGGGTCTGGTACCACCACCTTACCTATCCCTGCTGCGATAACGTCTGTGCTTGTCACTGTCGTGTTCCGGTTTGGAGGGTAAGGTAGCCGGTAAACTTATGCATGTGGCATTAGACCTCGCCACAAGATAGCAAAGCACCATTTACATCTTTGGTGTCTACAGGCGATGGTTGACTCTTTCCATTAGGAGACCTATTAGCTTGTTTGCTATTTTTCGATATAAAAACAAGAGCTTAGATTCATTTGTTTTATTTTGACAAATACTCTAATGCTAGATGCTTTCCAGGGTCTTATAATGATGCAGGAAGGAGAAAGTCTTTGGAGCAGAATGGCTTCCGGTATCAGATGAATTTGGGAAGAGCTCCATAAGATACCCTATCTAGTTTGGACTCATTTCTTCTATTTTGAGAGTTACCCTGGTATTAGATAATTTCTGTGGTCCTATGATAAATTTAGGCGATTTGGGATTCATTTGGTTCGTTCTAATAAGGAATTTGCAACAGAATAACTTCCAGTTTCTCAAGATAAAACTGAAAGAAGTCCATAAATTCTCGCGAAACCAGACAGGCCCATCGAGTATGGGTTAATTGGGTTTGTTTTGGTATACTGTTTGATGCTGATTTTAAGAATCTATTGATGTCACTTGAAGGTGGTTATAGGATCTTTTAAACTAAACAAGACAAACTAAACGCGTTATTTGTTCTGTTTTGACAAATAATCTGATGTTATATGATTTCCAAGCTCTTACGATAAAGTGATAGAAGGTCATGGAAACGAAACGAACGAACGAATGAAAATTGAGAAGCACCATCGATTTTGATCTCGTTTGAATCGTTCTTTTTTTTGTTTTCCAGTGTCTGATAATAAAGTTGGAAGAGGTTCATTATAACTTTCAAGCTAATCTAGATAAACTCATCGAATATTGGCTAATTCGGTATATTTTGGCAAATATTTAGGTGCCGGATGTTTTTTAAGATAAAATAATGAATTATAAAATAAAGGTGGCCATCGGAGATTGGGCTGATATCGTTGGCTTTTATTACAAGGAGATTCGCAGTGTTTGGTAATATAAATAGCAAAGTGGCCGTGGTACTCCTGATATAAACAAAATAAGTACATTGAGTGTGGTCGCATTTGTTATATTTTACATACACTCTGGATCAAAATGATTTCCAGGACTACATAGTGGAGCTGGAGCCCATGGGAGCTTTGCAATAAAATAACTCAAACTCATTGAGTAAGAAACCATGGTAACCTTAACCTGATGCTGCAAGATCCCCTTTCGTAGATCATCAGGTCTTTTCACGTTTTACTCTTAAACTAATGCGTATGTAGCGAAATGGCGGTCTGAGGATGTGTCGGGGGTTTTTGAAATTTTTAATTTTATCTTGTTTTATATATATGTATGTATATACTGTTGTGAAACATTTATACTGAATCTATATTTGTAATGACATTATTAAGAGGTTAAAATTTGTAACTTTGTTAGTAGGAAGTAATCTCTGGAACTAAGAAACATCATTTTACCAAAATAAAACAATATTATTCTTAAACGATATAAGTTATATTTTCTTTTAAACATGACCTGGAAATACGCGAACAAACTGCTGGAAACGTCTATTTTATCACCTTTAGAAAGCTACATTACTTACAAGTGACATAGGTCAGGGGCTGGCAACCTATAGCTCATTAGCTCCATATGCAAATATTATTTAATTTATAAAAAAAATTACAACAATCTCTTTAAATCGATTAACGAAGATTAGGCGTCGTTTCTATCTCTCAGCCAATTGTACTCACTTTACACCCCCCACCCCCCACCCCCCTCCTCCTGCCTCTCGCGCCTATGACACGCGTCGTCACATTCGTCAGTCTATCGGAAGCTCTCAAATGACGAGGACATTTTTTTATCAAATTTTTTTTCTCGAAGTACTATTTAATTTTTTTATGGCTCTTTAAAAACTTTGAAATTTTATAAATGTAATTTTTAGCTCTTCCGACTCAAAAGTTTGCCGACCTTTGACATATGTTATTTACTTACGCGACTAAGCAAAATTAAGTAATGATTATTGGTCACGCAAACACAATCCCAAGTTTAAACTTGAGAACTGCTAGTCTGCTAGTTTTAAATAAAGAAACATTTCATTGCAGATTCATCGGATATTTTGAAGGCATAGTTCCTGTATATATCATACGTGATCCTGAATTAATAAAACGCATCACAGTAAAAGACTTTGATCATTTTGTTGACCACAGAGAATTTTCCTCTGCAGAATTAGAACCGTTATTTGGTAGCGGCCTTATTTTTATGAAAGGTAATTCTTAACATTAAAACCTTTTTTAAACAATGGAAAATTTTCCAATAACCTTGCTATAAAATTAATCGATGCTCTGAGCACTAGGCTTTGTATCGAATTTTGTCATTTGTAGTGCCTCTGACGATCTGCCTTTTGAAAAAAAAGTAAAGAAACTATTTTGCCTTTTCTTTAAAAGGCAGCCCAAACTTCAGTCTTTCAAAAGTTTATGTAAACAGTCAGCATGTTCTGTTGGTTGTGTTTGTTAGATGAGTTCTTACGTACCTTGGAACGTATAGAAAACTTTAGCCTTGCGGGAGCTGGCTATAAATAATAACCCCAGTGATAACACTGCTATCGACTGGCGCACACTTGCAACCATCAAATAGGTTTTGATATTTTATTTTAGGCTAAAACATATTTATTTTAATTAAAACATATTAAAATTGTAGCATTGTGTGAGCAGGCTAAGAAAATATTTTTTCACATTTTTAAAAGTTTACAGTATCGTGACGCAACCACGAGTTACTTATCAAAACGGTATTTTTTTAATTCACCGATAGCAAAAAAATATTTAAAAAACCGGCCAAGCGCAAGTCGGACCCGCGAATAAAGAACTCCGTACCACCATGTATAAAATACGGCAAAAAATTACTTTTATTGTAAGTAAGGTCCTTTAAATATTTATTTTATTTTAAAATAAATTATTTATTTTTAAAGTGCTTTATAATTAAGCTTATGTTTATAAATAAATATTCTGTGGATATTTCACAGAACAGACAGACACACGTCTACAGTTGTCGTTATTAAGATGTATCGGAGCTCCCTTTTAATATTTATTTTATTCTGTTTTTAGTATTTGTTGTTATGGCAGCATCAGAAATACATCATTTGTGAAAAATTCAACTTGCTATCACGGTTCACGAGATACAGCCTGGTGACAGAAGGAATGACAGACAGACAGACGGACGGACAGCGGAGTCTTAGTAATAGAGTCCCATTTTACTCTTTGGGTACCCTAAAAAGTTCTGGCTCTGTGGGAAACAGGTCAGTCAGAGAGGTCAGTAGCTCCTACTATTAATAAAAAGATCACTCAATCGGTGACGCAGTTTACCCTATTATCAATAGAAAAAACTACTCGTATCGTGATTTATTACTATTGCATGATAACCAAGTTCAATGGGTTATTTAATAATAGATATTTGCCGGAGACTATTATAAATTCTTCAATTTGTTTGTTTATTTGCCTATATGTCTGTTACACATAGCTAAACCAATTTAGATTTTTTTGATTTTTCCCCGTGTTGGTCCCGGGCTCCTTTGAAGTATAGACCAATTGCCGTTCTGCCAGGCAGGTCGTAAAAGGCGACCGATTGGCTCTGCAAGTCACTACCATCGTGACTACTAGGTGGCAGAGTTGTGCATTGTCTCGCCCGGGTCTGGTATTCCTGCCGCAATAGCTTCAGTGCTGTTCACTGTCGTGTTCCGGTTTGGAGGGTAAGGTAGCCAGTAAACTTATGCATGTGGCATTAGACCTCGCCACAAGATAGCAACGCACCATTAACATCTTTGGTGTCTATAGGCGATGGTTGACTCTTACCATCAGGAGACCCATCTGCTTGTTTGCTATCTTATGATATAAAAAAAAGATGAAATTTGGTATGGAGATAGTTGTAGATTCGGGGCTAAACATAGGCATTTGTTTAAATAACTAAACTAACAAAGCTTGCATGAAAAACTTTATCGATGACGACCCTTCGCGTGTGTTGCTCGGCCGGTAAGCTAGTTACATGTGTCAAAAATCCCAGCAATATCTAAAATGCTAAACGCACACCATACTTACATCCATACAAAGAATTCTGTAGCGGTTCAAGAAATCTACAAACGCCACAAGAAAAATAATAAAAACAGAAATTAATAAAATTCAAAAATAAAATACACACATTATGTAACACGAATAATCAACATATTTTTATCACTCTCGATAGAAAAATACAGCTGTTGTCTGTTACCGAAGGTGTTAAACATGGCTGCCTTATCCTTCTAACCAAAATAGGTTACAGACATTTACTGGTGCAATTGTGGCAGGAATAAGTAAAGCATTTGTTGTCTTATTAAAAGGTGAATTTTATAATTCGTTCACTTTACTCAGTAGGGGAGCCAAAGATGCTATTTTTTTATATGATGAGCTGGCAGACGAGCAAACAGGCCACATAATGGGAAGCGTTCACTGATGCCTATAGACATTCACAGCATAAGACGAGATGCGTTGCCGACTTTTAAGACATCATTAATCCGCCTCTTAAAAGATCCAATATTAAATACTTTTCAGGAAATATAGAATTAGAGAGTTTATTATATATTGGTGGTCCGAACTAAAAAAATCAGACTAAACCTTACTGTTAAAAAACATCATGAGTCAAGGTAATGTAGATGGAGGTTCTGGCCTCAGCGAATGTTGTAGCGTTGGAAAAAAAGTAGCTGATATCAAACTAAACAATTCCTCAGAACACTCTTCATTATTACATTTGGTAGAGCAAATTTAGATCACCAACATTTCGTCTCAAATCAAGAGGTATCAAATGTTAGGTCAGATTGAAACCGTATATAATGCGAGAAGGTTGCCTCTGAGTGCGGTCAAATGGAAGAATGTGATAATTGAGTGCATCAACCCATAAGTGCGAACCAGTTCCATATACAGAGAGAGCCCTGAGCTTTCTTTGCCCGGGTGTGAAGTAAAAAAAACTTAAACGTGGCGTGGACCTATCAGATTTTGTAGATAATATAAAAATTAAAGGTTATATAATATTTTTCATTCTAGTGCATCTACAGATTTTCAAAAATGAGAAAAAAAAAACAATGTCATGGAATTACTGAAACGCGTCAGATTATGGTATAGTATGTTAAGCTAAATGTAAGCTAAAAATTATACATTCAGTAAATCTGACGACTTGGGAGGTGGAAAAGTCACAAAGTTGCAAAAAAAACGTCTTGACATTATCAAGCGCGGCTAAATTTCCGGAAATGATGTTACAATAATGAAAGTATATGATCTAACAATTTCCATAAGCCGAAGTTATTGGATTGCTTTTCTACTGCCCTAGATCCTCGACTCTATATAAAGGACTTATATTTTGGTGGAGAACCTCAACAAGTATCATCCTCTGATAATCAGACGTACTTGAGTAAATCCCGAAATCCCCTCTTAAACTTCCCTGTATGATATTTTTCGTCGTATCTACACGCTAACATAAAAAATATCGCTCATTAATAACCATCACGAGTAGTGATAAATTTGTATGCTCTTCAAGGTACAGAATTATTGCCAGAATGCCATCTTTCTGTTCCCGGGTTGTTTTGGAGATTTTTTAAGACGATACTTAAATGTATATCCATATTAAGATTATAAATGCGAAAGTTTGGATGTTTGGATGTTTGGATAGATGGATGAGTGCTTGTTTCTCAATTACGTAAAAACTACTGAAAGAATTTGAATGTTTGGCACACGGGTAGGTGATGACCTGGAAAAGCCCATTGGCTACTTTTAGCCCGGGAGAATTAGGTGATCCGCGCCTAGTATCTTATATTTTATACTTTTCGTCCTCGGTACTTATAATATACGGAATACGGAATAAAAATATGAAAACTAAAAATAATATTATAAATGCGTAAGTAACTCTGTTTGTCTGTCTGTATGTTTCTTCTTCACGCCTAAACCACTAAACCTATTTGGATGAAATTTGGTACAAAGATAGTTTGAGATCCAGGAAAGGACATATAATAATTTTTGTCCCAGAAATCCCACGGGAACGGGAACTATGCGGGTAACCCCCGAGACTTTTAGATATTTATCTACATGGATGAAATCACGGGTACAACTAGCAAGGGAATAAATTCACCCCGAGAAATAAAGATCACCCGCCGCTAGTTGCAATGTTTCCCTGAAACTGTTTCTCTATTTGGCAATTATATTGTTACTAGCTGCAGCATGCAGCCCGCTGCATCATAAAATTTTTGGCGAATCTCGCGGGATAACCTAATTTTTCCGGAATAAAAAGTAGCTAATGTTCTATTCCATGTTATCCCCTAACTGTGTGCCAAATTTCATTTAAATCCGTTTAGTAGTTTTTGCGTGATTGTGTAACAAACATCCAAACATCCAAACTTTCGCATTTATAATATTCTATATTAATTAATATATTAATATTAATTAATTAATATAATTTAATATTAATATAGATATATTGTCTGGCGCCTATATATTGTTATATATTGTCTGCTGCCTATTATCTATTGCCCGCAAATTACCAAATTTTTTTCGGAATGTCTGTATTACTGCTGGCCTTCACAGCTTCACCAGGTGTGTATAATAATAAATAAATAAATAAATAATAAATATTCACGAGACAAATTACACTTATTAATCTAAAAGTAAGCAAATTATTTGCTTGTGTTATGGGTGTTAGTCAACGACATTAATACATAGAAATACATATATAAATACCACAATATATTTAATAATCACCCGGAAATACAAACATTTATGCTCATCACACAAATGCTTGTCCCCGCCGGGGATCGAACCAGAGCCCCGTTGCTTGCGTAGTCAGGGTCGCTCACAACTCGACCAACGGGGCGGTAAGTGTATATAAGCATAGAAGTATTAAATCACTTTATTATTTTCAATAACGTATGTTTGTATGTATGTATGTATAAATGATAGGTGCCTCTACCTATCAGGGAAGCCATGTGCTTGTTTGCTGCTTATAACATGTATAAAAATGTTTATCATGTCACACTCATCATCACGCATTGTTGCGACATATTTGATACCCGATACATTTTTCCCCGTGTTGGTTCCGGGCTCCTTTGAAGAATACCTGACCGCTGACCGCTGACCGCTGACTTCCGATTTCCGATTTCCGACTTCCGACTTCCGACTTCCGACTTCCGACTTCCGACTTCCGACTTCCGATTTCCAATTTCCGGTTTCCGATTTCCGATTTCCACAGACGTTCGGTTGACTCTACCATCCCCACGAGGGCGTGAGCGTAGTTTTCCTTTATATCAATAGCTGTATCTGCGATTTCGTCCGCGTGGAAAAATGTCTAAAATAAAAGTAGCCTATAAATTACTCCTTATTCCGTGGTTTAAAAGAAAGTCCCTGCATTTTACCCGCATAAATCCCGTTTCCGTGAGATTTTCGTGATAAAAACTATCCTATCTCCTTTCTCGGGTCTTAAACTATCTTTGTACTAAATTTCACTCATATCGGTTTCGTAGTTTAGGCGTGAAGAAGATACAGACAGACAGATATACAGACAGTTACTTTCGCATTTATAATATTAGTAGGTATGGATAGTTCCCATTCCCGTGGGATTTTCGGGATAAAGTTTATCCTATGTCCTTTCTTGGGTCTCAAACTATCTTTGTATCTTTCATTCAAATCGGTTCAGCGGTTTAGGCATGACGAAGAGACAGATATACAGACAGGGTTACTTTCGCATTTATAATATTAGTATGGATTTGATAGCAAGCCGGCCGGCTATCTTACCCTCCTTACTACAATCACAAGTGTTGCCGTTATTGTAACAGGAATAGGTGAGGCGGCGGTACCAAATATCCGGGTGTGATATCGCGCAACTCTACCATCATGTCACGATGGTAACAACATGTATAGTCAATCGTTCACCTTTTGCGATCTGTCTGGCAGAATGGCAGATGATTTATTCTTCAAAAAAAGGCGGACAAACGGGATAGCCATCTAATTGTTCGCAATAGACAGAGCTTGTTATACTTCTGTTTCAAGTTAAAGAGTAGTCAACAAAATTATACAGAATATTCAATTATATTAAGTATTAGGTTCATTTTTAATAACAGACAGTTTGACGTACATAGATGTTTATTCTTTCACGACTTAATGACCCGAGTAGAGTAAGCCCATACAAGGTATTTTATAGTATCACAGTTTTACAATAATTATATATTTTACAATAACTATATATAAAAGTAGGGTAGATTGAAAAATGTCAACTTCAATCAGATCAGACCAGGGGGCCTATTGCCTATCTTTGACATTTATAGTGATCAACTGAAATTTGATGAACACTCAAAATTGGTTGGCAACTGACAATAGTGAAAATTGGTATTGCGTATCGCTTTTAGTGCCGGTGACTTTCGTCGCTTTCCAGCTGTCGTTCCAGTGGTTTGACTTGTCGCCGCACTATTTTATCGATATTATGCCTCTAAATAAAAAGGCTAGATAAACGCAAATGCTTATAAGGGTTTATTATGGTACTTTGTTTTGGTCGGTTTGTATTCTTCAGACTAATGTCAATTGTCAAATGTCATAACAGTAAACAAATAACAATAACCTCAAAATAAGTTTAGACTAACAAAATTAACCATTAAGCTTTAAAATTCCTTTGTTGATCCCACTTTCTCCACTTCTATGTTTGTATATAGATTCATGTACATAGTATTAACTCCTAATCCATAATGTTGTAGTTGTGTAAGTTTACTAATCTTTGTGTTTGTTTTGTTTTAGATTCCTCAACTTGTAACTGATATAGTCACCGGATAACTCTTTTTATGTGTCTCGCCCATGACTGGCTTGATATTGGCAGAAGCCGTACTAACAGGATAGCCACCAAACCAATATAATAATAATAAGTTTAGAATGCTCTCTTGAAGCAAATTAATAGTTAAAAGAAATTAAATTGTCGGTCGAATTTGCCAAAAGATACCGAAATGTTACAGTCACTTCTCTGGAGGCTTTCTATCCAGCCAGACTCAATGGCAGAGAGCAAGTTGAGTAAAAACTTAGTAGTTTAGATCTATTGATTGTCATTGCATTGTATTACTTACCTTTTACATAAAAGTAGTATATAACATCTGCATATAAACAGTAACAAATAAGATCTAATTGAAAAACATGAATAATCTGGAATGAAGATATGGGTATAAATCTAGCCAAGAGGTAAATAGCAGAACCCCTAACTTGCAGATATTATATTTATTGATTATAATAGTTTTTAGATTACTGTTAGGACTAAGGCATGATATTGGTATTATTGAAGTTAACAGGTAGTAATGTAAATTTAATATTTAATCAAATGAAAGTGTCTAAAGTGTGCTAAATTTTCTATAACTAGACATGTATGATCCTATCCAATAGCTAGCTTAGCTTTGAGAGGTAATAAAAAAAAACATACAATTTTTTTTTATTTCTTCCGTATTGTCAATATGACAAAATAATTAGACAGTTTGTTTGTCTTTATTTTATAAAAAGAGTTGAGAAAAAAACATAAAACCTCATACTATGCACTTATTACTAACATGCAGTTAGTAATAAGTGCATAGTTGCACCTCTGACTCGCCCAATGTTTGTGTTGTGTTGTAGCTTACAAAGTTTTTAACCAAAAGTTTTTCTGTTTAAGGTAATCTTCAGAAATTGAATTATGTGCAAACAGAGACAAATGCAACGATAAAGATATGTATAGTGCATCATCAGGGTAACAAATCAATACAATAACCTCAATAATTTAAATAAGGTATTGATTTGTTACTATCATCAGTAAAAGCGTTAAAATGTGAAACTGGTTGGTGTAAATGAATAAAAACTAAATAAAACAGTACTAATTATTATAAAATAATATCAATACAAATCATCATGGAGTTTTACCAAGTGCCGATGCTGTTCAGTGTTCAAAGTATAAAGAAATGTGTTTTAAGAGCCTACTTAGGAATAAGTGTGCTGAGCTCATGAAACAGATTATTTACACATTGTGCACATAAGGAATGTTGAAAAAGATAATTTAAAAGTGTTAAACAAATTGAAAATAATGGTAAATGAAAATATTCATATCTTCATTCAGCATTGTGTGGTTATCCTGTATACATGTTATATTTAGTACATTAGATAGATGTATAAAGCTCATCACGCATGGTTAAGATACTATAATATTTGATCTTAAGATACCCTAATATAATATATCTTAATGTATATTTCAAAATATCGCTCACCATACAAATCCACCATCACACACAACTAAGATAATATATATTTTACCTTAGTGTCTTAAGATACCGAACGATATGGAAATATATATTTCATATCTTAAGATACAAAACATAAAATAAATGATGTTTTTATTTCGGGATATAGGTGATCGCAGTGCCTCATCTATACATATAATAAAATTGTAGGAAAGTCAAAACTGTACATTTAATATTTTTTTAAAAGAATACTTGGGGCGTGATCTACAATCGATATTGAAGCCAAAAATATAGTTTTTAGAATTTTTGTCTGTTTTTCTGTATGTATGTCCGGGGTAAATTCAAAAAGTACTGCATGGATTTCCTTCAAATTTTGCATGAATATTACTAATCGGTCGGGTCAACATATAGGCTACATATTATCACGCTATCATCTACGGGGGAGGTGCAGTGCGGAATAAACGAAGTCCGCGCGGACAAAGTCGTGGGCAACAGCTAGTAATCTATATATTAATATAATAAATGCAAAACTTTGGATGGATGTTTGTTACTCTATCACGCAAAAACTACGATACGAATTTGAATGTAATTTGGCACACAGGTAGATTATAACTTGGAATAGCACATAGGCTACTTTTATCCCGAAAAAACTAGGTGATCCCACGGGATTCGCTAAAAACTTTTAAAATGCAACGGGCTGCACGCTGCAGCTAGTAATATTACCAATGCGAAAGTTGGGATGTTAATGTGGGGTGCATCTAGTATTATAATAGTTACTACTGTAAGCAGTGCGGGGTGCTCCCGGCTTCGTGCCGCATCCAGGCAAGAGGGAGAGGGGGGGAAAACTACACACGAAAGCTATTGCCTTTTATATCAAGCTAGGGGTCCGCCCTTGAACAATTGACATGTCTTTGATGGTTTTTCATTCAAAGTTAACTTTGTTTGGAACGTGCTACTGCAATTTTCATTTTACATTCTATAATAAAATCATCTGAAGAGCTGTCTAACAAATCAAGAAGTAAGACCGTATTACTCATAGTTAATCAGCTGTATATAGAACTCCTACAAAGAATATGTGAGGCAACGAGGCAGACTCATGATAAAATGAACAAATTTTAATATTATTGTATCTTAGCCATGTGTGATACCTTAAGATACTGTATACTTTTATATTAGGGTATCTCAAGATAAAATATTATAGTATCTTAACCGTGTGTGATGAGCGTAACAGTTATAATTGAACTAATTCCTACGTCAAAATAAAGTTGTTTGCATAGCATAAGACAAGTTTTTCTTTTTATATTATAGGATAACAAACAAGCAAATGGCTCTTGGAAGAATTAATCGCCTAGACACCAAAGACGTTAATGGTGTATTACTATCTGTGTGGCCATATAATAAAATAAATTTATATGAATAGATTGTTTCTTTTATTACTATTGTACCTAAGTATTTGTTTTAATATTACCTAATCTAACACAGATTTTTTTTTAAACTAAGGGGGGAAAAGAGGAAAATAAATTTAAAATTGAAGAATTTAAAAAAATAAAGAATTTGCCAGATGATAACTGCCTTTTTTATATCAAAAGTTAGCAAACAAGCAAAGGCTCCCCTCATTGAGAGTCAACCATTGCCTATAGATCCTAAAGATGATAATGGTGCGTTGCTATCCTTGTGGTGGTGTCTTATACATGTATAACTTTACCAGCTATTTCATCGTCCAAAACAAACAGTGATAAGCAATGACATTATTGCGGCAGGAATAAGTAAGGCTGTAATACCAGACCCGGGCAAGACAATGCAAAATTCTGCCACATATTAGCCGAAATTTTCACTTTATAAATTAATATAGGCTATGCTTTATTAGACAGAAAAAAAAACCATATCTTCAACTAATATATTCAATTTGCATAAAAGTATGCTAGATCAGTAATGTACTAAATTATTCCTGCACAATAATTTCAAATTTTGAAGTTAAAGATTTTGTCAGTTGAAACTGTCTGAGTTTATCATTTATAATCACAGTATGTGTTATGGTTTAAATATGTCAAAATATACATAAAACCTACTAAGCCAGTAAAGCTACATAATAAGTAAACTAGCTACGCTGTCTTGCTAAGTACATAAGTAGCATTCACATTATACTTAAAAGCTGGAAAACATTTTGTATAATGTATTCTAAGTGTAGAAGTTTATTATTATTGAATAAAATTAAATCTTATGGCTGGTTATTTTTCAGCTACAAAATTTTACATCTTGTTATAATTATTACAAAACTGTAAAGTTTTTTTAGTAGGTACAAGGTAAAAATAAAAACTACAAGTTAATGCTTTTTTTTTCACATAGTCTTTATTAAAAAAAAAAAACAATTATATTAAATCTTTTGTCCTTCTCATATGTGGTTCCCTGTTAGTGCCTTGCCTCAAGTTATATAGATCTGTCAGGGTGCTGTTTTGGATCACTTAGTATTGCTGGTAGCAATTCACAATGTGATAGGTACTGCAACTCTTGTATTGGAACAGTTGTGTTTGATGTTTTGGCTTCGGCATATAGAGCAACATAGGTATGTATTAGGATATTATTTAGTAGTGTTATTGGGTTCGAATTTACTCTGCTTGTTAAATACTACCAATTCACTCTCTGCACTCTTATACACTTTTCAGTAGTTAGGACCCATCAGCAAACATCAACATACAATTTTTGTGACTAAGAAGTTGTAGCTGCTTAATGAAATATTAAATCTGAAATAAAATAAAATATTTAAAATGGTATATGCAAGCATCACTGCATCAATATGCTATAGTTAATAGTGTAATGGTTAATCCTCAGACCATTTTTGTTGGCCTGAGTGTTAATCGTTAAAAATTGTAAGTGTATGGTACAGTAAGTACCAGCAAACATCAACATAGAACTTTTGTGACTAAGAAGTTGTAGCTGATTAATGAAATATTAAATCTGAAATCAAATAAAATATTTAAAATGGTATATGCAAGCATCACTGCATCAACATGCTATAGTTAATAGTGTAATGGTTAATCCTCAGACCATTTTTGTTGGCCTGAGTGTTAATCATTAAAAATTGTAAGTATATGGTACGGTAGATACTTTAAGCTTTAACACAATGATAATTTTTTCTAAGAGAAGCTCTCTTCATGTTCAGAATTAATAATAGCTAGATATAGGAGTTCAATAGTACCTACATAAAAGAACACTAAGTTCTAATTTATTGATAGAGTCATAAGTTCATAAAGACAACAAAATTAATAATTAAATTTATACAGATAAATTTCTTTTTGATTTGATTACTCTTGTAAGTAATATGTAAGTATACATATTATTTTGATAATTACACTTACTCTAGCACAATTACTTTTTAAATCAAAGGGATTAGAACAATTAATAAGAATTTGCCAGATGATAATTAGCAGAATCCTCCATAAAATAAGCTCATTTCTTACACTAATAAAATTAGTTGGCAAATTTAGCATTTACAAATTCAGTATTGGTTGTGATCACATAGAAAAGAAAGTCATATCTTCTTCATCTATGGTTAAAGATCTTAAAAATGTGATATAACAAACCATTTATTTCCATAATTATCAAAAACTCTGGTACAATCCCTTTTCGAAATTAAAGTTCCAACTTATAACTATTCTAGAAGGGTTTGCCAGGTGATAATTACCTCAATTTAGCATCTACCGAATCAGTATCGGTTATCATTTATTAGGTCCATAATAGAAGCACATTTCTTTCACTAATAAAATCACTTTGCAAGCTTAAAGATGCTAAAGCCTCTACCACTCTCTTACAAGTCGATTTTTTGTTCGGCACAAACAGCATACTGCATAAAACATTATTGTTACCATGTGAAATTTTATGTGCATAATTGTGTTATGACTTATGTATCCTACATTATTTATTATTTAACAATAATAACCTTTTAAAAATGGTATTAACAAACTATATATTGTCAATAGTACATTTTCTGTACCTTTCAAACGTCGCCGGTTAATAGTGTTAATCACTATTTTGATCATTAAAAACTACTCTAGACTAGTTGCTTTCAAAACATAAAAGTTATCAACGATTTGACGTCATTCGTTGGTCACTAAGCATACGCAATACCAATTGTCAAACTACCCATACTAAAAGTGTCGTTCCAGTGCACGATAGTGACTTTCGACGACACCAAGTTCTTGTGACGTCATTTTCGTTGATCACCTATGTTAGTCAATACGAAATAAGGGAACTGACAGCTAATTGATGTCAACTTTGCACAGTGATTATCACTTTGATTGTCAGTTTAAGATAGGCAATATGCCCCCAGATGGCATCACTTCCAAGTTTATAATTTGATATAAAATTGTTTAATATGATTCCACGATGTTGCGGAGTGGCGCCACTGTAGTGCATTACTTTATATTACAATAAATTCTAATATCTATTATGCGAGATAAATGCTATAAACGAATATTAATATTGCATTCAAGAGTTATTTACAATATTATTCATATCTTATATATAAAAATCAATTGCTGTTCGTTAGTCTCGCTAAAGCTCGAGAACGGCTGAACCGATTTGGCTAATTTTGGTTTTGAATTAATTGTTGAAGTCCAGGGAAGGTTTAAAAGATGAAAAAATATAGAAAAGAAAATAAAAGCAGTTAAAAAGGCAGAACAACGTTTGCCGGGTCAGCTATTCTATATGTATAAAAATCAATTGCTGTTCGTTAGTCTCGCTAAAGCTCGAGAACGGCTGAACCGATTTGGCTAATTTTGGTTTTGAATTAATTGTTGAAGTCCAAGGAAGGTTTAAAAGGTGAGAAAATATAGAAAAAAAAATAGAGTTGTTAAAAAGGCAAAACAACGTTTGCTGGGTCAGCTAGTTACATATAAATATACCCAACATAAGATAAACAAATTAATGGCTATTTCATGGAAAGAGACAACAATCGCATTTAATTGCCAATTTTGCATTGCGATGCTTCACTCTAAAAAAATTGTAAAGTGTTTGTCGGGCACACACTTAACTATTTTTGCAATTTAGGGTTTCGAAGTTGCCTATTAAAATTTATTGTTCCATACTATGAACATTGAACCTATATTTAATGTCAATCACAAATATAATATCCCTCACAAAATCACAGGTCCTCCGCCTATAAAAAATTCTCTATGTATATTTTATAAGTTGGTCAACAGTTACTCAAAAACTTATAGAGCTTTTTAAGCTATGATAGTTTTAGCTATTATAGGGCTCCGAAGTTGCCTATTAAAATTTATTGTTTCATACTATGAACATTTAACCTATTTAATGTCAATCACAAATATAACATATCCGCACCACAGGTCCTCTGCCTATAAAAAATTCTCTATTTATATTTTATAAGTTGGTCAACAGTTACTCAAAAACTTATAAAGCTTTTTAAGCTATGATAGTTTTCTTTTTAACTTCACTATATTTACTATTGTCATGATTTTTTTCCAATCCCAAAACTAATTGCAAAGGAGGCGGGACTCTAACAAATATTAGCTCTTTAAAGCTTAATATTTTACGAACAGTTCCTTAATTGAAAACTTGTTTTCACAAAAGTACAATATTTTTTAAGACCTATCCAACGATACTCCACACTATGGGATACATGAGAAAAAAAATTAACATTCCCACTTTACATATAGGGGAGCTACCCTGAAAAAAATACTTTTATGCTTAACTAGCTGACCCCGCAAACTTTGTTTTGCTAAATATATTTATAACAGTATTTTTCTACTATATAATGGATGTTGTTATACATATAAACCTTCCTTGAGTTACTCCATTCATTAAAAAAACTACATCAAAATCCGTTCCGTAGTTTTAAAGATCTAAGCATACATAGGGACAGACAGCGGAAAGCGACTTTGTTTTATACTATGTAGTGATATCACCACTTTACTGACTAATATGTGTATTCATGCCAAATAACAGGTTTCTAATACTAAGGATCTCTGAGCTATCATGTGGATGGATGGATGGATATAGCGAAACTATAAGGGTTCCTAGTTTACTTCAGAACCCTAAAAAGCTGTTTTTACCGTCTTAAAAAGTGTTTTTGTTAAAAAAAAAATGTGTGTGTCAGCTCCCACGCACGACTGGAGGAGTTTACTCCTTAAGTACGATTGTCAAAACAGACGCAAAAGAAAAAGCGCGATCTAGCTGCACTGCTCACACCAAATTAAAAATTTGCGCACCAAAAACGTAACGAGGTCATTCGTTCAGTAGATTTTACTCCTCACATTTTTCTCATACTGTGCGCCTTATATTAAAAAACCTATTCTTAAGGAGTAAACTCCAATTACATTTACAACGAAACAAAGATTAATTTCAAATATTTACTTAATAGAAAGAAAAAATTTAATTGACGATTTGAAAAAACCTTACACAGTTATGCTTGGCAAATTGAGATCTCAGTTTTTAATTGTGTAATTTTATATTTTCATATAACAAGGGACTATAATAATTGTTTGTACAATTTCTAAACGATAAAAGCGTTATAGTGGAAGTATTTTTTGATTTCTGAATTATGTCCTAAGTTCTCATTCCTTGTTTTGATTATTTGTAAATAATTATTGATTTATGATGATATCTATACAAATAATTATAATTAGAGTGTCTATTTGTAATATTGAAATAAATGCTTTTTACTAAGTACTAAATGCATATATGCACGGCACATATACCAAAATATTTTACCATTTTTGTCTGCCTATCTCTCTATTTATTCCGGCTAATCTCTTAGCCGTTGAAACCTATTTTGAAGGGACTTTCACTAGCACATAGTGAATGTTATGTTATCTATATTAATATGGTTGTTCTATATTAAAATTGTTATCTATGTTATATATATATATATATATATATATATATATATATATATATATATATATATATATATATATATATATATATATATATATATATATATATATATTAGTTTGGATGGATGTTTATTACTCAATCACGCAAAAACTACTGAACGGATTTGAATGAAATTTGGCACATAGATAAGTAATGACCTGGAATATCACATAGGCTACTTTTTATCCCGGAAAAAATGTGATCCCACGGGATTCACAAAAAACTGTTATAATGCAGCGGGCTGCACGCTGCAGCTAGTAAGGAATAAAACTTACTTTTATTTTAAAAATTAAATTTTTTAAAAGACTTATAACATCTTGATCCTTAGTGAATATTCAGTATGAAAAGAAAACCATGTCCGATCCGAAAGAGGCATATACGTTGGTTAAAGGCATTACTGAAAAAAATATTAAAATGACTTCATTTTACAAAATAAAAAAGATATCGTTGTATTAATATTCGTATTTTTACTTCGTTCCTTTGAAGAATATAGGCCAACTACGCTTCTGCCAGACAGATTGTCAAAGGCGACCGATTGACTCTACGAGTCACTACCAGTACCATCGTTGCTACGAGGTAATAGCATTGTCTCGCCCGAGCGCCAGTGCTTGTCACTGTTGTGTTCAGATTTGGAGAGTAAGGTAGCCGGTGAACTTATGCAATTGGTATTAGACCTCGCCAAAAAGTAACAACGCACCTCTAACATCTTTGGTGTCTATAGGCGATGGTTGAGTGTTTCCATCAGGAGACGCATCTGCTTGTTTGATATGATATAAAAAATAACATTACACACTACCATGTTCTCTACGTTTCACAATTGTATATATTGTTTTGTTTGTACTTAAAATAGGTGGTCAAACTTGAAAAAGATTGAATTGTCTAGTTTGTGGTCAAATTTGAGTTATAGTTTGTTTATCTTAAATTTGTTTTGTATATGTTTGTGCTTTATCATTGATATAATTAGGGTTGATTGTCGACTAAAGAGATCGCTATTGATTATAATTATATGTCTAGATTAATATTAAGTATAAACGCGAAAGTTTTGATTTTTGGAAGTATGGATGGATGTTTGTTCTTCAATTAGAAACTATTAAAGTATGTACTTAATAGAAATGTGACTCAGATGGCTCTCAGGTTGCGCTCAGGATACATCCCATCAAACAAATTTGGTTACTTAATAAAAAAAGTCCCATCACCAAATTGTAACGTATGCAATGTAGTAGAAGATGTACAACATGTTCTGATGGAATGTGCCTGGAACGCAACTTTGAGAAGAAGGTTATTTAGCAGTCAAGAATTAAATGTTGGGCTCGCGAACAGTGTCTTAGCTGAGCCGTTATCCGACAAAGCTAAAATACTTTTCGGTTTAGCTGACGCGGTGCTAAGTAACAGATAACAATATTGTGTATGTTGAATAAGAAATGTGCCTTATAGGACGATGTGGTCGCTCAGCGACAAAGTCCTTAAATTAAATTTAAAAAAAAAACTATTAAAGATTGAATGAAATTTGGCACACAGGTAAATTATAGTGCGCACGGAACTAGTTGGCCGCGCCTTACGTATTACGTATTACGTATGGCGCGGCCAACTAGTTCCGCGCGCACTATATGACCTGAAATATCACATATGCTACTTTTTATCACGAAAAAAATAGAGTTGTTCCCGTAGAATTCACGAAAATATTTTAAAATGCACAATCTTTAGCTGTGCCGTGTACCCCACTGCATTTTAAAAGTTTATGATGAATCCTAGGGGAATACTCCTTTATATGGCTATAAAGGAGTCTTTGTGCTATTCCAAATTATCACCTACCTGTGTTTTAGCGTGAATGAGTAACAAACATTTAATGGATTCTGGAAACATCTTAAATTTCGCATTTGTAATATACAAATAGCATATAGACAGATTTGTAACATATAGATAATTTATCGTAATATATGTAAATTACGTGGTGTCACGTTGTTTGTTTCCTATGGATTCTAAAACTACCGAAATGATTTCAATGAAATTTTGTTGATATCTAGTGTTTGCTTCAACTTAAAAGATAGAATAGTTTTTTGTCTTATTTAACCCCTTCCTTCTCCCCTCTCTTAAGTAGCCTACCAAAATATTCAATACAAGTAATTTGTATAGCAAAACAACGTTATCTGAATATAACGTTGTTTTGCTATACAAATTACTTAAGCTATAAAGACGATATCTGTCTGTCAAGCTATCGCCTTTGTAGTCTAGTGGTCCGGTATTGGTGTTGACGATCCCGGGTTCGATTCCCACCCGACCGAACATATCTATAACGAACCGACCATTAGGAAGGGTAGAAAAATTCAAACTGTGTTTTTTCAGTTTTTAAATAAAAATTACGTTGTCCGGGAATGGAAAGTGTCCGGTTGGCGATAGGCTTGCCACCTATCACATTGTGGGACAAAGTATCTTCGGATAATCGTGCGTGCATTTGTTGTACCTCTGCCTATCTCTTCAAGGATACGGACCTGAAGATACTTTTTTGTAAAGACGGCATTATTTTACTTGTATCGTAAATTAATAGTTTTTTATACATTACAGGTTCAAGATTTGCTCTTCTGGAAATCAAAGTTTTGCTTTATTATATAATATTAAATTTCAAGATACTGAAATGTACAAAAACCACTGACCCACCAGAAATCTTGCCTTGCCAGAAAGTAGAAAAATATATTAATTTTCAACTGATGTTATAATATGTTCATGTAATATTTTATTTATTTATTGTATACAGAAATTTATTATTATTATTATAATTAGCACAACATAAAATAATTTCAATAAACGAGCTTATCTCTACTTAAAGAGATTTCTTCCAGCCAACTAGTTAAAAGAGATAAAAAAATCAAATGAACTTGGTGTACAAAAAATTGATATTATGATTACATAACTAAACAAAATATATATTAATGAAAATACAAAATCTATACATACGATATAAGGAAAACGTACAATTCAACTAGAAAGTGTTTTTTGACGTGTTTTTTAAAGGAATCAAAAATCTGGCAGAGGTGATTCTCACTAGGCAGAGATTTCCACAAACTTAATGCATGTACCGCAAAGTAAAAGTAAAGTAGGCAGCAGAGTTACTCATACTAGGAGGAAAGCGCAGCAAGTTTCTAACATTAGGACGACATGGGGTATCAGGAGAGTGCAAAAAACTGAAAGAGACACGGAGATATTTAGGGGCTATAGGATTGAAAAGAATCTTGTATAGCAAGCAAAAGATATGAGTTTTTCTCCGCTGTCAATTAGGAAGCCACCGAAGCTCAGCTCGAAAATTAGAAACGATCATATTTTTTTATAGCATAGATCAAGCGAATACAAAGGTTCTGCAATTTTTTCAAGCTTGTTTAATAGCTCTTCTGTAGCAATTAGGTAACAAGAATCAGCGTAATCTATTATTGGAAGGGTAAGCATTAAACATATTCTTGTTTTGACAAGTAAAAATTTTTGAAGTGAATGTAATACATGATGCACTTAATGGCTTAGATTATTAATGATTTTAACGATTTTTATGGAATAAATTTTCTAAATTTGTTTATTTATGTCAAATTTGTGATATTTGTAATAAATTTATGTATTAAATACATTTTTTATAGTTTTTTATATCTTACAAACTGAAGGCTCTCCTGATAGAAAATCATACCTTTTTTTATATCATAAGATAGCAAAGAAGCAGATGGGTCTCCTGATGGAAAGAGTCAACCATCGCCTATAGACACCAAAGGTGTTAATGGTGCGTTGCTATCTTGTGGCGAGGTCTAATGCCACATGCATAAGTTTACTGGCTACCTTACCCTCCAAACCGGAACACGACAGCGACAAGTACCGACGCTATTGCGGCAGGAATAGGTAAGGCCGTGGTACCAGACCCGGGCGAGACAATGCAGAACTCTACCACCTAGTAGCCATGATGGTAGTGACGAAAAAAAAAAGGTTTCAACCTCCTTATAAATACTTAAGTTTGTAATAGTGTGTTGCTAATCCAGACAGTTTCCTTTCATGCTGACTGCACACTGACTGTCGGCGTTAATAAGTATACAACATGAAGCTGTATTATATCTGGAGGCAGCACTTCTAATACCTATTTGAAACAAAACTTTAAATACTGCTATCATCTTCTGAGATTTTACTCTCTCTTTCTAACACATCTGTATAAAAAAAGATGGCGAAATCTCATAGAATGAGATATAATGTAGGAATTTATTTCAAGTGATTAATAGGGGTGGTACTCCACCTTTACCTTACTTCGTGGGTATACAATATGTATGTAGTCTGAGATCCGTCAGCGCTGAACGGTCAGCGTAACTCAAAAACGCTAATTTCGATACTACTGGATTCAAACTAGTGACCATGTTGTCTGTCTTTCATGCAACATGGCCGCTTGTTCACATCCAGTTATATTAAAAAAAATAGTTTGAAAAAAAAGTTTTCCGTAGCACTAGTACAATGCTAAGAAAACAAAGAAATCAGAAATACTTTATTCAATAAAACTTTTTACAAGTTATTTTGACACGTCAACATATTTTTTTAATAACTACTACCGGATCGGATACGCGGCCACACACTGAGAAGATCCGGTGGAAGAAACTCAGCAGGCTTGTCTTTTTTTTCATATCATTGATTTTTTTACATTATCACAATATTACAAAAAATATATATGAGATCGCTATGAGGAGCAATTAATCCCAGGTTTTTTTGTCTTCTAAGTAATCTGAGATTTTATAAATCCTTTTTTACACAGTTTTGTTTTAACACATTTTTAAATTTATTGACTGGTAAATCTCTTATAGTTTCGGGAAGTTTATTGTAAAAGCGTATACATTGCCCCATAAAAGAGTTACTTATTCTGTGGAGACGAGATGCATGTACAACAAGATTGTTTTTGTTCCTTGTATTAAGTGAGTGTACATCACCAGTTTTTTTTAAAAAGTAAATATTTTTACGAACGTACATCAAGTTCTCAAATATATATTGGGATATAACAGTTAGATACAAGATATAACAGTTAAATACAAAAAGTATAATGTCACGTTTAGAATTACCGCTCATTTGCTATTAAAAATACCAACAATGCTATTGTGTTTTAAAAGCTATTATTAAATATAGCAAAGGATTTCATTTGCCAACATCTAGTTTCAACAAGTAGGCATAACTACGTAGCAACTAACTCAGCCAATAACAACACAAATTACCCATTCAAACCGCACAAAAAGGCAAATGAATACAAATATTCCCCTACTGTTGGAATAAAGTTCGCAAACGCTTCATAAATCAACATAACATCCCATATTACTCACGTAATGGGATTAAGAAAAAATATTCGACTGTGTAACCCACTTTTCGCGACATTTTATTGAAACGCACATTAAAAACAGCTAGAAACACCGCCATTAAGAAAAATAATATGCGTCTATCAACTGTGTTATTCGAAACACACGAGGGAGGATTCCCGACTTGCACGTGCATACTAATATCCCTACTAATATTTAGTATTTATTTATTTATTTTATTTTATTGGTTTACCAACGTTTGAATACAATAAATAATTAATTTTAACACTTGTCAACAACCATGCTAACTGTATCAAACATTTACAGGTAAACACCACATGCTTATAATATTATAAAATAACTTATTTAACTTAACAAAAAGAAACTAGAAATTACAAAAAAAATGAGATAAATAAACATAACAAAATTTAAATCTTAACATATACAACTCAATTCATTTCAAAATTTAAAAATCATATTTTTGGAATATTTTATGGAATTTGTTAGACGAATCAGCATAAATGTCAATGTGGTCACTGAACTTATTGACTACTTTAGATAATCTAGCTAGAGGAGAGTTTGCACCTGCAACAGTTCTACGAAGTGGCGGGCAGATAGGCGTAATTTGACTTCGAGGACGTCCCCTAGGTACACGAAAATCTATTTTACTTAGCAAAAGGGGCAGTCTATTTCATTTCTAATTATTCTAACCATGAATAAAAAATCTAAAAGCTTCCTACGGCATTCTAATGATGTCATTTCAAATTTAAGTAGCCTAGTTTTGTAGGAATTATATTTTCTCGCTATGCCGTTACTGTATGCCATGTTTCATAGAAAACGCTTTTACACTCTTTCTAATCTTAAAGAATGAGTAGCATAATGAGGTCTCCATACGACACTACAATATTCTATTAAACTTCTTACCAGGCTATAATACAAACAAACTTTTGCTTTATTAGATTTAAATACTTTGACGGTTCTAATTAAGAACCCCAAAATCCTTGAGGATTTCCGAACAACTTGCTCAATATGGGGTACAAATGTGAGTTTTTGGTCAAAGGTAACTCTAAGATCTTTGATTTCCTCCAAACGACGTAGTTTGTACTGGCCAATATAATAGTTATAATGCTGTGGGTTCATTTTCCGTGTAAACTTTATGTAAAAGCATTTGTCACAATTAAGAATCATTCCATTAATCTTACACCATTCACTCAGATTATTTAGATCTTTTTGGAGTAGTGAAGCGTCGGCTTCGGATCTAATTTCCTTAACAAACTTTAGGTCGTCCGCATACAAAAATGGTTCTGAGGATGAAAAGCAAGTATAAATGGAAAAGCCTGTTTGCCTGTTTGTAACGCTTTCATGGCTATACCACTGAACCAATTGCGATAGGACAGTTCAAAATCTAGCGTCAAACATATGTATTTTTCTTTCAAAACTATACCCCTAAAGGGTTGAAATAGGGGATGGAAGTTTGTATGAAAATCTATACCGACGACATGCTAATCCACTTGCGGGCGAAACTGCGTGGGTTAGCTTGTGTAGTATAAATGGCACATCAAATATATCCCTTAGTATATGTTATTTTTATCATATTATAGCAAACAAGATAGTTCACATACTACAATATACATTAAATAATAATTTAAACGCAGTAAAACAACTGACTTTCCGTTTCCTTTATCTGCGGGAACCTGCGTCAGATCTTTACCAAATTGGGATTATTTATGAAAACAAGGAACCAGCTAGGAAGTAATACTCTTTGAAACAAAAAAAGATTTTCCAAATCAGTTCAGGCATTTTTTTTACAAAAAAGAGAGGACAAACGAGGAGAAGGTGTATCGGATGGTGAGTGATCACCGCCCATGGACATACACAGTACTAGAAATCTTTCAGTTGCGTTGATAGCCTTTTAAAAATTAGTAACCTCATTTCGTGGAGGTCCTCAAGTCGTATATGTTCGGAAACCCCCACGTCGGTGATCGATTCTACAAAACAGTAGTGCGAGGCAAAATGTGTCCAGAAAACCGCACAGATAATAATTTCCAGACATCGAAGTGGTGGAACTTTTAACTTTGGTGCGATGATGGGATTCAGCGACATTGATGAATCTGAACAATTTGTTGAAACATTTTCCTTTATAGATGTGATAAATGATGCTGAGTGAACCTAAATCTCTCAATTTTCTATTTACGTAAACTAAAAGGAGTAACCGCATGAGTGTTTATCACTAATCTTGTGCTAATGAAAACTTAAGAGGAGACTGATCAGATCGGCCTCAAAGTGCAACAAGAATATTTCTTCAACTAAAATTATCAAATTAATAAAAAGGTGAAATTAATTAAATTTGCTATTATCCGCGAACTGCCCACCCACATCCACCACACTTGGTGGATGTGGGTGGATAATTGTGCCGCTGGGGTCTTCTTTTTATCCGGACCATCGTTGAGTCTTACCCATTTATTAAACAGACGTCTTTCTTGTCGGTACATCACGGAGGATACATAAAATAGTTCGCGGATAATAGCAAATTTAATTAATTTCACCTTTTTAATAATGGATTTCCGCAAAGTTGCGCCTGAATCAATAAAATATCAAATTAATATTTACAACAAGCCTATATTAGAATTCAATGTACACATTTCAATAAAGTAAATTTTAAAAATGAATATAAATAAATAGAAATAAAAAAACGTTATTTCCTGCTTAAGTATTTTAATATTAATTTTTCAAACTTGTTATTTTGAGTTTATTTTTTTCTTATCCTAGTAATTTTTATTATTTTTTTCGAGCGAAATCCCCAACATCACAGGTGAATGAAAAAGGAATATAAATAGTTGGAAATTATGAAACTAATCAAACTTGTACGCTTTTTCTTATTGCTAAATCAAGCAAAGATTATTCTTTTCTGCTATAAAGTTATGACTTCTGTTATTTATGACCAACCAAATAACTTAAAAAAATATCGGACAGGTAAGACTCATAATTTTAAACAAACTACTATATAAAATGCAACCAAAATGAAAAAAAAATTTTGCTAAAGTCGAAACCTTCAACACTTAAGGCTATATAAACAAGCTACTCTCAGTACCATCCTAAGGAAATAAAAAGAAAATATCTATTCAATCTGTAAAGTAGTAACAACAATTTTTACTGTAAAAAAACTTTGTTCATTTTTAAACTTTTAAGTTTTTTATGGAATAGGGGGCAAACGAACAAGAGGCTCACCAAATGGTAAGTGATTGCCACCGCCCATGAATAGCTGCAACTGCTTTTAAGGAATGAGTACGCTCTTTTTTTAAAAGCTCCTAAGATATATCGGTTCGGAAACACATCCGCTAGTAATTGATTATATAGAGCAGTCGTCTGAGGCAAAAATGCCTTGAAAATCGCACTGTAGTGAACTTGCAGACGTCCAAATGGTGAGGGTGTAATTTAGATTTTTGGAATGATGTCTGATGAAAAAAATCAGCGGATGGTACTAAGCAGAACAACTCCTCGAATACTCTCCGGGATAAAAGCAATAGAAGATGCAGAGAGAATATCAGAGAGAACCCGGCATCGACGATACGAGACGCTCTACGCTGTATGCGGTCAAGAGAAAGGAACTTGTATTATGGAGCCCCTTCCCAAAGATGAGAACACTATTCCACATGAGGCCTAATTTCATAAGAGGTTGAAATCAAATAGTCTTCATGATGTAAGATAAAAAAACATATTACATCTATATTGAATTAAAGCCATTCACTTTGCAATGATATATTGCGACGTTAATGGATTAAAATAGTAATATTTGTGAATTCAAATAACATTAATCTTTAAAGGTTTTTATTAAATGATAAATATAAATTGCCTGATGCAATTTACAATTCAGAAGAAATTAATAGTGTATTACAAGACGATTAAAATCTATCAACATGCGTTGCTTTTTTTATATCATAAGATAGCAAACAAGCAGATATGTCTCCTGATGAAAAAAGTCAACCACCGCCTATAGACAACAAAGGTGTTAATGGTGCGTTGCTATCTTGTGGCGAGGTCTTATACCACATGCATAAGTTTACCGGCTATCTTACCCTCCAAACCAGAACACGACAGTGACAAGCACTGACGCTATTGCGGCAGGAATAGGCAAGGCGGTGGTACCAGACCCGGGCGAGACATTGCAGAACTCTACCACCTAGTAGCCATGATGGTAGTGACTTACATAGCCAATCGGTCGCCTTTTATGACCTGTCTATTCTTCAAAGGTGCCCGGAACCAACACGCTTTGTAGGCCAACTTTATATGGTTAACCTCATCATTCTCCTTTTCTTATTCAAATTAAAACATGAAATTTTAAACGACTAGATTTAAACCAGCAACAATTATGCCTTAAAATCAGGTATATTTACTTACTTACTCCGACGGCTCAGCGACCCAAAGTGAATCTTGGCCTCCGAAACGAGAATACGCCTTTGCTTCCAGTCTTGTGCAGTACCCTTCTAGTCGCTTGTTCCATGCTTATTCAGGTCTGCATTTACTACATCGCTTCATCTATATCTGGGACGACCGACTGTTCGCTTGCCTGATGATTGACCTTTGTAGGCTTTTTAACATTGCGATCCTCTTCCGTTCGCTCTAAGTGACCGACCCAGTGGAGTCTATGGGCTTTTGTTTCTCCAGTTATATTGGATTCTGCCACCAGATTTTCAATTTCAGCATTTTTTAACATCCCTTTATCGTTAGCCAAGAATTTTCCGGAAAAATTTCTAGGCATATTTGCCTGGCTATAATTTTTTCTTTTTTAAAAAGCATTTTGTGCGCACAATTTTGTAAAAACCGCTCCAAAATTACGGTCCGTATACTTCCATCTAAAATGCGTACATTTGGCAGACTCTCATCGTGTTTTACGAACGAACACATTTCACTCGGCGGACAGTTATTTTGGGGTTTCCATCATTTTTAATTTTAGACCTCTCTGTCAAACATAACTGAGGCGCGAAACTGCCACTTACATTGTTTTAAAAAGCTTTAGATTTTTATAGAAAGGCTTTTTCGTATCTTTTCATATTGTAAAAAGTTACGGTTTTATCATTTTTGTGTTGTATAAAGATTAAATGTTATAAGATGTAAATTTTTAGATTTTACACTTTCATTATTTTTGTGTTATAGCACTCACCCCGTGCTTGGGAATCTGGAAAAACCTTAAAGCAGCAAAGAAAAATATCGACACGCGGGATTTGAACCTGCGACCATTTCCCTAAAGCCGGGACGCTCTTCCGCTGAGCTAGTGTCGACAGGCTCGAGGCGGCGAAATTCTTCTTTGCTATATGATCGATTACGTCGATTGTACTGATCGCTAGCTATATATACGTATAACTAGTTAAATGAGTTCATCGTTACAGATGAAATTCACATTTATAATTTTGATCAGTACTTTCGTATTTCTAATTATTTTTGTGTTATAGCACTCACCCCGTGCTTGGGAATCTGGAAAAACCTTAAAAGACCTTAACCTTAAAAAACCTTAAGAGCGTCCCGGCTTTAGGGAAATGGTCGCAGGTTCAAATCCCGCGTGTCGATATTTTTCTTTGCTGTTTTTAAGGTTTTTACACTTTCAATCGTCGGCACTTGGTGAAATTCCATTATTTTTAGTTGAAACTAGTTTATCACTCACTTGTACTTTTATTTCACTATTATTATACACTAAATTATTTAATTTTAAAGAATATTACGTCCTGAAGATGCTTTAAAAAGTGAAACCGGTCGATAAAATTAAATAATTTAGTGTATAATAATAGTGAAATAAAATTACAAGTGAGTGATAAACTATTTTCAACTAAAAATGTAAATTTTTAAAAATTAACCCATGATATACTTACAAAATTTGTATGTATATATATATATATATATATATATATATATATATATATATATATATATATATATATATATATATATATAGGTGTCTACAAATTTGCATTTAGCTGAATGCTTACAGTGTTTGAAATTAAATGAATCTGGTGACAGGTTGACTTCATAAACAGTAAAGTAAATCTGTTTTAACTATGATGAACTCTCGCAAAAATAGATAATTTAAGCTATCGATCTTCACCGCGGAGAAACTTCGAAAACCAAAATAATAATTGATTATATACATCAATCGCTTTAAATATATTTCACGGAATTGATTTGAATGTGAATTATTATTCCCAACTCTAACTGAAAATACACCAGAACTGGAAACATATATATATATATATATATATATATATATATATATATATATATATATATATATATATATATATATATATATATATATATATATATATATATATATATATATATATATATATATATATATATATATATATATATATATATATATATATATATATGTGTGTGTGTGTGTGAGTGTGTGTGTGTGTGTGTGTGCGTGTGTTTTTAGAGACTGAGTACATACTCAGTCTTTAAAAATATTTAATACTTCTTTTGAAAGACATTTAATTTAAACTTCCTGAAAACACCACAGACCACATGAATACTAATAGACACACCATTGAGAAGAAAACGTGTCACCGCGCATATGAGTAAACGCTCCTATCACTGTCAAAAATCTCATACATTTGTAGATAAATTATATCGTAAAAAAAATAGAAATAATCCAAGTTGTACTATTTTATCGTATCGAATGAGATACCAAGTTTTAAAAATTTCCCTTGAAGGAAATAGTATAACTCTGTATGTCTGTGTGTAATTGAAAGCTACACTGATAAACTAAGAAACTGTCTTAAAATGTGTATTCATTTAATGCGTAGAAAACACCATATATGATGGAATGTGTGTGAAAAACGAACTGGGAGTAAGCGTAAAGCGAGACAATATATCTTTTATGTAGGGGTTTGTTTACTCTTTCTTTTAAAACTATGCTATAGATCTATGTATTGAGCGATATATGTATTGAGCGTTTCTACGATGGAAATTAAAATATGTAAAATTTTAAGTTACTTTATTGGAAGTTGGATTATTATATGGGTAATATATTTTACTGAGGTCTGTAATACTATGAATGAATGTGTATTTTAAGAAAAAAATATCTAGGACCACAAAACAAATATTATCCTTTCTATCCTATCCTATCATATCCTATTTTTTTATTCGTTCGTTTGTCTGAAATCTAAAATTTCTTTTTATTAAGGCTGTGTACCTACTACTTATTAAAAGAATATTTTTCAGCTGCAAGCCCTCATGATGACATAAAACTCTTGACTTTAACCTTTATACTACAACGTTAAGTAAAAAATTTGTACCCCTTTACTAGGTGTCAGATTTCTGCATTGTCTCACCCAGGTCTGGTACCACTGCATCACCAATTCCTGCCGCAATAGCGTCAGTGCTTGTCACTGTCATGTTCCGGTTAGGAGGGTAAATAATACGGTTAACTTATGCCGGTTAATCTCATAGTCAAGGAAATAGTATAAATTCACCGGTACCAAACCAAAAGTATCTATCAACCTAAATGATTATTAAGTTTTTCTGGTTTGCAAGAAATTTGGTGATTGAACTATTATTAAAAAGAGACAACCATCGCCTAATAGAACTGAAGAGGTTAACGGTGCTATGCTATTCATGTGGCGGAATAGTAATATTATCCTTTTGTACGCAACTTTCACAAGTTTATCGGTTTGGGTGTTGCAATGGAACTTTACCAGAAATATGCTTAATAATAATATCCTTAATATTTCACCAGTATTACTTTTAGAAATAAAAATAATTCCTATAAAAATTACACAAGATAAACTCAATTCAGTCTTGATGGTAGAGTAGCAAAAAGTCGTAATTGCGCTAATCATTAATTTTAGCAAACGCCATTAATCATAAACTAAAATTTTACTCATTCACTTTGTAGCTTTACTGTTTTTAAATTGATATAATATTTAATTAAATACTTAATCTGTGGTAATTTACTTTAAGCAGATATTTACTGAATTTATTGTTAACTTACTTATTTTATGCATGTATTTTATAGATTCAGGAGTTACTTTGCGGAAATCCATTGTTCAGACGAAGAAAACTAGTTATTTTCTCTCTCAATTGTTGAATTATTATTCTATATTTTGGCGATTTGGGACACATAATCATTATGTGTCCCAAATCGCCAAAAAAAAGAAAACTAGTTATTTTGCAATTTTCCGCGAAGTTCGCGGAAAATTGCAAAATAACTAGTTTTCTTCGTCTTTATGCATGTAGTTTATTTTTTTAACCTTTTAAGTTTAAGTATTGTATTGTTTTAGTGATATTATAATGATTCTCTCTGTAGCGCTTAAGATATTTGCAAGACACGAACTAAGGTTAATCGTGTCATGTGTAAGGGCATTATGAATTGGTAGAATTTAGCAATAACTTACCTTAATGCAATAGCATCAATACCTGTTATTTGTCATGTTCCGCTTCAAAAGTTTTTTTTTTTTTTTTTATATCATAAGATAGCAAACAAGCAGATGGGTCTCCTGATGGAAAGAGTCAACCATCGCCTATAGACACCAAAGATGTTAATGGTGCGTTGCTATCTTGTGGCGAGGTCTAATGCCACATGCATAAGTTTACCGGCTACCTTACCCTCCAAACCGGAACACGACAGCGACAAGCACTGACGCTATTGCGGCAGGAATAGGTAAGGCGGTGGTACCAGACCCGGGCGAGACAATGCAGAACTCTACCACCTAGTAGCCACGATGGTAGTGACTCGATAGCCAATCGGTCGCCTTTTACGACCTGCCTGGCAGAACGGCAGTTGGCCTATTCTACAATGGAGGCCGGGACCAACACGGCGAAAAAGTAAGTTAACCAGTACAATTACGCATGCAGCGTTGCCATCCCGACACACAGGTAGCAACGCATCATTAACATTTTTGGTCTCTATAAGCGATGTTAATCTCTTTTTATCAGAAGTGCAATCTGCTATTTTATGATATATATCGTGATATACAGTGTGTAAAGAAAATCCTGTCTGATCCGAAAGAGACATATAGGTTGGTTAAAGGCATTAGTGAAAAAATATTAAAATGACTTTATTGCTGAAAATAAAAAAGATATAGTTTTTTTTAATATTCGTATTTTTACTTATATTTTCCTAGAGTTAAGCAAGTATTTTAAAAATGACAACTCCTTGTTGCCGTTTGTTTCATTGTTTCGCTTTGGCGGCTTTCGCACAAACACCACGCGAAGGCGCGGTGTGGGCGCGCTCTTTGTTTTACTATGGAAAACATTCTTTTCTTGTGATTTTGTTTATTATTAATAAAAATCTGGTGCATGGTTCCAAAAAATATAAGTGTAGCTATAGCTTTGTTAAGATAGAGGGACGGGTGGTCCAAGGGTTCCAAAATGTACAAAAATTTACTAATTGTAGCCCGTACTTCAAATGCAATAAATTGGTTAATTTAATATTATATACAGGCTGTTTTTTTAGCTGGATTTTTACAGACAGGCATTGAAGGAATGTTCTCCGTACTTTGATTCTAAGCCCAAATATTTATAAAATATATGACCTTAATTTTTGACCTAATTATTTTATAGGATAATTAGGTAGGTACTTAAATTGTATACCCATAGATACATACATACGTGCACTGTAGGTCAATGAACTACCCTACGCTAGTGCAAAGATTATATATGTCGCTGTGGCGAGTGTCAGCCACCGTTTAGTCTAAGGAGCGGTCGCGGAGCTCCGCACGATTATGCGTTGTGACGTCCTGTTTTTGCGTAATGGAATAAACGGAGTCACCTATTTTTGTGATAGTGTTTGACTAATAATAACAATGCCGTCTTATAAGTAATCCAATGAAGAATATTGGGGTATGGTACGTACTTACGCATTGCATAATGATTATGTGTCCCAAATCGCCAAAATATAGAATAATAATTCAACAATTGAGATTATTGTAAAATATTGTGAATAATTAATTAATCAAGTTTGATAATTGTGAAGAGAATGATTGCATTTACGCCAGACATACTAAGGTAAATGAGAGTGCCGTGCCTCTTTTATTCGTGCCTAGTTTCTTTTTTTGGAATTAGAACACGTATAAGACATTTTTTATTATTAAAAAATGTCTTATTCGTGTTAATAAATTATAAATGTGATTAATTATATTATAAATTAATTATATTATAAATGTGAATTTCATCTGTAACGATGAACTCATTTTACTAGTTATACGTATGTCACGTATACGTGTATCTAGCGATCAGTACAATCGACGTAATCGATCATATAACAAAGAAGGATGTAACCACGTCGAGCCCGTCGACACTAACTCAGTGGCAGAGCGTCCCGGCTTGAGGGAGATGGTCGCTGGTACGAGTCTTGCGTGTCGTGATTTTTCTTTGTTGTTTTTAAAGTATGAAAGGAAAATGAATCACAATTCACCAGTTTAAAACGTGGAGGTAGATTACATTTACGTTATCTACCTACTACTGATATTATTATAATGATTCGTGATTTCAATTTTAGCCTTTTAGCTGTAAATTATTAAAAAATATGTTAACCTTTGCCTAAGTTTTAACCCATGTATTTGACTATATCCTCGCCAAAGTTCATCAAAAACAATTCAGAGATTAACCGTGAAAGTGAAACAGACTAACTGACAGACAGGTAGATAGACCAATAGACGAACAGACAGACATACTTTCACATTTATAGTATTAGTTTGTATACGACGATACGATGTGCCTACTTTTATCACGTTCAATAATAAAAGTAGCAACGTCTTTTCAAAAATTGACCAAAAAAATAAGAAATTCTTGCAAAGTTCAAACACTGTCGTGACTTTAAACCACACATAAGTCTTATTTGCTTTCATAAACTACAGAAAAGTTTCAAAAGCAGCTCAAGTTGCTCCCATATAATAACAATAATAATTCCAAAACAAACAAAATCAGTATCGTTGACACTGTGTGACGAAGTCATACAGGGACGTGACTTGATTTCTTAAGTAGAGGTTTATTTGGTTCAAGTGTCAGCATTTAGCGGTTTGTAAAAATAATTATTAGGTTCGGGCACGTAGATAGAATGGTAGATGATAGGTGAACAAAACAGATGTACAATGCGAATGTGGAAGGATGTAGGTACCGAGGAAGACTAATCTTGAAATACCATGATCAGATTGATCGGGTACTCCGAAGGTGGTGTCAAGCGTGTCTGTATGAAGAGAGAAAAGAATGTGGAGAAAGCAAGAGAAATATATAAGAGTCGTGACGTATAGTACTCAGTTCTCTTTGTGTAAGCCGTACGGGATCTGGCGTGAAAAAATGTACGTAAAAAGAAATTTGTTGCCACGATCAGTTACAATAAAAAAACATTATATTTTTTGTGTTATAAAAGCGAGATTGAAATATATAGGATCACCACTTATCCCACCAACCGACTAACCGGCGAAACGCGGTGAACCAGAAAGTCAATAGACGTTAGGTTTACCTAGCAAAGGAAACGGGCGTGATAATACTTAAAAATGTATAAATGTAAAATTAAAAAGGCATGTTCAATTAGGATATTATATAGAAATATTTTTGTTAATCGTAATATAGAAAACACGATATATGACTTTCCTGATGGAAAGAGAAACCAAAGATGTAAATGATAGGTTCTTATCCATATGGCAGGGATATATTAATACCACATATACAGACTGGCTGGTGAGTTACCTTCAATATTTAAGGAGGTGATAGTTGGCGATCATATATTACCATGAAAAAAAGTAACATTAAAAAGTAAATATTAAAATACTTAGTAATAAACTTAGTAAATAGTACGCCGAAAATTCTATATCTACCTGCACCATCTTGGACACCGCGCATACGCATGTGTCGCGTAGCGCGCTATCAACACAAAATAACGGGGGGCGGCGGCGTATCCTTGATATCGACTAGCGCGTACTAGAGAGTATAATATCCATATTTCACTTATTATTAGAAAAATATTGGTCAAAAATTAAGCCCCTAATTTTATTATTTCATTTTAATGAGAATCGAGTACAGAGTACTCTCCAGATGTATCGAAAGTAACTCACCAGTCAGTCTGTATATGTTTACCGGCTAACTTATCCACCCAACCGGAACACGACATTTATTAGCATTAACGCTATTGCTGCAGGCATTGGTAAGTCGTTGCCACCATATACCAGAACAAGACGTTGCGGAATTCTACCACCTCAGTAATCACGATGGTAGCGAATCGCATAGCTAATAGTTTGCCTTTTACGAACTGCCTAGCAGAATGGCAGATAGTCTTCAAATAGGGGTCGGACTAATACTAAAGAAACACACAGGAAAAATATTTGCATTATGTTTTAAAACCATGTCGAAAACAAAATATATTTCGTGGTTCTAATTGTATACACGTTTTAGTACTGATTTCGTACTATTTAGTCGTGTAATTTTTTTCGTTTTAGAGTTCTGTACCTAAAAGGTAAAAACGGATCCCTATTACTAAGCCTCCGCTGTCTGTCCGTCTGTCTGTCTGTCACCAAGCTGTATCTCATAAACCGTGATAACTAGAAAGCTGAAATTTTCACAAGTTATGTATATCCGTTGCCGCTATAATAACAAATACTAAAAATAAAAAGTGGAAATATTAAGGGAGGAGGGGGTCTCCATACAACAAACTTAATTGTTTGCGCTTGTGGGGGGTGTCTCCATACAACAAACATAATTGTTTGCGGGGGGGGGTCTACATACAACAAACGTAATTGTTTGCGGGGGGGGGGTCTCCATACAACAAACGTAATTTTTTGCCGATTTTTTTATAGATGATGGACTCACACTTGGCCAGTTTTTATTACTCTACTGATAAAGGACCTCCTATAAGCCCGATAATGATATATCAGAATGGTTTATTCACCAGAGCGGGCCTGAACCAATACGTGGATAAGGTAACTAAAGATTGACTAAAATAAATTATTTCAACTGTTGTCCTAGACCACTTTCAAAAATATATCATTTTCCTTTCTTTTCCGCCTCAATAGTGTTTATGTTTGACATTGTATTTCCTTGTACAATGCGAATGTGTATGAATTTAGGTATAGCAAAGAAAATAATTATACATCATGACCAGATTGGTCAACAGCCAGTGCTGTGTCTCAATTCGTTGTTTATAAATTATTTGTACTATAAACAAAAAGAAAAATATATAAAAAACGGCTCCGTAAACGCACTTCCGACTAAAATGATAATTCCAAATTTTACAGAATCAGTACCATTGAGACATGCCTTGCCTATTTATGAAGGGTCCTTTTTTGGTACAAATGAGAACATTTAGCGATGTGTCAAAAATTAAAAAAACCAATTTAAAAACCTATTTGGCATTAAAAATCAAAATCACAATAAATATTTACTCAAATAAACTTTTACAGTTTAGTAGCACCTTTAAGTACCTCGCCACAAGATAGCAACGCACCATTAACATCTTTGGTGTCTATAGGCGATGGCTGACTCTTTCCATCAGGAGACCCATCTGCTTGTTTGCTATCTTATGACATAAAAAAAAAAAATACTTTATTGGAAGTTCGATTAATTATTATATGGGTAGTATATTTTACTGAGGTCTGTAATACTATGAATGAATGTCGATTTTAAGAAAAAAATATCTAGGACCACAAAACAAATATTATCCTTTCTATCCTATCCTATCATATCCTATCCTTTTATTCGTTCGTTTGTCTGAAATCTAAAATTTCTTTTTATTAAGGCTGTGTACCTACTACTTATTAAAAAAATATTTTTCAGCTGCAAGCCCTCACGATGACATTAAACTGTTGACTTTAACCTTTATACTAAAACGTAAAGTAAAAAATTTGTACCTCTTTACTAGGTGTCAGATTTCTGCATTGTCTCGCCCAGGTCTGGTACCACCGCATCACTAATTTCTGCCGCAATAGCTTCAGTGCTTGTCACTGTCATGCTCCGGTTAGGAGGGTAAATAATACGGTTAACTAATGCCGGTTAATCTCATAGTCAAGAAAATGGTATAAATTCACCGGTACCAAAGCACAAGTATCTATCAACCTAAATGATTATTCAGTTTTTCTGGTTTGCAAGAAATTTGGTGATTGAACTATTATTAAAAAGAGACAACCATCGCCTAATAGAACTGAAGAGGTTAACGGTGCTATGCTATTCATGTGGTGGAATAGTAATATTATCCTTTTGTACGCAACTTTCACAAGTTTATCGGTTTGGGTGTTGCAATGGAACTTTACCAGAAATATGCTTAATAATAATATCCTTAATATTTCACCGGTATTACTTTTAGAAATAAAAATAATTCCTATAAAATTTATACAAGATAAACTCAATTCAGTCTTGATGGTAGAGTAGCAAAAAGTCGTAATTACGCTAATCATTAATTTTAGCAAACGCCATTAATCATAAACTAAAATTTTACTTATTCACTTTGTAGCTTTACTGTTTTTAAATTGATATAAAATTTAATTAAATACTTAATCTGTGGTAATTTACTTTAAGCAGATATTTACTGAATTTATTGTTAACTTACTTATTTTATGCATGTATTTTATAGATTCAGGAGTTACTTTGCGGAAATCCATTGTTCAGACGAAGAAAACTAGTTATTTTGCAATTTTCCGCGAACTTCGCGGAAAATTGCAAAATAACTAGTTTTCTTCGTCTTTATGCATGTAGTTTATTTTTTAACCTTTTAAGTTTAAGTATTGTATTGTTTTAGTGATATTATAATGATTCTCTCTTTAGCGCTTATGATATTTGCAAGACACGAACTAAGGTTAACCGTGTCATGTGTAAGGGCATTATGAATTGGTAGAATTTAGCAATAACTTACCTTAATGCAATAGCATCAATACCTGTTATTTGTCATGTTCCGCTTCAAAAGTAAGTTAGCCAGTACAATTACGCATGCAGCGTTGCCTTTCCGCCACACAGGTAGCAACGCATCATTAACATTTTTGGTCTCTATAAGCGATGTTAATCTATTTTTATCAGAAGTGCAATCTGTTTGCTATTGTATGATATATATCATGATATACAGTGTGTAAAGAAAATCCTGTCTGATCCGAAAGAAACATATAGGTTGGTTAAAGGCATTAGTGAAAAAATATTAAAATGACTTTATTGCTGAAAATAAAAAAGATATAGTTTTTTTTTAATATTCGTATTTTTACTTATATTTCCCTAGAGTTAAGCAAGTATTTTAAAAATGACAACTCCTTGTTGCAGTTTGTTTCATTGTTTCGCTTTGGCGGCTTTCGCACAAATACCACGCGAAGGCGCGGTGTGGGCGCGCTATTTGTTTTACTATGGAAAACATTATTTTCTTGTGATTTTGTTTATTATTAATAAAAATCTGGTGCATGGTTCCAAAAAATATAGGTGTAGCTATAGCTTTGTTAAGATAGAGGGACGGGTGGTCCAAGGGTTCCAAAATGTACAAAAATTTACTAATTGTAGCCCGTACTTCAAATGCAATAAATTGGTTAATTTAATATTATATACAGGCTGTTTTTTTAGCTGGATTTTTACAGACAGGCATTGAGGAATGTACTCCGTACTTTGATTCTAAGCCCAAATATTTATAAAATATATGACCTTAATTTTTGACCTAATTATTTTATAGGATAATTAGGTAGGTACTTAAATTGTATACCCATAGATACATACATACGTGCACTGTAGGTCAATGAACTACACTACGCTAGTGCAAAGATTATATATGTCGCTGTGGCGAGTGTCAGCCACCGTTTAGTCTAAGGAGCGGTCGCAGAGCTCCGCACGATTATGCGTTGTGACGTCCTGTTTTTGCGTAATGGAATAAACGGCGTCACCTATTTTTGTGATAGTGTTTGACTAATAATAACAATGCCGTCTTATTAGTAATCCAATGAAGAATATTGGGGTATGGTACGTACTTACGCATTGCATAATGATTATGTGTCCCAAATCGCCAAAATATAAAATAATAATTCAACAATTGAGATTATTGTAAAATATTGTGAATAATTAATTAATCAAGTTTGATAATTGTGAAGAGAATGATTGCATTTAAGCCAGACATACTAAGGTAAATGATAGTGCCGTGCCTCTTTTATTCGTGCCTAGTTTCTTTTTTTGGAATTAGAACACGTATAAGACATTTTTTATTAATAAAAAATGTCTTATTCGTGTTAATAAATTATAAATGTGATTAATTATATTATAAATTAATTATATTATAAATGTGAATTTCATCTGTAACGATGAACTCATTTTACTAGTTATACGTATGTCACGTATACGTGTATCTAGCGATCAGTACAATCGACGTAATCGATCATATAACAAAGAAGAATGTCGCCACGTCGAGCCCGTCGACACTAACTCAGTGGCAGTTGTGGCTTGAGGGAGATGGTCGCTGGTACGAGTCTTGCGTGTCGTGATTTTTCTTTGTTGTTTTTAAAGTATGAAGGAAAAAAAATCACAATTCACTAGTTTAAAACATGGAGGTAGATTACATTTACGTTATCTACCTACTACTGATATTATTATAATGATCCGTGATTTCAATTTTAGCCTTTTAACTGTAAATTATTAAAAAATATGTTAACCTTTGCCTAAGTTTTAACCCATGTATTTGACTATATCCTCGCCAAAGTTCATCAAAAACAATTCAGCGGTTAACCGTGAAAGTGAAACAGACTAACTGACAGGTAGATAGACCAATAGACGAACAGACAGACATACTTTCACATTTATAGTATTAGTTTGTATACGACGATACGATGTGGCTACTTTTATCACGTTCGATAATAAAAGTAACGTCTTTTCAAAAATTGACCAAAAAATAAGAAATTGTTACAAAGTTCAAACACTGTCGTGACTTTAAGCCACACATATATTTGCTGTCATAAACTACAGAAAAGTTTCAAGAGCAGCTCAAATTGCTCCCATATAACAACAATAATAATTCCAAAACAAACAAAATCAGTATCGTTGACACTGTGTGACGAAGTCATACAGGGACGTGACTTGATTTCTTAAGTAGAGGTTTATTTGGTTCAAGTGTCAGCATTTAGCGGTTTGTAAAAATAATTATTAGGTTCGGGCACGTAGATAGAATGGTAGATGATAGGTGAACAAAACAGATGTACAATGCAAATGTGGAAGGATGTAGGTACCGAGGAAGACTAATCTTGAAATACCATGATCAGATTGATCGGGTACTTTCCGAAGGTGGTGTCAAGCGTGTCTGTATGAAGAGAGAAAAGAATGTGGAGAAAGCAAGAGAAATATATAAGGGTCGTGACGTATAGTACTCAGTTCTCTTTGTGTAAGCCGTACGGGATCTGGCGTGAAAAAATGTACGTAAAAAGAAATTTGTTGCCACGATCAGTTAGAATAAAAAAACATAATATTTTTTGTGTTATAAAAGCGAGATTTAAATATATAGGATCACCACTTATCCCACCAACCGACTAACCGGCGAAACGTGGTGAACTAGAAAGTCAATAGACGTTAGGTTTACTAAGCAAGGGAAACGGGCGTGATAATACTTTAAAAATGTATAAATGTAAAATTAAAAAGGCATGTTCAATTTGGATATTATATAGAAATATTTTTGTTAATCGTCATAAGTAACACGACATATGGCTTTCCTGATGGAAAGAAAAACCAAAGATGTAAATGATAGGTTCCTATCCATATGGCAGGGATATATTAATACCACATATACAGACTGGCTGGTGAGTTACCTTCAATATTTAAGGAGGTGATAGTTGGCGATCATATATTACCATGAAAAAAGTAACATTAAAAAGTAAATATTAAAAAATACTTTAATTAAGCCCCTAATTTTATTATTTCATTTTAACGAGAATCGAGTACAGAGTACTCTCCAGATGTATCGAAAGTAACTCACCAGTCAGTCTGTATATGTTTACCGGCTTACTTATCCACCCAACCGGAACACGACATTCATGAGCATTAACGCTATTGCTGTAGGCATTGGTAAGTCGTTGCCACCATATACCAGAACAAGACGTTGCGGAATTCTACCACCTCAGTAATCACGATGGTAGCGAATCACATAGCTAATAGTTTGCCTTTTACGAACTGCCTAGCAGAATGGCAGATAGTCTTCAAATAGGGGTCGGACTAATACTAAAGAAACACACAGGAAAAATATTTGCATTATGTTTTAAAACCATGTCGAAAACAAAATATATTTCGTGGTTCTAATTGTATACATGTTTTGGTACTGATTTCGTACTATTTAGTCGTGTAATTTTTTTCGTTTTAGAGTTCTGTACCTAAAAGGTAAAAACGGATCCCTATTACTAAGCCTCCGCTGTCTGTCCGTCTGTCTGTCTGTCACCAAGCTGTATCTCATAAACCGTGATAGCTAGAAAGCTGACTTTTCACAAGTTATGTATATCCGTTGCCGCTATAATAACAAATACTAAAAATAAAAAATGGAAATATTAAGGGAGGAGGGGGTCTCCATACAACAAACTTAATTGTTTGCGTTTGCGAGGGGTGTCTCCATACAACAAACGTAATTGTTTGCGGGGGGGGGGTCTACATACAACAAACGTAATTGTTTGCGGGGGGGGCTCTCCATACAACAAACGTAATTTTTTGCCGATTTTTTATAGATGATGGTACTCACACTTGGCCAGTTTTTATTACTCTACTGATGAAGGACCTCCTGTAAGCCCGATAATGATATATCAGAATGGTTTATTCACCAGAGCGGGCCTGAACCAATACGTGGAAAAGGTAACTAAAGATTGACTAAAATAAATTATTTCACCTGTTGTCCTAGACCACTTTCAAAAATATATCATTTTCCTTTCTTTTCCGCCTCAAAAGTGTTTATGTTTAGAGATGTGATAAACGGCTTTTAATTATTAACACGTTTAAACGTTTTGCTTATACTTTTAAGCGTGCTTAAAAAAGCGCTTTTCGTTTAAACGCTTTTTTAAACAAAAGTTGTTGATCGTTAAGAAGGTCAATTATAAAACGAAGATTATATAGCGATCGATAAAGCCGAGAGCTGAAAAAAGCGTTCAATGTTTTGTGGTTTTGTTAGCGTTATTACTTATTACTAGCTTATAGAAATGACGTGTTATCAAATACAATACAAATTATTATAAATACTAGCTGACCCGGCAAACGTTGTTTCGTCATATAAATTATTGAATTAAAAAATAGGGGTTGATGATAGAAGGGTGAATATGAGGGTTGTATGTATTTTTAAAGCCACAATTTAAAAAAAAAACTTGACCAGACACCGGAATGGAACGCAGTTCCTTTATTATTATTTACAAAAAACCTGTATATACTCAACAAAAATAATCGTAGCGACACCACACTGTTCAATGCGAAATAGAATTTCGGCACCCGGTCGATATGGGAACCCGGTCGAATTTCGGCACCCGGTCGAATTTCGACCCACGGTCGAATTTCGGCACCTGGTCGAATTTCGACCCACGGTTGAATTTCGGCACCCGGTCGAATTTCGATCCACGGTCGAATTTCGGCACCCGGTCGAATTTCGACAAACGGTCGAATTTCGGCACCTGGTCGAATTTCGACCCACGGTTGAATTTCGGCACCCGGTCGAATTTCGACCCACGGTCGAATTTCGGCACCTGGTCGAATTTCGACCCACGGTCGAATTTCGGCACCCGGTGGAGTTTCGGAACCCGATCGAATTTCGACCCACGGTCGAATTTTGGTACCCGGTCGAAATTCGACCGGCGGTTGAAACTCGGCAACCGATCGAAATTCGGCACTCGGTCGAATTTCGACACTCGTTCGAAATTCGACTGTCCGTCAAAATTCAACTTTTGGTCGAAATTCGACATTCGGCCGAAATTCTGTATAAATGTCGAACATTTAGCACTAGAAAAGAAAGTAAACTCAATCAAATAGTAGATAGACTCTTTCACTTTCAATGCACGAGCTAAAGTGAAGTGGCTGGATATTTCTGTGCTTACAATACTTTACTATAGCAAAAAGTGTCGTGACAACTTTTCGTAAGAATTTTTTCCGTCTAGCCCCCTTCACAACGCGCGATAAGGAACTTCGTTCCAATAAAAATAAAAAAAAAATGTCTTAAAAATGAAAAAAATAATGTTAGAGGTGAACAACCCTTATCACTTAGGGGTATAAAAACAGTAGCCGATTTTCAGACCTACTGAATAAGCATATAAAATTTCTTGAAAATCGGTAAAGCCGTTTCGGAGGAGTATGGTAAATAATATTGTAACACCAGAATTTTATATATAAGGTACTTTCTCAATCAATCAACTTCCCTTCGTACTTTTCAGACTTAGGACTGTCTGAAATGAATAGTAACACAATATATACTTTTTTATCCATTACGTAATTTCAATAATTAATATAAACAAAATTACTTTGGAAATTTGTAAAGGGATTCGAGTCATGTTCTTACGCGCGCTAAGTAAAATAAAACAAACAATAAAATAAAATAAACAATTGATGAGCGCGTCCAATTTCTTCAACAACGAAAAGCGTACTGGAACTTGAAAAAACGTAAGTTGTCAATTCGTTGTAAAAAGCAAAGTTGTCAATTCGTTGTAAAAACCAACCAAAAACGGAGCGTTGTCAGTCCGACACAAATATTGCGTAAACAAGTAGAAAATAATTTAGCCGCTTGATACGATAACCAATCCAAATTGTTATCGTTTCTTATAGGCATAGTAATAAGGTTGTTAATCCACTAAAATGAAAAATTATATTGAGTCTTAGAGTATAGAAATAAGGTTCTTTATTCCATTTTATTTTGATTTTTAACGTTATTGAAATAAGGTTACTTTTCGTCAATCATGCTAATATGGTATTTAAATTTTTGTATCTTAAACATCAACGTTTAAACGAAAACAGCTTAAATCCGTAAGCGCGCTTATAGGCTTATTTTGAAAAGCCTAATTTTTTAAGCCTATATCGTTTAAACGCCCACGACTATTTATGTTTGACATTGTATTTGCTTATACAATGCGAATGTGTATGAATTTAGGTATAGCAAAGAAAAACAATTATACATCCTGACCAGATTGGTCAACAGCCAGTGCTCTGTATCTCAATTCGTTGTTTATAAATTATTTGTACTATAAACAAAAAGAAAAATATATAAAAAACGGCTCCGTAAACGCACTTCCGACTAAAATGATAATTCCAAATTTTACAGAATCAGTATCATTGAGACATGCCTTGCCTATTTATGAAGGGTCCTTTTTGGTACAACTGAGAACATTTAGCGATGTGTCAAAAATTAAAAAAACCAATTTAAAAACCTATTTGGCATTAAAAATCAAATTCACAATAAATATTTACTCAAATAAACTTTTACAGTCACTTTTGACGAGTCGACAAATTTAAAAATTACTACCGGAACGGAAGGCGACAACACACTGAGTAGATCCAACGAAAGAAACGACATTTGAAAGATAATTCCTTTTTAATTCTACGATATTATTAAATACTCGCGGTTTCTCGTGACTTTGTTCACGTAGCCAAAAATTAATTAAAAAGTAGTCTATATCTCTCTTGTATAGTTTACTTTCAACTCCCAATTATTACCGATTCTCTACACAATTTGGACCACCCCGTTGGTCTGGTGGTTGGCGAAACTAACTACAAAACGATTACCTTGGATTCGATTCCCGACAGGGACAAACATTTATGTGATGAGCATAGATGCTTGTATTTCTGTGTTTGGTTGTTTATTACGTATGTTTACAGTATTTAATAATAATAAATATTCACGGGACAAATAACACTTACTGATCTAACCCCAAAGTAAGCAAATTATTATATAGTCAACGTTATATATATATATATATATATATATATATATATATATATATATATATATATATATATATATATATATATATATATATATATATATATATATATATATATATATATATATATATATTTCTATTCATTAGTATCCTTGACCAACACTCATAACACAAGCAAATAATTTGCTTACTTTGGGGCTAGATCGATTCGTGTAATTTGTTCAGGGATTTTTTATTATTTATTTATTATTATTTATTTATTATTTAATCTGGGGTTCCATTCACAACATGGAAAAACATTTGTGTAACGAACATAGATGTTTGTATTTCTGGGTTTGGATGTTTATTATATATGCTGCATATTTATATATTTTTTTCTTACCAGTTTATTTCGGGCTCTTTTGAAGAATTACCAACCAACTGGTGTTTTGCCAGGCAAGGTGACCGATTGGCTATGCCCGTCACTACCATCGTGGCTACTAAGTGTTAGAGTTCTGCATTGTCTTGCCCGGGTCTGGTAGTACTGCCTCACCGATTTCTGCCGCAATAGCATCAGTGTTGTCACTGTCATCGACATTAGACCTCACCACGATAGCAACGCACCACTAGGTAACATCTTTGGGGTCCATAGGCGATTGTTGACGCTATCTGCTTGTTTGCTGTCTTATGATATAAAAAAATTATATGTAAGTATTTTTATATATTACTATCGTTAACTAACACCCATAACACAAGCAAATAATTTGCTTGTTTTGGGATTAAATTAATTCGAATAATTTGTCCAGTGATATTTATTTTTTATTGCTTGATAACATGTATAAAGTGTAGTTGCAATTTTTCGCGACTCGCGATTCGAGATTTTTCGAAGATAGAAAAGATGGATGTCTCATTAAAACAAAGCTTTTTACAAAAATTTAGTTTGTTATTAATAAAAAAAATTTGTTCCTGGAATCACTGTCTAATAAATATTATTTCGCAATATTTTTAAGTTCTACCAGTACTATAAAACTTTAAGAAATATTCGTATAATTTATTAATGTCACTATTCTTTTGACTGATGGATATAAATTAAGCAAGAAATTCTTCCAGAATACACGTCTTATTGCTGCTATAAACAACAGAAGAGAGTTTATTAGGGCAGCTCAGCGAGCTTATACTCAACACAATAGCAATTTCAAAATCCGCGGAATCAGTGTCGTTGACACTGCATGACGAAGTCGTAGTGTTGCGACGTGACGTGATTTCTTATACGCCGGTATATTTGGTACAAGGATTAGCCTTCAGCTGTTTGCAAAAAAGTTTTTTATTTATTTATTGAACACTTTATTGTACACAAAAATAATACAAAAAAGACAATATTACGTAATATAAGTACAATGGGAGCTTATCTCTACTTGAGGCAATTTCATCCAGCCAAGTTAAAGGAGAATAAAATAATAATAAAAAATAATTATATATCATTAGATAGCAAACAAGCAGATGGGTCTAATGGAAAGAGTAAATCATCCCCTATAGACACCAAAGATGTTAATGGTGCGTTGCTATCTTGTGGCGAGGTCTAATGCCACATTCATAAGTTTACTGGCTACCTCACCCTCCAAACCGGAACACGACAATGAGAAGCACTGACGCTATTGCAGCAGGAACAAGAAAGGTGGCGGTACCAGATCCGGGCGAGACAATGCAGAACTCTACCACCTGTCTGGCAGAACAGCAGTTGGCCTATTCTTTAAAGTAGCCCGGAACCAACACGGGGAAGTGTTAACTTTGTAGCAGAAAAGAAAAATATTTGCTTGATGCATATAGATTTAATAAGTATGAGTAGTATAAGTATTTAAGAAATAATGACTATAAATAAAACTTCAGTTCAGTATGTTTCTTTTTAAAATTTACGTGCTATCAAAGTGACCGTTGAATTCCAGTATGGACTTATTGTGAATTTAATTAATAATTTTGCTGAGGTTATATTATTGTAGAACTTTTAGACCGACCTCATCAATCTCCTTTGTATAAAATATTTTTTTTAAAAATCATACCATTTTTTTAAAATACCATAATCAGTTAATGAGTGAATAATATCGAAGATAGTGGGAGAAATCTTCGATATCTTGACATTGTATTTATATATATATATATATATATATATATATATATATATATATATATATATATATATATATATATATATATATATATATATATATATATATATATATATATATATATAGGATTTGGATGGATGTTCGGATGGATGTTTGTTACTCAATCACGCAAAAATTACTAAACGGATTTGAATGAAACTTTACAGTAATATAGATTGTACGTCAGAATAATACATAGGCTACAATTTATAAACATTTTGTGTAATTTGGCGGTGATATAATGATAAGTATTAAGTAAGTCGGAAAAATTCCTGCCTTCTGAGAGCTATCTTGACGTGCGCTGAGAAAACCGCTGAAGTTACACGAAAATAATGTATGGTAGAATTGTTTTTCTTAAATAGTTCTAAATAAAAGTCCCCGACAGCATATGTCTACCTTTTATGTGGAATCCATAATATCCAAAATAGTGATCCATAAATACAATTAAATCATTATACTTTTTTACAAAGCATATTCCGGATTATTTATTAATTTTGTATTAAAATTAATATATTTGCCGCTTTCAGCATTTTATGTAGATGAAGTTTGTCTTTTACACTAAGAAATTCTGACGAATGGTTAAAAAGTTATCACGATAAGATTTATTATTAAGATTATGGCGATTATACGGTAACCTGCGAACGACCTTGAGTATCTGACAGGAGCAGTGCAACTACTATTTCGCGCGCTGAAATGCTCCGACGTCAAAGAGTATTTACGGTGAATGCAGATACGTTTTAACATTTTTGTTCACCTATATTAACTTTTGTCATCATGAATCGACTGAATGTTGTCAAACTCAAAACCAATAACCAGTAATCGCTCATTTATCGATTACATATCCATTCATTTTAGAAAAACGATAAATATCTAAAGAAAAAAATATATCGAAAATCGACAAAAAATCATATAACAATTTACACAATAATAACAGTTACGTATCCTATTTCTTTGAAAGTTTTGTAATATACAATACATCTCGTGTAGCACTTTATTTTAATACATACAATCAACAATTAATATTTAACAAAACCTTTCCAAAATTGGTTTCGTAAAATGTAATCTCTTGAATAATATTTTAAAACTTTAACTAGCTTCTTAGTTTTTGTTTCAAAATCTCGTAAGAAAAAGTAGAGATATAATTTAATTTAATGTTTATAGAGGAAAGTACTAAATATGTTGGTTTATTTAGACTATTTGTATGTATAATATATTCACTTTATTTATTTTTACTTGCTAAGATTTTAACTATCTTCAAATAGTACCAGTTTTTATTTTTATTTCCTTCAGAGTTTTGTTTTTTATTCACTTGCTTGAATTATTTTCGTTGTTTATATGTTTTTTTTTGTACATTTATACAAAATATTGACAAAATACTTCCTTTGAAGAGGTGACATTTGAAAAACCTTAAACTCGTATTCATTTAATTGTATTAAAAATCATAAATACTAAGTTTTAAATAATTTCTATAATATTCTACAAGAAAAAATCTATTTTTTATACAAACATCAATGCTTTTTTTACACTTTAAGGAATGAAATTAAAAAAAAAACAAATATATGACTCTTAAATTTTGTTGAAGAACATAAATGCCGAATTTCAAGTTGTTTTGATCATAAACGTTTGATTTTTCATATAAATTGTAACACCCACTTTTACTCCTTTAATGGATGAAACTCCGAACATCAATTACATGCATGTTTCTTCAATTTTGATTAAAAAGCATAAGTACTAAATTTTATAAGAGTTTTGATAGTAAACTTTACTTTTCATACAAATTTTAATACTTATTTTTACCCTTTTAATAGATGAAATTATAAAAAATTCTAAAATACGCATATCTTTAACTGTATTAAAAAGCATAAATACTAAATTTTAAGTAATTTCTGCAACAAACAATTCACTTTTCGTACAAAAATTAACGCTTATTTTACCCCTTTAAGGAATGAAATTTAAAAATGCGTACTTCTTTAATCATATTCAAAAACATATACACTAAATTTTAAGTAATAACTACAATAAACAATTTATTTCAATACAATCACTAACCCCCTTTTATCTCTTCAAGTGATGAAAATAAAAAAAAAAATCTAAACTAAATTTTTCCTAAATTGTATTAATATAAAATTTCAAGTGATTTGACAGTAAACTTTTATTGTTTCGTGCATATTTTAACACTCCCTCTTACCCCTTTGAGGGATCAAACTCAAAACATGCATTTCTTTAATTGGATTGAAGAGTATAAATTTCAAGCGATGTTGATAATAAATTATTTATATTTTATACAAATTTTAACACTCCTATTTACCCCTTTAAGACAAGAAATTACAAAATCCTAAAATTCGTACTTCTCAATTGCATTTTTAATTAACATTTAATACTAAATTAAAATAATTAGAATTTATAGAAATGTAATAAATAAAAAAATAAGCTTTGATACAAACTTTAAAGCCTCTTTTTACCCATCTTTGGGCTAGAATTCAAAAAAATATTAAATTTGTATTTAATTTTTTTTCAGGCAAAGGATAACTTAATTACGGCATATCATTCATTACAACTCAAAAATGACAGAGTTTCATGCAAACTTTCACCCCCTATTTCACCATCTTAGGGGATGAATTTAAAAAATCCTTTCTTATTCCTTGTCTACATCATAAGAACAACCACTCTAAAAAAACAGCCTTCTCGCTCCAAGCTCATTATCTGCTATAAAAAAACATCCAAGCGTAAACGAAATGTTCAATTTCCAAACGGCACAACCTTACTATTGTGCCAAACGTTCTATCTGTACTATTACTCTTTGACTCGAATATGGAGAGCGGAGCACGCTAACATGCGACACAGCCTCCCCGTATGAACGCCGTAATAGCGCCGTAGTACTAGCGGTCCAGTAAGTGCTCAGCTAGACTTTAAATCTTAATTTGGGCAATCAGCGTCCGCGCTAAGGGTTGTCCTCTGTGAGACCGTACCTCGGCTTAGTGCGTCGGTTTGACTAATTATGGAGAGGGGGGGGAGGGGACAATTACAGGAGCGGAGGCATTGCGCTCCGCGTTAGGTGCAGGGTGAAATAGGGGTCTTAGTTACTGATTGAAATCCACGATTAGCCGAGGATACTTTAGTCGCACAATGTGATAGATGATAAGTATATCGCCAACCGGGCTTTATCCGATCCCGCGCACGTTGTTTTTATCAGACAACTGAAAAAACACTTTTGAGTTGCCCGACCCAGAAATCGTACCCTCTTGGTCATGTGGGCAACACCAACACCAGACCACTAGACAACAGATACGATATTATAGGTATAATATTATAGGTATAAGTACAGTAGGTATACTTAATTATTTTTTTTATTTTAAGTACAAATATAAATTACTTTTTACTTTAATTACAGTCGTATTAGAATATTCTTCTAACAATAACCTCCCGCTACGTATGTATAAGGAAGTTATTGAGTTTGCCCCGATTTTTAAAAATCGAGTTTCATCATCAAGTCTCCACGTTTTGAGGTCCTAGGAACCTTTTTCGACTATTTTCACGATGACGTCAGTCTGTATGGATGTATATATATATGTGTGTGTGTGTGTGTGTGTGTGTGTGTGCGTGCGTGCGTGCGTGCGTGCGTGCGTATGTGCGTGCGTGTTTGTGTGTGTATAAACATCTCATAACTTTTGAACGGCTGCACCGATCGAAACGCGGTTAATGGCAGTCGATTGGATTCCGCTCAACTTAGACTTCCTGAAAATTTGAATAAAGTGGTGCCTGGAGATTTTGAGAAATTTTGAAAAAACCAAAAAAAAATTGGCGAAACAGTATTTTTTAACATAATTTCCAGATTAATGTACCGATTGAGTACAAAAACTAATCAGCTCTATTCCTCAAAATACTACACCTAATGCATAAATTGCATCGAAATCGGTTTATCCGTTTGGGAGAAATCGTTGACGAAAATTTTTAAAAAAGTGTTTTTTTACATAACTTCAAAATTTTTTAAGCAATAATTTTTTTAGTATTCTACGATATTTTAGTACTAAAAAAACTACGTGGAATGCCGTTTCAAATATCAAACGTTACAGCGTTTTCAAAAGCGTTTCTAATAGTTACAGCTTTTCAAATATTAAAATTGCGTTGTTTTTAGCAAACTTACATAATATTTTTGAAAGAACTTTCAGGCTAATTTAAAGCAATATTTTAGATCCCAAACATTGAGTTGAATGCCATTCGAAAGATCAAAATCATTGTTTCTACAAAATACGCCTTTTCAAAAATCAATATCCTGCCATTTTTAACAAAATAGATGACTGAACTGAAAAAATCTATGCTTATAGTTTTTACTCTTTTGGGTATAAAATACCTTAATTTAGCGGGAAATTTCAGGGATGGCTCGCAGGGTTAAACGTTTACAGTTTTTTTTTTTGGTTTGTTGTAGTTATTTCAGTATAGTTTTAGTCATTTAGGTTGTATTTGTTATATGAATATTAAGTAATGTAAATTGTTTTTGGTTTTAATTAGAATACTATCTTTTTTTAATTATATCGAACGGTATAAGTTAAAACGGAAAGATTAACGGTCAGATTAAAGTGTTTTGTTACATATAGGTTAGTCATGGAATTGTTTCAGTTTTTTGTTTAAAATTACTACCGATTTTTTTATTTTTTTAATTACTACTTGCAACAATATCGCCAAGGCGTAAGTCTAATATTTCACAAAGTTCTAATAAAGCCCAAGCTATGAAAACAGCTAGATAGTGGCGCAAGATCGGCGGCAACAACACACTGAGTGTCTGGCATCTCGACGAAATCCACCAGACTAGAAGAGGTACAAGATCTGCGTTAACAGCACGCTGAGTATATGGCATCTGAAAGTGCTTCTGAGACTCCAGAATAGTTTCAAACTCGACTTTGAAAACATGCGGAGTATCTGGCGTCTCACCAGAATAGTCCTTATCGTACCAGATTAGCGTCGGCAACATGACGAAAGAGTCATAGCGTTCTAAAGAGCTACAGAAACTTTTAAAACGGCTGAATCTCGCAGATAGATTTTTAAAATAACTTTCAGACTAATATATCTAATATTAAGATTCAAAATTCTTACTCCATCAAACAAATCGAATCTGAGCTCACACACAGTGGAATCGAAATTTTGTATTCCGGTTCAATAAGTTTTTCATATTTCCATAGCTAAATGGGTAAAAATGGAACCCTTATACTTTTGTCATGTCCGTCTGTATGTCCGTTTTGCACGCTATTATCACGCTATCACCTAAACGAAGTCCGCGCGAAGTATAATGTAGACAATAGTATTTATTTTCTTTGTTGAATATAAAATTATGTACCTACAGTTGTTCTTAGTACTTTTCTTGTGCACTGCTCGTTACAAGTTTTCTACAAATATAGGTTTAATAGAAGAAAACGTTAAGTTCGCCTGTTGTATATTTTGTGCATTATATTTTATGCAATTTTGTATTTTTTTTCACCAGGTACATGGTCATGCTGTAAATATAAAATTTTGTCTTATTATTTCATTAGGTACACCACCCGTGAAAAGCCATGGCGGGCAGCTGGTTTGATATAAAATTAGTTAATTACAGCGTTATCAAGATTATTTTGTTTTAATGTCAGTAAATCACACCGAATTATCAAATTACCGAAACCGATTATCTGTTAAATAAAATATTTTATAAGGAAAATATCTTTATCAAAAGGGAGGTATTCTATAAATATGTGGCAAAGTAACCGCTACCGCTTTTTATTAAAACAAAATATTTTACTTTGTGCGACGTTGCGGTGAAATCCGACAAAGTAGATACTTCTCGTCCTCTAACTATTAATATTTTCCACAAAGAAAATATTCCACATTTTTATAGATCTTCTTTCACAATAAATATTAGTTACTACATTTTCTTAATATACGACGGTAATTGTTAATCCTTTTTGTTAGCTTCTTACAGCCTTTATTAGGTCTCTTTCTCTCCCTATAGAGTGTTCTTATAAAATTAAATACCTACTCCATGAAGCCAGCCACAGACGTAGCTATACTATATTTTAATATGAATCTTAGCTTGGCATATTACGATATACTTTCTATATTTTTCGAGTTACCGCACACGCAGCTGTAAAACATACCTCTACAACGTCGCCAAAATATATCTCGGTATATTTCGGCACATTAATATCTCTCTGAATGTTTTCAATTCAAATTTTATCAAATTTGGTAGATTTAGAGCACACAAGATAGTGTAATTAAAGTGGGTAATGTTGAATAGTTCCATGGTGTCATTTGAAAAATTACATGAGTACGAGCCACAAAAAGTAATAAAAATCTGCAGGTTTGTAATGACAATTTTTTTCACAACTATCTGGGAATATCTTATATTACCAAAATCACGTATCACTGGCAAGATTTGTTATTTTATTACAATTTAATATGGAAAAAGAATTTTATATAATCCGATTATTCGATACTGCTAGTATATATAAATTATATAATATTAAATCCACGTACAAAATGCGCGAGTCGATCTAACCCCAAAGTTCATACATCGTTTTTTTAGTTATTATCTTAAAGTTTAATATATTCCTTAAGATTCTATATTAACTCCTTAACTTATCCAGATTTAATAAATATTTTTTTAACTTGGCGAATAGTAGCTAAATAAAGTTGGAATTTAAGTAAGGTTAACGTAAACAATCAGTTCTCTCCTTACTAGTCTGTGGTTGTCTTCAGTACAACAGCTGCTAATCTCAGAAATCTAAGTTAAATTAAAATAATTCTGAGCTAAAATTTTATGAAAACACTTTATAGGTACTTAAAAGAACAAAAAATAAATTAGCATTAACTATTCTTTAATGCAAAAACAGGGAGAATTTTTATTTGATACGTAGAATGAAAATTATAATATATAAAATTATTGCTGTTTTAATGAAAATGTAATTAAAGTTTTATACAATGGTAACACTTGAATATGATGATAGAATTCAACCAAATTAAAGTCTCAATAATTTTGCTAATACACTTGTACTGTTTCACAAATTACATTAAAATTTAATTAATATCACTAACCGGTTTCGCCTTTTACGGCATCTTCAGGGCTATGGGACTTTCTCTCGTAGCCCTGAAGATGCCGTAAAAGTCTCAAAATTTTTTATATGATTGTTCCTAGTGATATATTTTATTTATTGATTTAAAAAACGTAGAAAATTATTCTAGTTTATCTAATATTCGTGACTCCGGAAGACACGCAAGGGATGCACAAAACGAAAATGGCCTGTGTTTTTATTGGCTTGTAATATGGTGTGGATGTCAGACAACGATCATACTAATACTTACATAGAAATATGTACGTACACGTACGTATGTATAAATACTCAGATATATTTAATGATTTATAAACTCAAATATTTTCAAATGTGTTAATTACTTTCGCATCAATTTACTATTATTTATATTGAGATGCATAGAAATATTTTTTAGACGTTGGTATGAGTATTTTCGATTATTAATTTTAAATTTTAAGAGATAAGCATAAAATGCTTATCTCTTATTAAATCAATACCAAATCAGTGATACTTGATTTGGTATTGATTTAGTAACATAGTTAATAAAAGGGCTTATGGGTATATATATATATATATATATATATATATATATATATATATATATATATATATATATATATATATATATATATATATATATATATATATATATATATATATATATATATAATATAGATGATTCTTTTCCAATCCCACCATACACATAGCATCACTTTATTTCGAGTCAGGTCGGCCTTTTGCCACGATCTGTGGAGCTGGTCCATGCTTTGACAATGATCTTTTTCGTACATTGTTATCATAAGTCACCCATTTTTCATCACCCGTAATCAACTCAACTGTTTAAGAAATGGTTCAGAATTGTGACGTTTCAACAAAGAATCGCAAGTTTTAATTGCCTTGTGAAACCACAAAATATTTGACATAACCGGTCTTATTTTTCGTAATCTTTCGTTGCTATCTTGCAGCGAGGTCTCATGCCACATGTATAAGTTTACCGGTTACCTTACTCTTTAAACCGGAACACGACAGTGACAAACACTCTCACTATTGCGGCAGAAATAGATAAGGCGTTGGTACCAGACCCGGGCTAGACAATGCAGAAATCTACCACCTAATAGACAAGATATTAGTGACTCGCATAGCCAATCGGTCACCTTTTACGAACTGCCAGGCAGGTCGCCAGTTGATCTATTCTTTAAAGGAGCCCGGACCAACAAAAATTACGTCACAATAATTTCAATAACTTAATGAAATATTTGTTTACAATATCTTGTCAGCAATTATAAGCCTGTAACATTACAATTATTATTTATAGATTCACTTTCATCTCTCGTAATAATTAAAAGTAATTGCTTTGACGAATAATGATAAACCAACAATGTAGCAGGACCCAATCGGCTTCCTCTGAAATACAAATAATTTTTGTTTACATTGCCAAATTGTTTTGGGTATTGTTGAAAAGGATGGACATTTAAATTGTGTAAAATATACTTCGAATACACGTCTTTCGCTACTATATGACCCATTTCTCTTCAGTTAATATTAACATAGGAGATTATGACACCCTTTATTATTTACAAATCAATGCGCCGTTGATTCAAATCACAATAAGAAAAAAGTGTTGAGGTTTTTCCGATCAAGGAAAATCTTATAAGCAATCCCTAGTGCGTTGGTAACCGTACAGATATCCTTGTTTTTCTTTCTATATAATATTTCTATAAACAATAATATTAATTTATTTATTATTTAGAACTTAATGCCTGTTGGCATTATCCAACAGTCAACCTTAGGGCCAACAGAATGTAGCTGTTGAGGTGCCACTGAATAACTTATATTACATGCAATTCAAAAAATATTTTACCACACATACGTACATACATACATATTATAATAATAGGTCGGGGTAGAAGTATTTTCGTTTTTTGAATGTAGTATAAGGCGCCCCATAGACCTACAATAACATTGCACAATACTTTATTGTGCAATAATATTGAATACCCCCTGGCCCCTTTGACTCCAAACGTTCAATAAATTCACTCGATAAAATTGACAACCCAGTCTGATCAATATTTTCGCGCGAGCAACATATCTAAACGACGAAGTTTTGGCGGCAACCATGCTGGTGACTTTGTTAAATAAACCTCTATACAATTGTATATACTCAAGTAAAAACTCCCGTTCTTTATCTTTTATAGCATTCTTGCTCACTATTTTGCTTAAATTTACGACACGACTATATATTAAACACCACGAATGACCAAAACTCCGCCGCGACCGCTCCAAACTCTGAAGTGAAAAATATTGTGCAATATTAAGCCTACACAGAGCGAGAAAAATATATTGCGCAATAAAAATTAAACCCGCTCAATCTTTCGTTCGATCTTTGTACAATCTTCAATATTAACCCTAAACGGTCAATAATATTGCACAATACGTAATATTGCGCAATATTATTGTAGGTCTATGGGGCACCTTACTAATCAAACCTCTTTGGCTGTACTGAATGTAACTGGCTTGTTTTAATTCAATCAAATGTGACATTCTGAAGATGCAATAAATAAAAAAATAGTCCCCGCCATTTCTTAATTGTTTTTCAAGCAGGCAAAATGAACGTATGTGAGGAAGAAATTCGGTATATTTTAAAGTTTTATTACAAAAAAGGTAAAATGAAACGAAGGCAGCGAATAAAATTTATGCAGTTTACGGATCAAATGCGGTATTAATAAGAGTAGCACAAATGTGGTTCAAGCGTTTCAAGTCTGGAAATTTTAGTGTGAAAGATGAGTGAAGCTAGATCGAAATATTAGTAGCTACGACATTGCTGAAGAACTGGATGTTGATCATAAAACAGTTTTACGTTATTTACGAAAGCCTGGGTACAAGAAAAAACTTGACATTTGGGTACCACATGATCTCACTGAGAGAAATCTAATGCAACGTGTTTCCATTTGCGATTCTTTGTTGAAACGTAACAATTCCGACCCATTTCTTGAACAGTTAATTACGAGTGATGAAAAAAGGATGACTTACAATAAGAATGTGCGAAAAAGATCATGTTCAAAGCATGGACCAGCCCCACAGACCGTGGCAAAGCCCGGCCTGACTCAGAACAAAGTGATGCTATATGTATGATGGGATTGGAAAGGAATCGTCCACTATGAGCTTTGGCACCGGGTAAAACTATCGATTCTGACCTCTACTGTCAGTAGCTAATGAGGTTAAAAAAGCTATTGAGAAAAACCGGCTGGAGCTGGTGAATAGGAAGGGCGTGTTGTTCCATTACGACAACGCCAGACCGCACTCATCTATAGTCACGCAGCAAAAATTAAAAGAGCTTGGCTGGGATGTGTTGATGCATCCTCTGTATAGCCCTGACCTTGCTCCATCAAATTTCCACCTGTTTCGGTCATTGCAGAACTCTTTAGGAAGCATAAAGCTAAACCCAAAAGAACACTGTGAACACTACCTGTCAGATTTTTCTAATCAAATATCTCAAAATTTCTACACGAATGGGATCATGGTACTACCCACAAGATGGTACCCACAAATAAGTCATCGATCAAAACGGCATATACATATTATAAATAAATAAAATGTTCCTAAAAAATATTTTCCTTTATATGAACAATGCGAAAATACATTACATATTAGGAATCCATAGCGGGCAAACAACGTGGCACGTAATTTATATAAGACTACGGGTTGTCCTTTCACGCAGCCAAAATGGCATTAAACTTTATAATTATGGTGGTTAAGTATTCTTAAATTTTCTAATTTTCCGCATAATTTTCTTAATATTTTCTTTTATAAGAACCTTCTCCTTATAATTACAAAGACAACAAAAAAAAAATTACCGAAATTGGTCCAGCCATTCAGACGTGATAAGGAAAATAGGGTTTGATTATTATATATATAGATAAGATAGCAAACAAGTAGATGGTCTACTGATGGAAAAAGTCAACCATTGCCTATATATAGACACCAGAGGTGTTAATGGTAGGTCACTATCTTGTAGCGAGGTCTAATGCCACATGCATAAGTTTACCGGCTACCTTACCCTCTAAACAGAACACGACAGTGACAAGCACTGCCGTAATAGTGCTGCTGCTCAGTGCTGGTCGCTGTCGTGTTCCGGTTCGCCGCAGACCTCGCCACAACGCACTATTAACATCTTTGGTGTCTATGCATTGGGCATTGGTTGACTTTCCATCAGGAGACTCATTTGCTTGTTTGTTATCTTATGTTTTAAAAAAATAAAACAGCCTACTGCAAGGCATTTCGCAAAAGTGTGGCATTTCGCACTTCGTAATATGTTCAATAACATCGTAACTACTAAATAGAAGACAGAATTCTGCAACTTCTTGGATCATCAGATACCGCTGACTTACTTATTTTAAGTGCCAATTCTTGTTAATATTCCAGTTTGGAGGGTAAGGTAGCCGGTAAACTTATGCATATTGTATTCCAGTCTGCCGCATGGATGGCAACGCAACGTTATTTTTTAAATTGTGACTTACAAATTGTGTAAAAGTTACTTGACCACTACGTAGATCGAATGGTTAGCGAACCTAAATACGAGTCGATGGGGCTCGGGTTTGATTCCCAACAGGGACAAACATTTATGAGACGAGTTTAGATGTTTGTATTTTTTTTTGTATTTTATGTTTGTAATAGCTTTGGGTGTTTGTTACGTATATAATAGTATTTGAATGTTTCTTATATATGTATTTCTATGAATTAGTATCATTGACTCGGTACAGATGCGGCTACTCGCCTGCAAGCAAAATTAAAACTTATAATCAGCGCATAAAGCATGAATTTTGTTTACGCGACTTAATATGATGACCAAGATGTGTCATCTGTGGCACGGGGTTGTCATTTGAGAAGTTTTTGTATCTAGTTGATTATTATTTATTTATTGTGTGCGCTAATGCAATGTGACTGCGACTGTCGTGCGAACCGAGCGACACTCCAATGTCTTAGGCCGCCCGGGTGGCGTGCTTGCCGAATATACTTAATACAATATTTTATATGGATAACACTTGTACTGTCTCACAATAAAATATTATACATATTATTCAAAAGGTTTCGCTTCTATAAGCATCATCAGGGCAATTACGAATATACTTAAACTGCACCTGATACAAGCAATAGTTTGCTTACTGTGGGGTTAGCAAAATATTTTATATAATTTGTCCAACAATAATAACATTATTATTAATATATATATATATATATATATATATATATATATATATATATATATATATATATATATATATATATATATATATATATATATATATATATATATATATATATATATAACTGCCTATTGTAGAAACTACAGATAAGTAGGCGATGGATATCCCTTTTAATGAAAATAATCACTGATTGTTTGCTATACTATGAAATAAATAAAGAAGTAACGGGCAAACTTATAAAAGTTTTTGGTGAATCCCGCGGGATCACCGGGATCACGGGATCAGGGGGGAATTTTTCATAGAATAGAAAGTAGCTTATGTGTCCGTGCAGTAGTTTTTGCGTGATTGAGTAACAAACATCCATCCAATCATCAATCCATACATCCAAACTTTCGCATTTATAATATTAATATAGATTAAAAAACATTTAACACGCCAGACCACTCAAATCCTGTTAAATTACATAAACATTAAAAATAAAAGGCTTGTCAAAAAATCATCCACAAATTTTTGGTACGGAAGCTTCAATTGTTAAGATAGATATACGCAACACATTACATAAGAAAACGTTAGAATTTACGAAACTAACAAAGGTTGTAAGAATGCGACAGTATAAAATTATTTAACATATCATACCGTTCAAATCCTGTTAAATAACATAAACATTAAAAAGAAAAGGCTTGTTAAAAATACAAATTGAAAAACCACACACAAATTTTCGGTACAAAAGTTTCAATTGTTACGGAAGATCCGCATCTAAACCGTACCAATTAAACCGGGGAAAAATGGCGGGATTGTAATTTGCGGCGCTCACAGGACTCCCCGGAGCATTTGTCAAACCGGGCGTGACACTTGAAAAATTTCAGCCGGGGCAATACGCCGGGAATGAAAGATTAAATCAGTACAAGGATGTTATTGCACACGAAGGAGTATTCTGTGATTATTGCTTGTGTGAATACACGATGTAACAGGGTTATATATAATATGTTACGGGAAAATTCTATAATTCGTTCGTACAAAAATGGCATCGTCAGATCACAAAGATAAATACGTCTTAGAAAATGCCTTACGTCGAATGTATAATGTCGTCATAATGTAACATGTAATGTAACATGTATGCACAAATAACATTTACCGCCACCGCTCACATTTTATCTTGGCATATGTTTAAATTACTTGTTATATAAATGAGTAATTCATTAAAAACTAGACTTCTATCTGGTTCCTTACATAAAAAAGAAGTAGGTTTCTTAGGTTGCCCTTAGATTCCACACCATCGACTGTTGTTGACATCAGAGTTTATAGTTGACATAGACGCCATTTATGTCATCAATAATTAATAATAATTTTTTAAGAAAGATGAATTATAGAATTAACCTGCGACATACGCATGTAGTTGTATGGTTTTTTTTATTATTGTCATTTCGGTAAAAATCGTTTATACTGTATTCTAATAATATAAATACTTATGAAACTGAGTAAAAAGCCTATATCCTCTATTTTCCCGTTGACGGTAATGTTACGTGCTTCATTAAAAGTTAGGAAAATCATAGTATATCTGTATAGTGACACCGGACGTCCACGAAACATTTTTTGAATCAGTTTTTTTGATGATAAATAATTATTTATCACCAAAAAAACTAATTTAAAAAATTGGTGATAAATAATTATTAAAAATAGTTAAATGCGTTTTTTATCATCAGATAGCAAACAGGCAGATGGTTCTCCCGATGGGAAAAGAATCCATCGCCTATATACACCAAAGATGTTAATAGTTCGTTGCTCTCCGTCTGTCGAAATGGCAATGCCACATGCATAAGTTTACCGGCTACCTTACCCTCCAAACCGGAACACGACAATGAAAAGCATTGACTCATTTATAAATGGATTATTTTTATATCTGACGCGATGGGTTGGTAGGTTTGGAACTTATCATAGTGGACTGGCTGGGTGACTCGGTGAAAAAGAAAATGGGGGGCAGGGTGTCCCGTAGGCGGTAGGTCTGACCGCAGCTAAAATCAGAAGAGTGACCCGCCACCTAGTTTAATCTAATGCCAACTACTTGCTTGCATCGCTCGTTGCCCGTTCGGTTAAGTGGAAAGATCATGAAAGCTACGTGGATCTTTTAAGGTGCTATCCGGTGATAAACGCGTGGGAGAACTAATGACCTGCCCGTTCGTTAAAAAAGCGGCCTGTCCTTGTGACCTTACATTATTATTATTATACTAGCTACAGCGTGCAGCCCGATGCATCATAACAGTTTTTGGCAAATCCCGCGGGATTTGCGGTATTGCGTTGCATGCCATTGGTAAAACACATCATTAACATTGTTGCTCTAAGTGATAGAGTCCAACAATGTCTCGTGTAGGGCTAGTACCATATCCGGCTTAACTTTTCCTGAAACATTATATCCTGCCCTACAATCAGTAAATTTCGAGTATGCCATAGAACTCCTGATTAAAAGAGACACCAATCGCCTATAGACATCGAAAAATTCACTAGTGTCCCTGAGCAAGCCTGAATTGCCGCATGCATGAGGTTATTGGCTACTTTACTCTTGAACCTACAACTGACAGTGTGAAGCAATGAAGTTGGTGATGTGACAGCAATAAACCAAAACAAAACATTGCAGAATAATTCTACCACATAGTATGTGTTTACGATGGGAGTGACATGTTTGACCAATTGTTTGCCTTTTATGGTAGACTTTTAAGGGGTTCGGACCAAAACTAGGCATTTTTAGGTATAAAAATCCAATATACGATTAAGTAAAATTCACAAAAAATTGGAAACTCATAATACTCCGATAGAGCAGGCTGCATAAAGCGAGCTATACCCTATGTACAAAGGACTTTTTCACAACAAAGTTAGCACATTTTTAGCTGCGTTGAAACTGTGGTTTATAAGTTTCACTTCAGTTTTGGTGGCTTCAATCATTTTCAGGAAATAGAACCAAAATTTCCTGCAACCATATGCTTTATCGAATTGTTGAAAATAGAATTTCTTCTTTTGTTTATTCAAGCATGTGGCATTGCTATCCTGCCACATAGATAGCAACACGACATGAGAGTCTTTGATGTCTACATATGATATATTGATATCGTGACTGTTCATATAATTAATTGGCTGCACGAGTATTGCGGGCGGCGTTGGCTGCGCGAGAGGGCGCCGGAGGAGGGTGTCAGCGAAGAGGGCGTCGTGAACGGCGCGGGGTGAGACCCGCATCACTTGCTTTTCTATATTAATCGCTGACGGTTGATCATTTCTGTTGTTTTTAAATTTTGTTAGCGAATTATACCAGTTAAATATTGTAATACAGTCCAGCTTTATTTTAATCCCATAGGACCCTAGTCATTGATCCGGCTCGAAGGACCAATGACTAGGGTCCTATGGGATTAAAATAAAGCTGGGCTGTATTACAATAGGTAAATGGTACAATTCGCAAATAAAATCAAAAAAAAAACAACAGAAATGAGCAACCATCAGCGATGAATACAGAAAAGCTCACGACGCCCTCTCCGCTGATACCCTCCTTCAGTGCCCTCTCGTGTAGCCAGCACCACTCGCAACGCTCGTGCGACGAATTAATTATGTCAACAGTGACTACTATATTATGCTAAAGGTTTAACGCTTCACCTATTCTTACAGCAATAGCATCAATGCTTATCAATACCGTATTCCGGTTGGATGGTCAAGGTAGTCAGTAAACATACACATTTGGTATTATAATCATATCATGTGGATAGCAATGCACCATTTACATCTTTGGTTTCTCTTTCCATCAAGAGAACCGTCTGCATGATTGCTATCTCATGATATAACAAAACAGCTTTACCGGGCATCCTCTTCAGTCATAATTCTATTCATATGAACACGTTGTTTTAAAAACTCTTGATACTACTTGATACTATACTCAGGCAGCTCCCAACCAATTTTATCTGTATGTTGGTCTTGGTCTTCCTTAGTCTATCCATTGATATTATATTTTGTTAATCGTTCATCTGCCGTTCTTTCAAAGTGTCCGATCTAAAAGTGTAGTATCTCAATTTTACACCAATTTTGTCTTTCCAACCCAACTTGTCTATCATTTAGATATTACAAACGTGATCTACGAGTGTAACACCACAGATTTTTTGTAGAGTTCTAATTTCAATCATACTAATTCTGCTTTAATACCCTTTTATACATATCAAGCTCTCGTACCTATACAATATTATTGAAGTAAGTAAACGCAGGATATAAGACCAAGATGGGCACCCAGACTTAGAATTGTGCTCTGAAGTAATTTCCATAACTCTCTGTCCACTCTTATTCCTGCATAATATATTACTTTTTTTTCTCTGTCAGCCACGTAATTTCTATCCCTACTAAAAGAATATCCAAAAATTACAAACTCTTCTTCCAACACTTCATCATCAACCACAACTTTTATACCTGTTTCTGCTACTTTCCTAATTCTAAATCCTACTAATCAATATTATTATTATAAATGCGAAAGTTTAAATGTTTGGATGGATGGATGTAAGTTGCTCACTCACGCCAAAACTACTAAATGGATTCAGATGAAATTTGGCACACAGGTAGATGATAGCTTGGAATAGTACATAGGGTACTTTTCTATCCCGGATAAATAAATTGTTCCCGTGAGATTCACAAAAATTGTTACAATACAGCAAACTGCAGGGCGCAGCTAGTCAAATATAAATCCATACTGTATTGTAATCCATATCCATATGCAATCCATACTGTAAAAAAATCTAATCCTAAGGCGATGAAAGTTTGTTTAAAAGATTATATTCATGATACGCTACTTATTCGTGGGAGAAGTTGCGTGGGTCGCTAGATATACGAGTGTATAATTGAAAGGTATCAAGCAGTTTAGTAGATGCTACGTCAACGGTAAAAATTACAGACAACACCAATACTAATAGACATGGTGTTGTGCGCAAAATACGCAGCTGCTTATATGAGCAAATGTATGTAAATGTCTAATGCTTTTAGATTTATTATATCGTAAAAAAAATAGAAATATGCCATATTGTGCTATTTTATCGTCTCGAATAAAAAACTAAAGCTTAAGGAAACACCTGGAGTGATTTTATTTCATCGGTAAATATTATAACTCTATATTTCTGGGTGTAAATGCAAATGACACTGACTACCTGTAGTTGCCTTAAAAGGCGTGTCCAGTTTAATCTGTGATTAAAGATAGTCAAAATTAAGAAAGAACTTAGCAAATTAGTAATTTTGAAAAATGTGTAAATAAAAAAATTCTGTTGATTTTAAAAAAGTACAGTGAAAGGCTGTTACGGATTAGAAATGGGAGTGAATTCCTCTTAATATCTTATTATATAATTACATATCATTTGTTTTTCTGACCCCACTTTGAAGAAGAGACTCTTATTCCTTTTGCCAGGCAGTTCATTAGAGGCGAACTACTGGCTACAAGTATTATTGTCATCGTGACTACTGTGTGGTAAAGTTCCGCAACGTATTATCCGGGTTTGTTATGCCAGTCCGTCATATATCCATAGCATCCGATTTGGAGGTTGTGATATCCGACAACATCATGCATGAGGCATTAACATCCCGCCGTATAGACAGCAACGTATCATTATCACCTTTGGTGTCTATAGGCAATAGTTTCCTTCAGGAGAGCCATCCAACTCGCCAACAGCAGTCAGCTTGTTTGCTATAATATGACATAAAATAAATATTTGTAATTGATCTCTTCCAGCAGTAGGTTATCAATGTGTCGATAGAGGACGCGCATCGTTCTATCATTTTAATCGGTTTCCAGGCGAGCAGGTGCGAAGTGTCGCGTTCCAACAATTTCATTCCATCCCGACCGGTCACGAATCACCTGAACATGCCAATTGTAAACGATTTATTTAGATTTGCATTGAAACTGGTTATATTTATTAATTACACATCGCTTTGTTTTTATTTTATTTGCATTTGCATACTTGTTGTGTATTCATTTTATTTGCAAACTAAAATAAAAAATAAAATAAAAATGCATATGTATACATATAATGTCTTTTCTATTTTATTCATTATTATTCATTTTATTTGCAAACTAGCTATTAAACTAGATCATATTGTATAAATTTTATTTGTAAACTATCTGATGTATTTATTTAATGAACTCGTTTAATTAGCAAACTAACTGATGCATATACCGTTTTTATTTTACTTGCAAACTAGCTGTTATACTAGATTATATTGTATTCATTTTATTTGTAAACTATCTGATGTATATTATGTTGTTATTGATAAAAGGTCGAACAGTTCATCACTAAGATAATTATTTAATGTTTTCTTTTCTTTTTTTTTTCACTTTCACACTTCTAATTTTTATCCCGATTTCTGTCTTACTGTCATTTTATATTAAGATGGCTCCAAACTTTTATAGCGAATCAATATTTGTCATTTTATGGGCTGCGTATATGTGTGTGTGAAAGACATACCAGCCGGTGGTGTAGCGGCCACACCGTATACGTGGGAGTGCCATTCCTCCAAGTTTATTTCAAAAACGGGACGGTGGAGGCTTAATCATTGACAAAGCAATTTTACCTTGCTATTATTATTTTTTGTTTTGCAAAAATTTATATATTGTTAGTTTTTAGAGTTCCGTACTCATATGGAAAAGACGGAATCTTTATAGGACTACGTTATTGTCAGTCTGTCTGTGAGACAAGACCTCAGGAAGGAACATCACAGGAAAGCGTAGATGTATCAAGTTAAAATTTATATCAAATACTCGAGTCTATTTAATTGTCCTGTGTGTGAAAAAATCAAATTTATAAATCAACGCTATCAAAATATATGACCATTTATGTCACATGACTTGTAATTTTTTGCGATTTCAAAACAGCAATCTAAACCTATAGGGTACTTCCAGTTATTATTAACTTAGGGTTACGAAAGAACACAGGCCATTTTAATTTTGTACAACCCTTGCGTGTCTTTTGGAGTGACGAATATTAGATAAACTAGAATAATTTTCTATGATTTTTAAATCAATTAAATAAAATATATCGCTAGGAACAATCATTTAAAAATAATCGAGACTATAATTTGATTAAATTCTATCATCATATTTAAGTGTTACCATTTTATAAAACTTTAATTACATTTTCATCAAAACAGTAATAAGTTTATATATCATAATTTCCATTATAAGTATCAAATAAAAATTCTCCCTGTTTTTGTATTAAAGAATAGTTAATGTTTTTTTTTTTTTGTTCTTTTAAGTATTTATAAAGTGTTTTTGTAAAATTTTAGCTCAGAATTCTGTCAATCTAACTTAGATTTCTGAGATTAGCAGTTGTGCTGAAGACACCCAATGACAAGATAAATACCTAACCACAGACTACTTAGGAGAGAACTGATTGTTTACGTTAACCTTACCTAAATTCCAACTTAATTTAGCTACTATTCCCCAAGTTAAAAAAATATTTATTAAATGCGGATAAATTAAGGACTTGATATAGAATCTTAATGAATATATTAATCTTTAAGGTAATAACTAAAAAAAAACGATGTATGAATTCTTGCCCGTATTTTATGGCAAACAAAAACAATTTTTACAGCACTTATAAATGAAAAAATACCAAAAACTGTAAATTTTTAGTCACATTACAAAAAAAACGTAATCAAAAGATATGACCGCTTATGTCAAATATTTTGTGAGTTCCCAAGGGAATCAAACTGGACACCAGCACTGATCACTGGATTAAATTCCACCGACCTCAGGTTCTTTCGACTGGGCGACACTATGTTCCCCGTACGGTACGGGAAGCTATTGAAATTAGAAAATATAAAAATTTCAATAGGGAAGACCGATTTAAATTATATCCTGCTTGGAATCCAGTGATTAACAGAATACTGCATATGCACCTGCAAACAAATAAAGTCCAAGATACGGTTAGTGTTGTGTGTAGACTAAATTCGAGAAAACAAGACCAGAATGGTATAGATAAAAATCGATACCGACGTGAACGACGGAGGAAACTCGCCGCTCCAGTCTGCTCGTGACCACGGTCAATGTAACTTAGCCGAAACGTCGAGCTTCACAAGTAATTTCTATATATGTACGCGTTTTTGACCTATAATAGGTGATGATTGTCTCTTTCTATCAGGAGAGCCATCTGCTTGTTTGCTATCTTATGACTTAAAAAAGCTATACATGAATTTCATGATTCTATGTCAACGGGAAGTACCTATAAGTTTTGATTTCCTTTTTTAAAAATATATAAATGGGTCAAAAACGCGTACATATATAGAATCTACTTGTAAATCTCGTAATGTAGCCGGTAAACTTAGCAACTGGCATTAATACCTTGCCAAATGGATAACAACGCAATGTATCCAGTAAACTTAGCAGTAGCATTTAGACACCAAAGGTGTTAAATTGCGTTGTTATCCATTCAGCAAGGTGTTAATGCCACTTGTTAGATTTACTGGATATATTGCGCAATAAAAATTAAACCCGCTCAATCTTTCGTTCGATCTTTGTACAATCTTCAATATTAACCCTAAACGGTCAATAATATTGCACAATACGTAAAATAAAACGAAGGCCGCGAATAAAATTTATGCAGTTTACGGATCAAATGCGGTATCAATAAGAGTAGCACAAATGTGGTTCAAGCGTTTCAAGTCTGGAAATTTTAGTGTAAAAGATGAGTGAAGCTAGATCGAAATATTAGTAGCTACGACATTGCTGAAGAACTGGATGTTGATCATAAAACAGTTTTACGTTATTTACGAAAGCCTGGGTACAAGAAAAAACTTGACATTTGGGTACCACATGATCTCACTGAGAGAAATCTAATGCAACGTGTATCCATTTGCGATTCTTTGTTGAAACGTAACAATTCCGAACCATTTCTTAAACAGTTGATAACGGGTGATGACAAAAGGATGACTTACGATAAGAATGTGCGAAAAAGATCATGTTCAAAGCATGGACCAGCCCCACAGACCGTGGCAAAGCCCGGCCTGACTCAGAACAAAGTGATGCTATATGTATGATGGGATTGGAAAGGAATCGTCCACTATGAGCTTTGGCACCGGGTAAAACTATCGATTCTGACCTCTACTGTCAGTAGCTAATGAGGTTAAAAAAGCTATTGAGAAAAACCGGCCGGAGCTGGTGAATAGGAAGGGCGTGTTGTTCCATTACGGCAACGCCAGACCGCACTCATCTATAGTCACGCAGCAAAAATTAAGAGAGCTTGGCTAGGATGTGTTGATGCATCTTCCGTGTAGCCCTGACCTTGCTCCATCAGATTTCCACCCGTTTCGGTTATTGCAGAACTCTTTAGGAAGCATAAAGCTAAACCCAAAAGAACACTGTGAACCCTACCTGTCAGATTTTTCTAATCAAATATCTCAAAATTTCTACACGAATGGGATCATGGTACCCACAAGATGGTACCCACAAATAAGTCATCGATCAAAACGGCATATACATATTATAAATAAATAAAATGTTCCTAAAAAATATTTTCCTTTATATGAACAATGCGAAAATACATTACATATTAGGAATCCATAGCGGGCAAACAACGTGGCACGTAATTTATATAAGACTACGGGATTGTCCTTCCACGCAGCCAAAATGGCATTAAACTTTATAATTATGGTGGTTAAGTATTCTTAAATATTCTAATTTTCCGCATAATTTTCTTAATATTTTCTTTTATAAGAACCTTCTCCTTACAATTACAAAGACAACAAAAAAAAATTACAGGGTTTGATTAATATATATATATAGATAAGATAGCAAACAAGTAGATGGGTCTACTGATGGAAAAAGTCAACCATTGCCTATATATAGACACCAGAGGTGTTAATGGTAGGTTACTATCTTGTAGCGAGGTCTAATGCCACATGCATAAGTTTACCGGCTACCTTACCCTCTAAACAGAACACGACAGTGTCAAGCACTGCCGTAATAGTGCTGCTGCTCAGTGCTGGTCGCTGTCATGTTCCGGTTCGCCGCAGACCTCGCCACAGCGCACTATTAACATCTTTGGTGTCTATGCATTGGGCGATTGTTGACTTTCCATCAGGAGACTCATTTGCTTGTTTGCTATCTTATGTTTTAAAAAAATAAAACAGCCTACTGCAAGGCATTTCGCAAAAGTGTGGCATTTCGCACTTCGTAATATGTTCAATAACATCGTAACTACTAAATAGAAGACAGAATTCTGCAACTTCTTGGATCATCAGATACCGCTGACTTACTTACTTATTTTAAGTGCCAATTCTTGTTAATATTCCAGTTTGGAGGGTAAGGTAGCCGGTAAACTTATGCATATTGTATTCCAGTCTGCCGCATGGATGGCAACGCAACGTTATTTTTTAAATTGTGACTTACAAATTGTGTAAAAGTTACTTGACCACTTCGTAGATCGAATGATTAGCGAACTTAAATACGAATCGATGGGGCTCGGGTTTGATTCCCAACAGGGACAAACATTTATGAGACGAGTTTAGATGTTTGTATTTTTTTTGTATTTTATGTTTGTATTAGCTTTGGGTGTTTGTTACGTATATAATAGTATTTGAATGTTTCTGATATATGTATTTCTATGAATTAGTATCATTGACTCGGTACAGATGCGGCTACTCGCCTGCAAGCAAAATTAAAACTTATAATCAGCGCATAAAGCATGAATTTTGTTTACGCGACTTAATATGATGACCAAGATGTGTCATCTGTGGCACGGGGTTGTCATTTGAGAAGTTTTTGTATCTAGTTGATTATTATTTATTTATTGTGTGCGCTAATGCAACGTGACTGCGACTGTCGTGCGAACCGAGCGACACTCCAATGTCTTAGGCCGCCCGGGTGGCGTGCTTGCCGAATATACTTAATACAATATTTTATATGGATAACACTTGTACTGTCTCACAATAAAATATTATACATATTATCCAAAAGGTTTCGCTTCTATAAGCATCATCAGGGCAATTACGAATATACTTAAACTGCACCTGATACAAGCAGTAGTTTGCTTACTGTGGGGTTAGCAAAATATTTTATATAATTTGTCCAACAATAATAACATTATTAATATATATATATATATATATATATATTAGTGATGGGCCGAATGTGGTTTGAACCGAATTCGAACTTCGGCCGAACATTCGGTGAAAAGAAGAAATTCGGCCGAATTTCGGCCGAACTTCGGTTTAATTTTGGGGCGCTTTTTTAAAAGCGACACGTCGTGACTTTTTTACGAATTTGCTTAAAATTTAATTATTTTATACTAGCTTTTTACCTATTTTACTATTTACCACTAGCTATTATATTGTCCGCGGCTTTGCTCGCGTTTACGCGAAAAAGCCTTTAAAGCTTTAGTAAGAGAAAAAAGTAACCTATGTCACTCTCCATCCCTTCAACTATCTCCACTTAAAAAATCACGTCAATTCGTCGCTCCGTTTTGCCGTGAGAAACGGGTAAACAAACAGATACACTTTCCCATTTATAATTTTAGTATGGATATACAGGATATCGTAAATGGGTTTCGCGTGAATTAATGACGTAACAGCAAAATTTTGATACATTAAGTTACATTGTTCCAATTTAGGCATGGATTTTTATTTTTAACTTTCTGCTACGTAGGTATATGGGTGATTCTCTGTAAGTATGTTTTTTGCCGTTCCGGGCATTTTTTTATTAGAAAAATTGTTATTTTGTAATTCAAAAAAAATTATTACGAAAGTAAAAAAACATTTGTATTTGGAGCATTGAAAACTAAAACGAAATAAATTTTGGTTTTTTGCTATAAATTCGTAAACCACCGAAATGCCAGTCCCCTGGGCTGTCGCAGTCCCAAAATTAAAACTTTAAGATTAAATTTTGAGTTATTCGTATATATAATTTGGTCCATAATGTTTATAAACTTAATTAGTTCTACTTAACTTAACTAACAATCTTCTTCAATAAAAAGTACCGAAAGTTAATTTGTTTCATTAAATTCATTAATGCAAAGTATGTCCCAGGTATTTGACATCAGTCCCCTGCCAGAAGTTCAAAGCCAAAAAAAGTCTAGCGTGTTATTTTACTTTTGTAAGGTTTTTAAGCATCTAACTAGCCTTAAGTTAATAACCATAGAGCTGTTAGCACTTTATCGCCCTTTTATTTAGTGTCAAAGCACCGTTTGTGCTGGAAATACGTGTCTGGGCCACTTCAAAACTCAGTCCCCTGGCAGCTATTTTTGTTTATAATTTATTTATAAAATTGGATCCATAAGTCTTAATATTATTCTAATTAATGTAAACATTCATTGAGAACTTAAAAAGTTTAATCTATTGAAATAGTTTGGTTCATTTTTCTCAATTTGATAAAAAAATCAGTCCCCTGTCATCAGTACCCTGTCATGTTACGCATGCAAAAGACACACAAATATCGAAAAAGCAAAAATTAATTCGGCTGTTTATTTATTACGATTAAGCTGATAGTTTTGTAGTCCTTGTTAATTTTTTTTCTAATAAAATAAAAAAAAAATGGTCGGAGAGTTTTGTACAGATTTAAGACGTCCTTACAGAGAATCATCCATATAGATAAGGAAGTTATTGATTTTGCCCCGATTTTTGAAAATCGAGTTTTCACCAGATTTTGAGGTCCACGGTTTGAGGTCTTAAATCTTTTCCGACTATTTTCACATTGAGGTCAGCATGTCTGTATTAATGTGTATGTGGATATGTAAACATCTCATAACTTTGTACATAAATAACAAACATAAATAAATAACTTTGTATAGTCTAAGTACATAAATGTCTAAATCTAAGTACATAATTAGGTACAAAATCTAATCAGCTCTATTACTACAAAAACTGCGTTCAATGCATCAATTGCATCAAAATCGGTTTTTCCGCTCAAGAGCTATCGTTGACGAAAAACTTTTTGACATAACTTGGTAATTTCTCTAACTAATTTTTTTGACCTTCCACAATATTTTAGTGCTTAAAAAACTACGTCAAATTTAGTTTCAAAAAACGAAATGGAATCGAGTTTTCAAAAGTTACAACTTTTTTAATATTAATATCTTGTTGTTTACAGAAAACTTCTTAATATTTTTAAAATAACTTTCCGGCTAATACCGGCTTTTCCCCGTGTTGGTTCCGGGCTCCTTTGAAGAATAGACCAACTGCCGTTCTGTCAGGTAGGTCATAAAAGGCGACCGATTGGCTATGCGGGTCACTACCATCGTGGCTACTAAGTGGTAGAGTTCTGCATTGCCTAGCCCAGGTCTGGTACCACCGCCTTGCCTATTCCTGCTGCAATAACGTCAGTGCTTGTCACTGTCGTGTTCCGGCTTGGGGGATAAGGTAGCCGGTAAACTTATGCATGTGGCATTAGACCTCGCCACAAGATAGCAACGCACCATTGCACCAACACCTTTGGTGTCTATACGCGAGGGTTGACTCTTTCCATCAGGAGACCCATCAAAAAATCTAACCAGCATTTCTTCCTAAAAATCTGCGTCAAATATTGTAAATTGTATCAAAACCAGTTTATCCGTTTGGGAGTTATCGTCGACGAAAATTTAGAAAAAAGTGTTTTATTTATATAAAATAAGAGACTTTTTGACCAAAACTTGTTTGAAGGTCAAACCTTCTACAATATTGTGGTACTTAAAACAATTACGTCAAATGTAGTTTCAAGAATCAAAATCGAATCAAGTTTTCAAAAGTTACAACTTTTGAATAATAAAATTTTGCTGTTTACAGAAAACTTACTTTATGTTTTTAAAATAACTCTTAGGCTTATACACCGATTTACTTAAAAAATCTAATCAACTTTTCTGTTTAAAAATTACGTCAAATACCGTCAATTGGATCAAAATTAGTTTATTAGGATTTATTATAACGAAAATTTTTGAAAACAATTTTTTGATATCACTTCGACATATTTTAACCTATAGACTATGTAGCTCAAAAACATTTTAGAGCTCAAAAATTTCGTTGAATGCCATTTAAGGGATGAAAATCGATCATCGTTTTCAAAATATACAGCTTTTTAAAAATGAAACTGCTGTCATTTATAACAAAAGTCAGAATTTTGAACCTTGAAAAAAAAATGCTTAGGTATAGTTTTTGTTCCTTTGAGATTAAAATACCTCAATTTAGCAGGAAGTTTTTTTTACCTATTTTTTTTACCTTTTCTTCGACATTTTTTAACCTTCCGATTTTGGAGCTAATAAAACCATTTAAAGGTAAAAAACACGTCGAATGCAATTAAAAAGATCTAAATCGTCATGTTTTAAAATATATGCATCTTCATCTATATCAAACTTTAGATTTTTAACTTCCCGCTACGTATTAAACATTTTCTGACTATTTTCGCGATGACATCAGTATGTCTGTATGTATGTATGTGTGTGTGTGTGAGAGAGAGAGTGTATGGTTGTATGTATGTGTGTAAACATTCCATAACTTTTGAACGGCTTGACCGATCGAAACGCGGCTAATGGCATTGAATTAGATTCTGCTCAACTTAGACTTCCAACAATTTTAACCAATTCGGATTAGAATATTTTAAGAAATTTTAAAAAAATCGCAAAAACAATTGACGAAACATGTTTTTTGAATATAACTTCCAGATTAATGTATCGATTGAGTATAAAATTTTATCAGCTCTTTTTCTTTAAAAACTGCGTCTAATTCATAAATTGTATCATGATCGGTTAATCCGTTCGGAAGTTATGGTTGACGAAAAAATTTGGAAAAAGTGTTTTTTCGACACAAATTCAAAATTTTTTTAAATACAATTTCAAAAATCAAAATTAAATCAAGTTTTCAAAAGTTACGGCTTTTCAAATATTAATATTTTGTTGTCTACAGCAAACTTAGCATTTTTAAAATGACTTTCAGACTAATATACCGATTGACTTAAAAGTCTAATCAGCTTTTCTTTCTATAAATTGCGTCAAATAAACAAATTGCATCAAAATCGGTCGATTTATTTGGGATTTAGTAATATCGAAAATTCAAAAAAAAAAATTTATATTGCTTCGACATTTTTCAGTCTGTAGATTACGTAGCTATGAAAACATTTTAGAGATCAAACATTGCGTTGAATGCCATTCGAAAGACCAAAATCAATCATCGTTTTCAAAATATATAGCATTTCAAAAATTTTGAAGTTACTGTCATTCACAACGACTTCTATGTACTATAACGAACATTTGTAACAAATTTCAGATTTTTGAACTCTGAAAAAAATCTGTGATATGCAATGATATAGAATAGATAAAGATCTAGGGGGAAGTTTCAGGGATGACCTGCCGGGTCAACCGTTTTACATATTTTTTGAACTCTTCGAACTCAAAAATCTATGCTGAAGTTTTTTCATTTTGTTTTTGTGTTTTTTTATTTAGCGGGATGTTTCAGGGACGGTCTGCTGGGTTAACCGTTTTACGGATTTTTTTCGAAAGTATAGTATAGCCGTTGTTACTCGGGGATGGTTTAATATCTTTCTAATGGAGAAAGATTTTTTCAAATCGGTTTAGTAGTTTTTAAGTTTAATTGATACAATATATAAAAATATAGAATACAAATCTTTCTTCTTTATAACATTAGCGTAGATTTCAAGCAAGTAGTGCAAGAAGATATTTTTTTCTAGTGCCGAATGTTCGGCATTTAAACCGAATTTCGGCCGAATGTCGAAGTTCGGTTCAAGGTGCCGAAATTCGGTTCAACCGAATGTAAAACGAATTTCGGCCCATCCCTAATATATATATATATATATATATATATATATATATATATATATATATATATATATATATATATATATATATATATATATATATATATATATATATATATATATATATATATATATATATTTAAGAGATAACTGCCTATTGTAGAAACTACAGATAAATAGGCGATGGATATCCCTTTTAATGAAAATAATCACTGATTGTTTGCTATACTATGAAATAAATAAAGAAGTAACGGGCAAACTTATAAAAGTTTGTGGTGAATCCCGCGGGATCACCGGGATCCCGGGATCAGGGGGGAATTTTTCATAGAATAGAAAATAGCTTATGTGTCCGTGCAGTAGTTTTTGCGTGATTGAGTAACAAACATCCATCCAATCATCAATCCATACATCCAAACTTTCGCATTTATAATATTAATATAGATTAAAAAACATTTAACACGCCAGGCCACTCAAATCCTGTTAAATTAGATAAACATTAAAAATAAAAGGCTTGTCAAAAAACAAATTGCTAACTCATCCACCATTTTTGGTACGGAAGTTTCAATTGTTAAGATAGATATACGCAACATATTACATAAGAAAACGTTAGAATTTACGAAACTAACAAAGGTTGTAAGAATGCGACAGTATAAAATTATTTAACATATCATACCGTTCAAATCCTGTTAAATTACATAACCATTAAAAAGGAAAGGCTTGTTAAAAAAACAAATTGAAAAACCACACACAAATTTTCGGTACAAAAGTTTCAATTGTTACGGAAGATCCGCATCTAAACCGTACCAATTAAACCGGGGAAAAATGGCGGGATTGTAATTTGCGGCGCTCACAGGACTCCCCGGAGCATTTGTCAAACCGGGCGTGACACTTGAAAAATTTCAGCCGGGGCAATACGCCGGGAATGAAAGATTAAATCAGTACAAGGATGTTATTGCACACGAAGGAGTATTCTGTGATTATTGCTTGTGTGAATATACGATGTGACAGGGTTGTATATAATATGTCACGGGAAAATTCTATAATTCGTTCATACAAAAATGGCGTCGTCAGATTACAAAGATAAATACGTTTTAGAAAATGCCTTACGTCGAATGTAGAATGTCGTCATAATTTAATATGCACAAATAACATTACCGCCACCGCTCACAAATTATCTTGGCATATGTTTAATTTACTTGTTATATAAATGAGTAATTTATTTAAAACTAGACTTCTTTCTGGTTTCTAACATAAAAAAGAAGTAGGTTTGTTAGGTTGCCCTTAGATTCCACACCATCGACTGTCGTTGACATCAGAGTTTATAGTTGACATAGACGCCATTTATGTCATCAATAATTTACCTTCGGCAATTTTACTGAAGATGTTGAAAGAATTTTTTAATAAATATGAATTATAGAATTAACCTGCGACATACGCATGTAGTTGCATGGGTTTTTTTTATTATTGTCATTTCTGTATTCTAATAATATAAATACTTGTGAAACTTAGTAAAAAGCATATATCCTCATTTTCCCCGTTGACAGTAATGTTACGTGCTTGATTAAAAGTTAGGAAAATCATAGTATATCTGTATAGTGACACCGGAAGTCCACAAACATTTTTAAGCTGATTTAAAAAATTGGTGATAAATAATTATTAAAAATAATTAAATGCGTTTTTTGTCATCACATAGCAAACAGGCAGATGGCTCTCCCGATGGAAAGAGAATCCATCGCCTATAGACACCAAAGATGTTAATGGTTCGTTGCTCACCATCTGGCGAAATGGCAATGCCACATGCATAATTTTACCGGCTATCTTACCCTCCAAACCGGAACACGACAATGAAAAGCATTGACGCATTTATAAATGGATTATTTTTATATCTGATGCGATGGGTTGGTAGGTTTGGAACTTATCATAGTGGACTGGCTGGGTGACTCGGTGAAAAAGAAAATGGGGGGCAGGTTGTCCCGTAGGCGGTAGGTCTGACCGCAGCGAAAATCAGAAGAGTGACCCGCCAGATAGTTTAATCTAATGCCAACTACTTGCTTGCGTCGCTCGGTGCCCGTTTGGTTAAGTGGAAAGATCATGAAAGCTACGTGGATCTTTTAAGGTGCTATCCGGTGGTAAACGCGTGGGAGAACTAATGACCTGCCCGTTCGTTAAAAAAGCGGCCTGTTCTTGTGACCTTACATTATTATTATTGTACTAGCTGCAGCGTGCAGCCCGATGCATCATAACAGTTTTTGGCAAATCCCGCGGGATTTGCGGTATTGCGTTGCGTGCCATTGGTAAAACACATCATTAACATTGTTGCTCTAGGTGAGTCCAACAATGTCTCGTGTAGGGCTAGTACCATATCCGGCTTAACTTCTCCTGAAACATTATATCCTGCCCTACAATCAGTAAATTTCGAGTACGCCATAGAACTCCTGATTAAAAAAGACACCAATCGCCTATAGACATCAAAAAATTCACTAGTGTCCCTGAGCAAGTCTGAATTGCCGCATGCATGAGGTTATTGTCTACTTTACTCTCGAAACTATAACTGACAGTGTGAAGCAATAAAGTTGGTGATGTGACAGCAATAAACCAAAGCAAAACATTGCAGAATTCTACCACATAGTATATGTTTACGATGGGAGTGACATGTTTGATCAATCGTTTGTCTTTTACGATAGACTTTTAAAGGGTTTGGACCAAAACTAGGCGTTTTTGGGTATAAAAACCCAATATACGATTAAGTGGAATTCACAAAAAATTGGAAACTCATAATACTCCGATAGAGCAGGCTGCATAAAGCGAGCTATACCCTATGTACAAAGGACTTTTTCACAACAAAGTTAGCACATTTTTAGCTGCGTTGAAACTGTGGTTTATAAGTTTCACTTCAGTTTTGGTGGCTTCAATCATTTTCAGGAAATAGAACCAAAATTTCCTGCAACTATATGCTTTATCGAATTGTTGAAAATAGAATTTCTTCTTTTGTTTATTCAAGCATGTGGCATTGCTATCCTGCCACATAGATAGCAACACGACATGAGAGTCTTTGATGTCTACATATGATATATTGATATCGAGACTGTTCATATAATTAATTGGCCGCACGAGTATTGCGGGCGGCGTTGGCTGCGCGAGAGGGCGCCGGAGGAGTGTGTCAGCGAAGAGGGCGTCGTGAACGGTGCGGGGTGAGACCCGCATCACTTGCTTTTCTGTATTAATCGCTGACGGTTGATCATTTCTGTTGTTTTTAAATTTTGTTAGCGAATTATACCAGTTACCTATTGTAATACAGTCCAGCTTTATTTTAATCCCATAGGACCCGGCTTGATCCGGCTCGAAGGACCAATGACTAGGGTCCTATAGGATTAAAATAAAGCTGGGCTGTATTACAATAGGTAAATGGTATAATTCGCTAATAAAATAAAAAAAAACAACAGAAATGAGCAACCGTCAGCGATGAATACAGAAAAGCGAGTGGTGCGGGTGTCGCACCGCGCCGCTCACGACGCCCTCTCCGCTGATACCCTCCCTCAGTGCCCTCTCGTGTAGCCAGCGCCACCCGAAACACTCGTGCGGCGAATTAATTATGTCAACAGTGACTACTATATTATGGTAAAGCTCTGCCACGCTTTGGTTTTGTATCCAGGTATGGTTTAACGCTTCACCTATTCTTACAGCAATAGCATCAATGCTTATCAATACCGTATTCCGGTTGGATGGTCAAGGTAGTCAGTAAACATACACATTTCACATTTGGTATTATAATCATATCATATGGATAGCAATGCACCATTTACATCTTTGGTTTCTCTTTCCATCAAGAGAACCGTCTGCATGATTGCTATCTCATGATATAACAAAACAGCTTTACCGGGCATCCTCTTCAGTCATAATTCTATTCATATGAACACGTTGTTTTAAAAACTCTTGATACTACTTGATACTATACTCAGGCAGCTCCCAACCAATTTTATCTGTATGTTGGTCTTGGTCTTCCTTAGTCTATCCATTGATATTATATTTTGTTAATCGTTCATCTGCCGTTCTTTCAAAGTGTCCGATCTAAAAGTGTAGTATCTCAATTTTACACCAATTTTGTCTTTCCAACCCAACTTGTCTATCATTTAGATATTACAAACGTGATCTACGAGTGTAACACCACAGATTTTTTGTAGAGCTCTAATTTCAATCATATTAATTCTGCTTTAATACCCTTTTATACATATCAAGCTCTCGTACCTATACAATATTATTGAAGTAAGTAAACGCAGGATATAAGACCAAGATGGGCACCCAGACTTAGAATTGTGCTCTGAAGTAATTTCCATAACTCTCTGTCCACTCTTATTCCTGCATAATATATTAGTTTTTTTTCTCTGTCAGCCACGTAATTTCTATCCCTGCTAAAAGAATATCCAAAAATTACAAACTCTTCTTCCAACACTTTATCATCAACCACAACTTTTATACCTGTTTCTGCTACTTTCCTAATTCTAAATCCTACTAATCAATATTATTATTATAAATGCGAAAGTTTAAATGTTTGGATGGATGGATGTTAGTTGCTCACTCACGCCAAAACTACTAAATGGATTCAGATGAAATTTGGCACACAGGTAGATGATAGCCTGGAATAGTACATAGGGTACTTTTCTATCCCGGATAAATAAATTGTTCCCGTGAGATTCACAAAAATTGTTACAATGCAGCAAACTGCAGGACGCAGCTAGTCAAATATAAATCCATACTGTATTGTAAATGTGAATGTTTATCTCTGTGTTACGTTTACACAGTAAAATCGCTGAACAAAATATTTTAAAATTTGGCCAGATGATTGTTGAAGATTCGTGGTCAAATAAAAAGCTACAGATTTTAAAAAAATCTAATTCTAAGGCGATGAAAGTTTGTTTAAAAGATTATATTCATGATACGCTACTTATTCGTGGGAGAAGTTGCGTGGGTCGCTAGATATTAGAGTGTATAATTGAAAGGTATCAAGCGGTTTAGTAGATGCTACGTCAACGGTAAAAATTACAGACAACACCAATACTAATAGACATGGTGTTGTGCGCAAAATACGCAGCCGCGTATATGAGCAAATGTATGTAAATGTCTAACGCTTTTAAATTTATTATATCGTACAAAAAATAGAAATATGCCATATTGTGCTATTTTATCGTCTCGAATAAAAAACTAAAGCTTAAGGAAACACCTGGAGTGATTTTATTTCATCGGTAAGTATTATAACTCTGTATTTCTGGGTGTAAACGCAAGTGACACTGACTACCTAAGTTGCCTTAAAAGGTGTGTCCAGTTTAATCTGTGATTAAAGATAGTCAAAATTAAGAAAGAACTTAGCAAAAAATGACGTGGTGTCGCGGGACACCAGGTAGGAACGAACTTCCTTCGGCTAAACGGCACTACTCGCTTGTGTACGCGACTGTCGCGCATGCGCACGTCTCATTTAACGCTTTTATTCCACGCATTTTTCTTACGGTTTTACTATTACATTTTTTTCAGTTCGGTCGCGCAGCAAAATCCCTATCCCCTCCAAGCCCGCCGTAAGGAACTTCGTTCCAATTAGTAATTTTGAAAAATGTGTAAATAAAAAAATTCAGTTGATTTTAAAAAAGTACAGTGAAAGGCTGTTACGGATTAGAAATGGGAGTGAATTCCTCTTAATATCTTATTATATAATTACATATCATTTGTTTTTCTGACCCCACTTTGAAGAAGAGACTCTTATTCCTTTTGCCAGGCAGTTCATTAGAGGCGAACTACTGGCTACAAGTATTATTGTCATCGTGACTACTGTGTGGTAAAGTTCCGTAACGTATTATCTGGGTTTGTTATGCCAGTCCGTCATAATATATCCATAGCATCCGATTTGGAGGTTATGATATCCGGCAACATCATGCATGAGGCATTAACATCCCGCCGTACAGACAGCAACGCATCATTATCACCTTTGGTGTCTATAGGCAATAGTTTCCTTCAGGAGAGCCATCCAACTAGCCAACAGCAGTCAGCTTGTTTGCTATAATATGACATAAAATAAATATTTGTAATTGATCTCTTCCAGCAGCAGGTTATCAATGTGTCGATAGAGGACGCGCATCGTTCTATCATTTTAATCGGTTTCCAGGCGAGCAGGTGCGAAGTGTCGCGTTCCAACAATTTCATTCCATCCCGACCGGTCACGAATCACCTGAACATGCCAATTGTAAACGATTTATTTAGATTTGCATTGAAACTGGTTATATTTATTAATTACACATCGCTTTGTTTTTATTTTATTTACATTTGCATACTTGTTGTGTATTCATTTTATTTGCAAACTAAAATAAAAAATAACATAAAAATGCATATGTATACATATAATGTCTTTTCTATTTTATTCATTATTATTCATTTTATTTGCAAACTAGCTATTAAACTAGATCATATTGTATAAATTTTATTTGTAAACTATCTGATGTATTTATTTAATGAATTCGTTTAATTAGCAAACTAACTGATGCATATACCGTTTTTATTTTACTTGCAAACTAGCTGTTATACTAGATTATATTGTATTCATTTTATTTGTAAACTATCTGATGTATATTATGTTGTTATTGATTAAAAGGTCGAACAGTTCATCACTAAGATAATTATTTAATGTTTTCTTTTCTTTTTTTTTCACTTTCACGCTTCTAATTTTTATCCCGATTTCTGTCTTACTGTCATTTTATATTAGGAGGGCTCCAAACTTTTATAGCGAATCAATATTTGTCATTTTATGGGCTGCGTATATGTGTGTGTGAAAGACATACCAGCCGGTGGTGTAGCGGCCACACCGTATACGAGGGAGTGCCATTCCTCCAAGTTTATTTCAAAAACGGGACGGTGGAGGCTTAATCATTGACAAAGCAATTTTACCTTGCATTTAATATTTTTTGTTTTGCAAAAATTTATATATTGTTAGTTTTTAGAGTTCCGTACTCATATGGAAAAGACGGAATCCTTATAGGACTACGTTATTGTCCGTCTGTCTGTGAGACAAGACCTCAGGAAGGAACATCACAGGAAAGCGTAGATGTATCAAGTTAAAATTTATATCAAATACTCGAGTCTATTTAATTGTCCTGTGTGTGAAAAAATCAAATTTATAAATCAACGCTATCAAAATATATGACCATTTATGTCACATGACTTGCAATTTTTTGCGATTTCAAAACAGTAATCAAAACCTATAGGGTACTTCCAGTTATTATTAACTTAGGGTTACGAAAGAACACAGGCCATTTTAATTTTGTACAACCCTTGCGTGTCTTTTGGAGTGACGAATATTACATAAACTGGAATAAATTTCTATGATTTTTAAATCGATTAAATAAAATATATCGCTAGGAACAATCATTTAAAAATAATCGAGACTATAATTTGATTCAATTCTATCATCATATTTAAGTGTTACCATTTTATAAAACTTTAATTACATCTTCATTAAAACAGTAATAAGTTTATATATCATAATTTCCATTATAAGTATCAAATAAAAATTCTCCCTGTTTTTGTATTAAAGAATAGTTAATGCTAATTTATTTTTTGTTCTTTTAAGTATTTATAAAGTGTTTTTGTAAAATTTTAGCTCAGAATTCTGTCAATGTAACTTAGATTTCTGAGATTAGCAGTTGTACTGAAGACACCCAATGACAAGATAAATACCTAACCACAGACTACTTAGGAGAGAACTGATTGTTTACGTTAACCTTACCTAAATTCCAACTTAATTTAGCTACTATTCCCCAAGTTAAAAAAATATTTATTAAATGCGGATAAATTAAGGACTTGATATAGAATCTTAATGAATATATTAATCTTTAAGATAATAACTAAAAAAAACGATGTATGAATTCTTGTCCGTATTTTATGGCAAACAAAAACAATTTTTACAGCACTTATAAATGAAAAAATACCAAAAACTGTAAATTTTTAGTCACATTACAAAAAAAAACGTAATCAAAAGATATGACCGCTTATGTCAAATATTTTGTGAGTTCACAAGGGAATCAAACTGGACACCAGCACTGATCACTGGATTAAATTCCACCGACCTCAGGTTCTTTCTACTGGGCGACACTATGTTCCCCGTACGGTACGGGAAGCTATTGAAATTAGAAAATATAAAAATTTCAATAGGGAAGACCGATTTAAAATATTTCCTGCTTGGAATCCACTGATTAACAGAATACTGCCTATGCACCTGCAAACGAATAAAGTCCAAGATACGGTTAGTGTTGTGTGTAGGCTAAATTCGAGAAAACAAGACCAGAAGGGTATAGATAAAAATCGATCCCAACGTGAACGACGGAGGAAACTCGCTGCTCCAGTCTGCTCGTGACCACGGTCAATGTAACTTAGCCGAAACGTCGAGCTTCACAAGTAATTTCTATATATGTACGCGTTTTTGATATAATAGGTGATGATTGTCTCTTTCTATCAGGAGAGCCATCTGCTAGTTTGATATCTTATGATTTAAAAAAGCTATACATGAATTTCATGATTCTATGTCAACGGGAAGTACCTATAAGTTTTGATTTCCTTTTTTAAAAATATATAAATGGGTCAAAAACGCGTACATATATAGAATCTACTTGTAAATCTCGTAATGTAGCCGGTAAACTTAGCAACTGGCATTAATACCTTGCCGAATGGATAACAACGCAATGTATCCAGTCAACTTAGCAGTAGTATTTAGACACCAAAGGTGTTAAATTGCGTTGTTATCCATTCAGCAAGGTATTAATGCCACTTGTTAGATTTACTGGATACATTACCCTCCAAGCTGAAACATGACCGTGAAAGCACTGACGCTATGACGTCAGGAAAAAGTAAGGCTGTGGTACCAGACCCGGGCGAGACAATGCAGAACTCTACCACCTAGTAGCCATGATAAAATAACACGTTTGTATAACCAATCAGTCGTCTCTTATGACTTGCCTGGCAGAATGGCAGATGGTCTATTCTACAATGGTGCCCTGACCAACATGGGTTAAAACGTAAAAAACAAAGTACAAAAATAAAACAAACTTACCTACAAATTTGTACGGAACCCTCGATAAAAAGTCTAACTCCTACTTGACCGGTTTTTATATCTCAGACACATCATGCCTACTGTTTACATCTTTTTTTTACATCATAAGATAGCAAACAAGCAGATGGTTCTCCTGATGGAAAGATTCAAACACCATCTATAGACACCAAGATAGATGTTAATGATGCGTTGCTATTTTGAGGTGAGATCTAATGCCACATGTATAAGTTTACCGGCTATTACCTTAGCCTCCGGATCGGAACACGACAGTGACAAACACTGACGCTATTGCGGCAGGAATAGGTAAGGCGGTGGTACCGGACCTGGACGAGACAATGCGGAACTCTACCACCTAGTAACAACCTGCATTGTTGGTTTTGCTAGAAGTAATCTCTTAAAAAGACAAACACGCATTAGACATGCACTTTCTCTTTAATTTTCTATGTTTAAGTACAAAAGAATAAATAATAATAAATAATAAATATCACTGGACAAATTACACTTACTGATCTAACGCCAAATTAAGCAATTTATTTGTTTGTGTTATGGGTGTCAGTCAACTATACTAATACATAGAAATAAATATATAAATATGCCTAAATATATGTATTAAACACCCAAACCCAGAAATACAAACGTCTATGCTTATCACACAAATGTTTGTCGCTGTCGGGAATCGAATCCGAGCCCCATCGATGCGTAGTCAGGTGCGCTACCACTCAACCAACAAGGCGGTAAAAAATAATGTTCTGATACAATTGGAAACACATTTCATATAAACTATTAGTTACATTTTCGTGAAACATAAAATAATGCAATAATACGTACATAACTTTCCCATTCAAAATTAATTAAATCCATGTCGTATTGAATAACATTTCAATTATTCATTCAATCATTAATATTCAAAACTATTATTCTTGAAATATTTGCTCACCGTTAGAATAATAAATTCTATTTGCATATTAAAACGTATTGAATTAAAACAGTCAAATAATTCTTCCTGCTATTTTTAACTTTCCGTTGCGTGTGTAGTTATGGATCAACGGCAATCTTCACGTATTTTTGGCTTAATACTAAGCACCTGCATTAAACACTTGGACTCGTACTAATCAAAGTGAAAACGGGGCTTAACGGGATGGTAACTTGTACTGAGTAATAGTTTAAAGCGAAGTATAAATATTTACCCTTTATTTAACACTAGCTCTGTCCGCGAATTCGCCCGCGTGAAAAAATGTCTAAAATAAAAGTTTTAACCATATAGTTCCCGTTTCTGTGGAATTTCCGGGCAATATCTATCCTATGTCCTTTCTCGGATCTCAAACTATGTACCAAGTTTCATTCATATCGGTTCGTCGGTTCGAAGAAGAGACAGACAGGCAGACCGACAGACTGCTGACAGACGGACAGACAGAGTTACATTTGCATTTATAATATTAGTATGGATATTATTATGGATTATTGTGAAAATTAATCGTACATTAAATATAACAAGCTTATGTGCGCAGATTTGCCTACGAGTATCGACATAATTATATTTTCACACAAATTTCATTCCCTAGTTTAATCTTTTATTGGTTGATTTAAAAATATAGTTCGCTTACTTTTATTCTGTCATTTTCTTAAATTTATTTATAAAATAATGTTTTTTTTCATCTACGAGATTAAATAAATACAAAAAAAATCGCATTTTTAAAGTTTTAAGAAAAATAAGTCTCTTTGGAGGTGCTGGGATTTGAACCCAGGACTTTCAGCATGCGAAGCAGACACTCTACCACTGAGTTACACCCCCGATGTGCGAGCGTCTTAAATCATTAATAGCAACATGCTGCAAAATAGGTGAAAGTACTGTTAGGTCCATTTACACCAAACTACTAAAATAATTTTCTAATGAATTTATAATCTACTACAGATATAACTATTTACACAGATTAACCGGTTAAAGACCGGTGAAAGGCCGGTGAAATGACATTCTGGTATTTTTTAAACGCCTATACACACCAAAGATGCTAATGATGCGTTGCTATCTTGTGGCGAGATCTAATGCCACATGCATAAGTTTACCGACTACCTTAACCTCCAAACCGGAACACGACAGTGTCAACCACTGACACTATTGCGGCAGGAATATGTAAGACAGTGGTACCAGATCCGCAGGCGTCATCACCTAACGTTTTCAATCCGTCAGCGATCAGCGATGACTCTAATGTATCGGAAAAATCATCAAAAACGGCACGAAATGCTAACTATAGTAACTGGATGCACTTTTTGCAAGATCACAGCAACAAAAACATTGAAACAGCAACGACTGCCACTAATATACAAGGCCACTGCCACTAATATATGTGTCTTGCACTAATTAAACAATTACGATAATTTCGCATTGTGAGTTACGTGATAATCCCGCCCGGCGAGCAAATGCAGAACTCTACTAACTAGTAAAAAGTAAACCTAAATATGCAGATACGTAAAGAAATAAAATAAAAATAAAAAAGCCTTTTTATTTCATGCTGTTTGTACATATTACAATAGATTAGTGAGTTATATTTTTATTTAATAAAATTTATAAATCAAATTTCACTTATTACCTCTCACAACATTTTTTAAACAATAATTATAATATTGAATTAAATATAAAATTTACCTTAATGCTTAATTCTGATCACATTAAACATTTATTAGACACGATTCATATTAACTATTATTAAAATTAAGAATAAAGGTTTGCTTCCGCCGTGTTGGTCCCGGCCTCCTTTGAAGAATAGGCCAACTGCCGTTCTGCCAGGCAGGTCGTAAAAGGCGACCGATTGGCTATCGAGTCACTACCATCGTGGCTACTAGGTGGTAGAGTTCTGCATTGTCTCGCCCGGGTCTGGTACTACCGCCTTACCTATTCCTGCCGCAATAGCGTCAGTGCTTGTCGCTGTCGTGTTCCGGTTTGGAGGGTAAGGTAGCCGGTAAACTTATGCATGTGGCATTAGACCTCGCCACGAGATAGCAACGCACCATTAACATCTTTGGTGTCTATAGGCGATGGTTGACTCTTTCCATCAGGAGACCCATCTGCTTGTTTGCTATCTTATGATATAAAAAAAAAGGTAAATTTCATATTTAATTATTGTTTAAAAAATATTGTGAAAGGTAATAAGTGAAATTTTATTTATTAATTATTAAATCAAAATGTAACTCACTAATCTATACATATAATAAAATCCTAGGAAAGTCAAAACTGTTCGTTAATTATTTTTTTAAAAGAATACTTGTGGCGTGATCTACAATCGATAACGAAGCCAAAAATATAGTTTTTAAAATTTTTGTCTGTTCGTCTGTTTGTCTGTATGTCTGCATGTCTGCATGTCTGCATGTCCGTATGTCCGTATGTCTGTATGTCCGTATGTCCGTATGTCCGTATGTCCGTATGTCCGTATGTCCGTATGTCCGTATGTCCGTATGTCCGTATGTCCGTATGTCCGTATGCCCGTATGCCCGTATGTCCGTATGTCCGTATGTCCGTATGTCCGTATGTCCGTTCGTCCGTTCGTCCGTTCGTCCGTTCGTCCGTTCGTCCGTTCGTCCGTTCGTCCGTTCGTCCGTTCGTCCGTTCGTCCGTTCGTCCGTTCGTCCGTTCGTCCGTTCGTCCGTTCGTCCGTTCGTCCGTTCGTCCGTTCGTCCGTTCGTCCGTTCGTCCGTTCGTCCGTTCGTCCGTTCGTCCGTTCGTCCGTTCGTCCGTTCGTCCGTTCGTCCGTTCGTCCGTTCGTCCGTTCGTCCGTTCGTCCGTTCGTCCGTTCGTCCGTTCGTCCGTTCGTCCGTTCGTCCGTTCGTCCGTTCGTCCGTTCGTCCGTTCGTCCGTTCGTCCGTTCGTCCGTTCGTCCGTTCGTCCGTTCGTCCGTTCGTCCGTTCGTCCGTTCGTCCGTTCGTCCGTTCGTCCGTTCGTCCGTTCGTCCGTTCGTCCGTTCGTCCGTTCGTCCGTTCGTCCGTTCGTCCGTTCGTCCGTTCGTCCGTTCGTCCGTTCGTCCGTTCGTCCGTTCGTCCGTTCGTCCGTTCGTCCGTTCGTCCGTTCGTCCGTTCGTCCGTTCGTCCGTTCGTCCGTTCGTCTGTTTGTCTGTTTGTCTATTTGTTTGTTTGTCTGTTTGTCTGTGTGTATGTCCGGAGTAAACTCAAAAAGTACTGCATGGATTTACTTCAAATTTTGCATGAATATTACTAATAGGTTGGGTCAACATATTATCACGCTATCGCCTACTGGGGAGGAGCTGTGGCATCTGGCACTACTGGGTCAGTAGTGCCAGATGCCACTTTTTGGTACAGTAGTGCCACCGCTACAACGCACCCATTTCCCACTTTGAAAATAGAACCTTTACCCATTTCGAAAATTCAGCAATCAGCAAAACGATACCCCAGCGAATCCTTGAATATTTTATGAATTAAAATATTTGTGTCATAAGTGACACAAAAATTTGATTTTAATACAAAATTTCTTGTTACATATTAATTCATACAGTATTTTTTTTTAACTTCCGACCACGTATAAAGACAAGGAAGTTATGATTTTACCCCGATTTTCGAAAATCGAGTTTTCGCCAGATGTTCACGTTTTGAGGCACTAGGAACCTTTTCCGACTATTTTTACGATGACTTCAGTATGTCTGTATGTATCTATGTGGGTGTGTGTGTGGGGGGGGGGGTGTATGTGTGTATGTAAACATCTCATAACTTTTGAACAGCTGGACCGATCGCAACGCGGTTGATGGCATTCGATTGGATTCCGCTCAACTTAGACATCCTGAAAATTTGAAGCGATTCGGTGCAGAAGATTTTGAGAAATTTAAAAACCACCGAAAAAAATTTCGGTGAAACAGTATTTGTTTATCATAACTTCCAGATTTATGTACCGATTGAGTACAAAAACTAATCAACTCTATTCCTCAAAAAAGTACATCTAATACATAAATTGCATCAAAATTGGTTTATCCGTTTGGGAGTAATCGTTGACGAAAAGTTTTGAAACAAGTGATTTTTCGACATAGCTTCGAAATTTTTCAACCAATCAGTTTTGGTATTCTACGATATTGTAGTTCTAAAAAAACTACGTCAAATGCCGTTTCAAAAATCAAAATCGAATTTAATTCTCAAAGCTTTTCAAATATTAAAATTACGTTGATTTTAGCAAACTTACTTTTTTTTAAATAACTTTCAAGTCAATTTACTGATTGACTTAAAAATCTTATCAGTTTTTTTCATTTAAAAACTGCGTCAAATATCGTTAGTTTAAACAAAAGCGGTCAATTTTTTTGGGACTTATTAATGAAGAAATTTAAAAATAAAATGTTTTTTGACATCGCATCAAAATTATTCAACCTATCGATTATTTAGCTAAAGCAATATTTTAGATTTCAAAAATTGAGTTGAATGCCATCATCGTTTTCAAAATATACAGCTTTTTAAAAATTAATATGCCGCCATTTTTATTAAAAATAGATGTTTGAACTGAAAAATCTATACATATTTACTCTTTTGAGCTTAAAATACCTTAAATCAATCGTTTACACATTTTTTCTTGAGCATTGTTCTAAACAAAGAAAGGTTTTGACGAGAATATACATAAATAAATAAATATCCACGGGACAAATTACACTTACTGATCTAACCCAGAAGTAAGTAAATTATTTGCTTGTGTTATGGGTGTTAATCAACGATACTGATACATATAATACTAGAATATATTTAAAAAACAACAAAACCCGGAAATACAAACATATATGCTCATTACATAAATGCTTGCCCCGTCGGGGATCGAACCCGAATATGTCTTTAAATTTGCTTTCCTTTCCTGCATGTCGATATTTTTCTTTATTGTTTTTAAAGTTTTTCAAGTTTTCCCAAGCATGAGGTGAGTGCTATTACCCAAAAATAATTAGAAATACCAAGGAACTGATCAAAATTATAAATGTGAATTTCATCTGTCACGATGAACTCATTTATTTAGTTATACGTTGATATCTAGCGATCAGTGCAATCGATGGAGTCAATCATTAGCAAATAAAAATTTCACCACGTCGTCAAGCCTGTTGACACTAGCTCAGTGGTAGAGCATTCCGGCTTTAGGGAATGGGTCGCAGGTTCAACTCCTGCGTTCCGATATTTTTCTTTGTTGTTTTTAGTTTTTCAATATTACATAGTTGAACAACATTAGGTAACTAAGCAATCAAAGAATTTGTTAAGCTAAAAGCGAACTACGATACTTCGCGGGGTTTGAAGGAGAAAGTGCCCTAAATTTTCCTGAATTTTGCTGCGTTACAGAATTAGTTTATACTTAGTAAGTATATATTTTGACTCAGAGCAGCTGCGACGTTTGATTTTGTTTTATACGAAAGCTCTTATAAATATTTATCGATATTGTAAGAAAAAATCTATAAATGGTTAACCCTACAGGCCATCACTGAAACTTCCTACTGAATTAAGGTATTTTAAGCTTAAAGGACTAGCATAGATTTTTTTCTATACGTCATCAATGGCAACATACTGTTTTTAAATTCCTTAGTCTTAAGCCACTGCGATGCTATGGTTAACACCTCTACCCACCATTCAATTTATGCCTACAGGTCCCTCCTTTCGTATAGAAAGATAAATGAATAAACGACTCGTGCCTAACGTGCACTAGGTGTACAATACCACTAATCCTCCCTCCATATTTAGTCATAGCATTGCATTAACCTGAGGTCTGGTCTCAAAAAAGACTACCTTTAGTATTAACGTTAATTGCCCAAATTAAATTTAAACTCTGGCTGAGCACTTTGCTAGCCCCAGATCCAGTGTCGCTGTTTCAAACCTTAAAGCTAACGTATTTCGAAAAAAATGTATCGCTGTACAAGTCATATAAATTGATCTAACTCCAAATAAAGCAAAATATTTGCTTCTAATAGCTTTTGTCAACGATGCTAATATGTAGAAATTTATATACTTATAAAATAGTTAAATATCTATATTAAATAAACATCCAAATCCAAAAATACCAACATTTATGCTTATTAACAAATGTTTCCCTGTCTGGAATCGAACTTGATTACTGTAGATTGCATATTATTCAGTTTCAATAATTATATACTTGACCAACGATGCGCTAATATGTAATCATATGATACAAATTCCCGACTCGAATGTCAGAACTTTTTCGAAACTTAAATCTCTATATAACTCGCCTGCGTTAATGCGCAGTTTGTAACGCCCTTTCGTCCTTATTTCGTCCCCTTCTTTATTTCTTTAGTATCATTTGCATTCAATTAGTTTACGTATAAATTAAGGTTTCGAATAATAAATGTTACAGAAAAGTTGTTATTCGGGAATAATGTCTTTGTATACGTGTTTCGCTTACTCGGTACTTTTTACTTCGACACAATTTAAGTTCTTGTAAGGGAAGGGAGGACGAAATATTATATTATTTTTTTACTTGTTTATTTATTTATTTATTTAAATTCTTTTTTGCACAAAATATACAACAGGCGAACTTAACGTCTAAAGACATTTTCTACCAGTTAACTTTGCACTTTGTAGAACCATTGTAGTAACGGGTAGTGCACAAGAAAAGTCTTACATAACAATTGCAAATAATTTTACACTAAACAAAGAGAATAATTATATTTATCTAAATCTACGGGCAGACCAATAACATTATATTACCAAATTACATTACCACCGAACAGCACGGCTTTATGAAGAATAGATCTACGAAAACGAACCTATTTCTTTTCACCACAGATCTTAAGGACACAGTCGACAATAACACACAAATTGACGTGGTATATACAGATTTTTCATAAGCATTTGACAAAGTAAATCACGCAATTCTTCTTAACAAATTGCATGCCTTTGGAGTTACAGACAATCTACTTGACTGGTGTACTTTGTACCTCTCAAATCGTAAATGAACAGTGGTGATCGAATCGAATCCATTTACTGCATCCTCGTTAATACCACAAGGCTCAACGCTTGGTCCATTGTCTTTTAACGTATCTATAAATGACACAGCCCTTGTAATTAATCATTACAAACTTTATCTATTTGCTGATGACTTAAAAATAATGAAATCGGTAACAAACTCTTTAGATGAGAAATTGGTTCAAGACGACCTAGATAATATTTATGACTGGTGTATAAAAAACAAAATGTACTTAAACACCTCAAAGTGCTATCATATAAAGTTTACGAAGAAACGCCATAAGCTGATTACCAATTATTTTATAAATGGTAAAAAACTGCAGGAGATAAATACCATACTTGATCTTGGCGTATTTATGGATAGTTAGCTTTCCTTTGTTGAACACATTGACAAAATTTTACTTGAGGCAAATAAAGCTCTAGGTTTTATTCTAAGAAACACTAAAAGTTTTTTGCGACCAGCCACGATTATACAACTTTATAACACCTATTTCAGAAGTAAACTAGAATACGGTAGTTCGGTATGGTCACCTACCTACCAGATACATATAAAAAGAATCGAAAGAGTACAGAAAAAGTTTCTTCGCAGCCTTTCATACCGTTTCAAACCACCAAGAGCAATATAATCGTACAATGATAAAACAAGACACTTAACCTTGAGCATCTATGCACACGCCGAATTTTATTAGATTTAGGGATTTCACACAAAATAGTAAATGGTAGCATAGATTGTCCGTCACTATTGAGCAGGTTTCAATATCTTGTTCCTTCGAGAGTGCCGAGGAACCAGTGCAATTTGTTAGAAACTCGAATTCGTAGAACAAAACTTGGTCGTTCTTCCCCAGTGGATCTTGATATCCACTTTGACAGCGTCTCGAGCTTTATCACAAAATTTAAAAAAATTGACTTTTCATTGTAATTAAGACATGTATTATGATATTGACATTGTATGTTTAATTCTAATTGACATGTTATGTAACGTAAATTAATTTATTTTAATGTATGTTGATATTTGACGTTTATTATTGTCTTACCTTATTATTATTATTATTAGCCATGTCTGTCCCACTGCAGGGCAAAGGCCTCCCTACCCTTCTTCCATTCCTCACGATTTAACCCTTTTTCGGTCCAGTTGAGGCAGTGTGAGTCCAGTTCATCCCGCCATCTTCGTCTGGTCCTGCCTCGAGGTTGTGTTTCTTTATTTGGGGTCCACTTGGTGGTGCGTTTGGCCCATAGGTCATCTGACATGCGGCAGATGTGGCCTGCCCAGTTCCACTTCAATTCGGCTGCTTTATGGCCCACGTCTTTGATCTGTGTTTTGGAGCGCAGTGTGCTATTCTTGATGCGGTCAGTTAGCTTAACACCAAGGATGCTGCGCTCCATACCACGCTGGCAAACCCCGAGCGTGGACTTCTGCTGTTCAGTCAAAGACCAAGTCTGCGCGCCGTAGGTGAAGACGGGGAGAATGCATGTGTCCATGAGTTTCTTCTTAAGGCTGAGCGGAAGGGTGCCCTTCATAAGGTCTTTCATGGACCAAAAGCTCCTCCAGGCATTTTCGGTGCGACGTGCAACTTCTTTATCTTGTCTCGCCTGAAAAGATATGTATGTATATGCATATGCTTATGTATGTATGTGTATCTATCTATATATGTATATGAATATTTAAATATGTATGTATGTGTATGATGATAATAATAAAATATATAAAGTTCAATGGCACCTTCACACCTTCGTTCTGTTGGCCCAAAGGTTGACTGGTGGATAATGCCAATAGGCATTAAGTTCGCCTTTTGTACGAAAATGTATGTTTTTGGTGTACAATAAAGTTAAAATAAATAAATAAATAATAGAAACTAATTGACCCAAGTAGATATACTCATGGATATACTCAATCTCCACTCCTTCGACTTCTATCCTACGTCTTAAGTTATTAGTCATTAGCTTGGTCTTAGACATGTTCATCCGCAGTCCGACCTCGAGGCTTGCCTTATCATATTATTTATATATATTATATAGATCATGAATCATAGAGCCAAGTTCTGATGCTGAAGAAGAAAATAGGACAATGTCGTCAGCAAAACGGAGGTTTGTTAACCTATGTTCGCCAACAACTATGCCCCTACCTTCCCAGCTCGCCGCTAAAGATCTGAAGACTTCTTCTAATGTGGCTGTAAAGAGTTTTGGAGATAGCGGATCGCCCTGTTTCACACCGTTTTGTATCGGAAATGATGGCCCAAGTTTATGAAGTTTAACGGATGCGGTGCTATTGCGGTATATGTTTTGTAGGAGATGGATATACGATATTGAAATTCCCTGATTTTTAAGTCCTTGAAATATTGAGGAATGGCTGAGGTTATCAAAGGCCTTTGTATAGTCGATGAAGGCTATGTACAATGGAAGATTATACTCGTGGTATTTTTCTAATATTTGGTTTAGGGTGTGGAGATGGTCGGAGGTAGAGAGGCCACGGCGAAAACCAGCTTGTTCTGCAGGCTGAAGTAAATCTAGCTTTCCGGATATTCTGGCTTCTATTACTTTAATAAAACCTTTATAAATGTGTGATATGAGGCTAACAGGTCGATAATTTGAAAGATCTGACTTGTCACCCTTTTTGTGGAGTAAAATTATGTTTGAATGACAAAATTTATTTGGAAAGCTGCTAGTATTCAAAATTGTGTTATACAAGTTGGTAAGTTTCGGTAACAGAATTTGTTCACCAAATTTTAACATTTCAGTACTAACACCATCTTCACCTGCACTTCTACCGTATTTCATACTAGTTAATGCGCGGTGCACTTCATTTTCCGATATTGGTGGTATATCATTGGAGCATCTGTGCGGGTCTTCTATGATGTTAATGACTGAGTCTCTATTGCTACTATATAGATGTTTGTAAAAGTCGGTACATATGTTAAGGATCTTTTCTCTATCACCTTGTTTAACTCCTTCTTTATCTTTTAGGTTTCCGATGCAATGGCGTTCTCTCTCATTTCCTTTCATAGCAATCCTCAGTGATTGGTTGTTTTCTAAAGCCCGTTTAACTAAGTTGACGTTACTGTTTCTTAAGTCTTTGCGTATACTGCGTTTTACTTCTTTATCTTTAAGCTTGTATTCGGCTGTATATAATGCGAGTTTTTGTCTATCTTCAATGAGGGATTTGGTGATGCTGCTTAGTTTACTTGTACGTTTTTGGGTTGGTTTTATGAAGATGCTGGCTTTTTTGATACTATTTATTATGTTGTCATACTGGTTTTGGACATCTTCATTATCTATCGTTAAGGAAGCAAAACTATTACAAAGCTCTAATGTGAATGCGTCTTTATTATCAAATAAGGTAGTTTTGTTTATCCGATTTATAGAGGATTTAATGATGCGAAGTCTTTGTATTTTAAAATTGAATTTTAATGTAATGCGTAACGGTCTATGATCAGAATGAAATTTTAGGGTGTTCAAGGTTTCAATGTTGGCAATATGTTTTTATTTGAAGTAATGCAAAAATCTATTTCATTTTTGGTGTGCCCATCAGGAGATAGCCACATCCAACGACGTTGAGCTTTTTTATAAAAGAAACTATTAGAAATACTGAAGTTTTGGCCAAAAGTAAATTGTATAAGCCTTGTACCCCTTTCGTTTCGTTGGCCGAGACCATATGGTCCAAGGATACTAGATTCATTAGTATAGGTTCTCACACCTAACTTAGCGTTAAAGTCGCCTATAACTATGGTCCATGTAGCTTTTTGTTCATCGCATGCCTGGTTAAGAAGATCGTAAAAACTTTCTACCTCACTGTCGGCATGTGATGATGTGGGGGCGCAAACCTGTATTACGGTGAGAGTTTTGGTTTTATTTATATGAAATTTAAGCGTTGCGATTCTGTCAGAGTATAATTTGAATTCCTTAATGTGATTTTTCCATTTTTTATTTACCAGAAAAGCAACACCATAGCGACTATTGCTTTCACCAATATGATAGAAGATGTTATTATCCCTTTCGATGATGATTTCTCCTTCTCGCCTTACTTCGGATAATCCAACAACATCCCACTTAACATTTGTTAGTGCGTTTTCTAGTTCAGTTAGCCTTTCTTCGGTGCGAAGTGTGCGCACATTATATGTTATGATGTTGAGTTTATCAAAGTGCGTTTGGATAGCCCTGGTCGTTTAACAGAAAAAGGAAACTCGCCCGGGGATTGTATGCGCCCCTGCTCCAGGGTCCTTATTTTTCTCAAATGTATGTATTCAAATTTAATTTCAAATTTTTTGTTTTATTTTAATTTTCATTCTATTTTAATTTCGGGCAACGTTCTATATCTGTAAGCTTGATGTGATTACCCATAATTGTAAGAAAAGTTAAATTTTTTCACAAATGTATATTTAATTAAGGAATATATACACTGTATATTATGCTGGCGATCCAATAAATAAATAAATAAATAAAAGAAATAAGGCCGCTTTTTTCCTAGACTGCGGAGAGAAAAAAATGACACTCTTCTGTACCCTTGAAGTTGACCTGCCATTGTTCATTTTCTTCATACATTGCTCAGTTTACAGATATTTCTTTTTTTATCTTATTTTATTTTATTTGGAAAGCATACAGTGTTCATGCATAATTATATTACAATGTGTGTCAATCCGTGGCATCGTAGCGCCTTGGCGGCGATTTGGTTGCGTTTTTTTTTATTTGAAAGCCCTGTTTTGCGAGATGGTTCTTAGCTATGATTCAATAGAATCTGTTCAGCCGTTTCAAGTTAATCAGCTCTTTTCAAATTGATGAAAGGAATTAACTAAATTGTAAAGGCTTTATCAATACTCAATTTTGTGTTCTGTTACTTTATTGGCATTGCAATTACATGGTAACCTTGAGCTAATATTTTAAGATTCTCATTCGAAGATAATCAGCGTCTATTTAATTGGCAATTTCTCTGTTTAAATAATAAATTTTACAAATATTGCAATTCTGATATCTGTTAGTACAAAAACTTGGCAGATTTGTGAAGGCTCAGTGACAATGCAATACTATGGCCGCGTTTCCGATCCGGTAGTAACTCAAAAAATGTTGACTCGTCAAAAGTGCCTGTAAAAGATAATTTGAATAAAAATGTTTTGACTTTGACTTTGACTATGGTACTATCCTACTGAGCTCATGTTGTAGCCTGGATGTAGGGACCGTATCATTTTGATGCAGAGTTTTAACAAGACAATCTTGTTTGGACTAAGTCTTGTTGCTATAAATATTAAGTTTGATTAGTGCTCATGATGATTAGGATCTGAAGATGAAGTTGATAAAGTGCTACCGAAACTCACGTGTAGAATGTAGAAAGAGATAAGATAGTCAAGTTCTGAGTCCATGGATTTTTGATGATGTTTACTTTCCATTACATATAATGTCGAAGAATTGAAGATGGAGCCGTAAGAGTGCAATCGTAAATCGTAATATAGTGGATTTTGGATCATTTCATTTCTCACAGTAAGATCTTTCTCATAATGATAAGGCTCTGAAGACTGAGCCGAAAATTGACATTGGGACTTCAAGAATCCAGATTCAAAATGCAACTGCAATGAACGCCTAATAAACTAAACGAGGTTAAGTTTTTGAATTAGCATTTATTGTCTTGTATTGACAAACACCTTAGTGATGAATGATTTTCAGGGTCTGATGATGGAACTGGAAGGTAACCATGAGAAGTCCTAAACTAAATAAGATAAACTAATCGAAATTGGACTAATTTTTTTCTGTTCTGTTTTCATGATAGAGCTGAAAGTACTTAATGGGAACCTTGGAATAAAATAGAGCAACACCATCGACTTTGGGGTCTTTTGTATCGTTATTTCAAGGACTTTGGGAGCGGAATTGCTTCCAGTGCCTGATGATAGAGCTGGAAGATGTAACCAAGAACTCTAAACTAAATCAACCCATCAAGTGGGGAAAAATTCAGTTTGGTTTTCAAGCAATTTGGTGTTGGATGATTTCTTGTATCTGGTAGTAGAATTGGAACGTAGTCATGGAAACTTCTAAACTAAACAAGATAAATCTATTGAGTTTAGGATCGTTTTTTTACGCTTTAATAAACATCCAGGCGATTTCCGTGGTCTTATAATAGAGCCGATGATGGAGGTCATGGGAACTTTGAAATAAAATGGAGTATATTTTTACAAAGATTTTGAAGCACGATGGTTATCAATGCCTGATGATAGAACTGGAAAAAGTCTATAAGATCTACTAAGCAAATCCAGATAAACTCATTGAGTGTGAGCTGATTGGGTTTGTTTTGACATACACTTTGGTGCTGGATAATTTTTAGGAACTAATGATGAAACTAGAAGGTGACCATGATAAACTTTAAACTAAACAAGATAAAACCATTGAGCTTAGATTCATTTGTTCTGTTTTGACAAATACTCTAATTCTCGATGATTTCCAGGGTCTTATAATGAAGCAGGAAGGAGTAAGTCTTTAGAGCAGAATGGTTTCCGGTGTCAGATGATAGTGGGAAGAAGTCCGTGAGAAATTCTAAGCTAACCTAGAAAATCCCATTGAGTGTGGGTTGCTTCGGTTTGTTTTGGCATATTTTTTGGTGCCAGATGATATTTTTGATTACTTAATAATGGAAATTGAAGGTGGCTATGAGAAGCTTTGACTAAACAAAATAAACCCATCGAATTTGGACTCATTTCTTCTGTTTTGAGAGTTACCCTATTGTTAGATAATTTCTATGGTCCTATGAATGCCAAGAAAATGCCGGATGTTTTCTAAGATATAATAACAACGAAACTGGAAGGTGGCCATCGAAGATTGCGTTGATATCATTAGCTTGTATTACTAGGAGATTCGCAAGGTTTGATAATGTATATAGAAAGTGGCCGTGGAACTCCTGATATAAACAAAATAAGTCCATTGAGTATGGTCTCATTTGTTATACTTTACATACACTCTGAATCAAAATGATTTCCAGGATAACATAATGGTACTGGAGGCTATAGGAGCTTTGCAATAAAACAACTCAAGCTCATTGAGTAAGAAACCCTAGTAACCTTAACCTGATGCTGCAAGATCTCCTTTCGTAGATCATCAGGTCTTTTCGCGTTTTGCTCTTAAAATTGTGCATATGTAGCGGAATGGTGGTCTGAGGATGTGTCGGTGGTTTTTAAATTTTTTAATTTTATCTTGTTAATTATACAATCGAATTTTAATATGTTCTTTAAATTTGCATAAACTTTTAAAATGTTTGTGTAATTTACTTTAATTAAGCGATTTCAAAAATACTGTTGCGTACGTGTGAAGTAGAGGAGCAGGTGCATATTGTTGCGTGTCGTCAAAAGGAGAACATTGATTTAACACCAAAGAATTACTATTTAATTTCTGCGTGTTACATAGACGAGTACATTATTCCGACTGACTGTCTAAACATTATTATAATACAGCTCTTTTGTCATCTATCCAAATATAGACATCTATCTGTAATGGTTAATGTGCTGACGGCACATAACATCCCCCTTCGAGAAAAAAATGAATATATCTCTTTTACATTAAAATATCAAAACATTTTGCTAAAATTCTAAAATTGTTACGAAAAATACATAGTAAACAAATGTGTATAAAAAATACAATGATAGTATGATAAATAAATGATATATAAATCTGATTTTCTATGAAACAGAGACTGACATGTTATTACACGTCTTATAATAAAAACAGCAGCAGCACATTAACCCTTACAGATAGATGTCTATATTTGGATAGATGACGAAAGAGCTGTATTATAATAATGTTTAGAACAGTCAGACGGAATAATGTACTCGTCTATGTAACACGCAGAAATTAAATAGTAATTCTTTGGTGTTAAATCAATGTTCTCCTTTTGACGACACGCAACAATATGCACCTGCTCCTCTACTTCACACGTACGCAACAGTGGTGACCCCGGCGTGATATTGGTCAGCTGGAGACTCCAAATCAATAAGAAAGTACTAGACGTGATTTGTTAAGAAATCTGTCACCAGAAGGTTCCGACTCGCCCGGCATTCACACATCATGACAACTTCATCAGCATCCCAGAACGACGTGGTGGAGCTGTCATCAGTGACGGTATCTTCCAGAATGCCGGAATTTTGGTGTGACCAGTCACAATTATGGTTGGCCATCGACACGGCATAATATGTAAGAAAATACTTAACGGCCCTAAACTCATCGACTCCATTGACGTTACGTTACGAGAATCGGGTCCCAGACTGGCTAAAAAGTTTTTCGTAATGTTTTTTTATTGGATACCAAAATAAAACCAGCAACTTAATTATCAGACAGAAAAAAAAATAACTGTGCAAAAAGGTGCATAAACTAAACAGCTTACAAATAATTTTATACTTGATTTTACAGAAATAAAAGTTACGGTATAGATTAATTTAATAGAAAAAGAAAAAAAACAAAATATTTTTGTAACGTAAAATCTCAAGGGGTAAATCTATGTCATTAGACCTTCCGAATTTTATTTTTGGTCCAAATAATAAGTGATTTCCTTTTATTTAACGAATATCAAACAAGCGAATGTCTTTATATTTATGAAAAAAAAAACGATGTTGTCCTTATTGATCTGGACCCCTTTTTTAACAGATCAACTGCCTTACTGCTAGGCATTTCGTAAAAGGCGAGAGAAGGCTAATACTTGTCAGTAACATCGTGACTTCCAACTAGATCTATATAGTAATACGAGAAGGAAAGGAAGGAAAGGAAAGGAGAACATTGGACTCCTTTTTGAGATAATCGGACCAACGACGAAATATGGAATTTCGCACAGCTAAAGTTTACATTGTGGAGAATTTCATAAATCTAATATTTTCAAATAAAATGCATAAGAAATACATTAAATTAATACATATAAATATTACACATACCACATCATGTGATATATATGATAATATACACACATGTATATTTACTATCTTCTTTACGGCTAAAGTCGGTTGTCAAACTTAAAAGAGATTTTATTGTTTAGTCTATGGTCGAATTTCGGCCACAAGCTATCTAGTAGGTATAGTTCTACAACGGACTATTCAGCAGCTACTTTTGCAGCACCTTTAAAACTGCATAAGGAAAGTAAATATATTATTCATGCATGCTTACTTTTGGTTGATTGTCTTATATTTTTAATGTTATATAACGCGACAGGGTTGCGCACCACTGCCAGGCCTGTTCCTGTCGCAATGGTGTAAGTGCGTTTCGCTCTCCTGTTTCTACTTACATAGATCGGTATAGCCGAACTCACCTGTCACATAACAACTCATCTTTAACATTTCTGATATCTATAGGCGACTAATGTCTCATTCCATCAGAAGGGCCATCTGATCGTTTATTATAATATGAAATAAATAACATAATGAAAATGAATGCTCGCTTATCGCTTTTCTTTGTGTCACAAGCCTCTGCAATAATCCCGTAGGCTTAAACTATGAGCCGATTCTTGACGTGCCAAACTTGAAATTCTTTCGCCTCATTCTTAAACGCTCATTTTTTTTCAAATGCGAAAGAAAACAGGAAATTGATTCCGGATTTTGTGGAGCAGAACGAAGTACTGTAATTTGAACTTCGATTTACGAAACAAAGGGTAATTTTATTGCAGATTATCTCAGAATATCCGTTGATCGAGTGCATAATAAAGGGTTAAAGTCCGTTTCCTGAGGACAACAAGCATTTGTTTGATGAGCATAAATGTTTGTTTTTCTAGATCTGTGAGTTATTAAATATACTGTTAGAATAATTCACAAGTGTAAAGCGAAACATCAATATTTATTAAAATTAAGGATATCATTTACCTATTGTTATTTCCGGTATCGTCTTATTGGTTGTTTTTGTTGGCGCTTCTTTCTTTCCGGTTTTTGTTTCGTATATCGATATTGGCGAGCCGGCCGTAGTAGCGCGGCATTCTGTCGCAGCTTTTCGAAAAAGACGCTCGAGACACCAATAATATGTATAAAAGGGGAAAATAAGTAGAAATTGTGAAGTGGTGTAAAATATCAAGGAAATAAAGTACTTATTGTGAAGTGATGTAAAATATCAAGGAAATAAAGTAATTATTGTGAATACTGAATATAGTGTTCTTTTAAATTGAGCCTAAATTCTGCCCGAACCCAACAATACAAATACTAGATTTCAAACCCAGCTTCGTACGGGTAATGAAAAAAAAACCGGTCCAGTGCGAGTTGGATTCTCATGCTAAGTGTTTTGTATAAGCATATAGGTAGCCTTAGCTTATATGTTTACATTCTTAAACGAACTTAAACGCTCATATCCATTGATAGTGTTTTTAGTGATGTAAATAAAAAATTACGCTTTTCGGATTTTTGCTTTATATGTTTTATCATAGTTCTATAATCAGACACTGATAACCATCGTGCTTCAAAATCCTTGAAAAATTTACTCCAATTATGTTCTAAAGTTTCCATGATTTCCATCATTAGTCTTATTATAAGACACCGGAAATCGTCTAGCACCAAGATGTTTGTTAAAACTGAACAAATGATCCCAAACTCCACAGACTACTTAGAGATGCAAGCATCCAAACTCGACAGATTTATCTTGTTTAGTTTAAAAATTCCCATGGCTACCTCGCAATTCCATCATTAGACAACAACAGTCGTGCAGCACCAAAGTGTTTATGTGTTGTAAGAATTTCCTTCTTGCCAAATTTCATATTTCTAGGTCAACAGAAAGTACCCTATAAGTTTTGATTCCCCTTTGAAATCGAAAAATATGCGACATAAATTGTCACATCTTTTCATCGCGTTGACTTACAAATTTGATTTTTTCACAACTGAGAGGAATCGTAAACTCGAGTAATTGATATAAATTTTAACTTAATACCTTTATGCGTTTTTAGAAAAAGAGCCTTTACAGATGAGCATGGATACCGAAGTGATCCTATAAGGGTCCCGTTTTTCTTTACAAGTACAGAACCCTAAATAAATGCGTGAGTACCGTGGAACACTCGGGCGAAACGAAGTTTTATATTTTCCTATTTTTTATTTTTCTCCTCTTCCCGCTTTCCTTTCTCTCTCCCACTCTTTGTTCTCCTCTTTCCCTTTTCCCGCTCTTCCATTGCCCGCGCTACACCCCTCTCAACCCACCTTCCCCCAACAAAAATAGCCCTTTTTAACGACTATTTAATTTTTCTTCTATTGGTTTTTGTTATGAGTTTTGTAAAATTATCTACACTAAAGAAAGACTGGTGACGGAGAATTGTGGTAGCAAATACTTTTTTCGCTTAGCCCCCATCCATCAAGTCCGTAGCGCTCAATAAGGAATTTCGTTGAAAAATAAGACAACAATTTCCATGTACTGACATGATAAGACCATGGAAAATGACATTTCACTAAAAAGAATCACGAACTTCATTATCAGTTGATTTTGTAAATATATTCAAGATCTTTTCCTCTATTCAGTCTTAGGTACTCACGTATTTATTTTTCTTTGTGTGAGATTTTTAAATATTTTCTTTTACACAAACATTTTTTCGTAAAAGATTTATATGAATACAAAAAAGATTATAATTGTGTAGTGTTTCTACACAAAGGGAAGAAAGTATGATAAAAACAAACCCAACGAGTGTTGTATGTACACTGATTTATTGATAACTAGCGACCTGCCCACGGTTTCACCCGCGTAGCTTTTGTTCCCGTAGAAATATCGGAAAGTTTTATATACTAAAACCTTTCTCAAGAATTAGTCTATATATTGAAAAACTGCATCAAAATCCCTTGGGTAGTTTTAAAGATTTAAGCATACATAGGGACAGACAGAGAAAGCGACTTTGTTTTATACTATGTAGTGATTAAAATATTATAATGTACAATGCGAAATGCTGACACAAAATATTACGCTCGGCACGCTTAACCTAATTATTATTGTACTTTGTACAATAATTAATACAAAAAAGAAAGGAATATCCAATTTGGTCCATTTATTTCGAAGTCATACGCGACCGTATATTTCAGTATTTATATAATATTTTTTGTTATCGTCTTCTAACACCTAATATTAAATCAATTAGTTTAGCCCTAGCTCTTGTATATGTCAATAAAAAAAAGGATAAGTGTGCGTCAAAGCATGGAGAGGGTTTAAAATAAAACTGGTGGTATGGCCACGTAGTGTGCATGGAGGAAGGTCGGTTGTCAAAAGCAGTGTCCTACTCTGAACTTTCAAGCGAAAAGCGGAAATCAGTCGGCCAATATCTACGTAACAACGACATCTTAAATCGCCATCTTACTGCTTGTAATATAGGTATATGTGATCGCTTTGAAGAGCTAACACTTCTCAAACCGGAATGGCGCTCCACTATACGAAAAAAAGTAGATCAGTTCGAAGATTTGCGTCTAAAAGAACTCGACGCTAAGCACCAAGTACGGACGATGGCACCAAAGCGATCTTATAACTACGCTTATAACGTAACGGGCCAACTGTATTGCGTACCGTATGACCGAATTTTTAAAACCGAGTTTGGATTCGTAAGTCGCATCAGAGCATATAATGAACTTATCTAGAAAACGTTCAAACAGTAGCCATCGCCAGATACGGTTTGGAGCTGATGATGACGTTACATTAAATACCACAGGCTCGTTATAGGTTTTACTATAATTTATTTATTTATTTATAAAAACGAATAGCTATACATGAATATAAGCATTTTACAGGCAATTACGGATTTTTACATTATATAAATCAAATTGAGTGCACGGTAATAAAAAAATAATAACAAAATGTACATTATTAACAATAAAAAAGAAAAACAGTGACTAAGCTATACTAAAGGTAAGTACATATTATAATTATACCAACTCGTTTTGTCCTCACAGGGGGACACGCGGTGTATGTTCGTGTGTATGTGTGTGCGCGTGTGCGTGTTTGTGTGTGTGTGTGTGTGTGTGTGTGTGTGTGTGTGTGTGTGTGTGTGTTCGTGATATGTTTTATATTGAAAGGTATAAAATATAAAATAATATATATTTTATAACTTGCAACATAAAAAACAACTTAATGTATTTAAAAAAAAAACAGGCCTAGTAGTTTTGCAATTAAAGAACCTTTAATTGTTAATATTCACCTATTTATCCGATTGATTTTTTAATGGGTTAAAAATTATTTATTTTGAATTTATAAAAATAATATATTTGAAATTCTTTGTATTCGTCTTGTGTTAGAAAATAAAAAAAAATAATCTGTTAGCATTGCAATATCAAAATATCTATTCAACACCTTTAATTTGCAAAGTTTAAAATTAAATAAAACATGCCGGGGCAATGTTAGCAAAATTTTTAACGAAAACTACAAAAAAAAAACGATTTTACAAAGCAGATCTACGTAATATACATCGCTAAATTGGAACAAATTGAAACATGCTGTTAATCCGACTGTGCTTGCAGTCTCTGAACTCTAGTACTGTATTGGTTTTGTTCGTTAATAACCTTGTTACAGCGGTTGTATTGAATTTTTGTCATTGTTATTATTTGTAATCAACTACTGCGAAATTCTATTGTATGATAAGAATTTCAGGAATTTACGTCAATTTACCAACCATAATAACTATCTACAAATATAAAAGTCAATGTGTGTATGTATGTATACTCTTAAATGAATTATTTTCACTCAAAATAAACGAATTGATTTGTAAACAAAAGAGCTGCCAGATGCCTATGTCAGATTTTACAGAATTAGAACTTTTTCCAAAAAAAATATTGCAAAAGTTGAGACGAGAGTTGCAATAAATTTGCTGGTATAAAAAAACTCATTGGTTTCAATATTATGATTATTATTATTAACAAATTTCAGAAATGTTTGTAAAAAATATATGATCTAAATAAACAATTACTATTCATATTGCAGCATTCATGCAATTAGTTCTTATTAATCATTTATATTATATTTGGCCAAATATCTATGTCAAATATAGTTCTATTTTAATATTCTTAATTTTCAATAAAAAATAGTAACTGAAAAAATAGCAACATTGTCTTAATTTGTCTATAGCTTAATATTTTCACCAAAGTTTTATGACAAAATATTCTCGCCGTGTTGGTTCCGGCCTCCTTTGTAGAATAGACCAACTGCCGTTCTGCCAGGCAGGTCGTAAAAGGCGACCGATTGGCTATCGAGTCACTACCATCGTGGCTACTAGGTGGTAGAGTACTGCATTGTCTCGCCCGGGTCTGGTACCACCGCCTTACCTATTCCTGCCGCAATAGCGTCAGTGCTTGTCGCTGTCGTGTTCCGGTTTGGAGGGTAAGGTAGCCGGTAAACTTATGCATGTGGCATTAGACCTCGCCACAAGATAGCAACGCACCATTAACATCTTTGGTGTCTATAGGCGATGGTTGACTCTTTCCATCAGGAGACCCATCTGCTTGTTTGCTATCTTATGACATAAAAAAAAAAAAAAGACAATATCCAATAAGTGGCACCTGCATATTTCCTAATCTTGGTTAGGGCCATCAAACTCTAAGAAAATAGAGCCTGGATATAATCTTTTTTTTATAACATACGACAGCAAACAAGCAGATGGATCTCCTGATGTAAAGAGTCAACCATAGCCTGTATATGTTAATAATAATAATCACCAAAGATGTTAATGGTGCGTTGCTATATTGTGGCGAGGTGTAATGCCACATGCATAAGTTTACCGGCTACCTTACTCACCAAACCGGAACACGACAGTAACTAGCACTGACGCTATTGCGGTAGGAATAGGTAAGGCGGTGGTACCAGATCCGTGCGAGACAATACAGAACTGTACCACCTAGTAGTCACGACGGTAGTGACTCGCATAGCCAATAAGTCGCCTTTTTGCAGATTTGTCTTGCTTCCTCCACATTCATTAATCTCTTCATACGAATACGTCGGTTGTGATAGCTCTTGACACTATTTTCAGACTGTAACCGGTCAATCTGATCATAGGACCTCAGTTTTGATTTTCCACGGTACCTGAATCTTTCTACATTCACGTTGTACCTATATCATATCTGTTTTATTACCGTCCATCTACCATTTTTTTCACATGTCCAAATCAACCTTTCTCATTTTTACACCGACACTATCTTTCAGGCCGAACCTTATTCCCACTTCAACGTTACAAACCCCTTACGTTACTTAGAAATGAAAAACCATATAGCAGCTCTATATTAGTTATTATACTTGTAGTACATAACCAACGTAATACTCCTCACACCTCTGACGCTATTCATAATGCGAGGTTAGTATTCATTCGTCGTCGTCAGCGGTATCATAAATCCTGATTATGAGATAAGCTGTAATCTCTGTGGCCACGTCACTGAAGATTTACCTTTCTTAGCTATGAATAACGGACTTCACAATTAACTTTCATACGTGCTTTGATTTTAAATGAAGGCTGAATAGTTAGTATGAAAAATTTGGCTTAAATCTATCTAATTGAATAACACGTAGTTACAGCAAAATTAGGTTCAAATCTATCAAATTAAAAACACATAATTACAGATAATTAGCCGTTTCTTGTGTATGTACTGTTCTTGCAGAAAAATTGGGAGATGAAATCTGAAATCAAACCGATATCATCAGTTTCTTCTTCGCTGAGTCAATCAGCTAGCCACAAGATAAGTCCAAGACCCGTCAGCTCCTCGATAATCTCAATTATCTTCCATAGCTTGATAGCTTGTTCTATTTAAAAATACCTTTTCGCCGTGTTGGTCCCGACCTCCTTTGAAGAATAGGCCAACTGCCGTTCTGCCAGGCAGGTCGTAAAAGGCGACCGATTGGCTATCGAGTCACTACCATCGTGGCTACTAGGTGGTAGAGTTCTGCATTGTCTCGCCCGGGTCAGGTACCACCGCCTCACCTATTCCTGCCGCAATAGCGTCAGTGCTTGTCGCTGTCGTGTTCCGGTTTGGAGGGTAAGGTAGCCGGTAAACTTATGCATGTGGCATTAGACCTCGCCACAAGATAGCAACGCACCATTAACATCTTTGGTGTCTATAGGCGATGGTTGACTCTTTCCATCAGGAGACCCATCTGCTTGTTTGCTATCTTATGACATAAAAAAAAAAACTAGAATTTTCTACTCAATGTATTATTCTTATTTTATAAATTTTTTGACATCAAACTCTTTTTTCAAAGTGCGTAATGTTTTTGTTAACCTTTCGCTAAAGAACCCACGACTCGGAGGCGTGCAATAAAAAAAATAAATCAACATTTATTTGCCTTTTCTCATATAATTTGAAAGAAAAAGAAAAGAAAGTTAGAAAAGAGTAAAATGTGTTGGATTAACATAAGCCGCGCTAAATCATGTGGTCAATCGTCGTCGTTACCACAACGTCATTCGTAACAAAACCATAAACTAAAGAATTGTTTAAACACATTTTACTGTCTAGGTTTTGGGTGGTAGTCACATTGGCTTTCTTTTTCTTTACAAAAACAAAATTTGACATAACGATCGCGGCAATTGTTTGACATTGGCTAGGAAATTGTTTTCATTATATCAGAGACTATAACGAATTTATAAATCGCTTTGTTACAAAGCGATATTACTTCGTTTAAGCGCCCTGTCTAGTTAACTACATTACATTGACAGGAAATAAAAAGTAAGTAGCTCCTTTGCGTAAGTAACATTTTCAATTAAATGTATATAGACTTTCCGGTTCACCACTATTTACCGGTTTGTCGGTTTGCAGGATGTGACCTCTACAGTTTCATTTTACCAAATTGATAACGATTTTCTTCCATTTTAGCGATAACTAGGAACGACTTCTTTACGTACTATAACCAAGAAGCAGTTTGGCCGAATAATACACTTGAATCACTTTTACACGCTCAGTATAATTTTTGGGCAGTTACTCTGCCCTCAACAAACGATAGAATTACAATGAATAAAAAGCAGGTTATCCCCGCCTATTTATACAATTCTTCGTTATATATGTTGTCCATTGTTGTTGTGACGTGATTATCTCAAAATAACAAGTGCATAATGTAGGTGCGCCACACATCTGGCCGGTTATTACTTATCGTTAGGCACGATTGCTAACAGTATTCATCCGAGGCATGAAAATGGTAACACTACCTGAAAGGCTCCAAAGTGTTACTGAGATATTGGATTTTCGAGAAAAATCTTAAAAATCCTTATTTTTTTTTACATTTTCACGATTCAGAGATTGAATCCAGGACCTCATAATCTTAGCGAAATATGTTAACTCTAGACAAGTAGGCAGTGAAATAATAATCCAATCCATAATTGGCTACTGCTGAATATATATGCTAGAATTAACCTTATTCTTAAGCATAATAACTATCTTCTTCACTATAATGCAGGTAAATGTTTAAACTTAGCCACACAACTTCACTCCACATCAAGTACACTATTCCACAGGTTCTAAGCAGATTCCGACTCACCAGTTACCGACGGCCAGTTAGTGTAACGACTCAGTTAAAGTTATTGCCAACTTAATTTAAACTGTGTCTAGAATTTTAAGCTCTATTCCATTTGCGTTAGAGCCAGTTTTCTGAGAATATATCTAGCTCCGAACCTAAACCTGTGTGCGGCTAGAAAAAGCGCGATTTTATATGATAAGATCTTAATTATAATATATTACAGTGTAGTAATACCACAAAAAAAATTATATCGTATACCTGATATTGGTCTGCGCTGGTTTTTAAAACAGAACACCTATCTTCTTGCCAGTCAGTTAATGAAATGTAAATAATTCGTCAAACAGAAAGCTGCCATCAGTACAACTAGATATAATAGCGATCTATAAAGAATCAGTTTGGTACCAACGCCATCCTGTTTTTTTTGGCAGTATTATCAGTATTCATCTACCATGTTCTAAAATAAAGGGTAAAGTATTTCGTAAATCTATTCCTGTGGCATTTACGAGAAATCCACACCTCCTTTCCACACTTTCTCGCCTAAGGAATGACAACATCCAATGCAAAATTTGATCATCACGAAATATTCCATCAGGAGAATCATCTGATTATTTACAATTACAGAAAATCGGGCCAAAATCAGTAACTTCCCTGTCTACACATGTAGCGGGAAGGTAAAAAAAAAACAAATTAAATGTTTTGTAACTCCACCACTCAAAAATTTGGATGGAAATGATACGTTTAGTTTTCGTTTGCCTGTTCTTACCTGTATTGTGGGAACAAATAATTCTTGAAAAGAAACTCAAACCAAGATGGTGGACGCTAATAAAAGTGCACCTAAATTTCCGCAGTTTCAGTAGCTCCAATTGTTACTGAAAATAGAAACTTGTATCCAATTAAAAGTTTTTAACAATTAACCAGGAGCAATGACGTGTTGTTCGGCTGGCACTCGGAGCGATGTCCGTGCAGCGGCACCCGCAAGGCCTGTGTTAAAACTTTAAACGTTTCGTCATACTCCATGGCTTTCTGTTCCGTCGTCATAGTTACACTTTGTTTGATTTTATTTTGCTCTGATAGTTTAGTTTAAATTGGTGCTAGTTTAGATAAATATTTTTAGTTTCATATTTGTTAATGTTATTTAGGGTTAGTCTAAGTGCCATATTGGTACAGAAAGTTTTAGAAAAATGATTTATTCTTTGAAAAAGTCTATCTGTTTATTACAAGATAGCAAGCAAGCAGATAGCTCTTCTGATGAAAAAATTATCATCGCCTATAGACGCATAAGTATGGCAGTGTGGAGACACAATATAAAATGCGCTTACGCAAACCGTATATTATGTGAAGGCAGTGTGATACGCCAGTCGTCCGCTCAACCTCTTGCTATATAAAAGTTTATGTAAGTTGTAATTTATGTGTATGATGCAATACAGAAAATGTACTATTTATAAACTCTATGATTTAACCTAACCGCAACACCGTGCCTAGAAGTAAAGTGAACACACGCCTAAAGCCCTATCCCTGACGGCAATGAAACCTATAATGGGAAAAAATGACGCCAACGTGATCCCCATAGCAGGATTCTAATGTTACCTAATATTTAGATTTGGAACTCTACCAAGTGATATCTTTAACTGTGACAGAGTAAGGTGCCCCACAGACCTACAATAATATTGTGCAATACTTTTATTGTGCAATAATATTGAATACCCCTTTGTTTCCAGACGTTCAATAAATTCACACAATAAAATTGACAAACCAATCTGATCAATATTTTCGTGCGAGTAACATGTCTGACGACGAAGTTTTGGCGGCAACCATGCTGGTGATTTTGTTAAATCTATACAATTCTATACACTCAAGTAAAAACTCCCGTTCTTCATCTTTTATTGATTGGTTTTGTTTCGATCAACACTTATATTGATTAGTGAAATGGCCTGAATGTCGAATTTCGGCCGGATGTTGAGTTTCGGCTGAAAGTTAAATTTCGATCGAATATCGAAATTCGGCGGAATGACGTATTTCGGTCATATGTTCAATGTCGACCGAGTGTCGAATTTCGGCCAGTGGTCGAAATTTTGGTCCGTTTTAGTAATGAACTATTAAATTAACAAGACGAATAAAATTACCACGAAATGACGAAAATTTCTTGCTCGCCATTTTGCTTAAATTTACGACACGACCATACATTAAACACCACGACTGACGGACCACGACTGTTAAAAGCTCTGAAGTGAAAAATATTGTGCAATATTAAACCTACACAGTGCAAGAGAAAAATATTACACAATAAAAATTAAACCTGCTCAAACTTTCGTTCAATCATTGTGCAATCTTCAAATTAACTCTAAACGGGAAATAATATTGTACAATCTATACATATAATAATATCGTAGGAAAGTCAAAACTGTACATTGAATATTTTTTAAAAGAATACTTGGGGCGTGATCTACAATCGATATCGAAGCCAAAAATATAGGTTTTAGAATTTTTGTCTGTTTGTCTGTATGTGTGTCCGGGGTAAACTCAAAAAGTACTGCATGGATTTACTTCAAATTTTGCATGAATATTACTAATACGTCGGGTCAATATGAAGGCTACATATTATCATGCTATCACCTACAGGGGAGGAGCTGTGCGGAGTAAGCGAAGTCCGCGCGGACGAAGTCGCTGGCAATAGCTAGTACGTAATATTGCGCAATATTATTGTAGGTCTAGGGGCCGCCTGACATAACGTCTCCTTCTAACCCTGCCATGAGGATAGAAGTGCATTATGAATATCTATCATCATTATAAATAGCTATGATACTATAAACGTGATGGTCACCTATCTATTCTTAAGGAAAATTATATGGTTATTTACTATCCTATGAAAAAAAGTATCTGAACTAATTACATTTAATATAAAATATATCAATTTCATATTCTATTTTTGCCAAGGCATTTTATAAAAAAGAAAAATGAATTTAAGAAAAAAATATTTTATATAAGCCGTACAATAAGCCAGCGAGTGATGACGTAACAGGATCCGCCCTAATCCCGCGACAATCCCGGCGTCCCAGTGAATAGTGGTGAATCTTAGAGATCAAGCCTCACCACCTCCCCGGTAATATATTTTTTACGTGTACGGCGTGCTAAGAGAGCATTTGTTTGTAGAAAGAAATAATGCCATGATATTTTTAAGGACGGTCGTTTCTATCACAATATTGGACATTGTACTTTATGTACAGATTAACTAGTAAAAGGTTACACATACTGAAGGTTGAGGTTCATTACTCGATTTTGATACCGATTATATAAAAAAATAGGTACTTACTTAAATTTTGACCTAATTTTCCAATAAAAGTATTTCACTTTAAAAACAACAGAAAAATATCGACTGACGGGATTTGAACCTGTGACCTCCCCTAAAGCCGGGGTGCTCTACCACTCGACAGTCGACAGGCTCGAAGTGGCGAAATTTTTCTCTGCTATATTACGATCAATTCCATCGCTAGCTATACATACGTATAACTAGTTAAATGAGTTCATCGTTGCAGATTAAATTCACATTTATAATTTTGATCAGTACTTTCGTGTTTCTAATTATTTTTGTGTTATAGCACTCACCCCGTGCTTGGGAAAAATTGAAAAACTAAAAACAACAAAGAAAAATATCGACATGCGGGATTTGAACCTGCGACCCATCGATTGTACTGATCGTTAGATATACGTATAACTAGTCGATGGAATCGATCATATAGCAAAGAAAAACTTTGCCACGTCGAGCCTGTCGACCTCAGTGGTAGAGCACCTCGGCTTTAGGGGAGGTCGCAGATTCGAATGCCGCGTGTATATTTTTCTTTGTTGTTTTTAAAGTTTTTCAAGTTTTTCCAAGCACGGGGTGAGTGCTATAACACAACAATAAATAGAAACACGAAAGTACTGATCAAAATTATAAATGTTAATTTCATCTGCAACGATGAACTCATTTAACTAGTTATACGTATGTGTACCTAGCGATCAGTACAATCAATGGAATCGATCATATAGAAAAGAAAAATTTCGCCACGTCGAGCCTGTCAACACTAGTTCAGTGGTAAAGCGTCCCGGCTTTAGGAAGATGGTCACAGGTTCAATCCCTGCGTGTCAATGTTTTTCTTTGTTGTTTTTAAAACTTACGGAAAACTTTTAACCGTCCATCATATCCTTAAAATTAATTTAATTTAACTATAACTGCCTCATAGTCTAGAGATTAGCCTATTTGGCTAAGACCATGAGATCGGAGATTCGATCCCCGGGTCAGACAAAGGTGTTATTGAGTTTTTTTCAAGGTTTTTCTTGAAAATCTAAGATCTTAGAAGCGGAGAGCGGGAGGTTGGCGGAGTGGTATATTACCACTCCCGCGCCTCAAACGAGCTCGTTAAGCTGTTGTGTCCGGGTATCGCTAGAAATTGTCATTAATCGGTAACATGTCGGCGATGAGGATCACCACTTATCTAGCCAACCTACAAACCGGCTAATCGTGGTGAACCGGAAAGTTTAGATACGTTCAGTTTATATTAGTCCGGCCTCCTTCGAAGAACAGATTCCTCATTTGTGTGATTTTTGGAGTGTTTATTTAAGTTGGTCGCTGGTTATATGTTCTCCAAATAAGTGGACTGTATAAAAAAAGAGAGTATATCAGTTTCTAAGACAAATCATGGATAATTAATTTCCACCATCCTTTGACCACCCCGTTGGTCGAGTGGTTAGCAACCCTGACTACGCAATCGACGGGGCTCGGGCTCGATCACCGACGGGGACAAGCATTTGTGTAATGAGCATAAATGTTTGTATTTCCGGGTTTGGGTGTTTATTATGTATGTAAAAGTATTTATATACGTATTTCTACGTATTATAATCATTCACTAACACCCATAACACAAGCAAATAATTTGCTTACTTTGGGGTTAGATCAGTAAGTGTAATTTGTCCCGGGAATATTTATTATATTATTATTACCTTGACTGACACCGCCACGCTCGAAAGTCGACAGCTTCTCCTGGGCGCACAACACTCCAAAGATCTTGCTGGTTGTCTTGCGAGTTGGCTACGCGATTCAGCACGGCTCATAATACGCGATGAATTACGTGAAACGTTCACGAATATTTTTAATTGATTCGCACCCAATTAGCACGGCGATCGTAGGCAGAATGGCTTCTCCCATCTCGCATTAACAGATGACAGATTATAGATGGCAGAACATTTTCTATTACCCACCAACAATCGTGATGAGAACCGAACACCGGTTTTCCAAGCAGAAACCAACTATTGACTATGCCAGTCATTACCGTTATGACCACTGGATGGTAGAGTTCCACATCGTGTTGCCTGGGTCTTGTAACACCTATTATCAACCCTTCCATACGTTTAATAGTAATAAATAAATAATAATAAATGTCACTGGACAACTTACATGAGTTGATCTAACCCCAAATTAAGCAAGGATAAAAATTTGGCTATACGAGTCACTACCATCGTGGCTACTAGGTGGTAGAGATCTGCATTGTCTCGCCCGGGTCTGGTACCACCGCCTTACCAGCGGCGTGCACAGGATTATGATACTGAGTATGCGGCGGAGTACTCGGCCACAAAAACTTTTTCTTTTATAGATTTCAGCGGCGTGCACATGATTATGACACATTTTATTCATTTACTTATTATTAATTAAAATCATCTAAAACGTACGAACGTTTTATTAAAATATCTGTGAATGGCAAGTAAAGCACTGCTTTTCTGCCTATAAGGAGCGCACGCGCCTGCGCCTTACCTATTTCTGTCGCAATAGCGTCAGTGCTAGCAATATCGTGTTCCGGTTTGAAGGGTAAGGTAGCCGGCAAACTTATGCATGTAGTATGAGACCTCGCTACAAGATAGCAAAGCACTATTAACACCTTTGGTGTACTTTCTGACTTAACACCTTTGGTGTTAATGGTGCGTTGTTATGTGGTGTCTATAGGTGATGATTGACTCTTTCTATCAGTAGACCCATCTGCTTGTTTGCTATTTTATAATATAAAAAAAGCAATTTATTTGCTTGTGTTATGGGTGTTAGTCAACGATCTAATACATAGAAATACATATATAAATATTCAAATATATTTATTAAACACCCATACCCAGAAATACAAACATATATGCTCATCGCACAAATGCTTGTCCCTGTCGGATATCGAGCAGGAGTCCCATCGATGCGTAGTCAGATGCGCTAACCACTCGACCAACGGGGCGGTCAATGTAACCTTAACATCTTTGCTGTCTATAGGCAGTGGTTGTCTCTTTCCACAAAAGAGCCATTAGATTATTTAGTAAAAAAATATTCAGTGTTAAAATAATATCAATAATATAATAACACTTTATTTAATAAACACTCATTGTTAAATAATATCACACATATCTTCACGCCAGATCCCTTACGAGGTGGCAGAAAGAACCGAGTGCCAAACATCACGATTCTTGCAAGCTTGTCTCGCTTCCTCCACATTCATCACTCTCTTCATACACACACGTCGGTTGCGAAGACTCTTGACACCACCTTCGGACAGTACTCGATCAATTTGATCATGGTATATCAGTCTTGGTCTTCCTCGGTACCTACATCCTTCCATATTCGCCTTTTTTTATTAACCTTTCATCTACCATTCTTTCTACATATCCGAACCAACGGAGCATGCCCTTTCTCATCTTTACACCGACACTTTCTTTCAAGCCTAACCTCTCTCTCACTACCACATTACGAACCCGGTCTGCGAGTGTTACACCACATAATTTTCTTAGCGACCTCATCTCGGCCGCGTTGATTCTACTTTCATGCCCTTTCTGACATACCAAACTCTCACTTCCATACAATAGCATTGGGATAAGCAAGTATAATAATATCAATAATAAAATAACATAACTTAGCTTTATCTCTAAGTAATCAGGTAAAAATACAGCTTCTGAAATATCTTATGATAAGAAAACGCAATAAATGTAGGTAAGAATAAACGGCGGCATCGCTCATAATCAACGCGCACCGTAACAACACGTATAAAGATGACAGGGTGCTACACCTGCGATACACCGCTGGCCAAGCAAAGTAACAGTATAATGTTACTTTTCTTACATACCCGCTTAAGTTGCCGGTCATTTTTTTTTGTTTATTGGAACGAAGTTCCTTACGGCAGGCTTGGAGGGGATAGGGATTTTGCTGCGCGACCGAACTGAAAAAAATGTGATAGTAAAACCGTAAGAAAAATGCGTGGAATAAAAGCGTTAAATGAGACGTGCGCAGGCGCGACAGTCGCGTACACAAGCGAGTAGTGCCGTTTAGCCGAAGGAAGTTCGTTCCTACCTGGCGTCCCGCGACACCACATCATTTTTTTTAAAACACGGACTCTTACGCGCGCACACGTTACGGGTCCGTTCCGGCGGATCACGGTCATAAAAAGTGATTTATGAGTTGTTTGGATTGAAGCCGATACTGTAAACTGTAAAGCATATATTTTTGAAGTGGTCTTGAGTACTATAATACACTGGTGTGAGAATTGTTTAATTTAAATGGTTTAAACTACAAAATACTTTTAAATTAACCTGTATCATAAACTGCAACCATTACATAGCATACAGCATGGATTAAAATGTCGGACTAATTTCTTTTATTTATTCCCCAGAGCATACTTGAAAAAGAGAGTGCCAACTTGTTGAATGTTATTTTGTACAATGTTTCAATAGGAAACGACTAAATACCATAGAGTACTGTATTAAAAATGGTAATGAGTGAAAATAATGTTTTTTTAGATGAAAATCCTAGAAGTTGGAGTTAGTTCCTATAAAGACCATAGTGTAGTAACGGAATTTTCGCAGTGGTCTCATTAGTTACCAAAGTGTTGTGAGCAGATACTTACGTATAGTATTTGTTAATTATTTGAGCTTCGACGGCAACAGAGTAATTCAAACAAGATTTTTTGAGTATCTCATTGGAACGAATAATTATTTGTATATCAAAAAAAGACTATGTGTATATTGAATGTCATTAAAATAATATTTTAATAACTAACTCTGTTGTCTTCCAAGCTCAATTAGTTGAAAATATTATAGTGTGACTATTTTTGAACTAGTTGGTATTAGGATGTAACAAAGATAAACACTTAAAGCGAAAATTTCAGAAATTCTTTCACGAATAAAGGACAGGTCATCGGTATAACAGATTTTATACAATCTTTCATCTTTTATTTCAGCATTTTAGGGACATTTTTTATAACGTAACCTACATTTTATCCTAGGTAATCAGGTAAAATATAGCTTCTAGGCAAATTTTATTAAAATCGGTTTAGCGTATTAGTCGTAAAAGTGTAACAATCAGACAGTAAGATTGACAGATTTCCGCATTTATAATATTTCAGTATGGAAATTTATATTCTCATGTGATTCAAAAATGAATAATTTAAACATTTAAAAAAGTGTTCGTATAAATAATCCTTCAAGTCAAGTTCAAGTCTGTCCCAGCAAAATGACATGTCGAGAAAAAATGTCGTACAGTCATTACCTAGGATGGCTAACCATCAGTTTCGATAAACTCTAAGTGCTTTATTGCTCGTAAAAGCCTTTAGTTCTAGTTATCGCTATTATTATTATTATTATTACCAGCTAAAACTGACAGTAGGAGTGCTACGTGCTCTTTCGTAAGATTAGTAGAAAAATTTCTAAATTTCCATAACATGCTTTATGTCGATGTAATTAAGATATTGTGCAAATTGTTTTTATGCATAATTCCTGCTTTAAATAAAAATATATAAATTTCTCTGTATATAGCAAATATATTAATGATGCACAATGATTAAATGTATATTATTAATTAAAAATTGATTAAAATTGAAACTGAAAATATTTCTATTACACAGGAAAATTGCACATTGCCTTAAAATCTAAATAAAACTGCTTTTACTAAAAACACATGTTAATTGTCGTAACAACTTGTAGAAGTATAAGAATAATTTGTACTACCACGTCTTTCTTAAATAAGTTGAACGATTTTGTAAAAAATCACAGATTTTGATTATGATTATTTTTATTTATGAATATTATGAAGATTATGAATATTATAAAATAATTACTACCTAGCTTTATATTTATTTATATTACAATCTGATGCTATTCATGATAACTATTTCACAAGAAATCGACTATAAGCTTTTGTGTACTTGTACAGATGCACAGACACGAACACGTTTTTCTAAATTCACAATCCATACTTAATATTAGACTGTCTGTTTGCCTATCCGTGTGTCTGTCTGTATGTCTGTCTGTTATGTCGTGTTATGTAAACCGTAAAATCAGTTTTGATGAAATTTGACATGGAGACAGATCAGATAGGAGAAGGACCTGGGGCTAAACATAGGCTTCTCCTTTTTCAAAAATCAACCCATAATGGGCTAAAATAGGGATTAAAAACTCGCGAGCAAGTCAGGTAATAAATATGTAAACATATTCGTATACCCAATATACAGTCAATTAAATATATATTATGTGTTGTTTATGTATCTATGATTATGTATCTATGTGTCTATGTGTCTATGTGTCTATGTGTCTATGTGTCTATGTGTCTAAGTGTCTAAGTGTCTAAGTGTCTAAGTGTCTATGTGTCTATGTGTCTATGTGTCTATGTGTCTATGTGTCTATGTGTCTATGTGTCTATGTGTCTATGTGTCTATGTGTCTATGTGTCTATGTGTCTATGTGTCTATGTGTCTATGTGTCTATGTGTCTATGTGTCTATGTGTCTATGTGTCTATGTGTCTATGTGTCTATGTGTCTATGTGTCTATGTGTCTATGTGTCTATGTGTCTATGTGTCTATGTGTCTACGTGTCTAAGTGTCTACGTGTCTACGTGTCTACGTGTCTATGTGTCTATGTGTCTATGTGTCTATGTGTCTATGTGTCTATGTGTCTATGTGTCTATGTGTCTATGTGTCTATGTGTCTATGTGTCTATGTGTCTATGTGTCTATGTGTCTATGTGTCTATGTGTCTATGTGTCTATGTGTCTATGTGTCTATGTGTCTATGTGTCTATGTGTCTATGTGTCTATGTGTCTATGTGTCTATGTGTCTATGTGTCTATGTGTCTATGTGTCTATGTGTCTATGTGTCTATGTGTCTATGTGTCTATGTGTCTATGTGTCAATGTGTCAATGTGTCAATGTGTCAATGTGTCTACGTGTCTACGTGTCTACGTGTCTACGTGTCTACGTGTCTACGTGTCTACGTGTCTACGTGTCTACGTGTCTACGTGTCTACGTGTCTACGTGTCTACGTGTCTACGTGTCTATGTGTCTATGTGTCTATGTGTCTATGTGTCTATGTGTCTATGTGTCTATGTGTCTATGTGTCTATGTGTCTATGTGTCTATGTGTCTATGTGTCTATGTGTCTATGTGTCTATGTGTCTATGTGTCTATGTGTCTATGTGTCTATGTGTCTATGTGTCTATGTGTCTATGTGTCTATGTGTCTATGTGTCTATGTGTCTATGTGTCTATGTGTCTATGTGTCTATGTGTCTATGTGTCTATGTGTCTATGTGTCTAGGTGTCTATGTGTCTATGTGTCTATGTGTCTATGTGTCTATGTGTCTATGTGTCTATGTGTCTATGTGTCTATGTGTCTATGTGTCTATGTGTCTATGTGTCTATGTGTCTATGTGTCTATGTGTCTATGTGTCTATGTGTCTATGTGTCTATGTGTCTATGTGTCTATGTGTCTATGTGTCTATGTGTCTATGTGTCTATGTGTCTATGTGTCTATGTGTCTACGTCTCTATGTGTCTATGTGTCTATGTCTCTATGTGTCTATGTATCTATGTGTCTATGTGTCTATGTATCTATGTGTCTACGTATCTACGTATCTATGTATCTATGTATCTATGTATCTATGTATCTACGTATCTACGTATCTATGTATCTATGTATATATGTATCTATGTATCTATGTATCTATGTATCTATGTATCTATGTATCTATGTATCTATGTATCTATGTATCTATGTATCTATGTATCTATGTATCTATGTATCTATGTATCTATGTATCTATGTATCTATGTATCTATGTATCTATGTATCTATGTATCTATGTATCTATGTATCTATGTATCTATGTATCTATGTATCTATGTATCTATGTATCTATGTATCTATGTATCTATGTATCTATGTATCTATGTATCTATGTATCTATGTATCTATGTATCTATGTATCTATGTATCTTTGTATCTATGTATCTATGTATCTATGTATCTATGTATCTATGTATCTATGTATCTATGTATCTATGTATCTATGTATCTATGTATCTATGTATCTATGTATCTATGTATCTATGTATCTATGTATCTATGTATCTATGTATCTATGTATCTATGTATCTATGTATCTATGTATCTATGTATCTATGTATCTATGATCTATGTATTTATGTATCTATGTTAACTTTAATTTATATATCATCATTTATATATCATCGTGTATTTTGTGCACCAACCTGCATGTTTATGCTTCTTTCGCTAAAAATCCTTAACCTGCTGGTCATCTGGAAAAGATCGCTTTAGGCGATAAGACCGCCAAATTGTATAACATCTTATATTATTATTTTTTCTCTTTGGTATGTGTCCTTTTTGATGTAAAATAAATAATTATTATTATTATGTAAGAAAAATATTGATACTTAAATAATTCACACATATTTTATTTATTGTGGAACGAAGGTTAAATTACAAACCTTTTTTTATTAACAAAACTCAAAATGTTAAAAAAATCAATAACTCTCCTCAAGCCAAAATTTTTAAATGCACATTAAGTTTCATTGACATAGTTTATATTTCATTTATATCGAATAGTTTTAGCTATTTTTTTAGTAGGCAACTATATAAAGTAAACGAAGTGTGATTTTAAAACATAAATGTAATTTTATTAGATATTATATTATTCGATTAAAATGTGTCTTATAGAAATGTCTTCAAGTGCAGAGAATAGTAATTTCGCGTGACGTTATCCCGTAACACGCATGTCATTTGTTTTGATTACACTGCCGCCGTGCCTTCCGATGTTAATGTTTTTTTATTATTTATTTTATTCAGCCGGAGCGCTGTACATAAAGGATATGATGTTGCTGTATCAGTTTTATTTACAAAATCTTTTTCGGGAATACTTATTTTTTACCTTTTGTGAGGATTATTTTTAAAGTCGACTATTTTTACTACCCTGAATTGATTGGAGGTCCCTGTTGAAGAATAAATAAAAATAAAAACTGCCTTACGGCTCAGAATCTCGTAAAAAGCGAAAGAATAATTACGTGATGCTAAAATCGTGGACTTTAATTAGGTGACTGACACAGACCACATGTTGGTGATAGAGTTCTGGAAGCCTTACATATTCCTACCACACACCATCAATGCTTATGTAAGTTCATCTATCATGCACTAGTTTGGAGGGTAAGCTAGCCTGTCAACTTATGCATGTGACAATTACCAATCCGCCACACGGATAACAATGCACTGTTGCACTGTTAACATCATTGGTGTCTAAAGGCGATGGCTGGTTGGTAGGATGGATGGTTCTTTCTATCAGGAGAACTATGTGGTTGTTTCTATGAAATATGTTATATATAATATATATATATATATATATATATATATATATATATATATATATATATATATATATATATATATATATATATATATATATATATATATATATATATATATATATATATTTATATATATATTAGAGATGGGCCGAATGTGGTTTGAACCGAATTCGAACTTCGGCCGAACATTCGATGAAAATAAAAAATTCGGCCGATTTTCGGCCGAACTTCGGTTCAATTTTAGTGCGCGTTTTCGCGTTTTCGAGAGCGACACGTCTTGACTTGTTTACAAATTTATTTAAATAATTTTATATATATTTAATAGCTTTCGCAGCGCACGTGAAATACTGACGTTACCTATCGGCAAAATTTTGATACCTTGGATTGCTTTGTTTCAATTTAAGTAGGGATCTCTACTTTTTGAAAGTATAATATAGTTTCTTGGGAATGATTTAACATCTAATGGTGAAAGAATTTTTCAAATCGGTCCAGCAGTTTTAGAGCCTATTTGGCACACATAAAAATACAAAAATACAAACTTTCTCCTTTATAATATTAGTGTAGATTTCAGTCAAAATAGTGCAAGTGGTACTGTTTTTGTAGTGCCGAATGTTCAGCATTTAAACCGAATTTCGGCCGAATGTCGAAGTTCGGCTCAAGCTGCTGAAATTCGGTTAAACCGAATATAAAACGAATTTCGGCCCATCCCTAATATACACACACATATATGTGTATATATATATATATATATATATATATTAATACGTGAAGAAAAATCTTTGGTTTCTTTTCTAAGACAATTGCGTGAACAGTGGAGTATGAAATTTTACACAGTTGAGTTTACATTGCAGAGGACTACAGAAACTTTAATATTTTTAAATAAAATGCATAAGAAATACATTAAATGAATAAAAATAAAAATTAAACACACTACATTCATGTAGCATATACGATAAGATACACACGTATAATATACTATTTTCTTTACGGCTAAAGTATATATATATATATATATATATATATATATATATATATATATATATGTATATATATATATATATATATAAATACGTGAAGAAAAATCTTTGGTTTCTTTTTTAAGACAATTGCGTGAACAGTGGAGTATGAAATTTTACACAGTTGAGTTTACATTGCAGAAGACTGCAGAAACTTTAATATTTTTAAATAAAATGCGTAAGAAATACATTAAATGAATAAAAATAAAAATTAAACACACTACATTCATGTAGCATATACGATAAGATACACACGTATAATATACTATTTTCTTTACGGCTAAAGTCTGTTGTCAAATTTAAAAGAGTTTTTGTTGTTTAGTCCATGGTCGATTTTCGGCCACAGGCGATCGCTAGTATATATAGATAAAGAGAGCAAAAAGACAGAAGGCTCACCTGATGGCAAGTGGTCACCGCCGCCATGGACAACTACACTATCAGAAAACTTGCAGTTGTGTTGCCGGTCTTTTAGGAAAGAGTGGGCTCTTTTTTTTTTTGAAGGTCAATAAGTCGTATCTTTTTGGAAAAATCCCTGCCGGTAATTGGTTCCACAGAGGAGTAGTGCGGGGAAAAGAGCCTCGAGAATCACACAGTTGTGGATTTCTAGAGATCAAAATAGTGGGGATGAAATTTTTAATTTTGTCGTGATGTCCGATGGTGAAATTCCGCGGCAGTAATTAATCCAAACAGTTCCTCGGAACACTCCCGATGATAGATCCGACAAAAGATGCAGAGCGAAGCCACATCTCCACGTAATTCCAAAGAAAAGTCGATTAGGAATAGTCCTGTCGTCGACAATTCGAGCCGTTTTACGTTGAATGCGGTCAAAAGGAAGGAGCTGGTGCTGTGGAGCCCCCGCCCACAAGTGAGAGCAATACTCCATATGAGGCCGGATTTGCGCCTTACAAATTTGTAAGCGATGGGTCGGTGTAAACTACTGCCTGGCCCTGTTGAGAACACCCAGGTTTTTTGAGGCTAACTTGGCTTTGCCTTCCAAATGACCACGGAATTGTACGTTGCTCTACATGTCAACTCCAAGGATTTATAAACTATAGGTATAGGTATACTATAGGTATGCGAGTCCAACTCGCATTTGATCTTTTTTTTAATATTTTATGTTAACTTATAGTCTTGTTTATTTATTTATAGTTATCATTATCTTTTTGTATAACAATATCTATATTATTATTATAAATGCGAAAGTTTGGATGTTTGGATGGATGTTTGGATGTATGTTGGGATGGATGTTTGTTACTTAATCACGCAAAAACTACTGAACGGATTTGAATGAAATTTGGCACACACGTAGATGATGATCTATAATAGCACATAGGCTATTTTTTATCCCGGAAAAATTAGGTGATCCCGCGGGATTCGCCAAAAATTTTTATAATGCAGCGGGCTGCACGCTGCAGCTAGTATGAAATAAATAATAAGTCCATACTAATATTATTAATGCGAAAGTCTGTCTGTCTGTTACGCTTTCACGGCTAAACCGATGGACCGATTTTCATGAACCAAGCATAGCTATAGTTGAAGATCCGGGGTCAAATATAGGCTATTTTTTTTTTCAAAAATCTGTCCCTGGAGGGCTTAAATAGGGAATGAAATTTTTATTAAAAGCTATTTGGACGACTTATTAATATATTCGCGGGCGAAGCTGCGCGGGTCAGCTAGTATCTATATAAATTTATTGTTTGCCTTAGTTAAATCCTCCTCCTACAAATTTGCTGCGGAGAGATTATGCAAATACTCCGTTGGCTTTAGCCAGTACTTGTTGATAACTATGGCCAGCGTATTTTCCGGATTTTATCTCTTTAAAACTATAACAATTCTTAGTTTTTTTGAAAAACTTTAAAAACAACAAAGAAAAATATTGACACGCAGGATTTGAACCTGCGACCGTCTCCCTGAATCCGGGATGCTTTACCGCTGAGCTGGTGGCGAAATTTTCCTAGATTTTTTCTTAGTTTTTTGCCCTTTATTTTCTACCCAACTTAAGCATAGCCAAATAGGCATAAGACAAATTTTCTGGACTTGCAATCACGTGTTTGATGAGGATCACGTATTATGAATTGTAATATGTAACGTTCACCTGAGTTGAACGCGCTAATCTTCAGGTATAATAATCGGATTTTTTGTATGATAGCTGCATTCTCAAGTTTTAACAATTAGTCCAGAAAACACAGTGTTAATTACATCATTTAATACATTGATTTGTATATATATAATATCCTCCATTTACATGGGATTATTCTCAATTCTCATTTTAACTAGTTTTCGATAAATTCAACATAATCAAATATTATTATACATTCCATTACATTACATTCAACATAATGACTTACTATTTCGACAAGTATCAAATATAGAACCGTTCTTGTGGACTGACCGATGTATAATGAAAATAAATGTGTCACCCCCGCCAACGGTTAGGTAAGGCGGGATTCTAATCACGCCACCGACAAACAAGTAACAAGTGGCGCGGTTTAGTTTAAATGATAGCTAAAAATGTTAATGGTACGTTGCTATCCGTGTGGTGGGATGGCCATGCCACATGCATAAGTTCACCGACTAACTTCCAAACCAGAACATGATAATGACAAGCATTAACGCTATTGCGGCAGGAATAGGTAAGGCGGTGGTACTAAATACCTAGGTAAGACGTTGAGGAACTCTACCACCTAGTAATCACGATGATAATGAAATGACACATAAAATCAATCAGTCGCCTTTTACGTCCTGCTTGACATAACGGCAGTTGGTCTATTCTTCAAAGGAGCATGAACTAACAGGGGGGAAACTTGTGTTTACGTACACACAAAAACCAAAGCCATTGCCAACGCGTTATTTTAATTTAGAACAAAAATTGCAATTCCAGTTGCTGCGCCTAATAAACATAATATTATGTAAATCGGCTTATGCACGTAAAGTGAAAAATAGTGTGTAATGCAACTGTACATTCCATATCCATACTTATCCATACTAATATACTAATACTAATATACTAATATACTAATATAATAATACACTAATATACTAATATACTAAAATACTAATATACTAATATACTATTATACTAATATACTAATATTCTAATATACTAATTAACAAATTTTACTAATACTAATTATACTAATTAATATTATTAATGCGATAGTCTGTCTGTCTGTCTGTTACGCTTTCACGGCTAAACCACTGGACCAATTTTCATGAAATTTGGCATGGATGTAGTTGAAGATTCAGAGTCAAACATAGGCTAATTCTTTTTTTCAAAGATCAGTCCCTGGATGGCTCAAATAGGGGATGAAATTTTTATTAAAAGCTATTTGGACGACTTATTAATATAGTCGCGGGCGAAGCTGCGCGGGTCAGCTAGTAAATAAATAAATAAAAACCCGTCGGCAACGTTATATGAAGTGGTGTGCTGGGGTGTCATCTCTTTAGTCTAACTTGGTACAAATTGTGTTCACATGGCTGTATAACCACATATACGTTTACCCTACGGCTTAAAGAAAAATTATTATACCAAAAAACTTTTTTATTTCCTTGGATTTTTTTGAAAATGGCGTCAGGATTATATCTTAATGGAAATGTCAATTGCCTATCTTATATTATTGAAGTCCACGTCTGCGACTCCATCTTCAAACTGATTTTCAATCTGCGACTGCCGATCTCGCGGTCTTTATAATACTGTACTTATTTTTATTTATGCACAAACAAAAAGTTCATAGATTTAACTTAATGCCTAAGGGCTATACTAGCCAATCTAACGTATTAAGAAAATAAATTAAAAGATTTTTATGGCTACGTTAACAAATTGGTGAATTTTTCGGCTATCTAATCTTTTTCTAAGTTATTTATTTCGTTGTTCTTGTTGAAGATCATTTAGAAGGAAACAAAACCCTATAAATTCTGAAAATAATGTTGTAGGGGAAATAATGAAAATCAATAGAAACCATAGTTGTCAGAGTCAAACAACACAGGAGAAAAATCATCGGCTTGGCGCAAATTGTATTTGCCATCGTATCCCACCTTTTGTTAGGGTTGAAACAACGAACATTCTAGAAAATAGAAAACAATTAAAGGTTTTTAGACATTTTTTAACCGAATTACCAAGAATAGGAAGTTATCGATTCGACTATATTTTGTTAATGTTTGTTATATCGAAACTTGGTTATTTATAAACTGATTTTTAAACATACTTTTAACTTCCCGCTACATATAGATAGATTACTGATTTTGCCCCGATTTTCTTAAATCGAGATTTCACCAGATCTGCACGTTTGAGGTCCTAGGAGGCTTTTTAGACCATTTTCATGATCGCGTCATAATGTCTGTATATATGTATGTACGTGTATGTGTATGTAATCTCATAACTTTTGATTAGCTTGACCGATCAAAACGCTGTTGGTGACATTCGATTAGGGTTTGCTTAACTTAGACTTTCTGAAAATTTGAACCGATTTGGCCCAGAAGGTTTAGATAAATTAAAAAAAAACTCAAAAATAATTTCAGTGAAACAATATTTTTTTAAATAACTTCCAGACTAATGTAGCAAATGTTTACAAAATCTAATTAGATCTATTTCTTGAAAAACTGCGTCCAATTCTGGTAATTACATCAAAATCGTTTTTTGTCTGGGAGTAAACGTTGACGAAAAATTTTGAAAAAGTTTTATTTTTTGTAATAACTTCGAAATTTTTAAATATATCATTATTTGCTCTTCGACAATATTTTATTACTTAAGAAACTAAGTCAAATGCCAGTTTAAAAGGTAAAATTGTTTCGAATTTTCAAAAGGTACAGCTTTGCAAATATTAAAATTAGTTATTAGAGCAAATTTATTTCATATTTTTAAAATATGCTATATATTTGCTTTTAGGCTATGTTTATGAAGTTTTATATATATATATATATATATATATATATATATATATATATATATATATATATATATATATATATATATATATATATATATATATATATATATATATATATATATATATATATGCATACAGACTGACTGTGGAGTTACCTTCGACACTTTTGGAGAGTACTCGGTATTCGTTTCTCGTAAAATGAAATAATAAAATTAGGGGCTTAGTTTTTGACCAATATTTCTCTAAAAATAAGTGAAATGTGGATATTGTACCTCCTAAATACGCCGCGCTAGTCGACAATAAGGACACGCCGCCGCCACCACCTACCCCAACCTCAATACCTGCGCGACACGTGCGCTAGGTGCGCGCGACAAGTCACTGAATTAAATACAATATTTATTCTAACAAAGTATTTGATATATATATAATCGTGTAAAATATATGTATATTTATGCTGTGTGTGTATTTCATATCCACAGAATAAATTACTCTTTTATGGCGTTATATGTTTTTTTTACCCTCTGAACTGGAATCGTCAGTGAAAATCATTCACGCTATTGCGGCAGAAATAGGTAAAGTGGTGGTACCAAACTAACGCGAGATGTTGCAGAACCCTACCACCTAGTAATCAACCGTTCGCCTTTTATGAACAACTAGCGACCTGCCCGCGGTTTCACCCGCGCAGCTTTTGTTGCCGTGGGAATATCGGAAAGGTTTATACACTTAAACCTTCCTCAAGAATCAATCTATCTATTAAAAAAACCGCATCAAAATCCGTTGCGTAGTTTTAAAGATTTAAGCATACATAGGGACATAAAGACATAGGGACAGACAGAGAAAGCGACTTTGTTTTATACTATGTAATGATCTGGCAAAATAACAAATGGCAGGGTCAGATTTGAGGCCCCGATACAAAGAACTAGAAGATTACGTTGATATGTCTTTAAATTTGCTTTCATAGTAAGTATTTTCATGATACCACCACGTTACCTATTTTTTCAATAGCATCAATGCTTGTCATTACCGTTTTCCGGTTTGGATGGTAAGGTAGCTGGTAAAGTTATGCATGTGGAATTCCGCATACTCAGAAAACCGAAGTATATTAAAAAAAACGCACACTACTTCATTACTGGTATTACTAAGAATATTGACCACCCCGTTGGTCGAGTGGTTAGCGGCCCTGACTACGCAATCGACGGGGCTCGGGTTCGATCCCCGACGGGGACAAGCATTTGCGTGATGAGCATAAATGTTTGTATTTCCGGGTTTGGGTATTTATTAAATATATTCCAGTATTTATATATGTATTTCTATGTATTAGTATCGTTGACTAACACCCATTACACAAGCAAATAATTTGCTTACTTTGGGGTTAGATCAGTAAGTGTAATTGTCCCGTGAATATTATATTATTATAAGTCAGACATCCACGGAACGTTGCAAGGTAAATTGGTGTCTTTTTTCTTCTCCGCAGTAACCTCAGTAGTCTAACATTATCAGCTTCAGAACGGACGCATGAGGCCTTAGGTTCAAAATCAGAAATAGGTAAGGCGGTAGTACCACCTAATAGTCACGACAGTAGTGACACGTATAACCAATCGGTCGCCTTTTACGAGGAAAAAACAAGTTGATAAATATAATAATATAACATCGCACACATAAGCCCACACACCTTCATCTACACCTTCATAGATGTAGACACAATGATATTTTTTTTATTTTAATTTATAAAGATCTTAACAGTAATTTGTCAACCCTAACACAATGAGACCGCTAGCTTTGCAAAATCACACGCGATACGGTGTCACATCCCCAAGCATTTGTCACGAAAAAAGGGGAGAAGTCGGGTGATTCAGGCAGCCCCTAAGAAAGGCAATTTGTAGGCGTGAGTTGGCAAATCACGTGTTGCTTCATCCGGAGTAGCGGGATGTTGTCGCATTTTATTGCCTAATTATCTCGCTGCGATAAAACAGGATAAATCTTCATGATTTTATTTAAATTTTGTTGATATTTAAATTTGACCATTCTATTGGGCGAAAGTTAAACGATCCTAACAAAATATTCGAAAGGGCTCGAGTTTGCATTGACTGGTGCAATCTTGTCTAGTTCTTAGCCATCATAACTATGCCATCGAAAAGGCTCGAGTTTAATTCCTGACTGGTGTAATTTGTCGTTTTGATATTTAAATTATATGCATTGATCTAAAACAAGTTGATTTAAACTTTAATTTTGCAACTTTTTATTTTTCCTTTCTACAAATTCCAATAGGACTCCACGAGGCTCGATAATCCCTATTTAGCATCTTTGGCTCCCCTGCTATTTTATCCTTACCCTAAGATGATTTTTATGTTATTATTTAGGATTCAAAGATTATGAATATTATTAAAACTTGCCAGCCCCATCGGCGCCCTGATCATATTAGCATTATCTGCTGCTTATACGAATAATTTATATTCATTATCGTTTTTCTTTTTTCTCAAATTATCTTTATACATGAAATCTCACTAGCAATACAGAGGCTCGTGGTGAATGTGCGTAAACATGTAAAATAAGAAACAACGATAAGCTATTAAGTTGAGCTGAAAGTAACGTTCAACATTGTTTATTACTTCCCATCTCACTCGATAAATTGTGAAGAAAATCTATCTCCATTTGACAATTTTTTTACATTTCATAGGAAAATAAATTGTGAAGGAAATATAAATTGTGAAGAAAATCTCCATCTGACAATTTTTTTACATTTCATAAGAAAAAATCTGTTGACCCTGTAGGGCAACGTTGAACTTTCCACTAAATTGAGGAATTTTAAGTTTAAAGGAACAAAAACAGTACCTAAGCATTCATTTTTTATTTATTTTGTGTTTAATTTTTTTTTTGTGTTTAAAAAAATGTATATTTTCAAAATAATCAATTTTGATCTTTTAAATAGCATTTGATGCAACTTTTTGACCCTAAAATTGTCTATCAGCTACAAAAGAAGTATGTTAAAAAATGACAAAGAAACGTCAAAAAACATTTTTTCAAAAAAGTTTTCCAATAATATTCCAAACGAATCAGTCGATTTTAATTAGATTTATGTCTTCAGCTTACTTAATTAAGTAAGTTGCTGTAAACAACAAATTTTAATATTTGAAAAGCCGTAACTTTTGACAATTTGATTCGATTTTAATTTTTGAAACTTTTTATTTATGAGATGAGATGAAAAAAGAAAAAAAATGATGAATTGAAGCTATGTCGATAAAACACTTTTGCAAAATTTTTCATTAGCGATGACTCTCGAATGGATCCACCGATTTTGATACAATTTACAGAAGACGCAATTTATTAAGGAATAAATCTAATTAGATTTTGTACTCAGTTGGTACATTAGTTTTTGAAGATATTTAAAAAAAATTGTTTGGCTGAATTTTTGTAGCTAATAAACAATTTTAAGGTTAAAAAGTTGCGTCATCATTTTGAAAACACACATTTTTTTAAACACAAAATAAAATAATATAAAAGACAAAATAAATAAAAAATCAATGCTTAGGTATGGTTTTAGTTCCTTTAAACTTAAAATTCCTCAATTTAGTGGAAACCAGGGCTCGCTTCAATGTCGAAATTTAGAAATTGGAACCAAAAAAATTGATAATTAAAAAAAAATTGTTTTTGTCACGCAAAACATTCTGTAAACTCAAGGGCTTTATTGTTTTCTACTGATAGTGGAGTAGTATCATTTTGAATCAAAACTAAACTAAATTATTTGGGTTTTCATCAACTCAAAACTTTCCTTTCTTTTGAATTAACTTTCATGGAATATTTTGAAGGGTGTTTTACTAATTAAAAGTCTAAAATGTTGCGAATTTTTATTTTATTATCCAAAAAAAAATATCATTATGCTTGGTTAATATTTAAAAGATCTACATAATACGGAAAATATATTAATAAACTAATTAGTAACGAAAACAGCGATAACCTCAATTCAGAGAACGGACGATAAAATGTATTTATAATGCGCAAAATAAATTGGTTTTTTCCTGTTAATCATTAACTAACGCAGTCGACTAGGGATGGGCGATATACATCGATGTTTCGACGATCGATGTTTTTTCCGGGAAACATCGATTTTTTTGGTCGATTTTTTTTGGAATCGAAACATCGATGGTCGATGTAGAATAATGAACCATCGACATCGAAATAAATTTCTACTAGAAATTTTTATGCGCGCGCTAAAAATTAAAAAAAAATCTAAAAATACCAAAAAAAAATCGGAAAAATTACAGTTATAAATATGGGAAAAAAATCTATTAAACACAATTGTTAATGACTTGCAAGTGCATTTTCATAGCTGGAATATGATCTTAGAATTGAAAAATTGACAAAATTTTTAAAAAATAGCATGTAAAGAGAAGCTACAAAATAACCGTATTTTCGAATTTCAGATTGTCGTTCGATTGTATCGAATTTTTTTAATCTTTAAATGATCTACGCAGTGTTTAATAGATTTTTTTCTCTTATTTATAACTTTAATTTTCCCGATTTTTTTGATTTTAAGATTTTTTCAAATTTTAATCATACTCAGTTTGAATCCAAAAAATTTTTTTATCTCGATAATTTCGATTTTTCATGATTTATTGTCATTTTTTTGAGTTTTTTTGCTATTTTTTCAAATTTTGACGGCTCAACAAGCTAATTAACGTTCAAGTTCAGATTCAGTGAATTGAAATACATTAAAATCATGCTTGATTTGGGTCCACAAAATTTTATTCATCGCTGTGGCTGCAGTTTTTTGCGATTTTTTGCCTTATTTAGGGTTTTTTGAATTTTAGTCAAAATTTTGAGGGTTTACAGGCAATAATAATTAAAAATTATTTCTTTTTACGCCAAATTTGGTTGTAATTATAATTTTTTCGAATTTTCGCGCGCATTTTCAACATCGATGTCTACAATCGATGTTTCAATGTTTTTGTCAAAACATCGATAGTTCGATGGTGAAAAATTTCGAAAATCGATATTCCGATGTCGATTTTTCTTGCTAACATCGCCCATCCCTACAGTCGACCATAATTTACATGAGTTATATTGCTACAGTTGAACAGTTTTAGGAATTATAATTAGGTTTTCTGTTTGTTATTTCATAATTTTGTACAATAATACCATTTACCCTAACTAAGAATCGAACCCGAGCCGCGCGCTTGCCAGACTGATACCTAACGTCCTACGCCGTACGACCGATAGATGATTCAACATCTTATTATTCTTATAAGCTAATCCTATGGGGTGATTGAGCATAACAGCTTATTATTTATAATTTACATTATTTGTATTATTTTATGCTGTTTATTGATGAAAAGTCTAACATATACTCATTCAAATATATTAATTTCGAAATGATCGTTTGAGCATAATATTAAAATTTATAAAAGATAAATTATGCCTCTAATTTATTATTACAAATAAATAACCATAGACTAAAAATAAGTAAAAATACTCCATGGAGTAGTTTGAGGTAGGGATGCACGATTCAAAATCGATTCTTACTAGAATCGATCTTTTCCTGTTGTCGATTCGATTATTTAGATCGATTCTTCAGAGCAAGTTGAATCGACAGATCGATTCTTCAGAGTACAAAGTATAAGTTTCCTTACGACTAATTATACAATATTTTGCTATCTAATATAGTATCTTAATTTATAATTCAATAGATCTAATCCACTTCCCAAAATTCTTGCTTAATAAGTTCTTTTTGCATTCAAGAGCTTTTACAGTACCCGGCGATAAATATTGCACATCGACCTTTGGAAAGAGACAATCGGCTAATTTCGGCTTCGTAGAGCGTTATCTCTGTCGCACAAAATACAAACAGTCCGGTACCTATTAGGAGCTGTTAAAACAAGTATGATTTGCTTCTTTTGATATTTTTATTCTTTGTATAAAATACACTAATTTTTCTATAAGTGATGGCTTTAGGTTGGGGTAAAATAAAATAAAAAAACATTTTTACATTATGTTTACGTATTTAATTATTTTGGAACATTACAGCTTTAGTGTACATAATAAACACCATTATACCTATTGCTAAAATGAGACATTGCAATAAAAATAATGTTTTTTTATTTTATCTTACCCCAACCTAAAGCCATCACTTATAGAAAAATTAGTGTATTTTATACAAAGAATAAAAATATCAAAAGAAGCAAATCATACTTGTTTTAACAGCTCCTAATAGGTACCGGACTGTTTGTATTTTGTGCGACAGAGATAACGCTCTACGAAGCCGAAATTAGCCGATTGTCTCTTTCCAAAGGTCGATGTGCAATATTTATCGCCGGGTACTGTAGATTATTGGGAATTAGATTGAAATATTTTATTGCCACAAAAAACGCATTTTTGGTACTTAAAGTTTTACTAATTTTTGGTAAAGTTATCTGTCTAAAACCTCTCAGAGTGCATTAATTTACAATCTGTAAAATAATAAGTAAGCGCATTCACAACAAAATACTGGTTAATTTTTAAAGGTACTAACATTTCATTTTCTATTTTCATTTTACTTATCAATTTATTCTGCAAATTTATAATAGGTTTAATCGTATTATCATATGCACCACCCCAAGCAATGATTCCATAGTTTATAACACTTTCGAATAGACCATGATATATTGTTTTCAGTATAGATGGGTGTAGCCAATTACTTAATTTATAGAATAAAAAAGTGAAATACTTGACTTTTTTAATCAGCTCAGTTACATGCTTGTTCCTAGTTATATGTTATTAAATCTAACGAATCTTGTCCGAAAAGAGCATTTGACTGTAATTCGTCAGCCTATAAAGTATCTACGCATTAAAATATTTCCACAAAATTACGATGAAAAATCTGAACAATAGTGGAATCAATGTACACAATATATAAAGATATGCAGTCTTTTGGGTTTTTTATTTTATTAATTGCAATTATTAATCGCAAGCGCGCAACTAACTGTTAGTATAGAATTATATATATTTTCATGCTTATGATATATTTGACCAATCACGTTACAAATATTTTATATTTTTCATCTAAATTATACTTATGGATTTTTTTAATTCAAAGAACCAGATTTCTTTTTTAATGTTTATTATTATATTTTTATCTCTTAGCATACAAAATATATTTGTTCAAAATTTTAATTCTAATTTTAAAAAGCTATATACTTCAAAATCTATTCATCAATCCTTCTACAACAATACATTTGTAATAAACCATCTGTTTACTATCTAAATTCACTCTTATCAGAACCACACAACCCCCATGAAAAAAAATATATAAAAAATATATTTTAAAATATAAAAATTATATATTTTAAATATATGAAGAATACATGAAAAATATATAAATTATATATCAAAATATAAAGTCCATAAATTTCCAGATCGCTACTATTACTGTAAAGTTCAACGTTGACTTACAGGGTCAACAGATTTTTTCCTATGAAATATAAAAAAAATTTCACTCCATCTGAAATTTTTTTTCTTTTTTAAAAATTTCTCTAAATATCCGAAATCAAATTGGTTCAAATTTTCAGGAAACTTAAGTTTGGCAGAACCCAATCGAATTACAATCGGTCAAGCCGTTTGAAAGTTGTCAGATGTTTACACACATATTGTACCCACATACAGACATATTGACCTCATCATGAAAACATCGAAAATGATTCTGAGGATCTCAAAACGTGGAGTTGTGGTGACAGCTCGATTCTAGAAAAACGAGTCAAAGTCATTTACTTACACGCTACTTACGTAGCGGGAAGTTAAAAGATTGAGTATCACTAAGAAATTTTTAAAATTGTATTTTGAAAAGATATTAAAAATTGGCAATAAAAATGAGGCTAGCAAAACATTAAAGCGTTAAAATAAACTATACATTGCAAATGGTCATACAATTTATATTCTACTAGCTGCAGAGTGCAGCCCGCTGCATTATGAGTTTTTGGTTAATCCCGCGGGATCATCTATTTTTTCCGGGATAAAAAGTAGCCTATGTGCTATTCCAGGTTATTATCTACCTGTGTGCCAAATTTCATTCAAATCCGTTCAGTAGTTTTTGCGTGATTGAGTAACAAACGTCCATCCAAACATCCATCCAAACATCCATTCAAACATCCATCCAAACATCCATTCAAACATCCAAACTTTCGCATTTATAATATTAATATAGATTATGAGTTCGAACCTAGCTATCTATATTAAAAATATACTACACCGTAGTATTTGCAAAATAAGGATTTAAAACGGCGTCATCCATCATGGCGGCTCTGTTTGCCGGTTATAAATTTAGTGCGAAATCCTCACGTCTGTCACGACGAATATAATTACGACGGATGTAATGGACTAGTTTTATTTATAACATAAAAGCCAACGCAGCATTTTATTTTATGAAAGAATATTTTGTATAAGCCAGAACTAGGTAGGTCGTTAGATGTTATTATGTTATGTTTGAATCGTTTACAATTTTTTTTATAAAAAAAATAGTTGTTACTAGAAAAATTTAATCCCGATAATACTATTGATAGTAACTTTTAATCACTTGTATCTCAGTGTTCCATCATTAGAAAAAAACATCTGCACACTTTATCCCCGAAAAGGTATTATTACAGAGGTATACCACGCAACCAGTGCACCCACGATTAGCCGAAGATATTTAGTCCCACAATGTGATAGGTAGCAAGCCTTTCGGCATCTTGGTACTTACTCAATTCCGAGTAACCTAATGTGGTCAACCAACACCGGACCACTAGAGCACGGAGGCAACATCTGTCATTGGAAATTTTCCTAATTTCATTGTTATCGCACACCAAATTACTCGCCTTAATAGATTATTATATTTTTAGATTCAATTTAAAAAATATTATTTTTTCAAAAACTTCCATAATAATTTTCTACTATCTACAACAACACAGATAATAGAAAGCTATGATTTAAATTTGAATCCATCTCTTTTATATCCATGTGTTATCCATCTATTTTTATATTAAACAAAGTGAACCGAATGTCTAGATTTATTAACATTTAGTATACTATGATTGAACTGTAAGGCTTGAGAATGTTAATTCAATTTTCAAATTATATATAATCAATAATTGTTATTAATGACTTGTTTTGGTTCAGTTGTTTTTACCAAATGAAACTTACCAAAAAATAATAAATGTCAAAAGATAAATTTGCATTACAACATGCGACAAAAACATTGAAATGAAATGAAATATATTTATTTGTAAGAATAGGGGGTTTTATTAGTTATTAAAAACAATCAAAAGTTACCAGCATATGATGTGGTGTGCAAATATTTAAAAACTAGCTGTTTCCAGCGACTTTGTCCGCGCGGACTTCGTTTACTCCGCACAGCACCTGGCCGCTAAGTGATAGCGTGATAATATGTAGCCTATATGTTGACCCGACCTGTTAGTAACATTCATGCAAAATTTGAAGTAAATCCATGCAGTACTTTTTGAGTTTACCCCGGACTTACATACAGACAAACAAACAAACAGACTAAAATTCTAAAAACTATATTTTTGGCTTCGATATCGATTGAGATCACGCCCCAAGTATTCTTTTAAAAAAATATTTAATGTACAGTTTTGACTTTCCTACGATTTAATTATATGTATAGATTATCATATTCTTATCTTATATATATATAAAAGAAAGTCGTGTTAGTTACTCCACTTATAACTCAAGAAAGGCTGAACCGATTTAGCTGAAAATTGGCAGGGAGGTAGTTTAGAGCCAGGAGAAGGACATAGGATACTTTTTTTCCAATTAAAAAATAAATCTGCTTATTTATTGCCATTAAGGCGGAACAAAGTTTGCCGGGTCAGCTAGTTTAATTTAAATACTACTTATTTACACATTTCTACATATTATTTACATTAATAATAATTATATGCATTGAATTGAAATTTTATTAAATTATTTTTGTTTACATGGAAATATTGAGATTCATTTTATTAACCAATCCAAGAAATATTTCATTTTTTACAAGCACTTTTGACAATTTTTTTTTTTTTAATTACTATCGTATGGGAACGCGGCCGCACACTGGAAAGATCCGGTGGAAAAAACTCAGCGGGCTTGTCTTGGTTTTTTTATAATTTACAAAGTGCATCTGTTGTTCAGTTAAAATGTTTACATTATTTTAATTATGTAATAAAAGATTTCTTAGCTTCACATTTTAAATAATATCAGCAAAAATTTTAAATTAAAAATCACTCTAACCTCATTTAGTTTTTTCTTAAAAACACAGCATGTTATTTCGTTTCCGTTTAAAATACTTTGGTTTTTCTGTAACGAATTTATTACATATAGTTACCAATAGATGTCGCTAGTTGTACAATAAATCGCGCTATGTTTGTTTGATTGGAAATTTTATATAAAGTTTCCAACATTAACAAAATTCTTATACTTCTGATTTAAAATTTCGTTGCGGGTCTCAAGACCCGATTTTTGAAACGCGTACTACTTGAATAAGTGTAGCGTCGTAATTAGTCTTGTGTCATTGTCAACTGCCAATCAAATCACTGATTTGATTGGCAGTTGACACAAGTTGCCACCGGTAATTTTAGGTGTTTTTTTTAAATAACCGGATTTTCTTCGGTTAAAACCAATTTATATTGTGTTTTGTATTATGTGTAAGTTATAGATAGGTTTACTAATAGTAGAACTGGGCAAAAACTACTTTTGTAAAAAACGTAACAGAACAGTTCCTAGCTAAGTGTTCTGATTCATTTACAATACCCTGCTCCATAATAAGAGCAAATATTTCGTATTCACACTAGTGCAAATATTTGAGATTAGTGTATCTGTTTCTCAAATATTCGTTTTACGCTAATAGAAAATACTCTAGGAAATAAAAATTGTATTAAAAATTTAAGAAATACCTACACTTAGCAATTAAATATGCTCTCCTACATGAGTAGTGTATGAAAGAACACGATGTAGTACATACGGGCGACATCAGGGCCACGCCCTTGCCTTAAATATTAAGAACTGCCTTTACTAAAAAAACTACCTAATCCGCCTACCTACTCAATTAATTTGTATGTCTTTATTATTTATTACAAATTAATAACTACTTAATCAATTTATACATATAATAAAATCGTAGGAAAGTGAAAACTGTACATTGAATATTTTTTTTAAAAAAGAATTGAGACGTAATCTACAATCGATATCAAAGCCAAAAATATAGTTTTTAGATTTTTTTTCTGTTTATCTGTTTGTCTTTATATGTGTCCGGGGTAAACTCAAAAAGTATTGCATGGATTTACTTCAAATTTTGCATGAATATTACTAATGGGTTGGGTCAACATATAGGCTACATATTATCACGCTATCACCTAGAGAGGAGGAGCTGTGGGGAGTAAACGAAGTCCGCGCGGACGAAGTCTTGGTGTTGTCCACTATTAAAAAGTACTGCATGGATTTACTTCAAATTTTGCATGAATATTACTAACAGGTCGAGTCAACATATAGACTACATATTATTATCACGCTATCATCTACGGGGGAGGAGCAGTGCGGAGTAAACGAAGACCGCGCGGACGAAGTCGCGGGCAACAGCTAGTGATTAAATAAAACAATTATTTTAATAATTGTATTCTATTCTTTTTAATGGTTTCTCTTCACAATGAGCCACTATGGCCCATCAAATGATCGTCCAGCATCGCCGCCACGATCGGGCAACTCACCACACGATCGTGAACGCTCAGTAAACGACAGTAAACTGTCTACTGTTATGTTATAACGTCAATAGAAAATGGATAGTAAGGTTATCGCGGCTTTAAAAATATATTTACTTAGCTCTTATAATTATTTACTTAATGTCTTCACCGTCTAGAATGTGCTAGAGACGACCAAGAGTACACAATCACTACGTTGAAGACAACTATGTACTGATTAATCGGCGATTGTGTGGACGCACACGCAATCTTGGGCTATCAATCTTTGATGTACCGACACCATGGCGATTTCGCTCGATCATACCCAATGATGGCCCATCACAGACATTTATGCCCTCTACACTAACGTGCATGCCTTTAGGTGACCATCATGGCCCATTGTGAAGCTTCATATTCAAAAACATTTATAACGCAGCGGGCTGCACGTTGCAGCTAGTATTACTCTATATTTATTTGCAATGGTTAATTAACTACACCTATGGGTATAAGGTTAACAATAAAAACATTATTATACTAGTTAATTTAGCAGACAAAATATAGTTTCAGAACATTGCCATTAAACATAATATGATCTCGAAAAGACATTAACATACTTTTACTATATGTGTTTTTTAATACACTATTCACGTGATTTCTTACAAAATATTAATGAAAATAAAATAAAAATAATAAAACTTGCTACAAAATAATAGTCGCATATGTGGTCTAGTGTTCCAGTATTGGTGTTGACCACATGAGGTCCGGGGTTCCAATCTTGGGTTAGGCAAGTTAAAAAAATGGGTATTTAAAGTTTTCTCACAAAAATAACTTGGATTGGATAAAATCTTCGGCTAATCGTGGGTTGCATTAGGCATTGTTTGTACCTATATTTTCAATGATATGGGCGTGAATATACTTAACCGACTACGTTTAAAGAAAACATTTCTCGTATTCACTTAAACTGGTCACTTCGCTTCGCACTGGTCGCTTGTACTATCGCTTTCGATCACTGTATAAGACTGCCTTCTATTTGTCAACACATCTCTATTTATACCCAAGGTAAAGTTCGACAACAATCGCGAATGTTCGGCAATCATCTCGTAAACAATAGACAATTCTAATTATTGTAAACTTATGGAGAAACAAGTCCTAGTACACGCTTACGCCCTATACCACAAAGTCCATTATGGCATAGCTTCAGGTAACGGTCAACTATTTGTTTATCAATAGAAGTTAGCCATCTCTTTCTTTTATTTCTAGATCTCACCGGCGTTCCAACTTTTCACGATTCTAGATTATTCGTAACAATACTTTTATTTTCCCCCGTGTTAGTCTTGGGTCCATTGAAGAATAGACCAATTGCCGTTCTGCTAAGAAGGTCATAAGAATAGAATAGAATATATTTTATGCGTGAAAATAGGCTACAATAAATAGGTCTTATATTTTTTTTCAGATCGCCATAATCTACCGGCAATGCTGGTCTGCAAATACATATTGTAATCTACTTAATCATAATTAATAATCATATTTAAAATTTAAGCTCATGAATAAAGGCGACTGATTGACTTTACATGTCACTACATGAACGCTGAATACAAGGTGGTAGATTTCCGCAACGTCTCGCTCAGGTATTTGATACCACCATCTTGTATATTCCAGCTGCAAAGGCGTCAGTGCTTCTCATTGCCGTGTTCTGGTTTGGAGGGTTTGTTAGCCGGTAGATTTATGCATGAGATATTGAAAGCTCGCCACAAAATAGCAACGCACCATTAACATCTTTGGTGTCTATAGACGTTTGTTGACTCTCCATCAGGAGACCCATCTGCTTGCTTTCCATCTTTTGATACAAAAAAAAAACTTTAACTGTAACTTAAAATCAGAACAAATATCTATTAATCAACTTATAGGCTTAACAAACAATGACTCTGTTTGATCATAGACTGTAGGGATAAAGATGTTTTTATCTTTTCTGGGTTTGAAAACTGACTTAAATCACAAACATCGACTTTCTATTTCTTGAATTTAGATCTTCACCAATTAAAATGGTTGTTCTAGATATGATTCTCTCATACAATCTTACTGAAGAATCACATGGAAAGTATACTCTCCCATACAAAAAAAATATTTTCAAATCAGTTCATAAATGACTGAGTTCAGAGGTAACAAACATAAAAAGCATGCAGAACCTCCTCTTTTTGGGAAGTCGGTTGAAAATAGTATAAACAGTACACAGGGCTACTTTTAAAGATCCGGCAAAAATTTCAGAGGCTGTTCAGAATCGATAATATGTTCGATTGATGTAATAAAAAAATAATTTTAAAATTCACAAGGGGTCTGGTAGGATAAGATAGGGAAGCTACTCTAAAAGGATATATTGAAAATAACTTGTGTGGTAACATTAGCGAGGTATAAACTTACTCTTGACACATTGAGATAATTAATCAAATAGATGCTAAAAGGAATATTTTTAGAAAAAAAAAAATTAAAAAACTATTACTGCTACACTAATAAAATAAAAACTTTACATTAGAAGAAGAATTTGTCTATATTATATATGACGGCGTCCGCGTCGTCAAATGCAAGAATATTGTAAAGTGTAAACAACAAATGCACGGCCTGGGCCGGCAAGCGCATCGTTCGATATCCCTACTACTCAACTTGTTTTGCTACCTGTATAAAAGGCTCTGAGCGACCGCCGATAGGGCAGTCTAGGCTCTGGCGTGGCTCGGTACACTTGTTGTATCTTGCTAGTAGCTTATCCTCGACTCTTGGATAATTAATTTGTGCAAACAAATTAATTATTATTGTCAACTATAAATTAGTCGCAGTACAATTTATAATTGACTATCTATTGCTTAAATTATGACTTATTTGTAATAAGGAATAATTAAGTTACTTGGAATTGTTAAACGAGAACTAGTCATTAGTGATGGAAAGCTTTAATAGTGATTTTATGTTATTTTTTCGATAAAAGTTGAACAAAATATAAAGAACTGTTATATTACCACATCCGCATTTTGTTTATCATATCTGACCCACTTCCTACATATACTTTTTATAGAATTTTTATATCTTATTTTCTAATAAAAAATGAAGAAATTTTTTCCACTATTTTTTTAAAAATCACCCAAATCTAATATCACAAAAATTACATAATATAGCTAACTATGTCTTGTATAAATAAAAAGCACAAAATTATGAAATGTGTGCAGCACTTCCAAAAAAATATTAAAACATCATATAACAGTCATGGGTATTCTAATGACCTTACATTTATCTTTTGATTAAACTTTTTATTATAGGAATAATTAGAATTAAATTAAAAGAGAATATTATTAATTGAGATACAAATTGTATTTTTAAAGTATATGATCAATTTTCATTGCCGTCCATATTAATAACAGTGCAACTCTCTACTGATGTAAATATTGTTACGAATAATCTAGAAACGTGAAGAGTTGGAACGCTGAATGAATCAAGAAATAAAAGAGATAGCTACTCCTATTAATAAACAAATAGTTGGCCGCTATCCGAATAGCTATACCATAATGGACTTTGTGGTATAGGGCATAAGGGTGAAAATGCGTGTACTATCATAAGTTGTTTACAATAAGAAGTAATTCATTGATTCCCGATACATTTAGATTTTTCTGGATCCAGGTAGAACTTTATCCTGGGTATAAATAAAGATGTTTTGACAAATACAGGGCAGTTTTTATAAAGCGATCGAGAGCGATACTTGAAGCGACCCGTGTGAAGCGAGAAATGTTTTATTGTGTAGTCGGTTAAGTTCAGTGATAGTACAATGAGTTACTAGTGTTAATCAGAGTATTGGAGTATTTCGTTGTGTTATTTTGTGTATCTGTATTATAAATACACGGATTTAATATAAGTGGCGTTTTCTTACAATTACGAACCCGAAGTACGTAACAATATATTAGATAAAGTTTGTGTTGGACGTAAGACTTTTTACATTTACCAGACATACTTCGAGTACATTCACTCATTAAAACAATGCAACAATATATATTTATTTTAAAATAAGATAATATATTCCAAAAAAAATCCACCACACTAATGACGCGGCTACACATATCGGCATATGGCGAAGTATTGGCTTGTAGTCGTACGATGTTGTCGCGAACTACATCGCGGTAATTTCTTACGTCTTATGCTGCCGTATAAGCATACAAACAAATTATATTTTTAAAGTATATGATCAATTTTCATCGCCGTCCTTATTAATAACAGTGCAACTCTTCACTGATGTAAATATATTAGATAATGTTTGTGTTGGACGTAAGACTTTTTACATTTTACAGACAGTTTATGTTTTTACAGACATACTTCGAATACGTTTACTCATTAAAACAATGCAACAATATATATTTATTTTAAAACAAGATATATTCCAAAAGAATCCATCACACTAATGACGCGGCTACACATATCAGCATATGGCGAAGTATCGTGCTTTATGTTGTCACACGATGTTATCGCGAACTACATCGCGATAATTGCTTACGTCTTATGCTACGGTATGCTTAATGGGTAATGGTACCCATGACATATTATGAGTTTTTTATTTTTATTAAAAATCAAAACATGATAATAATTAGACTGCCTAATAAAATGTTGAGTATACCTGAATGGTCACTTTGCGGAAAATGGAAGTGACATTGACATGTTTACTTTTTTGATCTCGAATTCCATTTCAGATTATAAGTACTTGTTGTTGTTTAAAGAAAATGTGTAAAAACGAGTACGAATTCAAACCCATGTGGATTCTGAGAATTTAGAAAATTTTATGTTGAAAAATTTTCATAAACGCTCCACGAAGCGTACTAGGAATACATAAACCGTGGAAAATATCGGATATTGGGAACGATAATATGACGTCACAGGCTACATGCCGTCCGACACTACGTGCCGGGCATAATGTATGAAAACGTTCGCTTATGTCTTTAGTAAACTGTAAAATGAGGACTCCCAGAATTTAATTGGTTGAAATGGAATCGAGTTCAGTGCAAGCGTGTATAAGGTTTTTTCTATTACTCTTCTTGGTATAGGTGTGAGGCTGTCCGGCTTAGATCATCAGGTCTCAGTTTCGATCTCCAGCAGGCGTATCACCTAAAATTTGTAACCCGCCAGCGATCAACGATGACTCTTCTTAAACGTAACAAAAGAAACATCAAAAACGTCTTCAATTGCTTGCGACCAGCAATTTTTGTCTGATCAATCAAAAACTGGATGCATTTTTCGTCATTAAAAATATTTAAGCAACAACGACGGCCACTAATATACAAGGCTATTATTTGTCTTGCAATAACTAAACAATTATGATAATTACGTATTGCGAGATACGTGAATGCCCCGAGGGTTAGATAAATGTTATTGAGTTTTTTCATGATATTTTATGAAAATTCAAATCTTAGTAGTAGCTCTGAGTCTAGTGGGCGCAAAATACTAGAGATTAATAGAAGTCAATGTTACATACAAGCAATATTCGAGCATAGCACACATAGACACCTCTCACGGACGCGATATCTCGGACTGGTGCGGAATAAACTCTTCCGAACCATTCCGAGATATCGCATCCGTGAGAGGTGTGCGTTGCTCGAATATCACTTGTATGTGGATTGATTACTGTTAGTCTCCAGTATTCTGTGTAGTGGTGGTGTGTTATACATCTGAGTTTCGGATTAGCATGTTAAGCTGTCCGTCCCAATTATCTCGGCAATCGCTGTTAGATCGGTAAAATGAGTCGATGGGGATCGTGTCTTAAAATATTTGAATGTAAATAAAAATAATTTGATAAAATTTCAATTTATTATAAGTAATATAAATATATAGGACTGTGTAAATAAGTAATGCAAATAAAATTCTTACCATAGAATATATGGTAATTTTTAAATTTTTAAATATTTGCGCACCATATAATGGTAGAATACGCCTGTATCTTTGATTAATTTTAATAACTTGTAACAACCATATTCTTACAAATAAATACTTTTCATTTTCATTTCGTCAGCAACCAGTAAACCGAGAAGTCTATAGACTTACAATTTTCTCTGCCTACATCACAAGAAAACCACCGTAATGATTCTTCATTACGTTTCATATCTGTAGACAACAAAAATCTTAATGGCGCTTTGCTATCTTTATGACAGAACACTAATGCCACATGCTGACATAACCGGCTACCTTACTCTTCGAATGGATTCTGACAGTGATTATCACTGATGCTATTGCGGCAGGAATAAGTAAGGCTGTATTACCAGACCTTGGCGAGACGTTGCAGAACTCTACCACCTAATAGTGTCTCGTATGGTGAATCAGAGTGCTAAGTGTGACTTTTTCTTTTCGCATTCGATCATGAGCGCGTTTGGAGTTTACTAGGAATTTGTATGTGATTTGTACAGCGCTGTACCTAGTGGTAAACGTGAGAAACCAGTTTACCACTAGGTGGCGCTGTACAAATCACATACAAATTCCTAGTAAACTCGAAACGCGCTCACGATCGAAAGCGAAAAGAAAAACTCACATTTAGTACTCAGCACTAATTTATACACATGCTTGAATAGACTCAATTATAGCAACATTAGATATTATCAACGCAACGTTGTAAATAGCATATTTTATATAATATTATAACCCAGCATGCGGTACGTCTAACCAAAGATATCCAGCTAAAAGCAGTTCATTCAAGGGTTAAAATTTTTGATTTGTACGAATAAAATTCACACAAATCAAAAAGTTTTTAAAAACCCTCGAATGCCTTTTTTTATTATCGATAGGTAAGCGCTTGACCTCGATCTCGCCTGATGGTAAGCTAAGATGAGGCCTAAGATGGAACGCGCTTCCCTAGAAAGTACCTGTTTACTCTTCTCTTGAAGATCCCCAGATTGTACTCGCCCGGGAACACAGACTCAGGAAGCATGTTCCAGTCCTTTGCGGTTCGAATGAAGAATGTTGAGTCGAACCGCTTTGTTTTTAGCTGGATATCTTTGATTAGACGTACTGAAAGCTGTGTTAAAATAATTTCACCTATTATGGAATGACCTTATATATAAAAAGGATACTTGTAAAAAATCTCTAGCTATAGCTTTATCAATTGTAAACATAGTTATAAAGGAGTGGAGTTTTCTGACACAAGCTCTTATATGCTTAAAAGAAGACTTATGTAACAGTAAACTGTTTTGTGTAACCCCCGCATTAGTCCGGGCTCCTTTGAAGAATAGGCCAACTGCCATTCTACCAGGCAGGTCGTAAAAGACAACTGATTAGCTATAATTGTCACTATCATCGCGACTACTAAGTGGTAGATTACCGCAACGTCTCGCCCGGGTAATTGGTACTACTGCCTCACCTATTTCTGCCGAAATATCGTCAAAGCGTGCCATTTTCGTGTTCTTGTCCATAAGGTAAGGTAATGGGTACTATAATGCTTGTGGCATTACCATCCCGCCACATAAATAGCAACGCAACATTAACATCTATGGTATCTAGGTTTGTGTAAGCATTGGTTTTTCTTTTCATCAGGAGAGCCATCTGCTTTTATGCTATTTTATGATATAAAAAAACTTCAAGTAAATAAAGATTTATATTACTGACTGTACCGTGCATTCCGCTGAATTATAAAAGTTTTTGTTGAGTCCTGCGGAATCAACTAATTTTTCCGAGATGAGAGTACCCTGTGTGCTATTCCCGGATATTATCTACAAGTGTGCTAAATCTCATCCGAATCTGTTCCGTAGTTTTTGCGTGATTACTCAATCACACTTTACACACGATTACTCAATCAAAGAAAGTGTCGGTGTAAAAATGAGAAAGGGCCATGCTCCGTTGGTTCGGACATGTAGAAATAATGGTAGATGAAAGGTTAACAAAACAGATATACAATCCGAATGTGGAAGGATATAGGTACCGGGGAAGACCAAGACTGACATACCACGATCAGATTGATCGAGTACTGTCCGAAGGTGGTGTCAAGAGTCGTCGCAACCGGCATGTGTGTATGAAGAGAGTGATGAATGTGGAGGAAGCGAGACAAGCCTACAAGGATCGTGATGTATGGCACTCGGTTCTCTCTGCCTACCTCGTAAGGGATCTGGCGTGAAGATATGTATGTACTCAATCAAACATCCATCTATCCAAACATCAAAACTTTTGCATTTATAATATTACTATCTGCAGCGTGTACTATAAAGGTTTTTGGTGAATCCCGCGGATCAGGTAATTTTCCGGGATAAAAAGTACCATAGGCATGTGCTATTCTAATTCTTCATCTACCTGTGTTCCAAATTACATTTAAATCCGTTCAGTAGTTTTAGTGTGATTTTTTTTAATATTCATCCGTCCAAACATCCATCCATTACCGCCCCGTTGGTCGAGTGGCTACGCGATCGACGTGGCTCGTGTTCGATCCCCGACGGAGACAAACATTTGTGTGATGAGCATAAATGTTTGTATTTCCGGGTTTGGGTGTTTATTAAATATATTCTTGATTAAATACAAATACAAAATTAAATACAAAAACTAAATATAAATTTTATATATGTATTTCTATGTATTAGTATCGTTGACTAACGCCCTTAACACAAGCAAATAATTTGCTTGCTTTGATGTTAGATCAGTAAGTGTAATTTGTCCTGTGAATATCCATTCAAATATCCAAACAACCAAACTTTCGCATTTATAATATTATAATTAATATAGATTATATTATTAGTTATTATTGATTCACGAAAATTTTTATCACCAACATTCTTCAAATCATCTTTTTGATTACCATTTCTTTTTTCAAGATATTTTAAGTCAAGAGAATGTTGGTCCGGGCCTTTTTGAAGAATAGACAATTCGCCATTTTGGCGCGTAGTTCGTAAATGACGAACGATTGACTATTAATACGTATCTCTACTATTGTGACTTTTTTGTTTTGGGGTTTGACCGTCCCGTTGGTCGAGTGGTTAGCGACCCTGACTACGCAATCGATGGGCCTCGGGTTCGATCCCCGACGGGGACAAGCATTTGTGTGATGAGCATAAATGTTTGTATTTCCGGGTTTGGGTGTTTATTATGTATGTAAAAGTATTTATATATGTATTTCTATGTATTAGTATCGTTAACTAACACCCATTACACAAGCAAATAATTTGCTTACTTTGGGGTTAGATCAGTCATTGTAATTTGTCCCGTGAATATTTATTTATTTATTTTATATATATTATAAGCAGACAAGCAGATACGTCTCCTGATGGAAAGAGTCAACCATCGCCTATAGATACCAAATATGTTAATGGTGCTTCTCTACCTTGTGGCGAGCCGATAAACTTATGCATGAAGCATAAGAGCCTCATGCATAAGTTTACCGGCTACTTTATCCTCCAAACTGGAACACGACAGTGACAGACACTGACACTATTGCGGCAGGAATAGGTAAAGCGGTGGTGCCAGACCCGGGCGAGACAACGCAGAACTCTACCACCTAGGAGCCACGATGGTAGTGATTCGCGTAGCTAATCGGTCGCCTTTTACGATCTGCCTGGCAGAACGACATTTGGTTTATTCTTCAAAGGAGCCCGTGACTAACACGGGGACTACTAAGTGGTGGGATTTTGCAGCGTGTCGTCCAGGTTTTGGTATCACCGCCTTACTTATTCCTGCCGCAGTAGCGTCAATGCGTGTTACTGTCTTGTTTCGGTTTGGAGGGTAAGGTAGCCACTAAACTTATGTATGTGGCATTACCATTCCATCAAATGGATAACTACGTATCATTAACTACGTAACATCTTTGGAGTTTATAAGCGATAGTTGTCTCTTTCCGTCAGGAGAACTAATTTTTTTTTAAATTATTTAAATTTGGGCACAATTACGGTATAATAGATGACTGCCCATTGGCATTAACTTGTTTATATATCTATCAATTATCTCCTTGTTTGCTATCTTATGATATTAAATAAGATACATCTGTAAATAAAACTATGTTATACATCACATACGCAGAATATATAGTAGGTAGGTACCCGTTGATTTCAATTCACAAAAGACTGGCTAAGAAGTAGCCTAATTGCTAAATAAACTGTTTTTGAATAACAAATATTGTATGGTATTCGCTGCTTTTAAACATCCATAAAATCAAAGATATTATTAACGCATTATCACCTTTGGAATTAATAAATTCTAGATCTAAAATACAGAATTATACCTAATAGTACTACCGTATAGATTTACTCCCTCATATAGTCAGGCTTAGGTATAAAAATATACCTTGACTCGCCATAGCTATCAGTTCGCAAGCTAAATTGAAAATTACAAACGCACACGAACAGTGAATTTTTTTTGCGCGCCCCAGTTTTATGACTCAGTTGCGAACATGAAACAAAGAAAACAAGTGGAAGTGAAGAGTGGGCGTGCCGCGTGCATTACTATTATGCGCTGTTACTCTAAATTGCCTTAGTGATACTTACCATATCCTTAGGAGATAGTCGTCGTGCGAAAATCTATTATACACTGAATTATGCCGTGTGCCATCCTTGAATGCAGAAATGATAGTAGAATACAGATGATTAAAAATGGAGATATTTCATATCATCCGAAAGTACAATTTTCATTTTACTTTAATTAAATTCCTGATTTAATATAATATCTAATGATATAATAGAAAGTCAAGCTAAAATCAGCCGTACACCTTACATATAAAGTTCATTTTAGGTTGAGCTAATTTTTCTAGAAAGATATACGTAATGACAGTCACTACGTATATCGTTCTAGAAAGTTCTCTACTTAAATATGACCAACTGAAAACTACGGAAAAATCAATACTACCATCTATTGTAGAATAGCGAAACTATTAAGATTATAGTTTCACTATTGTACAAATAGATGAGTCTATTTTCAATAGACTACAAAAGGACGTAAATACTCTTTTTTTTGTAGCAAAATAAAATTTATTGTAACGCAGTTTGGTATATTTTTAAATGTTCTGTTTGTGTGTTTCGGATTATTGTTGTTTAAAATGAAAACGACCAATGAAACAATGTTTGCATTAGTAGTTTATATGCAATAATGCTTATTTTATGTGTGAGTATGGCGATCGCGGTCCTGATACAAATGTTTGTACTTGCCAATTCCGCTTGTTCTATGTTCCATGGTTGCGAACAACGGCACGGGGTTGTCACTTGAGAAGTTTTTGTACCTAGTTGATTTACTAGTTTTAATACAAATAAGTAAATTAGATATATTGACGTTTAGGATCGAAAGACATTGCGGGTGTTGAAAAGCAAAAAAAATACATTCAAGTGTGCGCGCGTGCGATGTGTACGTGACTGTCGTGCAAGTCGAGGGACAGCCCACTGCATAGAACATTCATACTCTACGAGAGGCCCACTGCCATACGCCGCTCGGACGGCGCGCTGACCGAATAATTTACCTAAACTGCGGAGTGACACCCCCCTGTCCAAAGTCAGACCAGCCTCGGTATCACTTACAGCTCTTTCTGTAAGTTTTTATCGTTAGCTTCTACTTCTATTTCAAATGTAGTGTCGCCTTACATTCATACTTTTATTTTAAAGTCTTCAGAAATTTCTTTTATTAAGAGTAGAGGCTTAGTTTGAAACCATTAGTGTTGATTCTGTGGAAGTCCTAGTTAGAAGAGAAGTCGAATAATCTATACAGATTAATAAAATTGAAGTATTGTTTGTAATATAAAAAAGTATGGTGTCATGGGACACCAGATAGGAATGAAATGATAAAAAATCTAACGCTTTTTTAAGGCGAGGTAGTTTGACTTGCGTCAATTCTATAGGAAATGGACGGCGCGGTATGTTCTGAAACCGCTGGCAAACGTGTTAATATTCGGATAAATAAATATAGAACTTCAGCTGAGAACCAAAATTTAGTACATTCTTTTTTGTATTTAAAACTAAATATCACCATATAAAAATCATGTGGAAGATTAGAAATGTTATTAACAAATTATTTGTTTTAGAGATTTTTAGCCTGTTTTCGGAATTTTATATGATCAAGTAAAGTACATTCTGTCGTGTAATAAATTAGCACATTCTTTAGATAATATCTTGAGGTATACCGTATAATTTTTGTAAAATTGTTATTTACCAATCAATATAAAAAAAAACGTGATTTAGCAAACTAATTTTTTCCCGTTTGTCTCGATGCCTCGCCTTATCGTTACGGACGTTTTTTGCCGGCTAGGGTATCCCCTCCGTAATGCCTCATAAGAAATTTCGTTCCAAAAAATTGCTTTTTACTAAAAGCATGCGGATGTATACTCGGTGCGTATACCAAAATAACATTTTTAACAATTTTTGTTTTTCTGTCTGTCTGTTTACTAATTTCAGAAACGACTGGACCGATTTTGATGAGACGTTCACTGACAGATATCTGATCTTATAAGGAGTAACTCAGTTTAGTTAAGGAGTAACTTAGGTTAGCATTTATTTTAGTAATGTTCCATGTGGACGAAGTCACGGGGACAGTTAGTAGCAAACTGAATTTTTACATCGTATAGCTATGAAACTATCTGTTGCTGACCGTTCGTGCTACGAGGAATCAAAGGACCATGGGGGATTTTGTATGGACTCCGTCCCCACACTCCAACAGTCTCAGGATACATTTCAATCTGTTCATTAGGAGCCAAAAAAACAAAATATACATGTTTTAATTGCTAAACCAATTGGGTTGACTTTTTATAAACAAAAATTTTTCGGGTAAAATGTATTTTTAAAAAAAATATCTTTTCATTCACAAAATCATCTTACGTAATATCGCCTCTGTGGTCCGATGTCGGCGTTGACCACATAAGGTGACGGGTTCGATTCCTGGGTCACGGGCAGTTAAAAAATGTGTTTTTACATTTAATGTCATAATAGTCAAAAAAATAACATTATTCGGGATTGGAAAAATGTGGGACCAAATATCTTCGGCTAATCGTGGGTGCACTTGTTTGTACCTCTGCCTCTGCCTGTACGGGAATATGGTCGTGAAGATACTTTTTAGGTTATATATAGACAAATGATTATTCGATCGATCGCTCGGTTATGTATAGACAATACAAACAAAGTTAACTTTTAGAACTACTAGAAGTACCACTGAATGACTATAATAATATGTAACATAATATTATTAAACCTACATCTATTATTGATAATCGGGGAGAGAAAGATTGACATTTTAACGATCTAGTTACTCGGATAGTGTATACAGACACATTCACCGTGCTAAGCTAAGCAAGTAAAGTCGGTTGCTAGTATGAGTCCAACTGTATTCGGTACGGAATTATCTCTTCTGAGCGGGTGGATTCATATGCCTATTGCCGTAACTTCTTACGTCCTCAGGCCCTAGGTCCCTACGACCCTAAGGTATAATAATATTCCTTCTTATATTAAATACTCCTATTTCTAGAATTCGAAAACACGCATTTTCACAGATTTTGAATTTCGATTACTGAAACAGCAGGATAGCTAATTCAAATAATAGAGTATTAAGTAAAGCTCATCCTAATACTATCATTAATCACCTAAAACCAATACCTATGCTATATATGAGGGTCTCAACTTCCCTTTTAATATTTATAGCTGTATTAAAAAGAGAGGCCTCAGAAGGGGATAGCAATATTTAAGATTTTGTTTCAAGTAAGTATTAGAAGTTAGAACTGTCGGTTTCTCGCATCTTCGCGTGTTTCGCTATTAGTATATTTACTGTTATTTTATATAAAATACATTATTTTTATTGTCACTCGAAAATCTTGGTTATTTTTATGAGAAGACATTAAAATCGCTATTTTTCTTTTCTTTTTTATTTTACACTATGTAAATATGTATAGAAAAATATTAAAAAATGGAATAAAAAATATATTGTATTTCTTAAACCCCACATATTTGAAGTATGTCGTCATAGTAAGAATTTATCTATCCTACTAGCAGCTTCAAATGACAATTGTTTCAAATCTGTTGGAAGGTGGGCACGTTTCTTCCCATGGTCCTTTAACAAAATGTGATCCTGGCATACATAGGTACCTTATTTATGATGTTTGCAACTGAATTCGTGTTAACTAATATTTTAACTACTTAAATAATTAAATAATAAATTTATTTATTACTAGCTGACCCGGCAAACATTTTTCTGCCTTTTTAACTACTCTTATTTTATGTCTATATTTTCTTACCTTTTAAATCTTCCATAGACATTCCATAGACATTCAACATTTAATTCAAAACCAAAATTAGCCAAATCGGTTCAGCCATTCTCGATATTTAGCGAGACTCAGCAATTGATATATATATATATATATATATATATATATATATATATATATATATATATATATATATATATATATATATATATATATATATACCAGACAGCCAGTATAAAGCAAGACAAATATTGTCAAAATTACAGGCAATAACTACTCTCTTAGAATTAAGTAAACACTCTCACACACACACTGAAAATAAAACATGATATAAAAAATACGTGACACTAAAAATGATTATATAGATTTTTTCAATAATTTCTAATCCAATTCAGTATCACTGCGAAATAACGAATGAGCTACCTTTAGAAAATCAGAGGCAACATTTTAATGATATATACGATAGCTTATTTTTGTATCGATTATATTTCTAAGTGCTCATCAAAGCACACCAAGAGTTATTGCGATTTTTTCTAGGCTTCTTCTAAGTTATCCTCAAAGATATCTTAATTTTTTACCTGTTTGTCTGCTTTCTTTTGCCCAACCCAGGGATCGGACTCGGAGTCTAATAGGATTTAATATAGCTAATAGACTGCAAGGCAATTAAAAACGAGAATTAAAATAACTTTATCAAGTAATGTACCACAGATTACTCATATGACGTTTTCAAACTTCTTGGTAGTAAACTAACAAATCCTAATTCAGTAGAGTTTAAATCTCGGTATAAAATTATCCCCCATTTATAGCCAGCGTCGTGTGAAATTGGATTGCTTTACTTAAATTGAAATCTTCAAGGATGGCGAAGAACTCATAAATTTTATTAATTATGACCTATCTTTTTGACTCTCCGAAAGTTTATGATCGGATTAAAACGGAATTTTAATGAAAATTCGTTATTTGACAAATAAATGTGAAATTTTACATGTTCCTAGTTTAGAAGCTAGACGAACAAACGTCGCTTGGTATAATCCATAGACTGGAATATAATATTATACTTTAGTATAATCACATGAATAGATAACAACCAGAATGAAAGCGTTCTTATAGAGTGTGAAATTCCTACCTTTTTTGACAGGGCTGTCACTCGGTTATTTAAATTAAATAGATATCTGCCTTCACATTTTACTGTCAGAAATGAAAATAAATATTAATATCAAAATATTTTATACTTATATATTTATATATATATATATATATATATATATATATATATATATATATATATATATATATATATATATATGTGTGTGTGTGTGAGGAAGTATGAGAGTATTTGCAACCTAAGGTAGCGTAGCGCTATCTAGAGTAGAATAAAGTGTATTTGACTTATACGTTGCGTACGTCACTTACGTCATTTTATATCTTAACAGTCATCCATCGGCCAGCATATATCAAATATCGCCTGTCGTAACGAATTCCGAGTCAGTAGATCGGTTTATAAGAGGACTCACAGCTAGAGAACCGACCGTGCCTAACGTGCGCACTGATTCAGTGATAAGACGACGATATGGTGGTATATTATAATAATTTATTGTCTTCTGCGAAATATATATATATATATATATATATATATATATATATATATATATATATATATATATATATATATATAAGCGTTGTTTAATATTATGTGTTATTTATCTCTAGACTCTATCATTAATTCTAAAACTTCTAACTTAAGCACTATCTATAACGATATTAACCCTTTTTAGTGTATAATAGCAGCAGCGTGGCGCCCGCTGCATTATAAAAGTTTTTGGCGAATCCCGCGGTATCATCTAATTCTTTCGGGATAAAAGTAACCTATGTGCTATTCTAGTACTTTTTGCATGATTAACAAACATCCATCCATGAATTCAAAGATCCATCCATCCAAACATGCAAACTTTCAAATTTATAATATTAACTAGCTGACCCGGCAAACGTTGTTTTACTGTATAAATTATTATACATATAAACCTTCCTCTTGAATCACTCTCTATTAAAAAAAACGCATCAAAATCCGTTGCGTAGTTTTAAAGATACATAGGGACATAGCGACAGATAACGGAAAGCGACTTTATTTTATACTATGTAATGATATAGATTAGCTGTGTCCGGCAGCCCTACATTATATATATTTTTGGAAAATCCCACGGAAACGACTTCTGTTTTTGCAGTAAAAATTATCCTATGTGCTATTCCAAGACATTGTCGACAGGTGTGCCAAATTTCATTGAAATCCGTTCAGCTGCTTTTGCGTGATGAGTAACAAACATACATCCAAACATTCAATCATCCAAACTTTCGCATTTATAATATTACTAGCTGCAATCGTGACGTGCAAATCTGCCAAAATGATGATGCATACAATAATCAAATACGCTGTAAGTAGTTTTAACAGCGTGTTTATTTATAGTCTCAGTACGCCTGAGCATTTGCTTCGGGTAACGTGTCCTCTTGTTTACATGGCATCGTGGTAATTTAAGACAGATTTCTATGTCCCTGTAAATCCCTTAGGGTGACCCCACTCTCCCCTGGGTGAAATGTCATGAGGTTGGACTCAACCCCACTATAATCTCACGTGAGATTTTGAAATACATGGTAGTTAGTTTATATACCTACGTTAAATTAAGAAAAAAATCGCATACATTTTTATTTAACAGTAATTGAAGTTGAAACTAATGTTTAAGTCTATAATTAAAAGTTAGACCTAGAACCACTGTGAGATGATCGATCAATAAAATCTGTAGCTTGGAAAATACAAGAGTATGCACCCCACAAAAGTAATTTTAATAAAAATATTATAGTGTTTTGAAATTCTCGTGTTTAACTTTCAATTTCGCTTAAATTTTGCGAATATTTTAAACTCTACAACACTTCGTGGAGTGGCTTCTTAGTTGCGCCTGTATCGATCGCCATTGACTTAATTTATTGTTTTTCATTAATAATTACGTGATTTTATAAATTAATAGTCAAAATGAGGAAGAACACGTGCGCGCAAATCCGCTTGCTAACACACACTGGAACGGGGCGGCGCTAAGTGCGTCGTATTCACAAGAATACACCGAACAAAAATCCTTCACTATTCGGCTCGCTGCTCTTTATCGTAGTGCGCGATACTTTATAAAAATGTATGAAAGGGTCTAGGCGGATTTTCGCGATGCGTCACGGACTGTTAAGGTCTGCCACAGTGTGCTTGGACCTTAAGTCGCTTTGCAAATGGTGGGGTGGGGCAGACTTTTTGACTGCGAAGCAATAAAGACCGCGTCTACATGGCGCCGCCAGTACCTACTTTGCGGCTTTTTTGCCCTTTACGTGTGTTGGTAGTATGGATTCCCTTAGTGCTATCGTTCGCGGTAAAATTAACCGCCCGGCCCGCCCCACCGTGTACACCGCGCCTAAGCGTTCATTATTCCTGGTAAATCACAATGTGTTACACCTATGAGTATATTAAGCGATTATTATTCCTAGTAACGTAATTATTTAACAGAAAATTCAGCAAATTTTCATATACATTGCGAGCATTTTGGCGGTTTCATGCTTATTTCAACAAAATTAACGAACCCATATAACGCCATTTCATTACACGAATTAGTCTGCGCTCATACGGCTATAATGACATGTATATTGTATTTCTTATTTAATGTATCATTATAATTTTATTATAATTATATCTCATTCGGCAGCCCCTGACCGGGTTCAATTCCTAGGTCAGACAAAAAGCGTTGTAAAGGTTTTTTCGTTTTTTTAAGCTATTGCATAGCTTCTATCGCGGGCCTTGAGCGTGGAGACCGAATCCAGAAATTCCGTAACGAAAAAAACCTAACACCCCCAGTCCGACGGGCACAGCGGTGATACTTTTTAGTTTTTCCATCTATCGATAAATACCAGAACTTTTAATGTCTTTTTGAAATATCACGCTTGTCTCTTTAGTTCAGCAACCCGCCTTTAGATGGCATTGGTTGTATCGGAAAACTACCGTAATGAGCTGTTTGTGAGAAAGTATATAGGTGTATAGGTATTTATCATCTACGTACAACAGTAAATATCTGTACTCGTATAATTTGTGTACAAAGTGTTTTAAATATGAATAAACAAAGAAAAAAATACTGCATAAATAAAATAAATATATAATTGTAATTGCATAAGTTGATAAAAAATGCTATGCAATAGCTTTACCGCGGCAGTCTCCGAGTGCCACATGTCTTTTATATTATAAGATAGCAAATAAGCAGGTAGGTCTCCTGATAGAAAGAGTCAACCATCGCGTATATATAACACGAAATATGTTAATGGTGCTTTGCTCTCTTGTGGCGAGGTCTAATGCCACATGCATAAATTTACCGGCTACCTTACCTTCCAAACCGGAACACGACAGTGACAAGCACTGACGCTATTCCAACAGGAATAGGTAAGGCGGTGGTACCAGACCCGGGCAAGACAATGCAAAACTCTACCATCTAGTAGCCACGAAAGAAGTGACTCGTGTAGACCATTGGTCGCCTTTTACGACCTGCCCGGCAGAACGGCAATTGGTCTATTCTTCAAAGGATGTACTACGACGTGGTATAACATGTAAGAGCATGTGTAAGAGTCTTAAAGGTTTTGACTCGATTGCCGTTTTGTTACGTAAATTAGGCCCCAGTTATCGCAAGAAACAGCTGATAAGCGTAATCAAGTCGATAAAATGCTGCGACGGATAGTGAACTGGAAAGTCCTTAGACGTTTACTTTACCTATTCCGCATGCGAGGCGTGATGACACTCTTATGGCCAATTGCACTAACATTGTTTTAGCTTAGGACAATCCTAAATAGTATGCTGTCACATTCTTTTCATTTAAGACAAGAAGAAGTTTCATTTAAGGCAATGTTTTTATTTATTTTTAAGCTATTGCATAGCTTCTATCGCGGGCCTTGAGCGTGGAGACCGAATCCAGAAATTCCGTAACGAAAAAAACCTAACACGCCCCACTCCGACGGGCACAGCGGTGATACTTTTTAGTTTTTCCATCTATCGATAAATACCAGAACTTTTAATGACTTTCACGCTTGTCTCTTTAGTTCAGCAACCCGCCTTTAGGTGGCATTGGTTGTATTGGAAAACTACCGTAATCAGCTGTTTGTGAGAAAGTATATAGGTGTATAGGTATTTATCATCTACGTACAACAGTGAATATCTGTACTTGTATAATTTGTGTACAAAGTGCTTTAAATATGAATAAACAAAGAAAAAAAATACTGCAAAAATAAAATAAACATATAATTGTAATTGCATAAGTTGATAAAAAATGCTATGCAATAGCTTTACCGCGGCAGTCTCCAAGTGCCACACTTTTTATTTTTATTTTTATAACAATAATGTACAGAGTTTCTTATAATTTATATGTGCCAAACTGTAAGCCAGTTTGTCGGCATCATCCAATCATCCAATGTTAGTGAAATTAGTCATTAGACTTGTAAATTAAAATTTATGTCGTGTTGGATGGATGTTGAATAGAAAAATTGAAGAAAGAAAAATTGCATGTGTGCTTGGCAGGTCACAAGAGGTGACCGATTTCACGTTTTAAGCATATTTAGGACTTAATAATACTTAAATGTACTTAACTTAAAAATAAAGTGAAAGTGCATTTTTAATTGTGTGTGACATTTATGTTTTGTATTGCACCTTATAATAATTTAAAAATAAACTAGTTGACATTGTCCCATCCGGGTTTGATATCACTGCCTTACCTATTCCTGCCGCAATAGTATCAGTGTTTGTCACTGTCCTGTTCCGACATGGAGCGTAAAATAGGAGGATTAATGTAAATCAATGCTATGGATCATTTTTACAGTGAACATATAAATAAAATAAAAGTATATATATGTATATGAATGTTAGTTATCTATACAAAAAAATCTGTAAACTGGTTGACCCTGCAGGTCATCCCTGAAACTTCAAACTAAATTGAAGAGCTCAAAGAAACAAAAACTATACCTAAGCATACATTTTTTTCTATAGTTCAAAAATGGAAAGTTTTGTTATAAATGTAACTTCGATTTTTGAAAGGCTGTGTATTTTGGAAACGATGATCGATTTTGATCTTTCGAATGGCATTCAACGCAATTTTTGAAATCTGGAGTTATATAAACTATAAGCTGAAATATGTCGAAGTAATGTCAAAAATATTTTTTCAAGAATTTTTCTTAATGGTAGATCGCAAATAAATCGAAGGATTATGATAAAATTAACAGTATTTGACGCAGAGTTATAGAGAGAAAAGCTGATTAGATTTTTAAATCAATTGGTATATTAGTCTGAAAGTTATTTTAAAAATCACAAGTAAATTTGTAGTAAAGTATCTGTCATTCCATCCGAATGACCTAGATAAAGGTATCGTAGATATGAACGCTGATTTAGATGCAATCAACACTTGGGCAAAAAACTATGGACTTACGTTGAATCCCGACAAGACGCAGGTAATGTTAATTGGGCGCGATAGATACCTGGCACAATTTGATTTAGAGACCCTTCCCCCTGTGATTCTTAACGGTAAATGTCTCTCTTACCTTACTTCCGTAAAAAACCTAGGAATTTATATGACCAACAATTTATCGTGGTCACTTCAAGTAAGTGAACTTAGTCGTAAAATTTTCGCCTCAATGCATGCATTAAAACGACTTCAAAACTTCCTACCATTCAAAACGAAAATTACACTGGTTAATGCATTACTGTTGCCTATCCTAGATTACGCGGACATTTGTTATACTGATATTACCGATGAACTATTAAATAAACTTGAAAGGCTGCTTAATTTATGCATTCGATATATATTCGGACTGCGTAAATATGACCATATCACCCATTTTCGGTCACAATTAAAGTGGCTGAATATTCGTCTCCGGCGGGACATGCACGTTCTCTCATGTTTATTTAATATTCTTAATAATCCATATTTTCCAATATATCTAAAAGAACGTTTTGAATACATTTCAACTCAAGGTAGGCTTCAGCGGTCTCAAAATTCTAGTACGTTGATGTATCCGGACCACAATACGGCAACATATTTTAATTCCTTCACAGTTACTGCGATTAGGTTATGGAATGCTCTCCCGTCTCAGATGCGTGAATCATCTACTTTATCAAATTTTAAAACTGCATTGTACGAGCACTTTTTAAATTGTCAGAATAGTTAATTTTGTATATGTGTGTATTTTATATTATGTTAATATCTGTAAATGTTATAAGTTCTATAATAATTATTGAATAACGGTGTATATATATTTATCTTCTATGTAAGTAGTCAATCTATATTTAACTATTGGATAGAATATATGTATTATTAACACTAATGTTGTTATGTAGCTTACTTCCTTTGTTGTAGTATATCACAAAAATAGATTAGTTATGGTAATTTAGAATCTAGTATTTAGTTTTATTGATAGCTCATAATTAGTTTTTTATGCACTACCCAAGCTTTTTCTCTCAGCATCAAGAAAGGTAAACTGTGAGAAAATGCTTAATAGCATTAAGTTACGCCTTTTGTACTATTTTTTGTGCAATAAAGTATTTAAATAAAATAAATAAATTTGCTGTAAATTTGATAAAAAATTTGGAATTGCATTTGACCTAGTTTTTTAAGTACCAAAACATTGTAGAAGTTCAAAAAATGATTGGTTACGAAATTCGAAGTTATGTCAAAACACTTTTTTAAATTTTTTTGTCAATGATACCTTCCAAACGGATTAACCGATTTTAGTGCAATTTACGCAGTTGAATTGGATGTAGTTTTTTTAAAAAAAATACGGTTAAGTAGATTTTGTACTCAATCGGTACATTAATCTAGAAATTATATTAAAAATACTATTTCGCTGAATTTTTTGAGGTTTTTTCAGACTTTCCGAATCGGTTCAATTTTTCAAGAAGTCTAAGTTGAGAAGAAACCAATTGAATGCCATCAAAAGCGTTACGATCGGTCAATCTGTTCAAAAGTTATGACATGTTTACATACAAACACAAACACACACAAACACACACACACACACACACACACACACACACAAAAGTTTCCTAGGACCACAAAACGTGGAGATCCGGTGAAAACTCGATTTTCGAAAATCGGGGCAAAATCAGTAACTTCCTAACTTCCTTGTTTACATACGTAGCGGGAAGTTTAAAAACATTTTCAAAATTTAAACACGTCTAATACAGAGACTACATCGTCTCTGTATTAGTCGCGCTAAGCTATCGCCAAGTAACGATATAAAGTAGCCAAATTAATCACAAAGTAAGGGGAATTTTGATTAAATATTCGGCACACAGCTTAGTTGGAAGAGTATTGCCAGGCTTTAGGCGGGTTGATCGCTGGTTCAAATCTAGTCGTCTTGTTGATCGGTAATGTGACCAGAGACATGTGAGTTTTTTTTTATATCATAAGATAGCAAACGAGCAGATGGGTCTCCTGATGGAAAGAGTCAACCATCGCCTATAGACACCAAAGATGTTAATGGTGCGTTGCTATCTAGTGGCGAGGTCTAATGCCACATGCATAAGTTTACCGGCTACCTTACCCTCCAAACCGGAACACGGCAGTGACCAGCACTGACGCTATTGCGGCAGGAATAGGTAAGGCGGTAGTACCAGACCCGGTCGAGCCGATGCAGAACTCTACCACCTAGTAGTCACGATGGTAGTGACGCGCATACCCACTCAGTCGCCTTTTACGACCTGCCTGGCGGAACGACAGTAGGCCTATTTTTCAAAGGAGCCCGGGACCAACACGGGGGTGTGGTATAACGATTATTAAAATATAATCATAAAATAAAATGTACAAAACTACCTACGATAACTAGTTCATATTAGAGCAGGCAAAACTGCTAATAATACTAATTGCACAAAATTAAAATTTCAAATTTTTACCAAACAAGCATAAATTTACAAAGATAGAATCTGTATTACCAGACTGACATAAAGTGATAAAAAATTCTTTACAAAATACAAAGACCACATATAATTTATATTCGTTCCCTATGATGCAAAGTCCCTTTAACTGTAAAATACGTCGACACTTTGCTAAAGCATGATAATATATGAAAATCTCGGCAAAAAAGCTCCGACGTATCCTTTGTCCTTGGATGTATATTACTATAGACTACGTACATTGCACTCCATACATTTGGGATAGATGTTGCGTAATATTTTGTTAAAAATGTTGATGCTGGTTTGGTGATTTTGATATCTAATTCTGAGTAACGTTGTTTTTATTAGGATACTGAAAAACACATTTTTTGAAAATCATCAATCCACAAATTGAACCCGGGACATCCTGCGGTCAATACCGACACTGAATCACTAGACCACAGAGGAGACAATTTGTCCGTGTAAAAAATCAAGCAAGTACCTTGAAAAACAAACAAAACTATATCTATGCTATCACTAAAAACTTTAAATTGTGCATGTAAAAATAATACTCTGACAGATCAAACAGTCTATTTCATGTAAATTGTGTAAAAAACTGTGGTGACTATTGACTGTTAATCTTTCATCCACCTCATAAAGTCACTATATACATACACATTAACGAAATGGGATTAAAATTGTACACGAAATCGAGAAAAATTAAGGGATACTATTTATCTTATAAGCTAAATGGCATCGCTTTGATATTTTTAATTATTTCTTAAAAAATATGAAGCAATAGAAAGTGCAAATTTGATATCTTGTAACGCTTCAAATAAATTTAAACTAATTTCAACAGGCTAAGAGATAGTTGCTAATCCATCAATTATGTTTTTTTTTTTATTTATGCTCAGTGTACAAAAACAATCGATCAGGTAATTCTACTAGAACAACATGAACAAATTGTGACAGTCATTGAAGCCCACTTTTCTTTTTCTGGCGTATGCACGCTCTATACAATTATATACGCTAAACCTTTACCCCATTTGGGGTGGTTGAAAAAAATAAACGAAAACTGTTATGTTTTGAAGGCTTTGAAATATTCGAGATTCATAAAAAGTGCTTTCATTATAGTGATGCGCTCGCGATGTATGCTTTATGCCTGGCTTTAATAACATTTAACATAAGGTACTACAATTTCTAAACTTTGATACGTGAGATTTTTTAGAATATATTATCACACAATAGATTATTGTTGATGTTAGCGGGTTCTATTACCAGGTGGTTTATATTTTATTATTATTAGTTTGTTAGTTTGTAGGCAGTAATTTCTGGAACTGATGAACTGATTTTAAAAATGATTTCACTATTAAAAACAACATTATTTCTAAATGAATCAGACAACATTTATCGCAAATTTACCAAAGTATCGGGAAAAATACGGGCTATATCGTGTGAAATGCCTAGTCTAATATTTATCTATATTAATATTATAAATGCGAAAGTTTTATTTAATCACGCAGAAACTACTGAACGGATTCTAATGAAATTTGGCACACAAGTAGAGGATGGTTTGGAATAATATAAAGTCTACTTTTCATCCCAGAAAAATTAGATGATCTCGCGGGATTCACGAAAAGCTTTTAAAATGCAGCGGACTAACACGTTGCAGCTAGTAAATAATACACAAACTTTTAGTGGATGTAGCAAGAAAGGACCAAATAATTCTGAAATTGATAAAAGAAGCCAACAACTCACAAGACAATAATACACCTGAAATACAAAAACGCAATCAACTGGAACCTACCAGTAGCGAAAACTTACAGCACCTTACCATATATCCAACTCGCAATTTGACTAAAAGAGAGAACATACGAGCAATATGAGGTTATCTACTGAAAACTGCAAGCGGACTTAAGAAATAGTGCCTACCCTTTTAAAACACCTAACATACATAATGAAATTTAAGAGAAATGAGAAATGAGTAGGCACCACAACAGGACATTGCTATTTAAATCTATATCTATACAAGAGGTGTACCAGATATCCCTATAATCTGCGGCTATATGGAGGAAGAAAAAGCAATCGCTCACGTTCTGATTTTGGTTGTAAAACACTTGTACTGGTTTCACTACATATATATTCTTCCAAATTATTTAAAGTCGACCGGTTTCGCGTATTAACGCATCTTCAGGACTTATAGCTAAACAAAAATGACAGTTACATACATTGACAAATAATATTGCTTGTAGTGGGTACATTTATATAAAGAACTAGCGACCTGCCCGCGGTTTTACCCGCGTACCTTTTGTTCCCGTGAGAATATCGGAAAGGTTTATATATTAAAACCTTCCCCAAGAATCAATCTATCTATTAAAAAAACCGCATCAAAATCCGTTGCGTAGTTTAAAGATTTAAGCATACATAGGGACATAAGGACATAGGGACAGACAGAGAAAGCGACTTTGTTTTATACTATGTAATGATAACAGACCTAAGATGTTACCCAATCCATGAAAATATTTTTCCCCCAATATGGGGAAATATTGATATTATTAAAAATTTCAAACTAAAAATTTTCATAATTAAAAACTTAAAAAAATAAGTTAATTATACCTACAATATGAATATGAAGAATTGTCAAATAATTAAAAATATGTCAAATTATATAATATATCTATTATATTATATAAGATAGCTACTAAATAATAACAAATACGTAGTACATTAAAATCTTTGGTAGCCAAAGCACTTTCTATTTTAACGATACATCAATAACGTACAGAATAAAATTTAGCTGTAAAAATATACAATTTGCCAGTACAAAGGCATAGGGATAAGTGGTAACGACGCGAGTGCACCTGACAGAAACAAACCAGCCCTTTTGTATCGAATACATTGAAAAAAAACGCGCTTGGTCTTACAATGTAGAGTTAAATTACTGGCTTTGTAGATTCTGTTTTATCTGTTACATAAATATGAATACCAATAGCGTATTTTTTTTAAATTATCGATAGGAAAGGACTTGACCACGATCTCGTCTGATGGTAAGCTAAGATGCGGCCTAAGATGGAACGCGCTTCCCTAGAAGGTACCTGTTCACTCTCCTCTTGAAGATCCCCAGATTGTATTCTTCGGGGAATACAGACTCAGGAAGCATGTTCCAGTCCCTTGCGGTTCATTAAAGAATGTCGAGTCGTACCGCTTTGTCCGGGTACGTAAAACATTCACCATATTATGGCGATGCCTAGAATCTGTGCACCTCGACGATCGATAGAAAAACGGGGATGGCGGATATCATTCAATTCCTAACGTACATTATTTTTAACGTACTAGCTCCACCCTGTAGCTAGCTTCATTATAAAAGTTTTTCTATACTTTTAGTATCAGTTCAGTATGTGGTGAAACACCATTTCAATATAATATTTAGGACTATTCGGGTCAAGAGCAGAAACGTCTCGGAATCATGATGATATATTGATAACTCTTATCGCTTAACTAGTGGTTACGGTTATCACAAATAAAAAACGACTATCGACTATCGCCAAAATTACAAAATAGCTGAGCCGCGCAGCTTCATACACGAGTGCATGAGTTTACCGGCTATCCTCCAAACTGAAACACGACAGTGACAAGCACTGATGCTACTGCGGTAGAAATAGGTAAGGTACCTGTCTCAGTTGAGACAACACAGAACTCTACCACCTTGTAGCCACGAACGCAGTAAATCGCATATCCAATTGTTTGCCTTTAACGAACTGCCTGGCAAAAGGGCAGATCAATTCTTCAATCCCTTAAAGAATAGATCTGTCGTTCTGCCTACCAGCAGCAGCAACAGCAGCTCGGACCAACACGGGTAAAAACTATTACATTCTGTAGTATTTTTTTTTTTTCATATAATTTTCAATACCTTTAATTTTTTGTTTTTATATGTTAGTTTTAACCGAATTCCATAAAAAGAATAATTTCTCGATTCAGATTCAGAAGGAAAATAATATTTCAAAAGAAATACAGTGCTAATAAAAAACCGGAGCCGTTCTAATGTGCTATGATGCATTTTTCGTTGCGATGCGAACCGACCTGGCCCTCCATGAAACGTCTCAGTGTACTCGATTCTTCAGGTGTAATTCAATTTGTAATCTCATCAATAGACAGGTTTGTAAAAAGTTGAAGTCTTGCATAAAAAAATTGCAAAATATATAAGCACTTTATTTGTTGGACCTTCTGCTGAACTCTCACCCGGACCATTATCAGGTATCTGTGTTATGTGTGCTGTGTGTTGGTCACTTGGTTCGTCAGATCACTGCCTTATCCGGAGTAAAGTGCCGGTTTCGCGCCTATCACGGCCTCCTTTAGCAGGCTGTCGTCGTGTTTGGCACTATAGGTCAGCAGATTGGGACGGGATGCGGTCTTTTTTTGCGTCCTACCCATAGGGGCGGTTGGCGGTGCTTCTCGCTGGATGATCCGAGTGTCGTCCCTGACTCTATTGCCGATGTGGTGCTGCAGGGTATGGAACTTTTCATTCCATTTTCTGCGGTGCCAGTTGGTGGTAAGTCTCAGCCTTGGTTTGGTCGCTCCTGTAAAATGGCTTCGCGACGCAAGCCGAAGTGCTACCGGGCTTGGGCTGCAGCGTCCGCATCTTGTGATGAAAAAACCAGCACATTACGTAAGGAATACAATTCCGCCTCGAGGTACTTCAAAAGAGCTATCGCCAAGGCAAAATCTTAACACATAGGCAGAATAGGTGAGAAATTAGTTCGCCTCCCTTCAGGGATTTGTGCGTTCTGGTCTCTCGCCAATGCTGTTTTAGGGAATTTCTCACAGCCCTATTTTCCATCTTTGCACAGAGACGATGACACTTTGGCCCATACCGAAAAGGAGAAGGCCGATCTCCTGGGCTCCTTCTTTGCTGCCAACTCGACTCTGGATAACCAAGGGAACGCACCGCCTACCATCCCGCAGTGTGATAGTTCTATGCCAGAACCACAATTTCGGCAGTCATCTGTGCGTAAAGCACTACTTTCCTTGGACATCCACAAGTCGAGTGAGCCGGATGGCATCCCTCCGATTGTGCTAAAAATGTGTGCTCCAGAGTTGGCACCAGTATTAACACGCCTATTCCGGCTCTCCTATTCACTCGGCGTGGTACCGAATTCATGAAAGATAGCTTTGGTGCATCCCATCCCTAAAAAAGGAGATCGCTCTAACCCGTCTAACTATCGGCCCATAGCCATAATCTCCTTGTTCTCCAAAATTATGGAAACAATCATCAACTCTCAGCTCCTCAAGTATTTAGAAGAGCACCAGCTGATTAGCGACCGTCAGTATGGTTTCCGTCGCGGCCGCTCAGCTGGTGACCTTCTAGTATACCTAACTCATCGATGGGCGGAAGCAGTTGAGTCCAAAGGGGAGGCATTGGTAGATAGTTTGGACATAGCGAAGGCCTTTGATCGGGTATGGCACAAAGCGCTTCTCGCGAAGCTGCCTTCCTATGGGCTTCCCGAGAAATTATGCAAGTGGATCACCAGTTTTTTGGCTGACCGGAGCATCAAGGTCATTGTCGACGGTGCGTGCTCCGACCTTAAATCTGTCAATGCTGGTGTTCCCCAAGGCTGCGTGATATCACCGACACTGTTCCTTCTGCATATCAATGATATGATGCGAATTAGCAACGTACATTGTTATGCGGATGACAAAACTGGTGATGCTACATACTCCGGCCGAAGCGGTATTTCTCGGGAACAGGTCGAAGAGTGCCGGAAAAAGCTTGTGTCTGAAGTCGAGAATCGACTTACCAATGTCTCGGAATGGGGTCGTCAAAACCTGGTTACTTTTAACCCCAAGAAGACACAGCTTTGCGTGTTCGCCGCAAAAAAGACGCCCTTTGTCGTATCACCTCGATTTGAAGACACTCTCCTGACAGCCTCAGCTAGTATCGGAATCCTGGGAGTTGACATATCGAATTACGTTCAGTTTCGCGGTCATTTGGAAGGCAAGGCTAAACTAGCCTCCAAAAAGCTCGGTGTGCTCAGCAGAGCGAAACAGTGCTTTTTGCCGGCCCATCGCCTTCAACTTTATAAGGTACAGGTTCGGCCTCACATAGAGTACTGTTCGCATCTCTGGGCCGGAGCTCCCTAGTACCAGCTTCTTCCTCTTAATCGCATTCAGCGTAGAGCGGTTCGAATCGTTGACGACCAGGCTATTTCGAAACAGTTTGACTCTTTGGCATTGCGCAGAGATGTAGGTTCTCTCTGCATCTTTTATCGTATATATCAATGAGAGTGTTCCGACGAGTTGTTTGGATTAATTCCTGCCGCCGAATTCCACCATCGGACATCGCGTCAAAATTTGTAGTTCCATCCTCACCATCTCGATGTCTGGAAATCCACAACTGTGCAATTCTCTCGGCACTTTTTACCTCGTGCTACTCTGTTGTGCAACCAATTACCGGCAGGGGTATTTCCGAACGGATACGACATTGGGACCTTCAAGAAAAGAGCTTACTCATTCTTAAAAAGCCGGCAACGCAACTGCAAGACCTCCGGTATTACAGATGTCCATGGGCGGCGGTGTCACTTACCATCAGGTGCACCTCTTGCTCGCTTGCCCCCTCTTCTATATAAAAAAAGCAATTTATTAAAAAGGGGAGGTTTTGTTTTGTGCAAACATCTTAAAAACTCTTAAATTTATTGGAAATTAAAAAATATACACAGATGACTTCAACAGGTGAAGTCGCTTCCGTGTTTACTTTCCGCTTATATCAATAAAATTAAATATTGCAAGCATTAAATGTGAATATAAAAAGCAATAAAATTCAGGTATTACTAAGGTATATAATTGAATGAAATCTATTGAACAAAACCCCTATTTTTTCGTAAAAAAAGTACAAAATTTTATTAAAGAATCAATAGACAAATATATTTTTTTAACAATGTAATATAAATTAATAAAAAAATGTAAAGATAAAACTTAGAGCATATATAAGTCAGAAAAATAATTCATCACTAGAATAACATAATACAAAAGAGGAAAACGGTTTCCGTAAACCGCGCCATTTGTCGATGCGGTGACCGATGAAATTTCCAATGGCGCGTAAACATGGCTGACTTAATGAGTTTCTTCCTATTGAAACCTATCAGATATCAGCGGAACGAGCTAGGAAATACGTCTGACAGTAGGTTTTAGGTCGAACAATATTTGATTAGTATTATACTTAAAGTTTTTTTTGACCTTCGTTAGTAGTTTAAGGAAGTTACTGATTTTTTCCCGATTTTCGAAAAAGTTTTTATCAAATCTCCACGGAGTTCTAGGAGAATTTTCAATTTATTTTCACGATGGCAGTATGTCTGTATGTTATATGTAAGACGTGTTTGTATAAAAATCTCATAACGGATTGATCGATCGAAACGTAGATGATGACGTTTGATTAGGTTCCGCCAAATTTAGACTTATTATTTATTTATTTATATTTATGCACAGACAAAAAGTACATAAGTTTAACTTAACTACTAAAGGAATTCTATACTAGCTAACCTCATGTATTAAGAAAATAATTAAAAGAGGCGGTACATCTTAACTCTATTCATATAACTTAAACTTACTATGAAAAAACAAAATCAATACAGAACAATAAATAATTTACAATATAAATATATAAATACACGTTGTAATAATACATAATATTAAATTATACCATACTTAATTGCATACATATATACATAAACACTCATATACATACATACAAATATAAATATATATAAATACTTATTATACATACATACAAATAACAAATAATCTATGAGCACAAAACAATCTAACACTGTAACTAAATTGACTTGTTTATGCACTATGTACCGTACATTATTTTTATGCATTGAAATATAATTTTAATTGTCTTTTAAATTACAGCTTTGAGGAGGATTTTCTGATGTATGTAGGAAGTACATTCCATAAACGAATTTCTTGGTGGAAAAAGGATTGAGAAAGAAACTCTGTGTGGCAAAATGGAATGTGTAGAGATAAATTCTCATCGGACCTTAGATTACAGTTTCTCTACCAATCAAAAAGAGTCTTAAGGTATCCAGGTACAGACGGATCGTACAGTATAGAAAACAGAGTGCATAGCATTCTAGAATCTCTACGCTGTCGCATAGGCAACCACTTAAGAGCAGAGCGATATTGGGAAACATGATCAAATTTGCATAGTCCGTAAATAAATCGAATGCAATTATTTAGAAGTCTATCCAGTTTGTCGAGAAGAATTCGATTTAGATCATAGAAAACATACATCAGCGTAATGAATTATCGACAGTACCAAGGTCTGAACTAACGTGATCTTTGTAAAAGTAGGCGAAATTCTTCATTCTTGAGTCTATACAGAGTTCTCAATACGTGGTTAACTTTCTGACACACTGCCGTAATATGTGGGACCCAGGTCAGTGCACTATCTGTAACTAAACCCAGGTCCTTGGCTTGCCAACTATAAGGTATAGGTGTATTATTAAAAATTGTAGGTGGTAGTACATTAAGACCAACTTGCGCAATCCGGGGAGCGCTATCTATTAAAACAGCCTGACATTTGGACGTATTGAAGGTTATCCCAAAATCACGAAACCAAGTTAAAATATGCTATAAGTCCTCATTTATTCTATTTACCGCATCAGTAAGATTAGATATACTAGCACTAGCGTACAGTTGCAAGTCGTCTGCATACAGGTGGTAAGGGCAATTCAAAGAAATCGTGACTGCATTAATAAATATTGAAAATAAAAAGGAGAGAGTATACCGCCTTGAGGTACACCAGTTGACAGATCTGGAATTTGAAATTTTCAGATATTTCAAATTCAGATTTTGAGAAATTGTAGAAAAACACCATGTTGGTTCAGGCTAGTTCAGACCAGGCAGGTCATAAAAGGTTACCGATTGGCTATACATGTAACTACCATATTAATAAGGTCCATTAGAATGGATAGTTCGATTAAAGTACTCAAACGTAACGGACTCATTATTTGCATATACAGTCCACTGACATCCTAACACGTGTACGCACGGATATATCCCTACAGGATCCATGCCATACATAATTATGGTCTTTCGAGCCAGATACCCAGTTGATGTACCAGATGACATGAAACTAATAAAATTTATACGCGTATTACAATACGATAAGCATCAATCAACATGCGTTGCTTTCAAGGCGAACTTTTTATGAACTTCAATATCAAACATATTTGGAAGCTTAAAAAAGGTAATACTCAAATAATATCCTATTCCAACAATATCACACACATTTAGGTCAAACTAATAACCTTTTTTTTATATAGAAGAGGGGGCAAACGAGCAGGAGGTGCACCTGATGGTAAGTAATCACCGCCGCCCATGGACATCCACAATACCAGAGGTCTTGCAGTTGCGTTGCCGGCCGGCAAAATTTTGCTCCTATTATTTCGATATACATTCCTTGAGTGCTGTAAATACACAATACAGTGTGTAAGGGACAGAGTACGGTAACGTGCCATTTTTACGTTCTAGTCATGATGGAATTTTTTTTTTGTGGGAAATACAAAATTTGCATTTTATGATTTTTTCTTATTTTTATGCTAGGCAATATAAAGCGTACATTGCTCCTACTTATCGTACCCGAAGAGCTCTCGAATCAGGCGCTTATTTTGCGTCATATGTGCCGCATAATACAAGGTTACTGTTAATCAAAGTTCGGTCTAATTTTCAGAGGCTATTCAGAATCGATTATATGTTTGATTTATATACCTACTCGTAAAAAACATTATTTAAAAAAAAAAATTTTTTTCTCTGACACAAAAAACAAACCGCATGGATATAACGTCATTTACGCCAAATTCGAAATTTTTTTTTATGTCATAAGATAGCAAACAAGCAGATGGATCTCCTGATGGAAAGAGTCAACCATCGCCTATAGACACCAAAGATGATAATGGTGCGTTGCTATCTTGTGGCGAGGTATAATGCCACATGCATAAGTTTACCGGCTACCTTACCCTCCAAACCGGAACACGACAGCAACAAGCACTGACGCTATTGCGGCAGGAACAGGTAAGGCGGTGGTACCAGACCCGGGCGAGACAATGCAGAACTCTACCACCTAGTAGCCACGATGGTAGTGACTCGATAGCCAATCGGTCACCTTTTACGACCTGCCTGGCAGAACGGCAGTTGGCCTATTCTACAAAGGAGGCCGGGACCAACACGGCGAAAATATTTTATATGAACTGAAATATTTTAGTGCCTTCAACCAAAAATAAAAGCAATCGGGAAAAATGTACTTAGAGCACAGATTACATAATAGTTACTATCGTAATTATAAGCAAATGAAAAATGACACACTGATAGATTTACAGAGTTCATTCATAAGACTCGGTGTATGCAATCCATAAATTTAGTTGGATATTTTAAAAGAATATTCTGTATTATATTGTAATAGTTTTACGATAATAATTAAAACCCACTTTCAATTCAATATTTAGTTTCTAATTTTGGCCCGACCTTCAAAAGTAACATTATGTATTGCTTATTTTATGTATTTTCTTAAATTTCACTATTTTTTAGAATAAGAACTGTAGGATATTAGAATAAGTCAATAATACAAAGTTATGGAAAGAAATAGTCAAAAAAGTCAAAAATTTCCCACACGAATTTCGGACGAGTTTTGTCTCAGAATCAAGGTCCAAATCAATGGTTTCTACTTTCGGTACACCGTCTCTTATAGATATGTTGTATACAACACTTGAAATCAAATACCGTAATAAAGTGTTTGAATTTAAATTACAACTTGAAGCATAACAACTTCTCGTACATAATTTATAATTAAGTTAACAAGCTTCAACATTTAGTATTCCTACGTTCGTAAACCAGAAATGTGTCGCTTAGAACTTGGTAATTTAATATATTTAATTAGGAGTGTACAGTGATCTACCCCTAACAAATTCCTATCTTACTTACTTAGAAAACATACATATTCTCTATATGTACTGTTGTACTTCGATTTTCGAGCAATGATATTGTTTGACTTTCTTAATATAATTAGATATCAAACAAATAGATTTCTCTTGATGGAAAGAGAAACCATCACCTAAACACCAAAGATGTTAATGGTGCATTATAGTCGACCGGCAACTTTACCCTCCAAACCAGAACACGATAATGACAGTATGTCTTTCCGTCTGAATATCTGTCAGCCTATCCGTCTATTTATCTATCTATCTGTTTATTGTGGCAGGAATAGGTGAGGTGGTGGTATGATATACTCATGCGACATTGTAGAACTTTACCACATAGTGGTCACGATGGTAGCGACACGTTCAGCCGATCGGTCGCCTTTTACGATCTTTCTGACAGACTATCAGGTATAATATATGACAATACATCCACTCTACGGATATCAACGATCTATTAAAATCATTGATATCAATAGACGACATTTATCTCTTTCTATTAGTAAATCTGTTTGTTTGCTATCCTAAGATATAAAAGAAAACATTTTTATGATGTCGTCACGTTTATAGCTTCAAAAGTAAAGGGCAAAAGTCGTGCTCTCATATACTAAGCAAGACGATCTCATTTGAAAGTGGCCCTATCGCTTTCAGATCATGAAGTAGTAAATAAAACAAATATGAACTCCCTGTTATTTTGGGGGCCTTTAGAAGATAATATCATCTACTTTCATGCCAAATTATTTTTAAAACACACTCGAAGACGTAATATATTCCACCAAAAACATTTTTATACAAAATGTTGCCAGGACGAGACCATATGTCTAGCATTCTTAAAAAGTTATTAGTTCCCATGTTAAACCAGCCTTCTAACTCTAAAATATGTGGAATCGCCATTTTATCACTGCACAATAGTTCGTGTAGCAGAAAAGTAATAAATTGAAACTATTTTTTTTACCTTACGCCCATGTGACGGTAGTAAAACGGCCAAGCCACGTAATTTGACTAAGATGTAGAGTTTATGAAGTTAGAGCTTGTACACTTAGTGTAGGTAGAGTTAGAAGCTTCCCCCCATGGTTCCAAGCCATGTTGTGGCTGAGGGGCTCAGTTCCTGGGGTATAATCCAGCAACATGGGGGGCTAATTGTTCCGAGGAGGCTGCTCTCGAATTCTTCTTGCTATAAGAGGGGGCAGAGATAAACAGCGCTCTTCGCGCACAAGAAGGGCATTGTCCAGAGGACTTCCAGGTCGTGGGATGGTAGAACTTCTATACCCGCGGTGCAAGGGGGAGACTCTGCCCTACCTAGGTACAGAGTGCGAGGAAGGCCAACCTCTTTAAAAAATGGTCAAAAGTCTTCCGCCAGGGTACTAACCGGCCCCGGTCCTAGAAGGATGTAGATGCTAGTGGAAGATAGCTCACGCGTTCTCATCATCCCGCCTGCAAAAGCATCGAGGAGGGATATCGCAGGGATTTAAGTGGGTATTCTGATTTCGAGCCACCGGCTGCTCACACTCGGGAGTCATTGAGTTGCCCGGTAGTGCCCAAAGGCATTTTCTCTGCGATAACAAAAAATAGATAACTTTTCGACGATGCAAGCTATATGGTCGAGGCAACTGTGGTAAATTGTATTTTCTAAGTTCTTGGGATATAATATCAACAGTAGACTAATTAAATATAATCTAGTAACACAAACCTTAATAGCTTTCATCCCGAAAAATCAAGTTCTAAATGTAAATTTATGAATAAATTCATTATTTGCTGAGCGAAAAATAAACAATAGATACTTCCTTTCTCTTAATTGACTCTCAAGATTGGGCCATGTCTTTTATTCAAACAGCAATTACGCGTCATAATCCATTTATTTCCCGAAAAGCCGCATCAATTTTCACCATTCGTGGCCCGTTTTTTAACAACCGCGCCGGTTGGAGCGTTATGAAATTTTAAAGCACACTAATTGGTTTACCTTTTAGTTTCAGACTGCGACAGTTGTCGAGCTGTTTTCTTTTTGCTTTTTCTTTGAGCCCTGCATCCCTTTACAACTAAATTATGGTGATATGTTTCTAAAAAGGAAGTTCTTAATTTTGTTGTATTTTTTAAATTTGTTGCCCTAGGTTTCCATAATTTGCTGCCTGATTTGGAGAATTCTTCAATAATAAAACTGTTACCTGTTTGGTTCCATACGAATTTGATGTACATGATAATATACATGAAGTTGGAAGTCAGTTGTTGCAGTTTTACTGAGTTTATATTAAGTAGTATATTTATTAAAGATGGTCCGGGCCTTCTATAAAGAATATGCAGTTCGTAAACGGTGAACGATTGGCTATAGGTATCACTACTATCGTAACTACTAGGTGGTAGATTTCTGCAACGTCTTGCTCGGGTATCGGTTCCACCGCTTTACTTATTGCTGCTACAAAAGCGTCATTGCTTCTAAATGTTAAACGGGTGAGTTAGCTGGTAAACGTATCTAAGCGGCGTTACCATCCCGCTACATAGATTGCAACCCACTATTAACATCTCTGGTGTCTATAGGCGAAGGTTTGGATTTTCATCAGAAAATTCATCTGCTTGTTTGTTATCTAATGATATTAAAAAAGGAACTTAAATAATACGTACTTTTGAAAGAACTGAATGTTGTTTTGCTTGCATTTAATTTAATTTGACATCAAAAGGATTGGTCACTTTTTCCCCGCAACTTAGTAGTTTAGGCAAAATAAGTAGTAAATCGCCGCATTTGCCAATCCTTACATTATACAACATAACATTGCACAGGATCTGAAAACCCTTAACCAAAAACTGAGCAGGCTAAAAAATATAATATAAAGATTTCTCGACGATAAACACATGAAGTCTGGTAGTGTCGAACGTTTCCACACATTGAGAAGATCCGGTGGAAGAAACTTAAGAAGCTCATTTTTTTCGCTATTTTATGTAGTTAATGCAAATTTACAACAAATAATATAATCACAATAGTTATTTTTATAATTAAAATATTATTAAAGTTATTATTATTGTTATGGTTATTTTATCATTTACAAAATTTTCTTTATTAAGTTTTTGTTACATATAAATTTTAAGATGAATTTAGAAACATGAGTTTCTATTTAATTTTATTTCATCGGTTTAAAATTATCTTATATCATAATATGTTCTATCTAATAGCAAATAAAACATAAAATTTACACAAAAAGTAAGTAAGCTCAAAAAAATATATTACCATGATAGGTACTTTTTTTATATCTACAATTATCAAATTCTTCTCATTTTACCATCTATAATAAAATCCAAATTAGTAAGTTATGAGTAAGCGAATTCATATACAAGATATAATTCCCGAATATCAACTTTTCTGGAACATTTATTATTGCGAAACTTAATATAGACGTAAACTAATTAAATACAAATGATACTAAAGAAATTAAAAAGGGAACGAAATAAAGGCGGATGTTACAAACTGCGCAACAATGAAGGCGATTTGTGTACAAGTTTAAGTTTCGAGAAAGTTCTACTACGGTCCCATGATTTCTAAGCCGGGAGTTTTCATAGTTCACGATTATATTAGACCGCATCGTTGGTCGAGTGGCTAGCGAAACTGAAAATGCAATCGACGAGGCTCGGGTTTGATACCCGACAGGGATAAACATTTATATGACGAGATTAGATATACTCTCCTCATGTACCCCACCGAAATATTCGATACAAGTAATTTGTATGGCAAAACAATGATTTCCGGTAGAATACCGCGGGTGTGTGGTGTGGTGATGGTGGTGTGCGAGTCAGCTAGCATATAGTTATTTAATGTGACAGACTGCTTTTTAAGCGTCCTGTGGTTTATATATGACCTCCGATTTTAACTTAATAAAATTAATAAGTAAGTATTGTAACACCCGCCCAGCGACTATCAGCCGGACGTGTTACTTTGCCAATAATATTCCCTTTTCCTAGGGAATCTTTCTTTATACTCGCTTGGCTGCTTGAGGTACCGATGAGAAGCAAGATTCTTCGGGATTCTTTAATAAATAGACTTTCGTAATCTATCTTCGTTTATTTTTGAGGGACGTCTCTCCCTTGTCAATTTTAAAACAAGACTCTCATTTTATCGTATTTTTTTCTCTACAAACTAAACAGTTCTACATTTGAAAGTCGACAAAGCTGCCAGTTTGTAACACCATAAAGGTGTTACAGTATCTTCACGCCCATATCCCCGAAGGGGTAGGCAGAGGTACAACAAGTGCACCCACGATTAGCCGAAGATACTTGATCCCACAAATGTGATAGGTGGCAAGCCTATCACCAACCGGGAACTTTCCAATCCCGGGCAACTTTGTGTTTCTCAGAAAACTGAAAAAACACTATTCTTATGTGCCCGACCCGGGAATCGAACCCGGGACCTCATGTGGTCAAAATTAAAAAATCAAAATTAAAAAAGAGTCAAAGTTTTAAAAATAAATACAGGATAAGAAAATATATTAATCATAAACATGAACTAGCGATTACCATAAAATACCTACACAGTGAACACGTGAGAGACGCGGCATAGGATTCGACCTGGCAAAGGTTCCGAAAAGGACTATCCCTTCGCGAGTTCACTCCTCTGAGCTGACCTCCAGGCCACCGGGCGCCACGCATCTTTAGTTTATGCAAATGCACTCCATTCAAAGAGTATGGAACGTATAATTTAACTCCACCTTTCGGATGTGTATTTCTGCGTACCACAATAAACTTCCTCATGTATTTTTGTAATCGTGTTTCACTTATAACAATGTGATATTATCAGTAGTAGTCAAATGAAGAATATTGAGATGTGCACGATAAGCACGTGCCTATGCGTGCATTTATGATAAATTGTGACGTAAAATCAGGTGCCATAGCAACATTTTATTAGAGGTTAATTAATCAAATTCAATCATTGTAAATAGAATGATTCTATTTTTTAAATACGCCCGGAATACTAAGATAAAATATCAGTGTGTCTTACACTTTTATTCGTAGCTTTTTTCGTTTTATTTAAACACGCTTCAGACATTCCATTTTTTTCAGCGACGTTATAGAGATAAACGCTTTTTATTAGCTCGACCGCGTTTGATGAGGGTTGCTTATTAATGCTGACCCCCCAAACTTCCTGGGAGGTTAGGTAATTATTTTCTTCTACTATAAAACGCCATTAAGTAATAATAAATCGTGCAAAATATGTACTACTTTTACGAAGTTCGAATATACATATTTATATAATGCTAATTTCGGAGACCATGATGTTAAATAATGTAATTGTTTACGTAAAACGTCTTTAAAGTCACATAAGGTTACCAGCTTGGAAATTAGACTGTTACATAAAGGGATTGATCGCCTTTTACGCGATTTAATTAATAATAAGATAAAATTAAAAATTTCGAAAACCCCCGACACATCCTAAGACTGCCATTCTGCTACATATGCCTCATTTTAAGAGCAAAACGAGAAAGGATCTTCGAAAGTGAATCTTGCAGCATCAGATTATGGTTATCGCGGTTCTTTACTCCATGACTGAGTTATTTTATTGCGTAGCTCTGATGGCTTCCAGCTCTACTATGTATCCCTGGAAATCATTGTAATTCAGAGTGTATGCAAAAATATAACATATGAGACTACAATCAGTGGGTTTATTTTGTTTAGTGCAGGAGTTAAATGGCCACTTTCTATTTCCATTATCAAACCCTGCAAATGTTGGTAAAGTACATCGGCCCAATCTCCGATGGCCACCTTCTAGTTCTACCATTATATATCTTAAACAACATCCGGCACCTAAATGTTTGCCAAAATAAACCGAATTAGCCCACATTCGATGGGTTTATCTAAATAAGCTTAGACGTTCTCATGGACTTCTTCCAGCTCTATCATCAGACACTTGAAAATATCCTGCTCCAAAGTCCTTAAAATAACGAATCAAACGAGACCAAAACTTGTGCTGCTCAATTTTCATTCGTTCGTTCGTTTCGTTCCCATGACCTTCTTTCCACTTTATTGTAAGAACTTGGAAATCATCTAACACCAGATTATTTGTCAAAACAGATCAAATAAGTCCAAACGCGATGGGCTTATCTCGTTTAGTTTAAAAGATCCCGTAGCCACCTTCTAATTCCATCCATAGATTCTTAAAATCATCAGTATGTCAAAGCAAACAGTATGCCAAAACAAACCCAATCAGCCCATACTCAATGGGTTTATCTAGCTTAGCGAGATCTCTTTTTAGGGACTTCTTCCAGTTTTATCTTCAGAAACTGGAAGTCAATTTGTTCAAAAGTCCTTATTAGAATAAACCAAATGAGCCTAAAATTGATGGCGTTTCTAAATTTAAATTCAAAGTTCCCATTACCTCCTGCCTTCTTAATTATATGACCATAGAAATTATCTATCACCAGGGTATTTCTCAAAACAGAACAAATGCGTATAAATTCAACGGGTTTATCTTGTTTATTTTAAAGGTTCTTATAGCCACCTTTAATTTCCATTATTGAATTCAAAAAATCATTTAGCACCAAAAATATGCTGATACAAACCGAAACAACTCTCATTTAATGGGTTTATCTGGATTTCATTAGGATTTTTATGGACTTTTTCCCGCCCTATCATGTAACACCGGGAACCATCATTCTTCAAAGTCTTTAAAAGAACGGATTAGAAGAGTTGTTAAATTTTAATTCGAAGTTCCCATAACTTCCTTCCTGTTTCATTATATGACCTTGGAAATCATTTAGCATTAGGGTATTTGTCAAAACAGAACAAATGAATCTGAGCTCGATTTATCTTGTGCATTTTAAAAATTATCATGGCCACCTTCTAGTTTCGTCATCAGATCTTAAAAATTATCCAGCACCAAAGTGTATGTCAAAACAAATCCAATCAGACTACACTCAATAAGTTTATGTAGATTTGCTTAAAAGTTATTATAGACTTATTCCAGTTCTCTCATCAGGCACAAATAACAATCATGCTTCGAAATCCTTGTAAAATTTACTCCATTTTATTCCAAAATTCGTACGACCTCCATCATCAGCTCATTATAAGGCACGGAAACCGTCTAGCACCAGGATGTTTATTAAAACGAAACAAAGGATTCCAAACTCGATAGATTTATCCTGCTTAATATTTTTGAAGTTCCCATGACTACTTTCCAATTTCATTATCAATTTTAAAAGAGCTGGTGATCTTGAAACGGCTAAACAGATTCATAGCTAAGAACCATCACGCGAAACAAGGTTTTCAATTAAAAAAACCGCAACCAAATCGGACCATCAGCCGGGGCGCTACGATGCCACGGACAGACACATAGATATACACCTGAAACTTATAACACCCCTCGTTTTGCGTCGCGAGTTAAAAATAAACAATTTGCACACTATATTCATGTGTTTTACGATTATAATATATACACATGTATACTGTTTACGGCTAAATTCTGTTGTCAAGGTTAAAATAATTTTATTGATAGGTATATGGTCGAATTTCGACCTACTATATAGAAATACATGTAAAAGTTACTGAAAGAAATAACCCAAACCCAGAAATACAAACATTTATTCTCAATGTTTATCTTGTAGGGAATCGAACTCAAACCTTATTAATTGCGTGGTCAGGGTTACAAACCACTTCATCAATATGACAAATGTTAGCTAGTCTTAATAATAAAATTCCCAAATCTTCGGAATATTACAACTAATATGTAACAATAATCTTACAACAGAGATTCGACTCGACATTCTTCATTCGAACCGCAAGAGACTGGAACGTGTTTCCCGAGTCTGTGTTCCCCGACGATTTTAATCTGAGGATCTTCAAGAGAAAAGAAAACAGGTACTTTCTAGGGAAGTGCGTTCCATCTTAGGCCACATCTTAGCTTACCATCAGGCGAGATCGCGGTCTAGCGCTTCCCTATCGATATTAAAAAAAGATAAGACCATTTTATGTTAGTGGTAATATATTTGTTATGAACCCCGTATTAGTCTCCCCTTAGAGAATAGACATGCCACGCAAGTCGTAAAAGGGAAACGATTGGCTTTACCTAAACCTTTATGATTACTAGGTAGTAGAGTTCCGCAACGGCTAGCCCGAGTATTTAATACCACCACTTTACCTATTCTTACCGCAATAGTATCGATGCATGCCATAGCTGAGTTTCGGTTTGGAATGTAAAGTATATAATAATGTACTAAAGGTAAAGTATATAATAATATAAACTTATGTAATAAATGTGGCATTATCATCCCACCGTACGAATAACAACGCATCGTTAACAGTTTTGGTGTCTATAGGCGTTTCTCTTTCCATCAGCAGACATCTGCTTGCTATCTAATGATTAAAATAGGGAATGCTATTTTCTTTACGAATTAAATCTTTTACGAGTATGTTTCGGACAAACAAAACATGTCTTAGCTAATTAATGATAATTTGTCACAAATTAAAATTGTTTTTTACCCTTGTAATGAAGTATGAAGTACGAGTGTATATCCTAAGGGTGTTTTATTTATAATTCACTTGAAATATGTTATTTATATAACATTTCATTTATATAATTTTACGAGTAATTTTATTTATAGACATGGTCGTTGGAAAACAACATTATATTTAACGATAATGGTGTGATGTGGAATATTTTATCTACGAGTATATTTTCTTCTCTAAACTTAAAATGATTCTATTTAAATTGATTTAGGCAGTTAGTACATTTGCCATATTTTTTCGTGCGATTTTCAATTTATTATATTACTTTGTTTCCTTCTTTTTATACGTTTTTTACTTTACTATGTTTACTATGTTGATCCAGGTCTTCTGGAACACAGGATGAGTTATTATAGACTGCTCACACATATGCTTTCATATGCATTCATCATAATGCTTTGATGAGCTCCTTAACTCAGCAGGATATGATGAACTCCCGCACCAATAATCTATTTTGTAGACACCTGGATATTCTAATGGGAAACCATCTTTTGGGGAACTAAATTTTGTTGTAGATCTCCTATGTATGATCCCCTCGTAGAGCTTCTGAAATGTGTTTTAAGTATATTTTGTTGGTCCGGGCCTTTTTTGTAAAATCGATCATCTGGCGTTCTATCAGGCAGTTTGTTAGAAGCGAGGGATAAGCTATGCCCGTCACTATCATCGTGATTACTAGGCGGTAGAGTTCTACATTGTCTCATGCTGGTCTAGTACCACCGCCTTACCTATTAACAGATTATCCGAAACAAACAGACATGCAAACAAAAAATGTAAAAAATGTTATTTTGATATATATGTGCTATGTATACATCCATATGCGTTTAGGATAAAACTGTTATTTTAATATTAAAAATAGACACTCCGATTTTATTTATTTGTAGATAATAATATAATATTTTATTATTTGGAAAGGTAAAAAGTAATAGGTATTGCCAGAACGATCAGGTCAACTGAAAAACTTTGAATTTGTAATGCAACAGAACATTTATTTACGTTCCTGTAAACCCTGATAAGGCATCAGCGTGATATTACGTTACTAACATTTAAACCAGAAAATCACTTTATGGGTTATTACATCACTTTTATTACGTTTCACACAATCAATTATTATATACTTCTTCAATTTCATCTTAATATTCTCATCTTACATCGCTTTTATTACAATTATAATAATCACTTAGTACAATCATTATCTTTATCTGATTATTATTATCATTACATCAATCAAACATCGAACCATCCGAGTCGAACAAATATAACGAATGACTACCCTACCGCCACCAAACCTAGCACGCACGCAACTAAGCTCTAAAGATTAAGGTGGTATTTTAACATAGAGTATGTAACCAGTAGAGCGGTTGTTTATTTTGTTAGAAAACAAATTCCGCCAAAACACTATGCCGGTTGTAATGCTGTGATTGGCCGACTCAAGGTTAATGTGATAATAACGCAGCAATAGTAAACGGGTATTGAATAAAATAAGGTAGTTGTATATAGGTTACACCTAGGCAAGAGCAAAACGCATAAACAAGTGTCCACGTGTTTCGTGTTATCTGTCCAGTTTAACTTGAGCCATATTATATGAAAGTAAATTAAAATAAAATCAATGTTTATTGATGTCGATGAAACGTAATTCCGTCTGTTTTATAATTCGACGTTTTGCTGCTTATTCCGCACCATCTAATAGAACAACACGACATTATGCAGTATAATTAGTATACCAAACTTTGAATATTTTCGAGAGTATCGGGGACGTACACACAGGTCACTTGTTGGTGTGGTACTGCTTTAGTGCGAGCGTGAATTACTATTTATCAGTGGCAAAACACTGATCAGTTTCGGAATTAGATGGCTCGTATTGCTACTCTATTAGGTTACATGCTCGAGGTATTTTAATCACGTCAGCGATAAGCACGTGGTATTGGCGTGGTTCGATGAGTCATTGAAACTTGATTACAATCTATGCAGTTTGAAAAATTTTTTAACGGTCTACAACCTCTGCTATTATTATCAGGATATTATTTGGCATTTTTATATTTACTTAACAATTAATAAAAAATACACAATTTACCTTACAGTTATTAAGATATGACAAAAAATATATTTTTTTTCGCATATAAGTCAAGTTTTCGGTATACGTATCTTCCTTGTTCTTCCACTACCTAACTAATTAATTAAGATTTCAATGATTTTATTATGGTACAAACCATTGGAGTGACCTGGAAGGGTTGCTGTATTTGAACTCGGTAGAAAATATTTAACAAAGTTTATTTCAACAATTTTAACAACAAAAACCAACAAACCCATCGTAATCCTTGAATACACGCAAATCCCAAAATCCAGCACGCGGCCCAACCATATTACAACGCCACAATATTAGATTATGAATATTTCTGTGAAGCAAAAAGCCCTGGGTATGAAATAAAGACTTCTTTAACGAAGTTAAATGGTTTAGTAGAAGTTTTATGTTAATGTGGAGCTATTAAGACAGCGGGATACACTTAAAAATATTATTTCTCTTGGTGCCATGATGCTACGCATGGCCACACTTATATATGGCGATTGGCGCTTAATTTAGTAGAAAGAGACACACTCCACTCATGTCGTGGTACTCTTCGGAACGATTTTGAAGCGTGTGTAAGCATTCCGGGTAGAATGTAACTTCCTTGGTCACAGCACAGTAAAAGATAATAGAACATTATAGTGGCATAGACACCAGCATTTTGGCCACATTTTCCACTTTATATATACTTTTTTATTGTTACCGAGTTTTGTTAATAATATCGATTCTTTAAGTCAGGTATTCTCTTCTAGGTTTAGTAGCTATGGATGTGTATGTACATAGGAATAATTTTCATATATTTCTTTTTGTTAGTTTGTTAGTAATTAGGTATAAAACTGTGTAGATAACTAATTTTATAATTGTTATTTTAACGGGCATACTAATTTATCAGTTTTTATACATATATATTTAATATTTTATCTATTTTATGTTTAAATATTATTATTATTATGGATTTCTCCGATACGGAATCTTTTCACTCCATTTCTACATCATCTAGCTGTTCTTATGTCTCTATAGACGACAGTTTGGGCGATAAACTTCAGAATATTTTTTGTAACGCTAATAAGAATCTAAATATTTGTCATATCAATGCTCAGAGCATCCCGGCTCACTATACAGAACTTCTCACAACTTTCCAAGATGCTCCTATACACGCATGCTTAGTTTCAGAATCGTTCCTCAATCCTACTTTACCATCTACGTCTTATGCTTTACCCGACTATACTTTGATCCGGAATGATCGTACGGGAAAAGGAGGTGGGGGTGTTGCATTATATTTAAAGAGTAATTTACCATATAAAATACTTTCATAGTCACCATCTCCTTACTCCAATTCTATGGAATATATCTTTCTTGAATTAACATTGGGTACTGTAACTTTTCTCCTTGGTGTGGTATATGCACCACCTATGGTCAACTATTTTGACTCCTTTGAGCAATTGTTGGAATCATACATGCCTGTGTACGATCATTGTTTAATCATGGGGGATTTCAATACTTGTTTGCTCCGTGGGGATGTTAGGGCTAGCAATCTCTCCCGTATTACTTATTCTACAAATGTAAAAATACTGAACCTAGCTCCCACGTACCATACACCTAATTCTCAATCATTGCTAGATATGATTTTAACATCGAAATCTGAGCGCGTCTCCTTTTACGGAAAACTGGCAGCCCCCGGTTTCTCTCACCACGATCTCATATATGCCTCGTATAAAATAAAAAGCCCCAAATTTAAGCCAAAGATATTTCTCTAACGTAATTTTGGTCGTATGGATCGACAAAAACTTCTGGCAGATGCTTCTGCAAGGGACTGGCCTCGTATCATAAATGAGGACACGTTTGATGGAAAGGTGGCTATTTTCAATGAATACATTTTGGAACTATATAATAAACATGCACCTCTACGACTTGTCCGTATAAAACGACCACCTGCGCCATGGATCAATGACAAAATACGAGCTTTAATGAAGACAAGAGATTTATTAAAGCGTAAATTTATAAAATCACGCTCTAATGATCACTGGGAAGCTTATAAAAGAGCCAGAAACCGTTGCAATCAAGCAGTAAGGAACGCCAAACGCAAGTTTATTCATTCCTCAATTGAAAACTGTGCTCCTAATCACATATGGAAGTTGCTTCGTTCCCTTGGGTTTGGGAAATCAAAAAATAATACAAATAGTACAATTGACTTAAACACGCTCAACGTCAATTTTGCTTCTCCTAGCAGCTCGATGATGACTTTAAATATAAGGTTCAAAACCATTCAGATGTTGTCTTCTAAAGTCATTGATAATTCTCCCTTTTCATTTGAAAAAGTAACTGATAGTGAAGTTAAAAGAATTATTACTTCAATACCTACTAAAGCTGTTGGTTATGACGGCATCAGTCGAGACATGATTATGCCTATTGTTGACATTGTAACACCTCACATTACCCATATTCTTAACTTTTCTCTCTCTTCTGGCAATTTCCCTTCGTTATGGTGTAAAGCTGATATAATTCCCATTCCAAAAATTTCTAATCCCGTAAATTTTTCCCACTATCGTCCAATATCAATCCTACCTTTCCTTTCGAAAATTTTGGAGAGGATTGTTTATCAACAATTTTCTAGTTTTTTTAAAAAAAATAACATTCTTTCGTCGTACCAATCTGGTTTTCGTCCATCACATAGTACATGTTCGGCTCTCATCAAAATTACTGACGACATACGATTTGGTATTGACGAAAAAAAGGTATCCCTACTCTCACTTTTGGATTTCAGTAATGCCTTTAATTGTGTCGATCATGATATATTATTAGCTTTACTTCGTTCTTTTAATCTATCACAGTCAGCGTCTGAATGGTTTAGCTCCTACTTAGCAGGAAGTCAACAACGAGTTCGTTCAAAGAACGATTTTTCACATTGGTGTGATGTTTGTATGGGGGTCCCACAAGGAGGTGTGCTTTCTCGGTTGCTCTTTTCTGTATACATAAATAAACTTTCTTCTGTAATTACTTATAGTTCCTTTCATATGTATGCCGATGATGTTCAACTCTATCTGTCTTATCACCCATCAGAGCTTACGGCTAATTTTGACAAAATGACTGAAGATCTTAATTCCATTAGCCGCTGGGCTGAAAGTTTTGGTCTTACTTTAAACCCCAGTAAAACCCAGGTAATAATCCTTGGTTGAAAGATGAACATCGCACGCATTAATTTGAACGAAATTCCACCGGTTTTGCTAAATGGCCAACCACTTAAATACCACACCAAAGTTAAAAATCTCGGGCTCATAATGTCAAATGATCTTTCATGGTCTGACCAAGTGAACGAAGTTTATATGTGGTGTCTCCGACATGTAAGTTAGTTGGGCGTGTGTGTCTTTGTAACGTTTCGAGTGGAAGTACTCTGTTTTGACGTGATTTATCTTCAAACGCACTTTTTGAGTTTCAGCTTCTACAAGGCCTACTGATTTCTGGACCTCTTCCTTGGTTTCTCCTAAGAATGCTTGATCATCTGCGTATCCTATCGCCTTATGTTTTTCTTCTAGTTCCAGTTCCGCATCCAGCAATAGCACGTTTTTGAGGACATACTCTAAGACCAAATCGAATAACATAGGCAGTCCCTTAACTACTTCAAATTCACCTATTAGCTAGTTTTCTACTCTGACTTTCATTATGCGTTCCTGTGTTGCAACTTTAATTATCTTCACCAGTTTTTCAGGAATATCAAAATGTCTATGAATGACGTACTAGGCTTTTTGATCAATGCTATCGTAAGCTTTAGCGAAATCCACAAAAAGTATGGATATCCTGCGCATACTCCTATTTCTTCTCCACGACTTGCTTTAAAAGAAATATTTCGTCAACAGTACAACGATTTGGTCGGAACCCAGACTGATAGTCAGTAAGCACTTTTTCTGCGTACGGGTCAAGCCTCTTCAATAATACATATCATTATGAATTAAGTCTAATAAAATTCACAAAGACTCTCGGCCAAACGTGATTGATTTGAAAATAATTGATGACAGTTCTGTATCTCTGTAAATTTTGTCCAAGTTTGGTACCACCGTTATACATATTCTGGCCGCCATATCGCCATTGCTTGACACTATTGTGTCCCGATTTGAGGTAGCCAGTAAACTTACGTTTATCGCACCATCAACTTGCCATACGGACACCAACGCACCATTAACATCTTTGGTGCAATGGTTTGTCTTTCCATTAGCGAATCATTTGCTTGTTTGCTATTTTATGGCCAGAAAGAAAACCAAACAATCAATAATCAAAATTTAGAACATCGCTACTAAAGGGAATTTTTGATCTGAAAAATGAAGATTCTCCATTCTACTACATATTTTTGTCTAACGCGTCTATTTATTAGCGATATGGATTTTTTGAGAAGGAATACTTCCCATTTAGTCCTATATTTTGGTAAAGATATGATCCAGTGTTTAGGAGGTACAGAAGATTTAAAGTCGATAGTTTCAGTTTTACTGCGTTTAAACTACAGTAATATAATAATAATAATAAAAAAAATTCTTTGTTATTTTTAAAGTTTTTCAGTATCTTCACCCCGTATCCCCGAAGAGGTAGGCAGAGGTACAACAACTGCACCCACGATTAGCCAAAGATTTGGCAAATCGTGGTTCCACAAATGTGATAGGTGGCAAGATAGGCTTGCCAACCGGGCATTAAAGTTTTTCAAGTTCACCCAGGCAGAGGTGAGTACTAAAATACATTTTTTGTTATAGAAAAGAGGGCAAAAGTGCAGGAGGTGCACCTGATGGTAAATAACACCGCCGCCCATGGACATCTGCAGTACAAAGAATTTGCAGTTGCTTTGACGGCCTTTTAAGAATGATTAAGGTCTTTTCTTGAAGGTCTCCAAGTTATATATCCGTTTGGAAATATCCCTGCAGGTAATTTATTCCACGATAGAGTAGTGCGAGGCAAATAGTGTTGAGAGAAAAATACAGTTGTGGATTTCCAGACATAGATATGGTGAGGATAGAAATTATTCTTTTTAATAATTATAACATCATTTAAACAACAAATATAATTAACAATAGTAATTTGTCGACTTTAAATGTTGGTGAATAGTGAAACCGTAGAAAAAATATTTCATCAAATATGTATGATTAATATCATATCAGTTTTGATGTTAAAATATGTAACATATAAAATTATTTGCAGTAAGTCATACTTTGAATACTGAATATCGTCGGCATTTGATAAAACGTCATTTTACCTTGAATTTATATTAATTTAAAAGCATTTGTATTGTTTTATTTGATTTTAATTTACACCACGTCTAATACTTATATTAGAAAAACCGGCTCCTGATTCATCTCGATTGGGACTACACCATTCATATTACTGTAAAAAACATTTTCTTAATTTATAAATATATATTTTTTTAATATGGCAAATAATACCATTACTTAACCCAGGGTACCATATCTGCACTTCCACTTCTGCTTACCGCTATGATATGATATGAGCAATAAGTTTTTCCTTTCATTTTAAAACAAAAACTTTAAATAACGCTAGTTTTCACGCCCCACACGATGGCTAATACTGGGATGTACGGTTGGGATAATGTGATTATTAGTTTATGAGAAAGACGCGTGACGTACGGACTGACAGACCCACGGTTACACGCTTCGGCAACCTTCGTAAGTTACAGTGTTTTTACGAGTACGCTCACTACTTTTAAACTACATTAAGAACTTGGATACTTTTTAAGTACAGCAATAAAATACGGTCATTATTAAAGTAGGAAACTTTCTTAGCCGTGTTGAGCTATATTTGGTAGGGACAAAAGTTATGGGTTCACGCGACCGTCATGTCAGTGAAGTAGGTCGAATTCATATTGTCGTGAGATGTGTTGTATGACAACCATCTGGCGACCTTATCTCTGGATGGTAGTCTTAGTTGAGGATTTCACTCGGTTATCGTACGATCCTATAAATAAGTTTTTTCCAAATAAATCTGTAATACATTGAAAAGGTCAAAATATATATTTCAAACAACTTCGTCGCGTGAAAGAATAATTAAATAAACCCTCATCCATCATTGTTATACTTATGGTTTTCCGAAAATTCACAAAGATAGTTGTCCGATACATCCAATCATTTCGTATGTTAGGGCTCCAGCAAACGAGTTGTCCAAGTCATCTATCTATATGTGTAAAGTGTAACACTTTTAGACTTTTAGTGTATAACACTTTTAGATATAAATTTAAATTTCCATAGTGTGATACTTTTTCAGTGAATATACCAAAAAGTACATAGATAGTCGAAATAGTAATCATGACGTGTTAAGGAACCAAATATGTATGCCAAATTTCAGCTCAATTGGCCTTTTTGGGAAGTGGGTCAAATTTAACTTGCAGAATTGAGTTCAAGTCCGGGACAGGCGAAACTAAATAAAAGCTTGTGATAAAAGCAATGTATTTTTAACATATAATAGGAAACTTTAAATAATTCATTATAGCAGTGAACTTATTGAACCCAATTATTATTCCCGATTTATTACACTTAATGTATCCCATAAATTTGAATACTATTTACCTTTACTAGGCCTATCATTAAATTATAAAAGGTTTATAATTTAATGATAGGCCTAGATTTGTCTAGGCTAGGCTAGGCTTATTTGATGTCATTTTTGTAATTATTTTAAAGTGACTACGACGCTGAAAGGTATGTATTTTTTATACTACAAGTGTAAGTAGTAAATAAGCCAATGGCTTTTCTAGTTGCAAGAGACAAAAGACCAAACTACGAATTAACCGATTTCGATTCAATTCACTGAATTTATAAGAATTTTTGGGGAAATAAGCTGATTAGATTTTGTTATCAATCGATATAGTAGTCTAGAAGTTATTTCAAAAATATACTGTTTCGTCATTTTTTCGGATTTTTGAATAGATTTTACACTCCGATCAATCGTCGACACTATTCCACTATAAATTGAAACTAGTTTATAATGCACTTGTACTTTTATTTCACTATAGGTACAGACAACATTATTATCAATTATTAGACCGGTTTCGATTTTTAAAGAATCTTCAGGAAGTAATATTCTTTCTAAAAAGAAAATACTTTACAGCTCAAAAATGGCGTTGAATGCCATTTAAAAGTTCAAAATCGGACGTCGTCTTCAATTCATACTATGTTAACTATCAAAATAATATATATTTTCTTGAATTCACATTAATTTTAATTGGAGACTTTTGATCTCTTCTTCTATTATTTTTCTCCTTTTATTATTTTCTTATTTTTGCATCCTTTGGAACAGAAAAATCACGTTTTATAGTACACTTATAGTAGTATTTTGGCATACTGTCCTGCACACTACATTTATAAAAAGTTTTTTTAGTTTTTTTCATGCTGTGAAATTCGATTAAAACTAAATAACCGTAAATAATTACTACCTACGCTTATAATACACAACAGGAATGCGATTCATATCGCCAAACAATGCGCGCGAAAAATGGAGATGTTCAAACATGTCTCATTTAATTTAAACGAATTCCCAAAAGGAAGAGGTCAAAATGTTTGTTTTTTAAGTTTGTCACCCCAGAACTCGGTCATTTATAAATTTTGTAAATTATTTTTTTTTTGTTTGGGAGGATATACATACACTGTGGTCCCATTTTAATTTTGTAAAGATATGATACAGGGTCAGGCGTTTAAAAATCACGTACTTATTATTTTAAAAATTTATTCAATCATATCTAATAATATTTATAATTTTTACTATATTAAGATGAAAATGATACATAGATTAAATCAACAAAAAATAAGTGCATATTTCCTATTATGGCGGTACAATTATTCTTAAATTGTCAGACATATCTAACAATTGGTTATCTGTGATCGGAGCGTTATGATTGACTCGTAATGCGTAATGCTCTTTGCATACTACACCAGTGCCAAATAAACATCACAGCATTAACCCAAAAAATTGTATGTTGGAGTTACCCATTGGATCTAAACCAAATCTGAGAAAATATAAATCTAGGAAACTCCAGCTGAAATCGGATTTTGGATTTTAAATTATTTCCTATCCGAATCCGTAAAAATATGAATGATATATTATTAGCTAGTTCAGTAAACTTTGTACTCCGACGATTTCATTGTACGACGACGATATTGTGGTGGTCCGAGCAAATTCGTTGGAAGAGCTCAGCAAAATGCTCGACGACCTCAATCGAGCCTCCCTACAGATGGGCCTTAAAAAAAAACTTGAGGTGTCAAGGGACACCCGGATGGAACGAAGATCCTTTTATTATTATACCCGTAATAAGGAACTTCGTAGAATTTCGAGCCACGGTCGAATTTCAGAACCCGGTCGAATTTCGGCACCCGGTCAAATTTCGACCCGTGGTCGTATTTCGGCACCCGGTCTAATTTCGACCCACAGTCGAATTTCGGCACCCGGTTGAATTTCGGAACCCGGTACAATTTCGACACGCGGTCGATTATCGACCCGCGGTCGAATTTCGGCACCCGGACGAAATTCGACCGGCGGTCGAAACTCGGCAACCGATCGAAATTCGACACTCTTTCGAAATTCAACTGTCCGTCGAAATTCAACTTTTGGTCGAAATTCGACATTCGGCCGAAATTCTGTATAAATGTCGAACATTTGGCACTAGAAAAAAAGTAAACTCAATCAAATAGTAGATAGACTCTTTCACTTTCAATGCACGAGCTAAAGGGAAGTGGCTGGATATTTCTGTGCTTACAATACCTTACTATAGCAAAAAGTGTCGTGACAACTTTTCGTAAGAATTTTTTCCGTCTAGTCCCCTTTCACAACGTGCGATAAGGAACTTCGTTCCAATAAACACGGACAAGACGAAGGTAATGTCAAATATCCATATTTTGCCCAATATAGTTTCGGTCGGACACTCGATTCTCAAAGTTGTTGACGATTATGTCTACCTAGAACAAACGGTCCAACTAGGCAGATTCAACTACGATAAAGAGGTCAATCGACGTATTCAACTCGGCTGGGTAGCGTTCGGAAAATTACAAAGCGTCTTCTTATCCAGAATACAACTAAGCTTAAAGACAAAAGTTTTTAACCAAACACATGAAATTCACATTAATAATATAAAACAATAATTTTGTATTTCTAACTATACGGGTACATTTATATATAATATTTTAACACCAGTGGAATTGATGGAATGTACTTTCTTGTTTGTGAAGTTTTTAAAGTTTTTCTTAGCAGGGGTCAGTTCTAAAACACATATATATATTTGGAAATTACGTTAAGTAATAACATTATAAGTTTTTACTTTCATCTGTTTATCCTTATATTTAATAGATAGTTTAAAGTAGAAAGCAAATTATTAATATAAACAAAAACATGCTTTACTGTATCCTTTCAATGATAAATATCAAAACAATGTTATTATTATTTATCGTGAGCATAACAGCTCGTTGCGTGTCTACTCATTTCGTTCCACGGTAAATTTATAACTTTGTGAAGTGTCCTGGAAACCGATTATATATTTTTGTGTTTCTCTGATAAAATTATAGATGTATTTTCATTCATCTAACTTTGCTTACAATTAACAAAAAAGTTTGATCTCACAATAAGATTTAGTGGAACAAATTATTTTGTTAATATTTAGTGGAGATCGAGTGATGAGGATAACCCAGACTGAAGGAATCACGTCAAGACTTAAAGCAAATCCAAATTTACTCTGACCGACACCAGTGAACTGGAATTTAGAAGATGCTGCCACTGTTCCGTTGGCAGACAGTATGGCTTTTTATATTCTTGTGAGTTTATTTAAAAATATATAATAAGGTAAGAATATATTTTTGTACATGAACGTAAAGTTGAAGATTTTTCTATCAAAACACTCTTAATGTTTCACAATAAAGTGTATCTAATTATTATCCAACCGGTTTTGGAACTATTGACTATTGACCAAAACACAAAACCATTCATTTTTAATTTTTAGTCAAAAACCGTAGATGCCTTCATGATATTTACGTAAGCTAAATCGATTCGATATTAATTATACTTTACTGTGAAATAGTACAAGTGTGCGGATAGAAAAATATTGAATAGAAATGAAGTCTACATAAAAGTCGGCGATGAAAAGTATATTTTATTTAAAGTATATTTTTTTATTTAGTTTATTATCATTTAATTATAACCGCAACGAAATGATCTTCAATTTTATATTAGTTAATACTGTGATTCTTATTATATAGTTTGACTATAGATATTTTTAACCATTAGAAAACCAATAAAAACATTTGAAATATTTACAAGGGTAACATAAATTTAGTCCGAATTTTAAATAGTTTGAAATAACGTTTTATTGAATCATGACTAGGCATGAATTCATGCCTATTTGATTCTGTTATTGAGAGAGATTGAGATTAAGTTTGGGCAAAAGGATTATTAAGGCTGTTACGCTGTAAAGAAGTCAATGATGGATTTTAAAGTAATTTTACGTAACTATTTTTCATCAATAGCTAACAGGTTAAATAAGCTGTCAAATTGTCGAAGGTTTTTTCAATGTTCTGAATTATTTAGTATATTTGTATTAAGTTATATTGTTGCGTTATCATTACGTCAAAGTTTTCAATCGCAATTTTTGGAATTTGAGTTTGTAAATGCAAGCTTCAAATTTTATTTCCAATTATTTCTTTAACGAACTTTTGACCGTTGGTCCCGTTGGTCACGTAGATAGCGACTCTGACTACGCAATCGACGGGGCTCGGGTTTGATCTGCACCGGGGAGAAGCATTTGTGTAATGAGTATAAAAGTTTGTATTTCCGGGTTTGGGTGTTTATTAAATATATTCCAGTATTTATATATGTATACCCACCCATAAAACAAGCAAAATAATTTGCTTACTTTGGGGTTAGATCAGTAAGTGTAATTTGTCCCGTGAATATTAAAAAATATAATATTATATATTAATTCGGTAGTAAAAAATAACAGTTTTTAAAAAAGTTAATTTATTGAACAACGCCCTCTATTGTTTTAAATTGTTTGGTAGTAATATGTTATAACTGTGTATTAATAAACACGTAAAACTGTCGATCTTAGTTATTGTAAAACAAACGATAGTCGTTAGCTAAAATACGGCGGTGGGAATCACTACCCATTTTGCTAATTCACAAGTCTTATTTTTCACTTAAAATTAGAAATTTAATCGCCATGTTGTTCAAGTGATTAGTAAACCTAACTAAAATTCGATGGAGTTTGCGTTTAATTCCGACAAGAATAAATATATTTTATTTGATGAGCATAGATGTTTGTATTTCTGAGTTTGGTTGTTTATAAGTATGTTAAAGAATTTATGTATAAGTATTTCTACATAATCATCAACTAACATCCATAACACAAGCAAACGTGCAAACTCCCCGTGTTGGTCCCGGGGTCCTTTGAAGAACAGGCCAAATGCCGTTCTGCCAGGCAGGTCGTAAAAGGCGACCGATTGGCTATTCCAGTCACTACCATCGTGGCTACTAGGTGGTAGAGTTCTCCATTGTCTCGCCCGGGCCTGGTACCACCGCCTTACCTATTCTTGCTGCAATAGCGTCAGTGCTTGTCACTGTCATGTTCCGGTTTGGAGGGTAAGGTAGCCGGTAAACTTATGCATATGGCATTAGACCTCGCCACAAGATAGCAACGCACCATTAACACCTTTGGTGTTTATAGGCGATGGGTTTCTCTTTCCATCAGGAGACCCATCTGCTTGTTTGCTATCTTACGACATAAAAAAATTGCTTACTTTGAGGTTAGATCAATTCATGTAATTTATCCAGTAATATTTATTCATTTTATTTTCTCTTCGTCTTACTTTAACATCTTATTTTAACAAATTACGTAGATAAGCGGGAGAAGAAGGGTTAAATAAAATGTTATAGAGTAAGCAAAGGATATGAGTGTTCCTACGCAAACGTATCGGAAGCCACTTAAGTTGGGTTCTAAACTATGATATATGGTCACTATATCCAAGTTTGGATATATGGTATACTTTTAGTGCATTAAAACCAGACTCAAGCCTGGTCTACGTATTTTTGTACCTGGCGGTGCCGGAGCATTAGGACAAGATATAATATCTATTGCAATAGCACATGACTGTGAAGTGTTTACTACAGTATTTAACTTGAATAAAAAACATTTCTTGAAGAGACTGTTTCCTAAACTTAAAGGTTATTTATAACAAATTTTTAATTAAATCTGCAACATCCGCCACCATATTCCGTATATCCTGAAGTTTGAAGAAAATCTTACCTTTTTTGAGGCTAATTTTGTGCACGTTTGTTTGCAATTGCGAAAAATAAGATAGTACAAGATAAAATTAAAAATTTCAAAAACCCTCGACACACCTTCAGACTGCCATTCTGCTATATATGCCCCATTTTAAGAGCAAAATGGGAAAGGATCTTCGAAAGAGAATCTTGCAGCATCAGGTTAAGTTTATTACGATTCCTTAATCCATGAGCTTGAGTTGTTTCATTGCAGAGCTTCGATGCCATCTAGCTCTACTTTGTAACCCTGAAAATTATTGTGATTCAGAGTGTATGTACAAATATAACACATGAGATCACACTCAATGGGCTTATTTTGTTTAGTGCAGGAGTTACATAGCCACTTTCTAGTTTCATTATAAAACCCAGGGAATCTCGGCCAACTACATCGGTCTGATCTCCGATGGCCACCTTCTAGTTCCACCACTATTATATCTTACAAAACATCCGGCAGTTAAGTGTTTTCCAAAATAAACTGAATTAGTCCACATTCGATGGGTTTATCTAGATTAGCTTAGAAGGTCTCATGGACTTCTTCCAGCTTTATTATCAGACACTGGAAAACATCATGTTCCAAAATCCTTAAAAGAACGAATCAAACGAGAACAAAATCAATGTTACTGCTCAATTTTCATTAATTCGTTCGTTTTATTCCCATGACCTTCTTCCCGCTTTATGGTAAGAACCTACAAATCATCTAACACCAGATTATTTTTCAGAACAGAACTAATAAGTTCGAACGCGATAGGTTTATCGTATTTAGCTTCAAAGATCCCGTAGCCACCTTCTAGTTCCATTAATAGATAAAATCATCAGTATGTCAAAACAAATAGTATGTCAAAACAAATAGCATGTCAAAACAAACCCTATAAGCCCATACTCGATGGGTTTACCTAGTTTAGCGAGATCTGTAGACTTCTTCCAGTTTTATCTTCAGAAACTAGAAGTCATTCTGTTTCAAAGTCCTTATTAGAAAAAAACAAATGAGCCTAAAATCGGGGCGTTTCTCAATTTAAATTCAAAGTTCCCATTACCTCCTTCCTGCTTCATTATATGACTATAGAAATTATCTAGCATCAAGGTCTTTCTCAAAACAGAACAAATGCATCCAAACTTGATGGGTTTATCTTGTTTAGTTTAAAGGTTCCTATAGCCACCTTCAATTTCCATTATTAAATTTAAAAAATCATTTAGCACCAAAACTCCTTCAAAGACTTTAAACGAATGGATTAGAAGAGTTGTTAAATTTTAATTCGAAGTTCCCATAACCTCCTTCCTGCTTCATTATAGGACCTTGGAAATCATTTAGCATTAGGGTATTTGTCAAAAGAGAACAAATTAATCTGAGCTCGATAGTTTCATATTGTTTAGTTTAAAAATTATCATGGCCACCTTCTAGTTTCATCATCAGATCCTAACCAAACCCAATCAGCCTAGACACAATGAGTTTATCTGGATTTGCTTAGAAGTTTTTAGTAGTTAGTTCTTAGTTTTTCCAGTTCTATCATCAGGCACTAATAATCATCACGCTTCAAAATTCTTGTAAAATTTACTCCATTTTATTCCAAGGTTCGCACGACCCTCATCATCAGCTCATTATAAGGCCAAGAAAATCGTCTAGCACCAGCAATAAATAAAATAAAATAGTAAATAATCATGCGGTAATGGACAGAAAATATGTTTAATTTGTTAAAATAAGATGTTATAGTAAGACGAAGAGAAAATAAAATGAATAAATATTACTGAATAAATTACATGAATTGATCTAACCTCAAAGTAAGCAATTTTTTTTATGTCGTAAGATAGCAAACAAGCAGATGGGTCTCCTGATGGAAAGAGAAAATAAAATGAATAAATATTACTGAATAAATTACATGAATTGATCTAACCTCAAAGTAAGCAATTTTTTTTATGTCGTAAGATAGCAAACAAGCAGATGGGTCTCCTGATGGAAAGAGCAACCCATCGCCTATAAACACCAAAGGTGTTAATGGTGCGTTGCTAGCTTGTGGCAAGGTCTAATGCCACATGCATAAGTTTACCGGCTACCTTACCCTCCAAACCGGAACATGACAGTGACAAGCACTGACGCTATTGCGACAGGAATAGGTAAGGCGGTGGTATCAGACCCGGGCGAGACAACGCTGAACTCTACCTAGTAGATACGATGGCCACCTTCTAGTTCCACCACTATTATATCTTACAAAACATCCGGCACTTAAGTGTTACACACCGGGAACAAAGGATCCCAAACTCGAAAAGTTTATCGTGTTAATTATTTTAGAAGTTGCCATGACTACCTTCCAATTCCATTATCAGATACTAGAAATTGTCCAGCAACAACTTGTTTGCCAAAACAAACCAAATTAGTCCCCACTTGATAGGTTAACCTGGTTTAGCTTAAGCGGTTTCAGGTACATCTTCCAGCTTTATCATCAGGCACTAGAAGCCATTCCGCTCCAAAGTTGTTATAATAACGAATCAAACGACCCCAAAGTCGATGGTGTTGCCTATTTTATTCCAAAGTTCCCATAGCGTACTTCTAGCTCTAACATAGCACTAGAGTATTAGTCCACACAGAACAAATGAGTCCACTTTCGGTTAGTTTATCTTATTTAGTTTAGGAGTTCTCATGGTTAGCTTCCAGTTTCATCATCAGATTCTGAAAATCATCCAGCACTAAGGTGTTTGCCAATACAAAACAATTAAGTGTTTATTTAAGAACATTACCTCGTTTAGTTTAGGTGTTCATTTGCATTTTGAATCTATATTCTTGAAGTTTCAATATCACTTTTTTGGTTCAATTTTCAGAGCCTCACCGTTATGAAAAATAACTTACTATAACAAATAAAAACCTAAACTCTACTTTATAAGCAATTTCTATGAGTTACAATGGCTCTCTTACGGCTCCATTATCAGATCTTCGATATCATATGTAATGGAAAGTACACGTCATCAAAAATCAATCGAAACTTGACTATCTTAGCTCTTTCTATATTCTGCGCATGAGTTTCGGTAGCACTTTTTCAGCTCGATCTTCAGATCCTCGTTATCATGAGCACTAATCAACCTTAATACTTATAGCAACAAGACCAATGAGTCCAAGCAATTTTGTCTATTAAAACTCTGCATCAGAGAGTTCCATTACTACGTCAAGGCTATATCATGAGCTCAGTTTGATGGTACCATAGCATCACATTGTCACTGAGCTTTCTCAAGTCTGCCAAGTGCTTGTACAAACAGATATCAGAAAGTCGTTAAAAAATGGCTTGCAATATTTCGAAAATCTATTATTTACATACGAAAATTGCCAGTTAAATAGATGCTGATGATCTTCGAATCTGGATTTCAAAGTATCAGGTCAAGGTTTCCATGTAACTGCAATGTCAATAAAGTAACAAAATACAAAATTTAGTATTGATAAAGCCTTTACAAGTTGTTTAATTCCTTTCATAAATTTGAAAAGAGCTGGCGATCTTGAAACGGCTGAACTGATTCTATTGAATCATAGCTAAGAACCAACTCGCGAGACAGGGCTTTTAATTTAAAAAAACGCAACCAAATCGGACCATCCGTCAGGTTGCTACGATGCCACGGACAGACACACAGATACCCACATACACAGATACACAGATACACACCTGAAACTTATAACACCCCTCGTTTTATGTCGGGGGTTAAAAATAATCTACGTATCCCTATCAAAATATGTTTATTGCAAGAAAATATCAACTGCCTTTTATATTAAGTATTAAAAAGTCGGTGATATAATAGTAAGTATTAAAAAGTGAGTGAAGTATGTACACACTGTTACTTTTAATGAAAGTAATGAAAGTTGTTACTTTTAATGGAAGAATAAAAAGATCGAAGTATGATATTTAAAATAAACATGTAAAACTTTCCGTTTGGCAAAAATAACGATTGGCAATTGGGGTAAATAGTGGGAAACCAGAATTTTTAACGTTCAGGTCCCAATTTAGCAAAAACTGTGTTTTACCCTAAAATATAGATAAGCCGATAAAATCATCAAAAATATAATATATTAAAAATATTAAAAAAATGTACCTGTCGTGCCCATATTCTCAAAGAGGTAGAAATTTCATCTCATGACAAATAAGGAAATCAGGATGATCTGCTTGTTTCTTGCGATAACCGGAGTTAATTATAATAAATTGTTACTGATTTTAATGCCCAGTTAGTCCAATTGTTAACGACCCTGACTACGCAATCAATGAGGCTCGTGATCAGTTTCCGATATGGACAGGGATTTGTTTGATAAACATAGACATTTCTATATCTGGGTTTAGCTGTTTATTATACGTATTTCAGTATTTATATATGTATTTCTATACATTATCACAAGCAAATAATTTGCTCACTTTGGGGTTAAATCAATTCATGTAATACGTCCGGTGGCATTATTATTATTACTATAATGTAAAACGTATTTAATCTCATGTCTCAGATGATCATATTGCCTATTCAAGGGATATTCGTTTTTGTGACTTGCTTTCCGCAATTACTAAGGGAAACTGTTGCGATATTGTAAAACGTGTTCTAAAAGAGAACTTAAGAACGCAAGTGTAAAGTTTTCGATAGTTACGTAGACTACGAAATTTGCTCAACTTTGTTATTATATGGAAACGTCAGACATTTAAATTTATATGATACCAATTTAACAACAAGTTAAAATAATGTACCGACGAAAAGTTATTATCAAACTACTCTATAAAAGTTATGGGAGATCTAACATAAAAAATACCCACCCATTGTAAAGAGGTTCAAAAGATGGAAGTTTAACTTTACCAGCACTGCAGCACACCCTTTAATTGAATTTGAATTTACAGCACTTTCTACATCTACATCACCACTATCAACTAACGCGCCTTTAACGGATGTAACTCAAGAACAGTTAAAGACGTGACTCATCTATATATATATATAAAAATCAATCCCTATTTTCCTTGGTCACGACATCACGCCTGAATGGTTTGACCAATTTCGGTATTTTTTTTTGTTGTGTTTGTAATTGTAAGGAGAAGGTTCTTATAAAAGAAAATATTAAGAAAATTACGCGGAAAATTAGAAAATTTATGAATTCTTAACCACCATATAAAGTTTATCTTTATATATAAAAATCAATCCCTATTTTGCTTGGTCACGACATCACGCCTGAATGGCTGGACCAATTTCGGTAATTATTTTTGTTTAAGAAGAAGGTTCTCATAAAAGAAAATATTTAAAAAATTGCGCGGAAAATTAGAAAATTTAAGAATAGTTAACCACCATATAAAGTTTACTGCCATTTTGGCTGTGTGGAAGGACAATCCCGTAGTCTTATATAAATTACGTGTCACGTTGTTTGTCCGCTATGGATTCCTAATATGTAAGGCAAAACAACATTTGCCGGGTCAGCTAGGTATTTTATATTTAAAGGCTAATTACTCTATTTTATTCATTTCAAGTTAAAAATGACAAGTTTCATACAAATCTGTACCCCCTATTTCACAATCTGAGAGGATGAATTAAAAAAAAATGCTTTCTTATTCCTTCCTTTTCTACATTGTAAGAATAATGTTTGTAAATAATTTCAGCTTTTTAATCCATAAGACTAGGCTGTGTGTTGATATGACTGTTAGTCTGTCAGAAATTTTCATTTTATATATACAGATGTGGGTTTTCAGAACCTTAAAGTGCTGTGGACCGAGTGGTGAATTTATTGATAAGGATCTGTTACATAGAATGGAAGGCTATCAATTTGGCATGCGCAATTTTACCTTTGATAGATCATATATCCCCATCAACTTGTCAACTATATTCAAGCCGGAATATTCAGCAGAAATGAAGGTAAGCTTAATTTGCTTTTAAAATACTCAACAAAACTCACAAATATAAAACAATATATACTGTTGTAGATTTATGGACTTATGAGCCCACAATATCGCAGTAAAGTAAGGGCAACTTATTCCATGGTGTTTTCACAATAACATAAAAGAACATTATAAATAAGCATTTATTATACCTATCCGTAGAATCAGCTGTTTTATTAAAATACTAGCTGGCTCGGCAAATCGGCTGTTCTGCTTTTTTAACTACTCTTATTTTTTTCTATATTTTCTTGCCTTTTAAAACTTCCCTGGACTTCCGCAATTAATTCAAAACCAAAATTAGCCAAATCGGATCAGCCGTTCTCGAGTTTTAGCGAGACTAACGAACAGCGATTGATATATATATATATATATATATATATATATATATATATATATATATATATAATATATATATAATATAATAATAATAATAATAATAATATATATATATAATAATTAATTAATTTATGTAAAAGTATGAAGAAGTCCAGGGCACCTTATTTCGATTTAAAAATCCTAATTTCGATGCATTTGGTCCCTTATTCCGAGTGAAAAAAAGACAATGGAAAGGAGATGGGGAAAATTATACGTAATGTTCAAAAATCAAGTTTTTTATAGTCTTTATTTCCAATTAGTATTAGTCTCTATTTTATATGACTAATAAAATGACACCGCATTATGTAATTTACTTAGAAATTAAAAAACATTATTTTGACTCTGAAATTTATAAAACCATTAATTCTAAATAAAAATTAATAATCAACAGTCCAAACAGATTCAAACAGCGATAATTTTAATACTTAAATACTATCTGTGTTTCATGTAGGTAGTTTTAATTTACATCTATATATTAATATGTGTCACAATAAGTCAAATTTTTGTACCCCTTTTTAAGAAAATTACGCGAAAGGTGGAGTACGAAATTTGGCACAGTTAAAGTTTACTTTGGGAAGGAGTGTAGAAACTAAATATCTTGAAAAAATATGCATTATAAATATATTAAATTAATAAAAATAATCATTATACATACGACATTTATTTGACATACAAGATAATATTATGTACTGATGTATACTATTTTTATACTACTTACAACATTACTATTAGCCACTTTTGAATTTTATTTTGATATTCGGAGTGTTTAGTGTTTTTCGAGCGAAGTTTTGTTTAGTGAAATGATTTCTAAAAAATGTCAAAAAGATGTTAAAATAATCCTGATTAGTTTTGTTATAATTGTGGTGATATTACTTTCTAAAACTCAGCAAAAAATTTTGACGCCTTTAGTAACTAAGTTAGGTACTTTGGATTTGCCATCGGACAACAAGATAAAGTAAGGGTTCCAAAAACTGCTGTGTTATCTGTATACTGGATAGGCTAAAAGATCTCGATCTGTGCCTTTTACAATTATTTTTTTTACGATTGTTTTTTTTTTGTCTCACAAATAAAAATTTCCTAAACTGAGTGATGCAAAAATTAAATATGACATATTTGTGGGGCAATTAATGAAAGATGAAATATTTAACGGATTTGGAAAAATCGGCTTGGGAATCCCTCATGAAAGTTACTTTCAATTTTCTCAGAAATCACCGACCGAGTGACAATAAAATAGTAGCGCGGAGCTGTTACGTTCGTGTAAAACTTTAGTATGTAATGCTTCGTTAAAAATACACTTTCTACACTCGCATTAAGACTTCCCAAAACGTGAGCGCCGTCGGCGATGAACTCGGTGAAATATTCCAACAAGACATTTCAACGACAAAAGACAAAAGAAAAACGATATCAAAGCAAGTGAAGTCCACTTATACTCTCGGATTACTGTTGGATATTACAACGAGACGTTTGTGAAGCAAAAAAAAAATATTGATATTAAAATTTTATTGAATCGTAAAGAATAAAACTTCATTGTGGTGATGAAACCGAAATATTAAAAAATCTAATTACAAAAAAACTATTCCTATCTGGAAAATTCTGATTTCATTTCTATTATCATTATCCTCGCAATCCTTTTAATATCGAGACAAAAAAAATCTTGTTACTAACAACCCCTTTAGTGACAATAACATATTGTCACTTCGTGATAGACGTATTTTAAACGACATGGCTTTTTTTATAATATAAAAAAAATGCGAATAAAAATCTTTAAAAAAAAGGACATAGAAACACGTAACTGTTTTTTTAAGCGTGTCATATTAAGATGTTTTGAGTCAAGGGCAAGCTAAACCTTAAAGAAAACCGGCGACTCAAGTGTTAGGGTAAGGAAATGGGAGGGTCGCAAACTCACAAAGAAAACATTGTCTTGATATTCTCAAGCGCGTCTGAATGTTCTTTTATTTTATATTTATTGATGATGTAAGAATAATTTAAAAAATTATCTGAAAATCTCCATGAGGTGAATTTATCGGAACTTTGGTTTTTTCTCTATATAGGGCTTATATATTGGACAAGAGCCTCAACAGTATGCGAAGTAGGTAGGAGACTGTCAGATTAACATAGGGCGGATCCCTATGTTAATCCAACGCATTCAAGTAAATACCAAAATCCCCGCTTGGGCTCCTCTATTATTAAGAACATCACATACAAACCTTTCCCGCCATTTAGTTTTTTGACATTAGGTGTCAAATATTTTACTTGGGTCAAAAATACCACATCACGAAAATGCAATTTCATACACGTTTTTTTTAATTTTGAACATACTTTTATGATTACAAACTTAAAATTTTTGTTTGGATTACTTAAATAACCCATAAATATAAAAATCCATTTCCAAGGTTCACTATGGCGTCGCATTTTCTAATTATAGCTGGTCAAAGATTGTTTTAGTACTTTAATAATTCGTCGTATAGAAAAGCTAACTACGGAAAATATTCTTATTAATGTCTTCTGGTGCGCTTTGTATATTTTGTACATCACATCTTAATTAATTTCTTTAATTTATTTTACTTGGAATTAGAAAATTTGATTTAGTATTATAAATAGTATTATAAAAAGTGCAAAGTTTAAAACTAAATAAAACTTGATGTTACTAAATAACGTCACAAAATATTTATTTCTATTTATATAATACCATTATATAATACCATTTTAAATAAACTTGCAGTTTGACAATAGAATTTTATTAAAAATATTAAATTATGTAAAAGTATGAAGAAGTCCAAGGCAACTCGAAATATTTCAACCTATCGATTATTTAGCTTAAGCAATACTTTAGATCTTAATAATTGAAATGAATGCCATTCGAAAGATCTAAATCGATCCGTTTCTAAAATATGCAGAATGTGCAGTATTTCAAAAATCATTAAATATATTTTCAGATCAAATATCTATTTTGTTAAAAATGGCAATAGCCATTTTTAACAAAATAGATATTTGATCTGAAAAAATCTGCGCTTACAGTTTTTAATCTTTTGGGTTTTTTAAATTACCTTTATTTAGTGGGAAGTGTCAGGGATGGCCTGCAGAGTCAAAGGTATTTTTTTGTCTCGACTTAAGTGTAGAAAGTATACTCTTAACGAAGTATTACATACTAAAGTTTTACACGTACGTAACAGCTCCGGGGTACTACTTTTATTGTCACTCGATCGGTGATTTCCGAGAAAATTGAAAGTAACTTTCATGAGGGATTCCCAAGCCGACTTTTTTAAATCCTTTAAATATTTCATCTTTCATTAATTGCCTCACAAATATGTCATATTTAATTTTTGCATCACTCCGTTTAGGAAATTTTTATTAATGAGACAAAAATAACAATCGGATGTGTGGTTCGTTGGTTCCGTCCACATCATAGAAATTGTAAAAGGCATAGATCGAGATCTTTTTGCATTGCATATACAGATGACACAGCAGTTTTTTGAACCATTATTTTGTCTTGTTGTCCGATGGCAAAACCAAAATACTGTTTATGTACCTAACTTAGTTACTAAAGGCGTCAAAATTCTTTGCTGAGTTTTGAAAGTAATGTCACCACAAATATAACAAGACTAATCAGGATTAATTTAACACCTTCTTAACATTATTTAGAAATAACTTCACTTAACAAAACTACGCTCGACAAACACTAAATATGAAAGTAAAATTCAAAGGTGGCTAATAGTAATGTTGTGAGAAGTATAATAATATTATAAATGAGTACATAATATTATCTTGTATGTCAAATAAATGTCGTGTGAATAATGTTTTTTTTTAATTTAATATATTTATAATGCATATTTTTTCAAAATATTAAGTTTCTATACTCCTTCCCAAAGTAAACTTTAACTGTGCCAAATTTCGTACTTCACCGTTCGCGTAATTTTCTTAAAAAGGGGTACAAAAATTTGTCTTACTGTGACACGTATTAATATATAGTATTTAAGTATTAAAAATATATCACTGTTTGAATCTGTTTGGACTGTTAATTATTAATTTTTATTTAGAATTAATGGTTTTATAAATTTCAAAGAGTCAGATAAAATTTTTAAGGAAATAATATAAATTGCGCCCCAGATCCGCAGTAGTAAGCAAAGGTAACCCACGAGTAATGGTATTAGATCTCATAACGTGACAGACATAGATACTCAAAGGTGACAGCTGTCAAACTTATCGTAAAATTGGGCACATATTCAGCAGGTATTTAGAACTAATTATCCATTTGTTCGACCCAGAGAGTCGCGAATCATAGTGGCGAAAAACAGATAATAAAGCAATAAAATACAAAATAAACATACCTACACAATAAAAAACAAAAAAATAAGTTACGAAACTATTTTACAGGTCCAACGGGTACCAAATCTTGAAGGGGCACCGGATGTAATTAAAACTACTTTGAAAGATAAATTATCAGAAGTTGAAACAGATACAGCTTTACAAGTAGCGTTGGCTAAACACATGTATTAATTCATGGCAGATGATGACTCTGAAGGATTAGATATTGCTTTACAAAGTGTAAATACGTGGAATGAAAGAGTTAAAACAAGTGTACAAATGGTAATTGGACAATTACCTTGCTCTTATCAATATACTGAAGCAGTGATTCAAGCAGCTTATTTGAGAATCTTACAAGTCCGTCAACATCAATCTCAACTTCGCAAACTACCATCTTTATTGGTATCTATAATGCCTCGTTATTATTTTAATACTGAACCACTTCATTCACTTTAAATCAGTTCTCGCAACAGCCAGTCATCTTTTATCAGTTGGAAGCGCCACTTGCCTTCGCTACTCGAGAGGTTTGATGTGCCGCTATCGTAAATCGTCATCTTGATAGTCATTGAGTCAATGGACTCACTTGATAAAAAAAATCATTGTGATACTTATTAATGATAAGAGGTTTACGATGATGACATAGTGAAATAATTTGTTGATTGTTGAATTTGTTGAAACAATATGGAGAAATAAAATGTATGGAAGAAATGTAGTGTTTAAATTATATCAAATAGCATCTCTACAATTGTAACTGTTGTATCTCGGCTTGGATATAAGGGTAGCCAAGTAACATGCGCAATGCGCATGTGGCTAAACAGTCAAAAGTTCGCAACATCTCTTTTTTTTATTACTGATAGGTAAACGCTTGACCTCGATCTCGCCTTCTCTCTCTCTCTCTCTCTCTCTCTCTCTCTCTCTCTCTCTCTCTCTCTCTCTCTCTCTCTCTCTCTCTCTCTCTCTCTCTCTCTCTCTCTCTCTCTCTCTCTCTCTCTCTCTCTCTCTCTCTCTCTCTCTCTCTCTCTCTCTCTCTCTCTCTCTCTCTCTCTCTCTCTCTCTCTCTCTCCCTCTCTCTCCCTCTCTCTCCCTCTCTCTCCCTCTCTCTCCCTCTCTCTCCCTCTCTCTCCCTCTCTCTCCCTCTCTCTCCCTCTCTCTCCCTCTCTCTCCCTCTCTCTCCCTCTCTCTCCCTCTCTCTCCCTCTCTCTCCCTCTCTCTCCCTCTCTCTCCCTCTCTCTCCCTCTCTCTCCCTCTCTCTCCCTCTCTCTCCCTCTCCCTCTCCCTCTCCCTCTCCCTCTCCCTCTCCCTCTCCCTCTCCCTCTCCCTCTCCCTCTCCCTCTCCCTCTCCCTCTCGCTCTCGCTCTCCTCTCCCTCTCCCTCTCCCTCTCCCTCTCCCTCTCCCTCTCCCTCTCTCACACTCTCACTCTCTCTCTCAAGCCAGATATTTTCATTTCTATTTCGCATTTTCATTTCTATTTCGCATTGAACAGTGTAGTGTCGCGACGACTATTTTTGTTGAGTGTATACAGGTTTTTTGTAAATAATAATAAAAGGAACTTCGTTCCATTCCACCTCTCAAGTTTTTTTTTGACGTCTTGTTTGGTCATTTAGGAGGAGTATTGTTGTACTGTACTGTTTCTGACGAAGACATTACATATATACTATTTGCAGGCGATGGTTTTCTCTTTCCATCAGTAGACCCATCTGCTTGTTTGCTATCTTATGATATAAAAAAAACCGCTTGTAGTACCGCTTACTAGCGCGCCATCCATTATAGTTTAATTGTTATAAGGATTTATAAATTTTGATCTCTGTTTTATAAAGAATAAAACAGAATGAAATTTTTAGTGAAGAAGATATTACTGAAAAACAATACCTAGTTCATCCTGGGATATAATGTAGTATGTATGGTTGAGAGCTAATCTCTTCGTATGAAGCAACTCGTATAATCATGATAAAATTTCACTACAGGTAAGTTCGTTTAATCATTAATTATACATACTTCTTTTGCTTCGTACTCGAGATTAGACATATACTTATGTTATGTTATGTATATGTTATGTATATATTACAAGTATACATTGTAATATATACATAACGTAGCATCAATATTTGTATCGGTAAATTGATCTAGACTCTGCGGATGTACGGGCTACCAGATAGTAACCTGTACACGTAGTTAGTTGAAGTTTGAGAAGGCGATAAATGAAGTGAGTAAAGTTGTTTATTATAATCATTAAGTTAAACGACTCGCGCTCGCCGTGACTGTATCGCCTCTGTCTATTAATGCCTTGTCGGCCCTTTTTATATATATCACCAATGTACGTAACCGTACATATTGGCAACCCCAAAGAGATAAACGGACGAGAGAGAGTCGTTAGTTAAGTAAAAATAAAAACAAAATATTTAACAGTAAAAGCAAAGGAAAGTAGTATAGGTACACTAAGTTAAGAATAAATTAATTAAAATTAAAATAACGTCATCCTCTTGCTGTCGACTCTGGTGTGGTCGTGGCCGTCCACGGGTAGTCGTGGGCGCGGCCGCTTCTGGCTTCTTCTCGCCCGGATGCTCATCAGGCATGACACTACCATCTTTGTTACTCGTGTCGCCAAGCTCTAGGTCCAAACCTTTTTGTTTTGAAGGTTTGGTCACGGTATGCTGTCTACAGGTGAACCAGCCCCGCTTCTTTACCAGACACACTATGACGGCAACGATGGCGACTGATAATATGGTGTAGCAGAGCGTGTATTGGTGTATGTCGTGCTGGTTAAGAGTTGCAGGTAGTTGCAGCACGTTTTGTTTTGTTCTTTAAGTCGGTTATCAAAGTTTTCTCGGGTTTCATCCTCAGTTTGCAATAAAAGTTGCGGTGTTCGTTGAAAGTTAAAGATGTGATTTATCGATTTTTCGACTATATGAATATTCGGCAGCTACAAGTCGATTCTCCAGTTACTATGATTAGCCTTCCGGTACGTAATATAATTGTAGTTAATATAATCCATTCATAGTAAATAAGTTGTATTTTCCCAGTAGTATCGTAGTAGATTAAGCGCTCGCGGCCGAGGTCAGTTATTTGAGCGTTAGGTGTCATGTTTTCTGCGACAACAACGTTAGCGCATTGCAATCCGGTTATTAATAATAAAGAAAATAAGATTGAATTTAAAATTTTCCTTTAGTTGGAATGCCCGACTTTACTTGTATATTTTCGGCATCGGGTGGTAATAATTTTGCCAATTTTGTGATAGGCCTTTTGATAATGCCAGCTTGAGTTTTGACAGTTGTAACTCTCACATGGCCATCTTCACCGGGATGGACGTTAATCACTTTCCCCATTGCCCATTTTCCCGGCGGAAGGTTATTATCTTTCACTAGGACAATGTCACCTATTGCCATATTTTTTGTTGATACTGTCTTTTTTATTGTTGGTGCACAGCGTTTTGATGTTTTCGAAACACTGTGCTTGTTCTGTAAGTAAATCCATAGTAGTTAGGTGTTGGTTGGGACACGAAGACAGGCAGTTATCCTTAATCTTCTTTTCTTCAAGCGTTTTTCGTCGCACCTCGCAGTTACGATTGCGTTTGATGAACTCTTGAAGGTCCGTGTCACTCAGTGCGTCGACAACCCGCTGTTACGAAATAGGCACCTTCTCAATTAGCCTGGTGAATCCCGCTTGTGGGAAGCCAGGTAACCGATTTGCTATCGCAACTTAAGGTCGTAAACCCACTGAATGTGATGGCGAAAGAAGGACCGTAATGGTATTTGGTTAAGGTTTTTTACCGGCTCGTTGACCAAAATGTACGGGCTACCAGATAGTAACCTGTACACGTAGTTAGTTGAAGTTTGAGAAGGCGATAAATGAAGTGAGTAAAGTTGGTAGATACGCGTTGTTTATTATAATCGTTAAGTTAAACGACTCGCGCTCGCCGTGACTGTATCGCCTCTGTCTATTAATGCCTTGTCGGCCCTTTTTATATATATCACCAATGTACGTAACCGTACAGCGGATAATATAGTAGAGCTTTCTGATCAAAACTACCTTATGTTTCATCAGCTCAGTAGATTATGACATACATAAAGATATATTAATATGAAAAGTATTATGTACAACCTTGGATATTTAATCGAAATGGTTGTTGTTTAGTATAGCTATAGCAAAGTCTCAATTTTATCCGGTGGTTTTTGATAATCTTATTATAGAGCTGACTACCTTGGAAACCCACATAATCCGGCTGTATTTTTAATAATGTCAGTATTGGCAGCTATTTTACTTGCATGTAAAGTAGAATTATAAAGGTCTATATTATTATAAAAACAAAAATCAAACCATCGCTTGAAGGTGCAGTCGTACCCACACAATGTGTTATCGAACCGAGTAGCACCGATAAGCTTTAAGGCATCGCCAACACGGGACAACAAACGGGAAAAACTGTTTTGTTAAATCACGTTTTTTTTGCATTGATTGTTAAATAACAATTTTACAAAAATTATACGATATACCTGAAGATATTATCTAAGAAATGTGCTAACATATTACATGATAGAATGTACTTTACTTGATCATATAAAATTCCGAAAACAGGAAAAATAACTTGTTAATACTATTTCTAATCATCCACGTGATTTTTATATGGTGATATTTAGTTAAAAAAAGGAATGTACTAAATTTTGGTTTTCAGCTGAAGTCCTATATATATTTATCCGAAAATTAACACGTGTCCCAGCGGTTCCGCGGCGGCGCGCGTAGCCCGACCGGCCGGTAACTCCGCAAGTCCCAACCGCTCGCGCTATGCCCCTGCATTTTAAACCTGTAATATCTTGGAAAATATTCATTTAAATTACATGCTTTAAAAGGCCATATTGATCTATATTAAATCAACAATATATTTAATGTATTTAATTGGATAAGGATTAGCGCTGTATTGTTGTATATTTATCTTGAATTTATAAGTATCATCCTTTATAATGCAATGCACCTAGAATAGCTAAAATCTCCGAAAATAGTACGAGCGAGGAAAAATTTGTGATTACAAGGAAGATCGATACTAGTTATTTATTGAGTGTCATAGGTCTACCATAACTGTTACGACAATCTTGTGCGACAATCGCATACATTTACTTCAACAGCTAGCTTTGTTTGAAACTGAACCTTGATTCTATTAATACTATTATAGCACAAATGTCTATTAGGCAAATTAATAATAGGATGAACTAACTATAACACAATTTTATCATATACTATATTCAAATCTCTTGTTAAGATTCAAACACACTGTAATTTTTTTGTTAATTTGGTTTATTACGAATGCATATTATTATTTAAATATGTTAGCTTTTTGCACTCCTTCTTCATATTAACTTTAACGGTAACTTTTATACTCTTCAGTCGATGCAATTTTCGTTAAAGTGGGTATTTAGGTTTTAAGTCACTTATTTGACGTTTTAGCTGAATTTACTTTTTCATGTTTACATTAGCAAATTCTGTTTATCTGTGTTGTGATCTGTCTGTCTATCTGTCACACATGGCTAAACTGTTGAACCGATTTTGATTCAATTTAACATGGCGATAGTTGAAAATTCGTGGTAAAATATGAAAAATCCGATTCGAGTCAATAACATATTAATCCACTCGCATGCGAAGTTAGTTATTAAAAATAAAGCGTCTCTTTGCTCGTTAATTTCAATAATTAAAAAGACTTCCATGAAAATTTACATAGGCACACCTGCTTGTAAATCCACTCACAGTAACGTTATAAAAGCCAATGTCAGTGTGTCTGTTTATATGTCTATCAGTTTGTCCATCTACCTTCTTTTCTGTCTGTTTATTGTGGAAGGAATAGATGAAGTACCATATAGGGACGAGCCGTTGCAAAACACTGCCACATAGTACTCACGGTAGTAGTAACACGTATTGCCAATCGTTCGTCTCTTTCGAACTGTCTGGCAGAATGACAAGTAACATAAATGGCATTACACTCACCACACGGATATCAACGCACTATTAAAATTTTTGGCTTCAATAAGAAATGTTTATCTCTTTCCATTAGAAAACCTTCTGCTTATTTTCTGTCTTAAGATATAAAATAAAACATTTTTATCATGTCGTCACGTTTATGGGTTCACGGTAGAAAGCGGAAGTCGTGCTCTTACATACTAAGCAGACGATCGCATTTTTTAAGTGACCCTATCGCTTTCAGATCATGAAGTGGTAAATAAAGCAAAATATATGGACTCTCTATTATTTTTGATTCTTTTAGAAGGGCAGATCATCTAATTTTATGCCATTTCTAAAAGACACTCAAATACTAACGTTTCCCACCGTGACTAATAAAGAGACGTCTTCTAGATTGCGATTCTATGACATCCATACTAATATTGTAAATACGAAATTCTGAAAATACTAATATTATAACTGTGAGAGCCTGAAAGAAATTATACTTGTCTTCTTACAGTTACTATATCTTTTCTTTTAGACACTATGAAAATCAAAGCTGGCTGTCACCTAAATTTGAGTTCACTTTAGATTTCAATTCCCGTGAATGGAAGATCCAATAGTGAAAATGTGTAAAAATTAATCCCTTTTTAACATCTGATGATTGTCCAATAAAATTGAAAATAAAGTTGATCAGATGCATGAGTTTAGTATAATAAATAAGTAGCTAATAACCGGCGTCGTTCTGAGCGTAAATTCATTATTAACGGGGTTTTCAAAAAGAACTTTGTTTTTCGATATGGTCACAACGGAATTTTGACATTTTTTTGATATATCTATAGTAGAAGCTTGAGCAAATATAACAATGAATAAAATTTCTCCCGAAAACATTGACTGCCCAGTTGGTCGAGTGGTTAGCAACCCTGACTACGCAATCGACGGGGCTCGGTTTCGATCCCCGACGGGGACAAGCATTTGTGTGATGAGCATAAATGTTTGTATTTCCGGGTTTGGGTGTTTATTAAATGTATTCTAGTTTTTATATATGTATTTCTATGTATTAGTAATAACACCCATAATACAAGCAAATAATTTGCTTACGTTCAGTAAGTGTAATTTGCCCCGTGAATATTTATATTTATATCACTACATATTATAAAACATGACGCTTTCCGCTGTCTGCCCGTAATCCGTATATGTATATGCTTAGATCTTTAAAACCACGCAACGGATTTTGATGCGGTTTTTTTAATAGAGTGATTCAAGAGGAAGATTTATATGTATAGTAAGATCCATTATATAGTAGAGAAATACTGTTATAATTATATATTTAGCAAAACAACGTTTGCCGGGTCAGCTAGTTTATAATAAGTAGGGCTTTTATTATATCAAAGAATACGAAACTAGCAGATAGCTCTCCTGATAGAAATAGATAATTGTCATCTATAGACATCAAGGATGTTAATGATGCGTTGTTATCCGTGTGACGGGATGCTAATGCCACGTGCATAAATAAACCGGCTACCTTGCATCCAAACCGAAACACTCCAGTGACAAGCATTAACGCTATTCATTACAAAAGGTAAGACAGTGGTACAAAATCCGGGCGAGACGTTGAGGAAATCTACCACCTAGTAATAAGAATGATAGTAATACGTTAAGCGAAATATTCGATGTTTACGAACTATCTGGTAGTATGGCAGATAGTATAATATTCTTTAAAAAGGGCCGGGCCAATACTCCAGTGCACGAGAAGCTATTACCCAACAATTTCCACGCTCCTAATGTAACTGATACTTAATACACAAATCTTAATATATTTTTTCGAACCTTCGTGTTCTAAATGATTTGTCGTGAATTTATGTATAAATTTTCCGAAGAAAAATACATAATATATTTTTCCTTTCTCTTAATTGATTCTCAAGATTGAGCCATGTCTTTTGTTCAAAGAGCAATTACGCGTCATAATTCATTTAATTCCCGAAAAGCCGCATCAAGTTTTCATAGTCCTTGGCACGTTTTTTAAGAACCGTGCCGGTTGGAGCGTTGTGAATTTTTAAAGCACGTTTTTTTTACCTTTTTTTTTTTACTTTGGTTGGTTTACCTTTTAGTTTCGAGCTGTGGCAGTTCTTGAACAGTTTTTTTTTGCACCCTTTTACAACTAACTAATGGTGCTGTGAGTGTATATTTTTTAATTCTGCTGATTTTTTAAATTCTTTTCTATTTGAAAGTATGTAAAGTTGAATAAAATCTTAAAAAAATAATCAATAATATTATAAAAAATAAATTAATTTAAAAAAATTATAATTTATGTAAAGACAATTTACCTAAAGCCAAAAATAAATTAAATAAATATGAAAGTGACATATTATATTTGCAGACTGAAATTAATAATTTATAAAATTCTTTACGTAGTATAGCCGTTAAATGTCATTTGGTCCAAAAAGAAATAAAAGAACACATTTCGGCCATGAATAGTCTGGTTAATATTTGCAAATATAACGAAGATAAGTGTAGTTCTTTGTTTAACAATTATTTGTGTAATAATTTATCCTCTTCACCAGATCATTCACAGCCAATACCCTCAAGTGTAACTATCTCAGAACAAGTTCAGTCCGCAAGTTTGTGTGACAGTTTAAATAATGTTCCTACTGAAAACACAAAATAATTTTAAAAACAAAATATCATAATGTACTGTGCTGAAATTGGTAGAAATATGGGGGCAATTTTATCAAAAACTTTTAATATCCGGTAACAAACTTTTGCATTCCCAATGCCAGCTTTTCTAATATAATGGAAAAAATTGCTCATAATAAATATAATGAAAATACTATATTGATAATTTGTATTGAGAGAAGAGGTAATGCAAATTTGAATATTATGAAAAAATATTTTGATCAATTATCACTATTAAATGTCTCCAAAATGTATCTTTTTGGTTTATTTTGTAACGTCAATTTGCCGCAGGCTGGAAATAATATTAGATATAAGTGTAACATAAGATTGCAAACTATGTCATTGCATGACAAAAAATTTCGTTTTATGGACTGTAATATATTCATTAAAAAGAAGTACTCTAGAAAGAAAGAAAGAAAGAAAGAAAATATTTATTTACAAGAATATGGGTGTTACAAGTTGTTAAAAATAAATTAAGTTACCGACATATTCTACCAATATATGGTGTACAAATATTTAAAAAAAATATCATTATATAATATTACATTTAAAACTATAAATTGTATCGATTTTTCAGAATTACTACCGGATCGGAACGCGGCCACACACTGAGAAGATCCGGCGGAAGAAACTCAGCGGGCTGGTCTTTTTTTCTCTAATTTATGTTCTTGTTATAAATATACAAGGATGATTCCATATTACAAGTAATCATTTTTTTTTATAATTTACATAATGTTCACCATTTACAAAATTTTTACTACATTGAAATTTTTTTTAAGGACAATTCAACAAACTTATATTTCTATCCATTAACATTTAATTTTATCGGCTAAAAATTCTTTAATATCATAATAAGTTTTATCTAACAGCAAATCAAACAACTTTTTGCGAAATTTATTTATAGGCAATGATTTAAGAATATCAGGAATATGATTGTATATAATAATAGACATACAATACACATTTTTTGTAAAAATATTTAATTTTTGGTTAGGCACATATAATTTCTTACTATTCCTAAAATATGAGTTACCAGTGACTTCAGCATTTGTTTTAAATAACTTTTGGTGCTTTTTTACAAATACGCATACCTCTAAAATATACAAACATGATAAGGGAAGTAAGTACCTTAAGAGACTTGAAAAGTGGTTTACAGGAATGTAACTGATTAACACCACATATTGCTCGAATACATTTCTTTTGGACTCTAAAAATTCGTACCAATTCAACAGAATTTCCCCAAATAGGAATTCCATATTGTAAATTAGAAGAGACATATCCATGATATGCTAATAGGGAGGCTTTTGACATAAGATAGATTCTATCTTTCAAATTACTGTAAAAGACAAAAATCGTCTACGCTGTATATTTTTATTTTGCTAACACAGCTGCTTCTATTGAGCAGCAAAGTAGTTTATGTATAATTTAACGGTGGAAACTGTTCCACATCATTTAAATTATTACCTAAGACAATAGAGTCAATCTCTAGCAATTTATTATTTAATAATAAGAATTAAATATTTCTGTAAGCAATATTACTTCTGATGACATACAATATGTTTGCCATAAGTGCAATTATAAGAAAAATAAACTATCAGCCAGTAATAAAATAAGTTTAAATTGTCAGTTAAACATGCTACATCAAAATATTCAAGGTGTGATGGGTAAAGAGTTAGAATTGGACCTGTTCGTGAACTGTAAATATATATATATTTTTTTTTTATATCATAAGATAGCAAACCACCAGATGGGTCTCCTGATGGAAAGAGTCAACCATCGCCTATAGACACCAAAGATGATAATGGTGCGTTGCTATCTTGTGGCGAGCTCTAATGCCACATGCATAAGTTTACCGGCTACCTTACCCTCCAAACTGGAACACGACAGTCACAAGCACTGACGCTATTGCGGCAGGAATAAGTAAGGCGGTGGTACCAGACCCGGGCGAGACAATGCGGAACTCTATCATTTGTATAACAGAGCATTGGCTAAAGAGCCATCAGTTCATGTTCAACTTCAAAAATAACCAGGTTGGTAGCTCGTTCAACAGAACCAACATGATACATGGTGGCTCTTTAATTTTAGTCAGTAAATTGATAAAATTTAAAGAACGTAAAGATATTGTCTTTCTGATGAGTGAGTAATTGAAATTGCCTGCATTGAGATTGAGCACTTTGTTGTTATAAGTGTATACCATACAAAGAGTTTGCAAACGAAATGGAAGAGACTGTATTTAAAGCTTCCAAATCAAAGAAGAATATTTTTATCTGTGGGGAGTTTAATATTAACATTTTAGATGCATGTTCATTATCTTATAAGTTTCTCAACCTCTTTAAGTCATATAATCTGCACAAAACTTTTTTTGAACCTACTCGGATTACTGCCAATAGTGCTACTTGTATAGACAATATATTTACATATTTAACCCCTTCAAGAAGTACAGTTAAAAATGTTTTAAATTCAGATCATTGTTGCCTATTAGTTCAATTTCCTAGAATAACAAAAAACTCCCAAAGAAAGAAATTGTTTTTGTTCCTATAAATAATTACAGATTGGAATGTTTTAAAACTAATTTAGACGAGAAGTTGCCTATGTTGCCCTATCACGAAAATCCAAATAGTTTATATAACGCGTTATTCAATTTAATTAATTTAGAATATAAACAAATATTTATTTCTAAAACACTATATTGTGCAATCAGAGAAAATTTAGTGAATAAGCAACAACAAGAATTTATAAAAGTAGGAAACGTTTGTTTGATTTATTTTACGAAAAATTTTATAACCATAATTCTGTATTTAAGGAACATATGAAGAGCTATTCAAAAATTTTTTGAAGGTACAAGTATTTTGCAGAATCAAAATTCTGCACAATCCTTGTACATAAAAAATATTATAAGGCAATCACCAAACAAAATTAAAACTACATGGAACATTATTAACTGTGAAACCAGCAAGTCCAGGAATTTTAATGACGAATATGAGTTGGAAGTAGACGGATTAATTATAAAGGGAGATTAAGTGTAGCGATGGAGTTTGAAAAATTCTTTACGAATGTAGCTATTTTAACAACTCAAGCTCTTACCTCATCGGCCAGTTGCTCTGCAGAATCACTACTGAAGCTATGTGTACCGACATGTGAAAAATCTTTTAAACTTTCTTTTGTAGAAGTTAAGAAATCAGTATATCCTTTTTAAGCTTTTAAAACATTAGAAATTAAAAAACTTGCGATATATAGGGTCACTCCCTATAAATCATTGCTTCAGTTATAAATGCGATTAGCACCATGCCTAGCTGAAATGTTTATTAGTTGTATAACATATGGTGTTTATCCTAATTTGACAAAACTCAGCAAAGTTATTCCTTATTTTTAAATCTGGTTCTAAATTTGAACCAACCAACTGTCGACCTATTTCGGTTCTGCTTACCCTGAATAAAATATTTGAAAAATTCATTCTCGATCAAATAAATGTTAAGACGTTTTAATAAATTTAAATGATAAACAGTTTGGTTTTACAAAGGGTCGCTCAACTACAGATGCTGGTTCATCCTTGGTCCATTTCTGTTTCTTATATATAAATGGCTTACCTTACTATGTGGGTGATAAGCATGGAATTGTATTGTTTGTGGAAGACTTTATTTTGACTTTATTTAAAGTGAAAAGACAAATTGGTAAGTATGACGAAGTAAATAATATGATTTCAAAAGTTGTACACTGGTTCAGTGTTAATAATGTGCTTCTAAATGGCAATAAAACTAAGTAATTTAATTTTCGACGCCTAATTTAAGGCATGTAGATACCAATGTACAACTTAACGGTAAAAATGGATCTTTTTAGAAGTTACTGTAGGTAAAAAACTGCATTGGGGTCCACAAATCGAGAAATTGGCCAGTAAACTAAGTTCAGCAGCATTCGCAGTAAAAAGATTGTTGACACTACACGCCTTGTTTACTTTGGTTGCTTTCATAGTGTTATGTCATATAGAATTCTTCTCTGTGGGAATTCCGCTAAAATAAATACGACATTTGTATTACAAAAAAGGGCTATAAGGTAAATTTACAATCTTAGACCAAGGCCCTCACTAAGAGAAAAATTCAAAGAAATAATTATTTTAACTCTAATTTCTAAAAATCCCGTGCGTCCAAAGAATATGCTTAACTCTTAGACTAATATTACCGATAGATAGATTGACGTAAATTACTTTCAGAAAAAAATACGTAGGTATAACTTAATAATGTAAATTACTTTCGTTTAATGTTATTAGTGTCACGTACCAATTTATTTAAGCCACCTTCCTAAACGAATATTATTCAAACACTATTTTTCTGCCTACCTCAAGTTAACTAAACTTTTTTTTGTGCTAGACACGAGGCAATTGTATAATCTTAATTATTACGTTTTAAAACAATCATTTATTGTGAAATTCACGAAGTCAACGTAATATTTTGTCAAAAGTGTTTCTTAGGTAATGTTTAAAATGTGAAATTTTAGTGGAAAATTCTCCATGCTAGGCTGGTTCTAAATATACCTCCTGTTTATTTGTACCATGGATGATACATAAGTTAACTTTTCACGCGCAAATAGGTAAGATATGACTTTTTTATAAATATTAGATTCGCACTTGAAATCTAATCATTGAACATATGTTTCTTAAATCTATCTATACAGGCCTTGAAGGTGTAACTACTAAAGAAGCTGCCCCTTGTTTTTTTTAACAGTTAGAACATTATTGTCTTTAAATATAATATTTCTTAAAAACACAAAGTTGAGAATATTCTGACAACTAAACAGATTTCGCACTATTAAATATAGACCTAAAAAAAATTGTTATATTGCATCCATCAAGTATTTTTTTTTAATACAATAGTATTCTTTGAAGGTTTCCCCAAATTTTGGCTATTTATCAACCATTCTATTTAACGGTATTCCCTAGTTTTCTTAACATAGAAACACTTAATTTTCCTTGTCACCCTGACCATGAAATCTTTTTAACTAAACCTGCTTATCTCTATATTACTGGTTACTTTATTTTACTATATATTACTAGTATTACTTGTTCGTAGCTCCGGTAAAACACTTAATCGACTAACGGTGACAATTATTGACTGCTAATTTATTTGTAACACCACCTAAAATAATTCCTTCACTATTTTGATAAAATCTTCTTCTTACCAGCATCTGTATTGTTAAATTGAGGCGAATACATTAGCGTATTGAAGTTGTTCCTCAATCCCGGCATTGCAATTAAGTCCAAGGCTTGCGACTTTTGCGAGTTTCGTGGCTTTGGATTTCGATATGGTATTTTGTCAGAAAGCATACATAATACGGCGGTTTTCAATTGCAGATTCCATGGTCCTAAAATTATAAAAATCTTTGTGGGTATCATGCTCTTAAAAAAGAGGTAAAATAATATAATAGAAATAGACGAGTATTTATTTCGCGATAGCAAAATTTACAAGGTAAGTAAATTTTATCGTAAATTTAAAAAGGGACTCTAATAAAGTGTACAAAAAATACGGGTAAATTGGTAAAAGGGTAAAAGGGTTATCAATTTAAACAACAACTGACGGAATATTGGATTATATTAATTAATTATTAAATATTAAATACAAAATACACGTCTGATGACACTTTATTGTATGTTACGACACTTCACTTCTCAATTTCACAAAAACGAATGCCTGGAAAACATATCTGTCAGGCCTTTTATAATATTTTATACTAATAGTTTACTTACTTAATTATTACCTTAATCAAATAGTTGACTTAATTTCAGCTCAGAAATCATATTAATTTTAAATATGTTAAATAATTAACAAATCTTAAAATTCCATTAGATATTTTAATAATAAGTAAAAATTAACAGTTTATGTTTATCTTGACATAACAGTTTAGAAATTGATGGCCGCATATACTCATTTTAAATACGAGTGTGTAAAATATTGACAACATTTCTGGGACCAAGTATCTTCGGCTAATCGTGAATGCACTTGTGGTACCGCTGCCTACCCCTTCGGGGATACGGGCGTGAATGTACATATCTAATCTACTTACCTTACTTCCCAACCACCCTTGTCATCCTACAATGACAGCATTAGATAGGTAAACGTAACGTAAACGTAACGTAAACGTAACCTAAACGTAACGTAAACGTAACATAAACGTAACGTAAACGTAACGTAAACGTAACGTAAACGTAACGTAAACGTAACGTAAACGTAACGTAAACGTAACGTAAACGTAACGTAAACGTAACGTAAACGTAACGTAAACGTAACGTAAACGTAACGTAAACGTAACGTAAACAAACGTAAACGTAACGTAAACGTGACGTAAACGTGACGTAAACGTGACGTAAGCGTAACGTAAACGTAACGTAAACGTAACGTAAACGTAACGTAAACGTAAAGTAAACGTAACGTAAACGTAACGTAAACGTAAAGTAAACGTAACGTAAACGTAACGTAAACGTAACGTAAACGTAACGTATCCGTAACGTAAACGTAACGTAAACGTAACGTAAACGAAACGTAAACGTAACGTAAACTAGGTGGTAGAGTTCTGCATTGTCTCGCCCGGGTCTGGTACCTCCGCCTCACCTATTCCTGCCGCAATAGCGTCAGTGCTTGTCGCTGTCGTGTTCCGGTTTGGAGGGTTAGGTAGCCGGTAAACTTATGCATGTGGCATTAGACCTCGCCACAAGATAGCAACGCACCATTAACATCTTTGGTGTCTATAGGCGATGGTTGACTCTTTCCATCAGGAGACCCATCTGCTTGTTTGCTATCTTATGATATATAAAAAAAAAAACGTAACGTAAACGTAACGTAAACGTAACGTAAACGTAACGTAAACGTAACGTAAACGTAACGTAAACGTAACGTAAACGTAACGTAAACGTAACGTAAACGTAACGTAAACGTAACGTAAACGTAACGTAAACGTAACGTAAACGTAACGTAAACGTAACGTAAACGTAACGTAAACGTAACGTAAACGTAACGTAAACGTAACGTAAACGTAACGTAAACGTAACGTAAACGTAACGTAAACGTAACGTAAACGTAACGTAAACGTAACGTAACGTAAACGTAACGTAAGCGTAACGTAAATGTAACGTAAACGTAACGTAAGCGTAACGTAAACGTAACGTAAACATAACGTAAACGTTATGTAAACGTAACTTAAACGTAACGTAAACGTAACGTAAACGTAACGTAAACGTAACGTAAACGTAACGTAAACGTAACGTAAACGTAACGTAAACGTAACGTAAACGTAACGTAAACGTAACGTAAACGTAACGTAAACGTAACGTAAACGTAACGTAAACGTAACGTAAACGTAACGTAAACGTAACGTAAACGTAACGTAAACGTAACGTAACGTAAACGTAACGTAAGCGTAACGTAAACGTAACGTAAACATAACGTAAACGTTATGTAAACGTAACTTAAACGTAACGTAAACGTAACGTAAACGTAACGTAAACGTAACGTAAACGTAACGTAAACGTAACGTAAACGTAACGTAAACGTAACGTAAACGTAACGTAAACGTAACATAAACGTAACGTAAACGTAACGTAAACGTAACGTAAACGTAACGTAAGTGTAACGTAAACGCAACGTAAACGTAAAGGTAAGGTAAACGTAACGTGTTTACGTTTGGTAAACCGTAAAAAAGTTTGGTACCGGCCGTGCCGCCTTTGAAACCAAAGGCGGCACGGCCGGTACCAAACTTTTCTCGAAGCAATTCAGGCCGTTTTCAGCCCCCTATAACTTCGTTGTGGATAAAACAAGAAGCCTGAATTTTCAGTTACTAATTAGGCATTGTGTAAATACGGTATATTTAAAATTTCATTCAATTTGTAGTTTAAGAATTGTAACTTGTCAATCTTTCTTAATTTTGTCACTGATTGACTGACTGACCGATCATCAAAAGTCTAAGGCACTTCAAGCTGACATAGAATCTTCAAATTTAGAATATAATTAATTAGTGTTTAGTGTCTAAATCAAGGGAAAACATAAAAATTCCAAAATTTCTGGGAATTTAATTTAAAATTAAATTTAATTTAATTTAATTTATTATATTTTCACTTTAAACAGTAATTTTTTAACTTGGCCTGGAAATGCTTAAAGTTGCAGCTTTAAAATGACATTCCTGACACTGCTGTTGAATTGCATAGTAATATTTTCAAAAAAAAACGTTTACGTTACGTGTACGTTACATTTACGTTACGTGTACATTACAACGTTCAAAACAATAAATCCACGTTTTGTCTCTTGTGACGATGTTATAAACAGCATTAGAATGTCCGTGGTCATACTTTAGTAGCATCTGTGAGCAGTAGTGGTGGGCGTTTAATGAACGAACAGTTTTTTTAGACTGTTTCTTTAGCGTGAACGAAAAAACAGTCTAACGTTCGTTGATAAACTAGTTTACGTTGATGAACTATGTAACGCGTCTTTATAACGTTCGCATATGGACTGTTGGTTTCGTGAAACGTTTAGCGCAACCAAAATAGGTATCATATTCACGACGCCGACGAGTGGAGTGGTACTCGAAAGTGGCCATAATATATGTACATAAAATGAACTTCTAAATACGATATACATAAACCTGGCCTATTTAGAAGTTATCTAATATTTTTCATTTAAAAAATAAATATAAATATATCTAATATTTAATTTTTAAATAAAATATTTTTAAGAATATAATTTCATAATCGTAATAAACCTGCCAGTCCTACGCCTGGAAAAAGTATGAAAGGCAGTTAAGTTCATTTCTATAGACAGTTAACAAGTAAATAATAATCTTCGTAGAACGATAACTACAACGTAATAATCACATTCAGTCTAGGAAGTAAACTAGTCGAAAATTAAAATGTTTTTTCAACTAGTTTATCGTTCACGGTAAACAGTCTCGTTGCGTTGACGAAAAATACGTCAACGACCCACCACTAGTGAGCAGCATTCCACGAGAGCCTGCTTTTGCTCCGCTGTCAGTCATCAGGGATCCAACGACAACAAAGTTGCCGAACTTTTAATTCTTCGTGTAAAATTTTCTGAATTTAGCTCATACCAATTCCCAATAGTCCTCGAATTGTCTCATAGGTAATCCGGGGGTTTTCTTCAATTAACCGCTTAACAGTAGTCACATTATTTTCGTTGACGGTAGTTGAAGGCCGCCCTTCACGAAATTCGTCATCTAAAGAAATTTATTTATATGTTATAAGATTTAATCTTACCTGAGTAGACATATAGGAACATTTTTCAAAGACTCTAGCACTATATTCGCCACTTGACTTGTTGAACTTGGCCTGGAAATGCTTAGTTGCAGCTTTAAAATGACTAATTCCTGAGTTGCATAGTAATATTTTCAAAAAAAACGTTTATGTTACGTGTACGTTACATTTACTTTACGTTACGTTTACGTTTACGTTACGTTTACGTTACGTTTACGTTACGTTTACGTTACGTTTACGTTACGTTTACGTTACGTTTACGTTACGTTTACGTTACGTTTACGTTACGTTTACGTTACGTTTACGTTACGTTTACGTTACGTTTACGTTACGTTTACGTTACGTTTACGTTACGTTTACGTTACGTTTACGTTACGTTTACGTTACGTTTACGTTACGTTTACGTTACGTTTACGTTACGTTTACGTTACGTTTACGTTACGTTTACGTTACGTTTACGTTACGTTTACGTTTCGTTTACGTTACGTTTACGTTACGTTTACGTTACGTTTACGTTACGTTTACGTTACGTTTACGTTACGTTTACGTTACGTTTACGTTACGTTTACGTTACGTTTACGTTACGTTTACGTTACGTTTACGTTACGTTTACGTTACGTTTACGTTACGTTTACGTTACGTTTACGTTACGTTTACGTTACGTTTACGTTACGTTTACGTTACGTTTACGTTACGTTTACGTTACGTTTACGTTACGTTTACGTTACGTTTACGTTACGTTTACGTTACGTTTACGTTACGTTTACGTTACGTTTACGTTACGTTTACGTTACGTTTACGTTACGTTTACGTTACGTATACGTTACGTTTACGTTACGTTTACGTTACGTTTACGTTACGTTTACGTTACGTTTACGTTACGTTTACGTTACGTTTACGTTACGTTTACGTTACGTTTACGTTACGTTTACGTTACGTTTACGTTACGTTTACGTTACGTTTACGTTACGTTTACGTTACGTTTACGTTACGTTTACGTTAAGTTTACGTTACGTTTACGTTACGTTTACGTTACGTTTACGTTTCGTTTACGTTTCGTTTACGTTACGTTTACGTTACGTTTACGTTACGTTTACGTTACGTTTACGTTACGTTTGCATTACGGTTACGTTAAGTTTACGTTAAATAGGGGTCGATGGAAAGTTTTGGGTACGTCCTTCCTACTAAATCTTTCCACCCTACCCCTATCTAATGCAATCATCGTAGGATGACAAGAGTGGTTGGGAAGTAAGGTAAGTAGAGTAGGTATGTACATTCACGCCCGTATCCGCGAAGTGGTAGGCAGCGGTACCACAAGTGCATTCACGATTCACGAAGATACTTGGTCCCAGAAATGTGTCAAAGTCAAAGTCAAAGTCAAAACATTTTTATTCAAATTATCCTTTACAGGCACTTTTGACGAGTCAACATTTTTGAGTTACTACCGGATCGGAAACGCGACCACACACTGAGAAGATCCGGCGGAAGAAACTCAGCGGGCTTGTCTTTTTTTGTGCATATACATTTTTTTAAGCAATGTTTTTACAATTACAATTACAATGTATTTATGAATAATATATTATAATTACTATGGGACTGCTATGAGGAGCAATTAATCCCATGCCTTATTATCATCCAAATATTCAGATATTTTACAGCAACCTTTTTTACAAAGTTTAGATTTGATACATTTTTTAAATTTGTGTATTAGTAGATCTTTAATAGCATTTGAAAGTTTATTGTAAAAGCGTATAGATTGCCCCATACTTATTCTGTGGAGACGTGATACATGCAGAGCAAGATTATTTTTGTTCCTTGTGTTTACATTATGTACATCACTATTTTTTTTAAATGAAGAAATATTTTTACGAATATACATCAAGTTTTCAAATATAAACTGTGATGGTACGGTTAAAATATTAATTTCTTTAAATTTTTCTTTTAGGGAAACTCGTGGACTGAAATTGTAAATAGCTCTTACAGCTCTTTTTTGTAAAACAAAGATTGTATTTATATCAGTGGAATTTCCCCATAGTAGAATCCCATAAGACATAATACTATGAAAATAACTAAAATACACAATTTTCGCAGTGTCTACGGCGTGTCTAAAAATATAGTGTTTAGAATTTTTGTCTGGTTGTCAGTTTATCTGTTTGTCTGTTTGTCTGTATGTATGTCCGGGGTAAACTCTAAAAGTACTGCATGGATTTACTTCAAATTTTGCATGAATATTACTAACAGACCAGGTCAACATATAGGCTACATATTATCACGCTATCACCTACAGGGGAGGTGCAGTGCGGAGTAAACGAAGTCCGCGCGGACGAAGTCGCTGGCAATAGCTAGTTATGTAATAAAATACCGCTTATATTAAAACGTATTTATTTTCCACACAAACACAAACCGTATATACGCACTGGCTAACATTGATAACAAAATCCGTCACTATATTCACGCTGTAAACATCTGACTAAACCACGTTGTCACACCATCCGTATGCAGACTAGTTCGGTACAAATTACTTTTTATATGCACTGATCGATTTGCTTTTCAAAAACTGACTTGCTTCGCGTTAACATGCTCCGATATATTTCAGGCAAGCTTCGAAAATGTTCTCAAAAGTTCTGCAGTAGTCGAGATTAACAATGAGTTATTTTCGACTAAATAAAAACATAAACAACTCATAATACACGTAATTTCAACCTTATGACTTATACCAAAAGGTCAATTGTAGCATTTTGTTTGAAGTATCTATTGTTTTTCCGATAAAAGAGCTGTCTTTTTCTTTTTATAAAGATTATTCTAGTAACACTATGGTTTTTTGTTAAAAATGCTGTCTCTTTTATCTAGATTTTCCTGCAACAGTATTAATTGAAAAAGTTTATCAAAATACTCCTTATCGTATAACTGGTAAAATTTTATTTGATATTAAGTATTCTAGAACCAATGTCTCTCACACAGAGGCTCACAACCGTTGGTGCGTATGAGATTTTCTATTATTCACTTTGAAAAGTAATAGCAGGATAGTAGTAGGGTTAGTACAGTAACATACACATGCCAGACTCCAAGGTGATACTGAGATTTTGGATTTTCGAGAAAAATCTCGAAAAAACCTCAAAATCACTTTTTCCCGACCCGTGGATCGAACTCGGACCTCATGATCTTAGCTATCGCCTAGACCACGTGGCAGTCGCAACTTATTTTTTTCGTGATATGCGTCTTTAGTAAATGATACGAATACATATATATACAATAGAAATAGAAACAAACAAAAATACAAGATGTTAATTGTAGTCAAATTCACTATCCGTTCGACCAGATTATAGTTAGAAAGTAATTGGAATCAATTTTATGTTCAGTGAAATAGTACAAAACTCCCAAACAAAAAGTTTTGAGCTTGACACGGCTTTGTTGTAATCTAATAAAGCATATATTAGTCTTCGGAGACTAAGTTTGCGAAGTTAAGATAAATAGCAAGTCTCTGAGGGGGCTGTGTTTAATTTTCCTATTTCAAAGCGGCGACCGTATTACTCGGGACCTTACTTAATGTAAAAGTTACCTGTAAAATTACTTTTACAAACAAACCGTAATTTTTTATATCTTATTATTTTGTATAGTAGGCATAAAAGCTTGATAGACTGGCTAGATTATACACTGTATGTATGTGTATAAGTGGAGAGGAAACAAAAAAATTTGTTTTTTTACATCATAAAATAGCAAACAAGCAAATGGCTCTCCTGATGGAAGGAGACAACCATCGCCTGTGCATATCAAAGATGTTAATGGTGCGTCGCTGTCTGCGTGGCGGTATGGTAGCGACACTAGCATAAGTTTACCGAATACCTTACATGAACATGAAAATGACGAACGCTGATGCTATTTCAGCAGGAATAGGTAAGGCGGTGGTACTATACCCGGGCGAGAATCTGCGGAACTCTACCACCTAGTCGTCATGATGGTAGTGACACGTATGATTGTTTGCCTTTTATGAACTGCCTGACAGAACAGTACGTAGTGTATTCTTCAATGGAGACCCGGATCATCACGTTTTATCTTGGCCTGGGGCTATAATTTGTAGCTGATAAGAAAAGAAACTTTTGAGAAAAAATATATTTTCAAGAGGCTTAAAAAATTAGTAAAAAAAACAATCTGGGTACCTTTTTATTTTTTAATCCTTACCTAAAATTTGACAAATATAATCGTTTTCAACTCAAATTTGCGAATTATTTTTGTGTTATAGCACTCACCCTGTGCTTGGGAATCTGGAAAAACCTTAAAAACATAAAAATAATTAGAAATACGAAAAAAAAAATGCTATAAGACAAAAATAATTAGAAATACGAAAGTACTGATCAAAATTATAAATGTGAATTTCACACTTGCAAACGCCGAGTTATCCTGATCGCTATACCCGGCACACTATCGGATACCAATCGCGACAATTAGCTTCCGCGGAATGAGAGTTAGTGTTGTACTTAATATCGACGAAGCTAAACTCTTACTATAAACTTTATATAAATAATATAAATATGAAGAATATTTTTTTGTTAAAACTACAACTGTGAAATTTTTCTTACTCCTAAAACCAACCTAGTAGTACTTTAGCTGGCAGAGGAGGGGTCCCGCCCCTTGACTCTAACAAAAATTAGCACTTTAATCTATATTAATATTAAACATGCAAACTACTGAACGGATTTGAATGAAATTTGGTATACAAGTAGCTGATAATCTGGAATAGCACATAGGCTACTTTTTATCCCGGAAAAATTAGATGATCCCGCGGGGTTCACCAAAAACTTTTATAATGCAGCGGGCTGCACGCTGCAGCTAGTGCTTAATATTTTACAAACGAGTTCCTTATTCGAAAAATTGTTTTTAAAAATCTAAAATATTTTTTGAAAACCTATCAACGATACCCCACATAATGGGGTTCACGAGAAAAAAATTAACATTCCCCCCCCGCGCCGCCCACTTTACATGTAGAGGAGGTAACCTAAACAAAATATTTCTCAAGATTTTATGTTACAAATTTTGTTGTTGTTGTTGTAAAAAAAAAAACTGCAACCAAATTGGACCATTCGCCAGAGCGCTACGATGCCACGGGCAGACACACAAATACACACATACACAGATATACATCTGAAACTTATAGCACTCCTCTTTTTGCGTCGGGGTTTAAAAAACGGATCGTTGTAAGTCTTTTGCGTGCAGTGCGAAAATTACGTTTTAACTGAATTTGCATTTACAGCTCTTGTTGCAAGACTATAAATTGAAATATATATTTAGTCAATTTTATATAAAAAGGTCAAGCCGGCTTAAATTTGTGGCGGCGCCTTAATGCCACATGCATGGCTTACCGGCTACTTTACTCTATATACCGGAACAAGACAGTGATAAACACTTATCTACGCTCTTGCGGCAGGAACATGTGACGTGATAGTATCAAGCCTGAGCGATAAAACGTAGAAACCTACTACCTAGTAGCCACGAGTTAGTGACTCGCGAAACTAATCGCTGACCTCTTACAAACTGCTTGGTAGAACAGCAGATGGTATAATTTTTAAAGGGAGCAACACCTAGTCTAGACCAAAACTTTGGGGTTAGAATAATTCATGTAATTTGTCCAGCAATATTTATTTATTTTAATGATTATTTATATTTTGGTAATTTATTAGTGACGGTAGAAAACGGTAGAAAGATGAAGATGGATATAAATTATTTAGAATTATTACATGTAGAATTTGCCTGTGATACTCGTAAATGGTAATGACATACTAAGCATGATTCGCCTTCTGTCTACCGGTAGGATGATAGGCGGTCTTCTCTTTAAAAGCACGGCGAAATTCTACTTGTGACCGATTTTTTAAAGTGAAAATTTCTTGAGCTGCGATTCTGGTAGAGCATAATCGGATGGATTTGCGTCCACAATATGCTTCGTTGGATGATCGATTAGGGATGGCATAAGGCATAGGGATGATGATAAAGGAAATTAAAGAATTGCAGTAGTTTAAGAAATATTTATTTAATTTATTATGCGAAGAATGTTATTACAGTACCATTAACTAATTGAAATATAAAACTATATAATGACTGACAAAAATATTATTATAATAGGAATTGGTAGAACATAATTTTTATTTAATTTTGACATTTTTTAAAAATAAACATTTTTGTAATCTCTTGACATTATATACAATTATATATTTTTTTTCAATACTATTTATTTGAAATTTGTTACTGTCTACTTTTTAATAATTTATTTAGGTATAAATGAAAAAAAAGAGTTTTTCTTAAATAGTACATAACAATAATCTGAAGTCATAAATTTGCATGCCATTTATCTGGCAAAATAGGTTTAAGCACATCGATATATGTTCAAAATCTTTTCCAACCCTATTTTGTGCAAATAAAAAATTTGTATTTAAATTTGAATAGGGAGCTCTATGAAATCATTGAGACTAGTGTTATGAGTTGTTGTATTTTGTATTTTTATGATAAACTAGCTGTGCCCGCAACTTCGTTCGCGTGGAAAAAATTCTAAAATAAAAACCCTCATAGTTCCCGTTCCCGTGGGATTTCCGGGATAAGAAGTATCCTATGTCCTTTCTTGGATCTCAAACTATATTTGTACCAAATTGTATCCAAATCGGTTCAGTGGTTTGGCCGTGAAAGCGTAACAGACAGACAGACAGAGTTACTTTCGCATTTATAATATTATATAGTATACTAGCTGTGCCCGCGACTTCGTTCGCGTGGAAAAAATTCTAAAATAAAATCCCGCATAGTTCCCGTTCCCGTGGGATTTCCGGGATAAGAACTATCCTATATCCTTTCTCGGGTCTCAAACTATATTTGTACCAAATTTTATCCAAATCGCTTCAGCGGTTTAGCCGTGAAAGCGTAACAGACAGACAGACAGACAGAATTACTTTCGCATTTATAATATTAGTATGGATAGTATATAGTATAATATTATATAGTATATTATAGTATAATAGTATATAGTATGGATAATTTAAGTATTTTATTGTTTTTTATTTTTGACGTGAACACGTCTTTAAATTTGCCTTCATAGGGGGGCAGTTCAAAGACCTGATGATAACAAAATTGGGGGATACAGTTTGGTGTTATAGCTACATAACTATCTCCAACATCCAAAATATAATTATATCATTAGATAGCTAAAGAATCTAAACGCGGATTACGGCGCTTCGCGGGTAGTGGAGTAGGAAGTGCTGCTTTTTTTAGGTAATTTCACTGCGTTACATATTTTGGATAATATGGTATATCTTCTGACTAAGAGCAACTATAAAGTTTTGATTAAGCTTTATTCGAAAGCTCTTGTAAAGATTTATTGATTATATAATTTATAAAAATAATTTTAAGTGCTTACAGTAAATATACATAGCACTTAAGTGTAAAATTCAAAGAAAAATTGTAATTAACCAAAAAAATGTTTAAAAAACCATATCAAAATATAAGGAACGTATACCATTTGAAAAGGATTAAATAGCCATCTAATGAAGCCCGTGAATTCTCATATAAAAGAGTGAAGAAGTGTTAAGAACACAAAAAGATGTAGGCGTCCGAATCAATCGACGATATCACCTTTACGACTAATGATTTTTTTTTCGGAATATCTGAATTACTGCTTACATTCAAGACGAAGCAAGACCTTCACAGATTTATCGGTCACGAGGGCGAGCAGAATGCTCAGTTAAAGTTTAAAGATGTGAGGCTTTACGCCCTCCGCCTTAAGGGTGTCGCCTGTGAAATTAATCTTCAGCTTAGGGTGGAATATTGTTTTGTCCATCGGCTGATTCTTTCTCTTTGGCTCTTTAGCAGGTGGGCGAAACGTAACTGTACTCTGTGATGCGGTGCACTTGATAAGTGTGAGAGTGAACTGCTCGGAAAACTGATTTCTCACGTTTACCACTAAGTGGCGCTGTACAAATCACATACAAATTTCTAGTAAACTCCAAACGCGCTCACGATCGAATGCGAAAAGAAAAACTCACACTTAGCACTCAGCTCCTTTATTATGAGATTTTCTCGTGAACAAATGTCTTAGTGTAATTTTTTCCTAGATTTTACCTAACGAACTGATAAGGCCAATGGGACGGTGAATACTGATGTTATTTCGCGGTTTTCCTGGTTTGTATATTCCGTCCGGAAACGCGCAACCGGTTAGGAGTGGATTAAAGATGCATACTAGTAGGTATATAGAGAGAGAGGTATTTAAGTACCATATTTGTGATTTTATCCAGTCCCGGGGCCTTTTTATTGTGAAGGTTTTTGTATTCTTCACCGTTCCTCGTGTTGGTTCCGGGCTCCTTTGAAGAATAAATCAACTGCCGTTCTGCCAGGCAGGTCGTAAAAGGCGACCGATTGACTATATGCGTAACTACCATCGTGACTACTAGATTTGCATTGTCTCGCCGGGGTCTGGTACCACCGCCTTACCTATTTCTGCCACAAAAGCGTCAGTGCTTGTCACTGTCGTGTTCCGGTTTGGAGGATAAGGTAGCCGGTAAACTTATGCATGTGGCATTAGACCTCGCCACAAGATAGCAACGCACCATTAACATCTTTAGTGTCTATAGGCGATGGTTGACTCTTACTATCAGGAGACGCATCTGCTTGATTGCTATCGTATGATATTAAAAAAAAAACTTTGGTTTTGGTGGGTGGTCACCTTTCGGTGGTAGCGCCACCCTACGCTCTACTTCGCTATCCAAATGATAGACGGACGTGGTCTAAGTTCGTAGGCGGGTTTGATGGGGAACATTGTGATTGGAACGATGAATGAAAAATGTGACCATCGCAAGATTTCGTAGACGTATTTACGTAAAAGATGCACGGCTGTGTCCAAGACACAGCCACAACCCGTTGGTCGAGTGGTTAGCGACCCTGACTACGCAATCGACGGGGTTCGGGTTCGATCCCCGACGGGGACAACCATTTGTGTGACAAGCATAAATGTATTACCGGGTTTGGATGTTTATTAAATATATTCCAGGTATTTTTGATATATATTTCTATGTATTAGTATCGCTGACTAAGACCCACAACACAAGCAAATAATTTGCTTACTTTGGGGTTATGCCAGTAAGTGTAATTTGTCCCGTGAATATTTATTTATCTATAATTAAAACTTATAGAATTAATTTTAACATATAATAGGGAATTTTAAGATAAACAATGAGCTATTCAACCCTGGTAACCTTTCCAAACTTGTGTATTTACTAATGGTGCCACATAAATTTGAATAATATTTACCTCGACAAATAAATGACTAATAAAATGTTTGAAGTAGCTCATTTGTTGTCATTTAACTACTTCTGTTAAACTGATTAGCTCGTTGAAAGGTACGTTTTTTATTTACATATATTACAAGCCATTACAAGTAAATCAAAGAAGCCTGCGGCTTTTGTAGTCGCAAGTACCAATCATGGTCTATAAACAATAAAAGACCGATCAACCAATTGACCGATTTTTATTGTTTTAAAAAAAAAGCTGATTAGATTTTAGAATCAATTGGCATTATAGTCAAGAAGTTATTTGAAAATGAAGTATTACATTTTTATGTGGTAATAACATATCTACACACATACACGTACACCCATATACATACGCATACAAACACACATATGCACACACGTACAGATAAATTTCAGTCATAAAAAAATACAGGGAAAGCTTTCTAAAACCTAAGAACATCGAGATCTATTTTAAACTTGATTACAGTAAATCTGGCTGAAACCAATATCTTAGCGAGAAGTAAATTATTCTAAATATGGAATAAAGTCCTTAATTCTATAAAAGATTCAACATTTAACAAATATCAAATATTCAACAAACTTTTTTAAACGGCTTTATTTTAATTTTTGCAATGCTGTAATTTTGAACATTATAAACGATTAAATGATAAACGACCTTTTTAAAAAAATAATGTATGTAATAAAATAAGTAAAACACTAATTCGATAGAGAAATCAAACGATTTCTACAGAGTTGTCATAATAATGTATATTTAAAAACATTGTTATGGTAAATTTTTATTGAAGTTTTATTTTTGTTTCTTCAAAATCTACTAGGCTAAGTCAGCACTGATTTCTAGACAAGAATTTAACGGATGTTTAATTTTTTTTAGCCCAATCGAAAGCCGTCTACTCGGTTTTGCTTCAGCCATCCAAAAATTGTGAAAAGTTAAAACAACTAAGTTTCTTCCGCAGGGTCTTCTTAGTCTGTAGTCGCATTTCTAATCTTAAAAATGTGGACGCGTTAAAATAACCATTAAGAGAGACCGCACACATGCTATTTTTAGTAGTTATATGTATTAACCTTCTTTCACCTTTTACGAGATACCTATTTTTGTGGATGAATCTTCTGATGGAAAGGGAAATAATCACCTGCAGGCACAAAAGATGTTAATGGTGCGTAACTTTTTTTTATTATTGTAAAATAGCAAACAAGCAGATGGGTCTCCTGATGGAAAGAGTCAACCATCGCCTATAGACACCATCTCTATCTCATGCCATCATCATCATCATCATCTCTATCTCATCTAATGCCACATGCATAAGTTTACCGGCTACCTTACCCTCCAAACCGGAACACGACAGCGACAAACACTGACGCTATTGCGGCAGTAATAGGTAAGGCGGTGGTACCTGACCCGGGTGAGACAATGCAGATTTCTACCACCTAGTAGCCACGATGGTAGTGACTCGCATAGCCAATCGGTCGCCTTTTACGACCTGCGTGGCAGAACGGCAGTTGGTCTATTCTTCAAAGGAGCCCGGAACCAACACGGAGTGATTATTCGAGTGGCGGGATAGCAATGCCACATGTATGTCTACTGGCTACCTTCAAACCGGAACATGGCAATGACAAGAATTGACAACATTGCGGCTAAAATAGACAAAACGGAGGTATCTAACATCCAGGCGAGACGTTGCAGAACTCTACCACCAAATAGTCACGATAATAATTTTGCTGGCAAAACTTTTAGCATCGGTGATCAACGATATAGTTGCTATTGCAGCGCGAATGCAGTGACCGAACGCTCCACCCCTTACACTTGATAACGAAGAACGCGGCGATCGAGTTGCTGCTAGGAAGCTAGATGCCCCGACCAAACGCTAGACCGACCCCGCACACAAGCGGATGCCATACGATTTTATTATTTCACACCCATCACATATACTTATTCTTTTTAATGCCAAAGCGGTCAAATACTAGTGACATGTCATTCAAGTGTGTAAATGGAAAAGACATAATCACTAAAGATCAAGACGGTTTTGTCTTTTCACCAAAGATCTATATCTTACCATCCACACTTGAACACTAGTGTTTAGATGTAAGCGTCTATCCGAGTATGAAATTAGCAGTTTCAACCTTGATGTGTGTCTTGGTCTCTTCAGTGCAGTATGACACACACCTAACTACAGATTACTTGGGTGGTATACACTGCTTTTTAAATTACCATTTTAAGTGATTAAATGGTAACACTTGGCAGCAGAACAAAACAGAACAAAATCCATCGCTGTGGACTTTTCAGCAGGTGATGTTACAGTAATTCCCTACTCGTGTTTTTTTGTGGCAACTGTTATATTATTATTATTAAAAATAAAAATAATAAAAAAACCATCATATAATTTAAGCCATTTTTTATATATTTTTTAACTTCAAAGTTACATTTTCGCACATTTTCTTATTGACATTTTCTTATTATCAACGTATATTACTCGTATCTACTACTTTGCTTAGTGTAAAAAAGTACAACGTACTTGTAAAAAAGTACACGTAAGGGACTTGGCACAAAGATTTGTTAATACTCTTTTAACTAAAACTAATTTAAAATATAAGTTCTGCCTTCTTGGCTACGAGTGCGGAGTTCTTGTGGCTTTAGAAATGGCAGCCATATTGGAAGATTTTTGTTAAATTATCGACGAAAATCAGTTATAAATCAAGACTTAGTTTAGTTTTATTCGCCTCTGTTTTCTAGGCCACAATGGCGAATATAACTTAAGTAAGTCTAGATCCACCACACCAGGTGTCGACGTTGACCACATCAGGTCCCAGTTTTGATGCCCGGGTCGGGCAATTCAAAAATGTATCTATCCATTTTTCCAATAATAACGGTACCTAGGATTGGATAAGTGTCCGGTTGGCGATACACTTGCCACCTATACATTATGGTACTAAGTATCTTCGACTAACCGTGCGTGCACTGGGTGTACCTCCGCCTATCTCTTCGAGACATAACTTCGTGAGGCGAGAGCATGAAGATATTTAGTTTAGTCAATAAACCTTTATATTAGTCTGTTTTTTTGAGTCTAATAATTGCGAAGGCGTACACTGCTTCCGTACCATCGAAACTCATATCATACTTCTATAATATTTGATATGTTTCTAATAAAATTATTTGCAATGGACTTTGATAATTTAAGAAAATACAGCTTTCGACATTTATCGCTCGAAAAACTTGATATGCTTATCCAGGCAGCATGTCGCCTATATTTTTTAAGACACAAATTTGGTCTTATATAGTGTCCTTAAGCAAAAGCTTTCTATTATTTTCTACTTTTTGCCACACACTAAATCTGACGTGAAATCTATTACTGATAGCATGTTTTCGACGGATGTGACTTAGGCGACATCAAGAAATGAGCTTAAAAGTTCTTAAGTCAACTTCAACTTCAAGTCTGACTATACACATCAAAACCTCTGATATTATTGATGTACAGTGGTAATAACTTACTATTGAGTGATCCTTAGGCTTGTTTGCTGTCTCGCACTCTCTCTCTCTCTCTTTCTCTCTCTCTCTCTCTCTCTCTCTGTCTTCGTTTATCTATATATATTATATATAATATTGTTATCGAAACACAAATTTGTCAAAAAGTAGTATACACGGTGCTTCTTACCTGATACAAAAACCGAAATATCTTAACCGTTTGATTTTATGAAAAAGTAATAAAACGGAAATAATAAATATTCTTTGAGTAATCGGTAGACTTAGTTGATTCTTTGATGGGAATTTAAGGTCACCCGAAGCGTCAATGAATCGAACCGATCACCGAAACATGTGATGATAACTTTTCTCATAATACTTAAGCTTGTCGGAATAATTCAGTGGTAGAATTTTGGTGATTAACTAAGAACAAAAAATAATTTGGTATATAAAATAAACAAAATTTTACAAACGAACTAGTGTGTCCACATAAACACAAATAAAAATATTTCTGGAATTAAATATAACATACTTTAAAAACTATTGCAATGTATTTTATTGCTGATTTTGAACAAACTAGTTTCAGCTTTCTTATCAAAAAACATACTCCCGATAATATACCGAATGACCGCATCTGAGGCTTCCTAGTTAACTGCTGTTATAATAGGCATTGTAATAGGCGTTGATTTTAAGTGCTTTTACGGTACGGTTATTTAACTAGAAAAATCTTCTTTCCATTAATATGACATTAATTAAAAACGACATGTCCCTACACTTTTCAATAAAACGTTAATTGTCTCTGAAACAATTGAATCGTAATAAATTGAGCTGAACTTTGAAATCTTCACGTTTTAATTTAATTGTAATATAAATAATTGAAACATCAAAGTTTTTTTTTTACATTTACATTCTTTCTATTTAATAGTATAAAACTAAAGTTGCAAAACTATTTTGCAGGTCTAACTGGTACCGTATATCTTCTTGGAGGGTCACCAGGTGTAATTAAAACTGCCTTAGCAGATAAATTGTCAGAATTTGAAACAGATACAGCTTTACAAATAGCTGTGGCTAAGCACATGTATTCACTCATGGCAAATGATGACTGAACGATTAAATGTTGCTTTACAGAATGTAAATATATGGAATGAAAGGGTTAAAATAAGTGCACAAATGGTAATTGGGAAATTATCTTGCTCTTATCAATATGCTGATGCAGTGATTCAAGCAGCATATTTGAAAATATTGCAAGTGCGTCAACATCAAACTCAACCTCGCAAACTACGATCTTTGTTGGTATCATTAATGCCTCGTTATTCTTTTGATAGGTACTAAATCTTTATCGTCAACCTTAAACCAGTTCTCGCAACAGCCAGTCATCTTTTATAAGTTGGAAGCACCACTTGCCTTCGCTGCTCAAGATCTTCAGTGTGCTGCTATTATTAATCGTCATCTTTACAGTGATTTAATTGACTTATATAATAAAAGAAATCACTGTGAAAGTTACAGTACGAATACTAACATATATATGTTGATGAAACAGTAGATTAACATTCAAGATAATACTAGAAACTCGTTTAATTTTAAGAAATAAAATTTATTAAAGATACTTAGTGTTTATGTTATGCTAAATAAAATTTTCAGTGTTTAAAGCTGTCGTATCTTAGCTTAGATAGAAGAGTAGCTGAAAAATAACTGCACATGGTTTTGAATTAAATCACTAACAATTAAACAGTACGGAATCCCGCAATATCTCGCTCGTGTTTTGGTACCACCGACTTAACTATTACGTCAATACGCGTCTAGTTTGAAGAGTAAGATAGCCGATATTTTTTTGGAACTGGCATTACTATTCCACCTTACGGATAGCAACACGCCATTAACGTATTTGGCGTATATTAGAAGAGCCATCCACATGTTTGAGATTTATGTTATACAATTATACATTACTACAGAATAATATAACATATTTTTCTAAACTACATGATGATAGCACCAAATACTCGGGTAAGACGTTGCAGAACTCTATCACCTAGTTGTCACGATGCTAACGACACGCATAGCCAATCAGTCGCCTTTTATGACTTGCCTGGCTGAACGGCAATTGGCCTATTCTTCAGGAGCCCGGTGTAATAAGGGGAGAAAGGGAGTGAGAGTGTCTCATTATCTGTATCTTAAAATAAACTTCATTTTAAGATACAGATAATGAGGTAATAAATGCTACACCCTTCATAGAGTGAAATGCTATTCGACTCGCCTGAAAATGCTTCGGCTGCGAAGTGAAACGTGCGTTGAGTAAATAATGTGTGTTACTTTGCTTCTGACGTGAAAGAAAGTGTGGTGGAAGTGGCTAGATTATTATGCCGCTGTGGTCTTCTATAATTTTCAAGCCTTGGATGCGTTTGCCCTATTCCTTACACTACCTTTCTTTTTCGTTTCACAGCAGTTCCATATAAGATTTCGCGGAAATTTTGCGAACTTAATACCAAAATTTCTTCTTTATATAAAATACTAGCCATGATGCCCGACTTCGCTCGGGAGTTGATATGATATTACGTGGTAGTTGAAATATAACAAATGTAATTTTAGACTTAATTGAAATTGGAATTTTAAATTTCGCACCATTACTACACATGCTGCAATTGCTCGCAGCGCCTTCCGAAATGCAACCCAAATAATCGTTGTTCTGAATGAAGTTCAAATATTCGACAACAGATGGCACCACTACACTTAATTTCCAAGTTGAAGGGTTAGAAAAGCCCTTATAATTTTAAAAACACGCCCTTTAGGTTAAAACGGGAACTTTCTCGTTCAAGTGGGATAAAGGGCTATCACATTATATAAGTCCCTTTATCGTGCCGGGACTCCTTTTTAAATTTTATCGGAACGCACATTTATCAACTTATTTTATTTTTTCATAATTGTTATCATTGTTATTATATTGTAGCGGATCAAAAACAATCACAAACGCTACAAGAAAAAATAATAAAAAATGTACAAAAATCAATAACAAATGGAAAAAATGAAATTCAAAATAAAATCCTGAATCGCGATATTACAATTATTTATCTTGTAACACTATGTACAAGTTTCAACGCTTCTCAAATGGACTTCGGTCCCCAGGCAGTACACCTTGCCTGGCTGGGAAGATCTTCCTTTTCCCTTCCTTGTCTTTGTGTAACGTCATCGACCTCCACAGTAATGACGTCACCTGACAAGCAGCTAGCCCGCTGGTTCCATCACTATGACCCTCCAGCGGTACGGACCAGCGGCGCCACAGTGGTGACTCCGACGTGATCCTTCTCCTTTCTACGTCCTTCCATGACGTCATCAACCTTCACAGTGACGACGTCATCCCGACGTGATCATCACCACTAACAGCTATCAACATGCTACAGTGGTGACCCTCGGCAAAACAACACGCATCAGCCTTCTGACCATTAGCGTCTAATATACTCCCCTCTGCTTCCAAACAGCATCAGCCAGCTTCACAAGCTACGCCTTAACTACGCTTTCCGGAATTCACTTCGAACTGCCTACGTTCACTGGATCTCCACGCAGCAACTCTGTCCCGCTCGTTCCGACTCATTGCGAACCACAACGGAGGCGCACTCGTCCCGACTCACCGAGGACCGCGCTTATTCGGCTCGTCTCGATTCACCGCAGACTCGAGCACTCAAGGCACATACTCTTCACTGACACAACCAGATCGACCTTCGGTCTTGGGGGAGAGTATTGTAGCGGCTCAAAAACAATCACAAACGCTACAAGAAAAATAATAAAAAATGTACAAAAATCAATAACAAATGGAAAAAATGAAATTCAAAATAAAATCCTGAATCGCGATATTACAATTATTTATCTTGTAACACTATATACAAGTTTCAACGCTTCTCAAATGGACTTCGTTCCCCAGGCAGTACACCTTGCCTGGCTGGGAAGATCTTCCTTTTCCCTTCCTTGTCTTTGTGTAACGTCATCAACCTCCACAGTAATGACGTCACCTGACAAGCAGCTGGCCCGCTGGTTCCATCACTATGACCCTCCAGTGGTACAGACCAGCGGCGCCACAATATATAATATAACAAGTTTTATTATATATAATGATAATGATAGTAATTAGATTATTTGTATTAGTATGGTGGTAATTCAGGGGTCTAATTTCGTAACGA